>CM037475.1:19074772-20274772 GCA_021014325.1 Plazaster borealis | reverse complement strand
AGCCTGACAAATATCTTTCAATTCTTTTGACTATGGAAGGATACCTACCTTTAAAAACAAATGAGATAAATCTTCTCTTAGTGCTTGTTCAACTAAAAGCATTTTTTATGTCAAACTTTGTAGAAAGTGTTTCTCTTTTTGATTCTGGTCTTGTAAAAATAATTTCTGTTCCAGTAAACATTTTTAGCTACAAGCCCTGCAGTCTTGCGGATTTTTCACGCAATTCAAGCCCTGACCAGCATAAGCAAACTTCATAAAAAAACGAAAAAAAAGTCTGCATTTTGAATGCAAACTTCAAATACAGATTTTCTTTTTAAAACTTATTTTTAAAATAATTTTTTCCCTGACCAGCATAAGCCAACTCCATAAACAAAAAAAACAGTCAGCATTTTGAATACATCACTCTAAATATAGAATGTTTATTTAAAACCTTTTTTGAAATATATTTTTTGTAGGAGGAAGAACTGTTGAAGCTAGAGAACTCAGCTCAGATCTTCAACGCCCTGTCCGATCTTCCCGGCGGGATAGATGAAGTGGACAAGCTGATTGAGGTCAGTCTACTTTCTGTTTCTGAATTGTTTGATTCAATGTGTCGGGTTTGTCCGTCAGAACCAAGAAATAAGAAACGTCTCACATGTATGTTCTTACCCTTGGTCATTTTATGTTAGTGATTTACTCTTTGATCTTCTAGAGGTCTGTTTGTTGTTGTATAGTTTAGGGTTTTTTTCCAGGCTGTTTATTTAAATTGTTGCTCTTAAAGGGTCTTTATACGTTTGGTAATGACTCTGAAAATTAATGGCAATAAAAACTTACTTGGTAAGAAGTACAACAGCTTTTGGATAGTATAATGCATTTTGAGAGACTTTTCATTTCGGAGTACTGCGGTTATGGAAAAAGATATCACTTTTTATCCCCCAAAATGTGAATCTGAGAAGCGTTACTGCAGTATTGTTTCTCAGAGTGTGTATTCCAATTGCAGATTATTCTTCCTGCGTGGACATAACCGCTCCAGATTTGTTGTCAACGTAATGCTGATTTATAGGCAAAATTTACAAAAAAACAACAACAACAAAAGTCACATGTGAAAGTTTCAGCTGAATACAGTGCCACTGTATTTTCACAAGAACGTCAAATCCATCCACGTTTAGCGAGGTGACAGCGGGTACCGACTGCATCTCTGGCCGCAGCATTCGTGAACGGACACCATCCCTCAGAAATCTGAGAAACGGTTCATGCAAATACAAATGTCTTTAGGGTGAAATTTTTTCCAAACCATATTACTTCGAAGGGAAACCTTTTTCAAAACAGTTTAATACTATCACCAGCTGCAGTGCTTCTCACCAAGTAAGTTTTTATGGTAATTTTTGTGGGGGAGTATTTACCAATCTATGAGCCTACCTTGAACTAATTGAAACATTTATTCCCATTTTGTGTCTGTACACATGTTCACATTTAACCCTTGAGTGTGTTGTTACTGTGAACAAGGGGTAAAATATTCACAGTCATTGATAAACAAGTAAAGCGTTACTACATGTAATCCGAGGTGAGCGTTCTGCTATTTTCAAGAATAACAACTCAGCACTGGGTTCTTGACAATCTCGTATTTTGGTTCTTGGTACTGGTCAGAAAATACTAAACCATTATTGACAGAAATCTAAAAGAACTAAATGTGCTTATGGAGCGAAGGGCCCAGCATTGGTGATTAGGGGACGGTAACATTCTAATCTTCCATTCTTCAGAAAACATTCTAAACTACATGTCGTCTGCTCAGGACTATAAGGTCATTTGTGTAATTTGCATGATTTCATAAAATTGCTTTCGCATATTTTGGAGCTCCTGGTAAATGGGGTTTATTGATCAAGAATGGTCTTCTAACTATTTGTCTATAAAGCAAAACATTTATTTGTTGATTTTGATTTTTGTTTTCAAATTTGTAGGCAAAATTTCAATTAATGACCTTCATTAAGAACATGAAATTGCAATTAATGACCTTATAGCACCTAGCCAACGATGTGAAACTGGGGACACTGTTATCACCGATTTTGTTTTGAACAATGTATGGTGGAAAACTAATATTTCATTGTATGGCCTTTATATGCTGACACCTTTTATGAAAGTGTTTCTTTTAGTCGCTGTTAGTTTGTGTTTTTCGCAGATGAGAGAATTTTTAGTAAAATATACTTATCAGGATTGGTTTATCTGATTCGAAACTGACATACAATGTATATTCATATTTTGTACCACAAGCTTCATTGACATTTTTTTCTTAATGGTTGCGACCAATTCTGTATAATTGTTCTTTGTTTAGACAAGTGGGTCGTTGGGGGTGGGGCAGGGGAGGATCTTGAGGGTGGTAGGAAGTTGTAGGACTAGAAAATTAAGAAGAAGAAAAACAACCGAGCACAAAAAGCAGGGTTCTCTTCGCACGAATTGTGGGCCAATACGCGCAGCCAATACGCCCCCTCCCCCCTTCCTCGAAAAAGAAAAAAAAAGAACACGAAAAAACCCCAAACATTTTTTTATATTTTTATATACCTCAGATCAATTCACAAAAGCCATAAAGATAAAACCATTTTGAATGCTCCAAATTACACAGTAGGTCTCTTTAAACACCACGGTGACCACATACAAAAATTCCGAGAACCTAATTTCAATTCAGCGTGATTCGGCCTAACTTCCAAAAGTTGGGTCCGGAATGCCCGACAGTTTTGAAAAATCTTTGGGAGAACCCTGGAAAAGGTGTTTGTTGCTGGTGTGTGTTTACTTATATACACATGTACTTGCTAGTATCAGAGTGTACATTAGGGTCAGTTTAAACAAAATTAGTTAATTAGCGTCCCCACCCTGCCATCAAGCTCAACCTCTCCCTTTCCAAATCTGTCAATCTAATAAGAGGGGGTAAACTTGCCATATAAGGCTGATTCAAGTCACATTAGTACAGTATAGTGACTATTCAATTGTTAAAGGTATCGTACACGTTTGGTAATGACTCAAAACAAATATTAGCATAAAAACTTACTTGGTAACAAGCAACGGAGAGCTGTTGATAGTATAAAACATTGTAGGAAACGACTCCCTCTGAAGTAACGTAGTTTTTGAGAAAGAGGCAATTTCTCACTAAAATAATAAAAACTTCTTGCAAGAAGTTTTTATTCCGATCTGAAAGCACACAAATTTGTAGAACAAGGGTGTTTTTTCTTTCATCATTTTCTTGCAACTTCGATGACCAATTGAGCCCAAAATTTTCACAGGCTTGTTATTTTATGCATATGTTGGGATACACCAAGTGAGAACACTGGTCTTTGACAATTTCCAAACGTGTTCAGTGCCTTTAAACCGTGGGTTGATAAGAGCAAAAAGAGACACACAGAAATACAAACGCCAACAATCTTATCCTTGGTAAAAAACCAACAAAAACCCCCCATTGAATCTGTTTTTGTTTTTTTGTTTGTTTAATTAACAAGTAGCAATGAAAATAAGCTGTGGTAATGATCCCCTCTGCCAGTTGATTACACCTATTAGGTCCATCGCATTGATACAAATCATTTAGGCTGGCTCTTACGTCAATATTTGTCCCATTTATTGTGACGTCAGAGGGATTATGATACTGTGCTGGTTTTTTTTTTATAAGAGCACCAGATGTTTGAAACCAGGTGGTTTCGCATAGATTATGCATATTAGGTTGGTACCATTATGCAGTTGGATAGGGGTGGTCAATATTTCCCAGCCACTTCAGAACACACATTCAATGTACAAATGTTGCTTTTTACTTCCAAATTTCCTGAATATATTTCTGATACCACAAAAACAGCGCATGCTTTGGTACCCCGTCTTTTAAAACTTATCGAGTAGCTATTTACATTGTATGCGACCACATGTTTATCAGATACCAGTGAAATGTCCACAGTCTGTGAGTGGATTAGACCGAAATGGGGACACGTGGACAGTTCCGGCTCAGTAATGAGCATCGCTATCGCTTCAATATCAAACACTGTATAGAAATGTCGGCTGCTGATATTTAGACGGCAGTATAATGGGGTATTGTGTGTAACACTGTATGGCTGCTATATCAACGAGAATGGTGTTCAGAAAACAGCAATTGACGCCGGTATGTTATGTTCATTAAAAAAAAAAATCATGTTTTCAAAACCATAGCTCGGGACACGCAGTAATTGGAACGATTGTATGTCAAGAATTTAACATCAGTTGTTGTTAGTTGAGGTGTTGTTAAGCATAAATTGAAAACATTTTTGGTTTAAAAAGCTGGCAACTTTATTTGATGCTTTATTTTGGAAATGACTAACTTTGGAAAGATTTTTTGTTTCTTTGAGGGCTAGTCATAATTTATGGAAATTCTGAGCTGTAAAGACGGGTAATCGCGTCCATTTCTTTCCATTTCTATCAAACACTGTCTACTGAACACACAGGACAAACTAAATTCAGCTGTTTATTTTCCCAGTGCGAACTTTATTCTGTGTGGTAAGGAGGTGTTTATGTTATTTGATTTTCAAATGTTATAAATTTTGATTGGGAAAAGTGGAACTATTCTGGATTTTCTCCCAAAGCTAAGTGTAACCCCCAAAATGTTATGTATGTGTATGAACTCAGCAGCAAACAGAAGTTGTATCGGTAGCCTTACCGTGGTGTACACACACCTTTTGTCTACTGTGCGGGGTAAGTCTGACATTCCCTACTGTCACTGGTGACCATACATGGGGACAAGCCACCAGGGGTCAAAGGTGATAACATTGGCGGGCGAGGGCATACTAATCTGCATATCAATCTCGTTGGCATCTTCCTTTTTTTTTTTTTTTTTTTAAACTCATTGTAAATCCTTCATGAGTGAGCTTAAAGATTTGTTGGAGTCCGGTGCGTCATTTTTGTTTTAAAGGCTGCTTAGAAAAGTTTAAAATTTGCTTAGCACGGACAGTTTGCTTAAGCAGAAACAGGTTACCAGCCGTATTGAACTTGTGATATAGACATGTACTGTGACTGGTGCTCGTCTATTTTAGATTTTGCTAAGCAGAGAGAGTTTAAAAAGCTCTAAATGAAATTGGGGCCCAACTTTGTCTTAAAAAACTGAGCAATCTAGCCCTGTAGTAGTAGTCTTGTTTCAATGCGCTTTAATCTTATTCTCATGGAGTGACTGGTTGACCCGTATGGCTGAATTTCAGACCAAGATCGAGTGGTCTTTGAAACAAGGCTACCCTGTTGCCACAGTTGCCTATTTCTGAAGGCACACGTTAAAACCACTCAAGCTTTCTTATTCGCTGAACTGAAAGACTACTTGTCCTGAAGCGGAATTTGAATTGACAGCGGATCCTGACCAGGAAATTCCTAATCAAAAACCAACAGTAATACATTAACAATATTAGATGATAATAGCACGTGATAATTATACAGATCCGAGATAAAATATCTGGCTGTATCAAAACGCCCCGGAATTACAGTTTTCCACAAATTTATTCAGACTGAGTCTACAAAGGACAGGCATGATATTTACTCCCTACTTTTTAATCTGTTTCCCAATTTTTATTTACGCTAAGAAAAATCAACAAAACTGTCATGAAGTAGCCCTGAACAAAAGTCTGTAAAACCCAATATTAGTCTAGTCATGGGGGTTGGAATTTCTAGCCAGTGTTATGGCTCAACCCACCACTAATTGCAACAATTTTGTTGTTGTACTTCTATTGATTTCAGAGATCCTAAAAGTCTACTGAAATATAATTAGTGAAAAGGCTTCAAATTTGCATAATATGCAAACTAGCTGCTGCCAATGTATAACCAATTTTCTGAATAACTCTGCATCCAATCAGGACAAATGAAGTTTTATACCAGGTTAAAAAAGATAAGTAGATATGATTGACGCATTTTTGAATTAATTTTATGCATATAATTTCATAAAATATGCAAATTAGCTGCCACAGATTTTCGCATTACAATCCTATTCTGGCAAATGAAGGTCAACCCTTGTACTCGAATAGAATTGTCCTACTTTTTTTCCTAGGGCCAAAGTGTCATGCCTGAAAGAAGTCGACTTGTCCAATTTACATTGTGTGATCAGGGGCCAATTTCATAGCTCTGCTTAACGGTAATCAAATTTCCGTGCTTACTATAGCATAAAAAGTTGCTTAAGCGTAAGCGTATTTCACAGGTTAGCAAGAAAATTAGGCGGCCAGCTTGCGTGTTCACCATGGATTTGCATTGTTACGTCATTTATTTTCATACTGTAAGCACCAGGGTCGTATTTCATAGAGCTTTTTATAAGCAGAAAATATTGCTTAACAATTTTTTGCTGAGCATAAAGGAGCAGGATACCAGTCATAAATGTTACAAGTGACTCGGTATTTTGACGGGTAACCTTATTCTGATAAGCATAATTATTTTGTGCTTAGCTAATATTTTGTGCTTAAGCAGCTCTATGAAATTGGGCCCAGAAGGTTAGCATGCCATTTTCGTGTGCTTTGGGTTAGCAGCGCTATGAAATGGAATCTCTCGCAGTAAGCACAATATCAGCCGTTAAGCAGCTCTATAAAATTGGGCCCATTGTTATAATCCAATGATGTTCTATCTCATTGACATTCCTAAGAACATGCAGAGACCTATATGTGCATTGGGTGATAAAGAAAAATAGAATTCACACGGGACCATACCTGCCAATGTTGGGAAACTTAAATGGTTGATTTTTTTGGTTTAAACTGGCAACTGCAGGGCTAGACAGCTCAGGAACCGCAATTCTTCCATGTTTCAATTTCGAGGGAAATTTTGTATTTATGTTAATTTATGTGGTGGTTTTTTCCCCAAAACGTTGTCTGGGTTTTACTTCAGGAAAATAGCTCCAAAGTGATGGGAAGGATTCTAAATTGTATTTTATGCTCTGTCCATTTTATTTTTTCAAGGATTTGATTCTTTTCCCCATGGAGTTCATCATTTGATTTGAAATTGATTTCATACAATTGTTTGTATCAAATACTAGTCCCAGAGTAATTCATATAAAATTATCATAGAGCTTTTTATTTTATTTTTGTGAGCTGAAAGTCATGTCTTGCTCCTCAAATCATTTCCTAAAATCATGCAAATTCCTTCAGTTCTGCTGCTTCTGTCGGGGAAAAAACATGGGTTTCAATTTTTTTTAAAAAATGCATTTAAACATTATAAGTACAGTGAAGAAGTCAATTCAAACTTTCTGCGATAAAGCCAGTTTCTGTGACGTTGAAAATTAAGTTGCGCTTGTGTCAAATTTTCCATTTTATGCTTCACGCGAAACATGAAAGCAAACGGAACTCTACTATATCAACAGTGGCAAACAGCTTGAACTTATCGACAACCTCATCGAAATTTGGTTTCCATTTGTGTGGCATGAAGGTATGAATCGGGCTATAGTAGTCAGTTCGTACTTAACTTCATGCCAAAGCAAACAGAAGTCAAATTCTGTGACGTTCTTGGACAAATAAATCAGGCATAGTTTCCCTGTTGTTGACCTGGTGAAGTGGTGTTTGTCCTTTCCTACTAGTGGCTCAGTAGAACTATTTTGGGACATAAAACTTGGACTAGTTTTTTTTTTTATGGCGGGTCAGCGCAATAAAGGCACATGCTTATCGGGTAAACAAACAGCAACGATAGCTTAGGAAAAGTCTGAAGTTGACAACCAATGCGCGTTTCAGTGAACAGCCGATGTAGAAACATGAAGTTGCCTATATTTTAATGGAATGTAATCTTGCTAAGGTCATACAGAGTCTTTTCTATGCTGATTAGTATGTGCTCATGGAATTGGAACAAGAGATTCCCTGCTGGATGCAAGGTGGATCCTGGTGGTAGAGTGGTGGAGAGTAGTGAAGTAGTACACATGGGAAAAATTTCCTGTGGAAGACAAATAGTACAAAATGTCCTGTTCGTGTTGGCATAGTTTCTTTTGTTTCTGTTTTTTTGTCGGTCTGGAACGTATTGCTCCTGGGTGATGTTTAAAAAAACAATAAGTTTATTCCCTCCAAAAAATATAAATTGGGTATTGTTTCCAAGTCATTATTTTGTTCAGGTAAGTTATTGAATAGATTTCAGAATTAAAATTGTAACCCGTTTTGTAATTACCAACTCTGGATTACCTGGAATGTAGCAATGTGTACAATATACAGGCTGTGGTCCCATCATATATCCTTGGGGAACCTGGGTCTAATGGTGATATTTTGTATCCGTCCCTGTGTGTGTGTTATGTTCACTATGTTTGTTAACACTTTGGTGTGAACCTATAAGGGTAAGACATGGCTATGGTGTTCGTTTACATGTAAATCATTTTGCACGGTTCATTATTGGTAAGTATGGAGAGGTGGCAGTAGACATTTATGGGTAAAACTGTTATTATCTTTAAAATAAAAACTCATAGAATAATCATCTTTGTAATCAAAACCCACATAATGATCATCTTCATATGGTTTTGATTTACTCAATATGGTACGACTTTCATGTGTACCTAATTCATATAAAAGCTGGTGAGATAATTTGTCCTTTGATGGCATCTTGTAGCCCAGTAGCTACAGAGCCTCAATTACATTTTCAGAAAAATGCTTTCAAAAATTGTTTAAAACAATTCCCTTTGCCTTTACCTTTAACTCTTTCAGTGCCAAGGTCGTACATGTCAATCTATTTTATGTACTCAAAAAAATGTCATCAATCGTACATGTACGATCCATAACATATTATCACGAGAGGGCATTATCACTCTAACGAGAAATACTATTGAATTTGGAATGTACCAAGGCAACACAAATCAGCAAGATAGGCTTTTGTTTGTGGAGAAAGATTTGTTTAATTTTTTTTTTACAGAATTTCGAAAAAGCTGGGCATTTTAGGTTTGAAACGCACAAAAAAGCGGGCACTGAAAGAGTTAACAACATGGCACAGATAAATGGTTTGGGTCCCAATTAATTGGGACGCCACCCAAACCGAGACTGGATTGGTTTGGTCCCTTTATTGTGTGTGATTGTTTATTCATTGTGTGCATACAGGGCACCTGACAGAAACAAAGATAGCTATAGCATGATAAGTGTATGCCGCAATGGTACGAAACCTCCACGTTATCAATTACCAATCCCTGTATTTAGTTGAACATATTGTTCACTATTCCTCTAGTATTGCACAGTGTATACATTGTGTAGTATAACCGTTCAGGGTTCTCCTCATGCACAAGCTAGTGTATCAGACCGATACGCGTGATTTGCGTGCTGATACGCACAAATTTCCACCGATGCGCAAATTTCGGCCGATAAATGGAGAAAAAAACAAACCCGAAAATGTATTTTTCTTTTTGTCTTTGTTTTGGGGGTTTTCCACAAAAAAAATTAAAAGAAAACCATATACAATGCTCCAGATTGCACAGTAGGGCTTTTAAAACCAAGATAAACACCAAGTAGAAAACATTCTGAAGACCTTGTTTCAAATCAGCGTGCTTCGGCCAAACTTCAGAAATTTTGGTCCAGAATGCCCCTCAGTTTTGATAAAAAAACCTGGGAGAACCCTGCCGTTTCCATGTACATGTACAAATGCCTATTTTGTATCCGAACAATATTTATATCGATGGAGCTCCAAATCCCAATGATTAGATAAATATTTGATGTACATTTTGTGTATGCACAATCAACTGGTAGCATTTGGGTAAATTTATATCACATGGACATCAACGGCACGGCTGGAAATTTACACGGGACCAAAGGCCCGAGTTAACTTAAAGGGAAAAGCTTGGAGCATGCAGACAGTTGTCTGTGATGCCTGTACATGTAAATGTTATGTAGATTTGTTCTTGAGAACTTGTCTTGCTATTTATTCTACTGCCGCAGAGTAGATTTTGTAATTCGGGAGACTACTTCGTTTTGAAAAGAGCTGTCCTGCTTATTAAGTACTACCTGGGGAGGTAGGAAATTGGCCGGAACTACTACTTTCGCTTAGTCCCGGCCGATTTTCCTACCTCCCCAGGTAGTAGTTAATAAGCAGAATAGTTCTTTTCAGAACTAAGTAGTCTCCCGAATTATGAGATCTAGTCCGCGGCAGTAGAATAAATAGCAAGACACAAATTCTCTAAGAACAAATCTACACAGCAAAGTAGATACACATGGTGTTACCGCAAACTGAATATACAGTTAAAGACTTGCCAAGCGAAAACATCTGTACATGTACCAGCACATTCAGACATACTTGCACATACATGCACTTGACTTGTACATTTCTCAAATAATGTTATTCTCAAATAATGTAGTGTAAAGATGAAAGAGGATTTAAGGTAAAACAAAACAAAAATCCGAATAAAAAATTTGGGTTTTAGTTTACGGAGTAGAACTTACAAGGAAATATGGGGTTTGTGGTACAGCAGGGGACAATTTCATAAAGCTGTTTAGCAGAAAGTTCTGCTAAGCAAATTTCTTTGCTAAGCAAGAAATGAGTGGGGTACCAGTCACAGCAATGGTAACTGTATGGTATTTTGGCTAGTAACCTATTTTTTCTAAGCAAGAGTTTTCTCTGCTTAACAAGTTTTTGTGCTTAGTACTTTATGAAATTGGGCCCAGGTCACAATTTAGAGGCTTGTCGTCTAAAATCTGCTGAAAGAAGGTCATGGAACTTAACAACTCTTGTAGGAGTAGCGAATGGCTTTGCTTTGCAAGAGCTCGGTATAAATGTAAATGGATTGATGGCCAGGAGCCTCCTTTTAAAGGTATCGTACACGTTTGGTAATGACTCAAAACAAATATTAGCATAAAAACTTACTTGGTAACAAGCAACGGAGAACTGTTGATAGTATAAAACATTGTAGGAAAGGACTCCCTCTGAAGTAACGCAGTTTTTGAGAAAGAGGTAATTTCTCACTAAAATAATAAAAACTTCTTGCAAGAAGTTTTTATTCCTATCTGAAAGCAAATTTGTACAACAAGGTGTTTTTTCTTTCATCATTTTCTTGCCACTTTGATGACCAATTGAGCCCAAATTTTCACAGGCTTGTTATTTTATGCATATGTTGGGATACACCAAAGTGAGAACACTGGTCTTTGACAATTTCCAAACGTGTTCAGTGCCTTTAACTAAATATTTTTTATGACAAAATTTCTCCGTCAAACATTTTCTTGTTGCCAGCTTTCAAGGAATCTGCACTTCTATGTAAACACTGCAAAAACACCATGGGTGTTGTCACATATAGATACCCCAAAAAAGAAATCAAAATTTACACCATAGGGTGTTAAAATAACACTCACTTCTGCCAACACAATTACCTTGGTGTTATTTGAACACCCTATGGTGTTCATTTTGAATCTCTTTCATTTCTCTTGAACCTCTGGTATTCATATGTGACAACACCCATGGTGTCAATTCTAACACCCTAGTTTTTGTAGTGTACTTGTAGAATCCTAAATGGAATTGCTGGCTTGCTTTTTAGCATTTTAATCGGCAAAAAAAACTGAAATATTTACAGGGTTATATGTATATATATATATATAATAAGTAGGGTAGATGGCCTTAGCTTTCGATCCAGACCGGACCTTCTTCAGAGGCATAAAACAAGTACAAACAAATACATATCCATTTATAGAAAAAGAGAGGGGAAAGGGATTAAGGGAAGGATCCAGAAAGAAGCGGGAAAATTATAGCCAATCAAAGTTTCTATTTCAGAAACAATTGGTGGCTATGAACCAATAGGAGTAAAGTGGTGAGGACAAAGGATGTATAGTATGAAAGGATGGATTACTGGACCAAAAAAGTGGTAAATGCATTGTTCGATATATATATATATATATAAAATTAAACAAAACTTTCAGAAATATATAAATGTTTACACCCAATAAGTTGGAGATAAAAATATGAATTGTACCAGGCATTATTCAAATCTAACTTGCAAATGGTTTATTATGAATGCAGTTAATATTACCAACCTCCGTTAATAACGACCACATTTATCTTTTATCTCGTTCTTTCCTGCTCCATTTGACTATGCCTGTCTTATCCATAGAAGACCTGTGAGGTCAGTTATTAAATTGTTTTAACGTTTTTATAAATTTTTATAAGAGCCTTCTCTCCAGTGTTTGTCCAGTGACCAGCAACCCCTTATCCCTTTGCTTATTTATTTGTAATTTGTTTGTGTCGCTAGACATTTTTGAGAGTGAAAAGGGTGCTACTTTCGTAAATCTGTAAAAACTACACAAAGGTAAAATGTATACTTCGGCATGTGAATGTTAACCTCCGAATAATACGATACGTTTACTACTAATTCAATTAAATGCATGTGAGGTAATTTCCCTGATTTAAAAATTATAGCTAATATTTAATTAACCACAAGACTGTTAAGCCCGGTTAATACAATTTTGATGTCACAAATTTGGAACGAAACAATTCAGAAGAGTTGAGCTGTGCTCAACGCTTCCGGAACATTCGCAGCGAAAACGGAACTGTGTCGTCAAATTCGCTTTGTACGAAGCATTTGCATGAACCGGGCTTTTAGTTGATTGACTCAAACTTTTTTTCTTACTTCAAAGCTACCCTTTTAATTGTCATATCGATCACAACACTACCTTTTGAGTGAATAGCTTCGTTTAGAACAATGTTGTATTTCTCAAACTCAACTGTCAATATTTCAAGGGGTAAGGGACCGTCCAAAGTTTTCAACATTTTCACGGTCATACAAAGTATGACGAAGAAGACTACGTACGACTTAAAGGGAGGGTATACCTTTGGTATTTACTCCAAAAATTAATGACCATAAAAACTGACTTGGTAAAAAGAACTGCAGCTGTTGATAATGTATAACATTTTGAGAAACGATTTCCTCCTGAGGAATGTTGGTTTAGAGAAAGGGATTCAAAAGATTGTCAATCTGAGAAATGTTTCTTCATGAAACATTTCTCAGGTTGTGTATTCCAATTACGGATTATTCTTCCTGCGTGGACATAACCGCTCCAGATTTTCGGTGAAATCTCAAAAACGATACAATTTGATTTGAAATTTTCACAGGTTAGTTTTATTGTTTATACCCACATTTATATAGGATTAAAACAATCAAACGGTTTCAAAAACAAAAGGCCTACTTTGCCTTTAAAAAGGTGTGTAAAATGTTGGTAATTAAATAATGTGCATAAATATTGAAAGAAAAGTATTGATTTACTCTGGGGGGGAGGAGGTTCCTAAAAAGTACTCCTCTTTACGACCTGGAAAATGTTGAAACTTTGGATGGTCCCTAAATTAATTGAGAGATAATCATGGCTGAATACAAATCATGATTTATTTCAGATTAACTTGAATGAAATGTCACAACCTATCGGATTTATTTATAGATTGTTTTCTTTCCAAACAGACAAACAATGAAGAAAAAGTTCAGATACAAAAAAATCTCCACTGCTGGAATTAGATCCATTCCCTGCGTCTACTACCCTATAGCCATTCTCACTGCATTTTGATTTGGAAAAAAAAATACCCAAAATGCATGTTTTTGTTTATGTGCTTTTAAAAGTAGACTCAGTTAGCTTAAAATGTATAGACTTTACGAAGTCCACTTGTAGTTGTACCCCTCATTGTTCATGTAGTTGTAGACTTCGTAGTATTTCCAATAATAGCTGAAAGAAAACATCAACGAGTAGCTTTTAGTGTGCATTTGATTTTAATACATATATCTGAGGTGAAATAAATAGTTTGTAGTCTTTATGTTGTAGTTGTAGTGAATCAAAATTAATATGAAGTGAGTGAACCCCACATTAAAGGGTCTGTATACGTTCTGTAGTGACTATGAAAATTAATGGCAAGAAAAACTTACTTGGTAAGAAGTACAACAGCTTTGGATAGTATAATGCACTTTGAGAAACTTTTCGCTTAGAAGTACTGCGATTATGGAAAAAGATATCACTTGTTATCCCCCAAAATTTGAATCTGAGAAGTGTTACAACTGACAGTAACGCTTCTCAGAGTGTCTATTCCAATTGCAGATTATTCTTCCTGTGTGGACATAACCGCTCCAGATTTTTCGTCAATTTCTCAAAAACACTACCACCTTTTGAAATGAAATTTTCATGGTTAGTTTGTGGTATATATCTACATCTATATAGGATTGAAACAAACAGTGGGTTCCAATTACCAAACGTATATAATCCCTTTAACACACTGATTAAAACAGTTTAAACACTAACCAAGCTAGAATGTTCATTTTTATTTTCCAAAAACTTCATGGGCTTATATGCAGGCCCTGTATTCCAGGCCGTTGTGTCCGTTTGACTGTTGTGAACCTGCTTTCCCACTGTTTATGTTAAGCTTGACTTTTTGTTTGAAACCCCAAATATAGAAAGGAAAAAAAGAGAAAGATTTAACCTGCATGAGAGAAACAATTATTGAATATTTTAAGTGACATGCCTACTAATACTTTAACATGCCTGTGGACTACTTACAGCCGCATGAATATTTACAGTTACTCAAGTTTGGTTTAGAGCCTTGAGAAGTAAGTCTTGGCAATGTGTGGCAGAGTTTGTTGTTGAACCCCCCTCCCCCTAACACCCCTCCCGGTATTTGTTATATTGATGGAGTATAGTTAGATGGTAGGATCCCAACTGTCCCCCGCAGTAATAAACACGACTTATCAGTGTGCATGTGTGAAGCAGAGCTGGCCACTAAAGTTGGAAGTGTTGTATCAAAATAGTGCATGTAACAACTGTCATTACATTTTTTTCTGACTGTTTTGGCAGGGCTGATCAGATCACATTTGTGTTGGTTATAACACACCACATGACCTTAAAATGACCTTGTGAAAGTTCAAGTTGTGACCAAAAAACAAACAGTTTAAGAAGTCAACCTTGAACTTGTGTACGCCTTGAATGCAGCCATTGTTTGTAGCATTATTATTTGCATAAAAACTTACTTGGTAACAAGCAACGGAGAGCTGTTGATAGTATAAAACATTGTAGAAAACGACTCCCTCTGAAGTAACGTAGTTTTCGAGAAAGAGGTGATTTCTCACTAAAATAATAAAAACTTCTTGCAAGAAGTTTTGATTCCTATCTGAAAGCACACAAATTTGTACAACAAGGGTGTTTTTTCTTTCATCATTTTCTTGCAACTTCGATGACCAATTGAGCCCAAATTTTCACAGGCTGTTATTTTATGCATATGTTGGGATACACCAAGTGAGAACACTGGTCTTTGACAATTTCCAAACGTGTTCAGTGCCTTTAAGTAGTAATTTACAACTTAATTTGCACGGCACTGCTAGCGCTAAAGATGTTCGGCCTATAATGCCTGAAGAAATCTTTGAAAAGATTGCAGTCAAAATGACACAAGACGGCCTATGCATAAATCTCTATGTATGTTTTCTTTGAAATAACGATGAGGAGACTTATTTCATTTTAAAAAATTTTTACAAGCAAAAAACAGCAAGCACCGTGGTCAAGTGGTTAGACTGCATGGCTTGCAATCACAAGGTTGTGGGTTTGAATCCGGCCCAGCTAACCGCTGCTTTTCACAATGACTAGTTACTGAATCACAATTGATTGATTTGTGCAATTCATAATCATAGACGTTAAACCAATGTTTGTATGAGACTGAGAGAGATTGGCTGTTACCAGCTTGGTGTTTATATCCCCTTGTGGGAGCTTTGCCGAGTTCCCTTGTTGAAAAGATCATCTAAACAAAGCAATTATTTATTTTTCAAATTCTGCATTATATTGGAAAAGAAAATTACCCTCTTTGCTAATCTAGTTTAGCCCCCCCCCCCTATCCCCTTGGCACACAGGCCACCCGAGAGTGAAAGCAAGGAACTTATTTTGTTTTTAACTGTACAGCCAAATTACTTTTCATTTGAATCTCCCTCAAGTCCATCAGAATTCAGTAGATTGTGGTGGACTTATCCCCAGCAAATACCAAGTAAGGCCGTATCTGAATTGGCGGATACAGCAACGGCTACGGCTGTTGCTAAGTGTGTTGCAAAGGACGTCCTATACTTCAACGCATGATGACACGGAAATCTAGCGAAAGCCGTAGCCGCCAATTCAGACACGGTCTTAGGCCTCATCCGAATTGGCGACTACAGCTACGGCTACGGCTGTTGCTAAGGGTGTTGCTAAGGACGTCCTATACTTCAACGCATGATGACGCTGCGATCCAGCCATAGCCGTAGCCGTAGCCGCCAATTCGGACACAGTCTTAGATTAGTTTGGCTTTGTTCAAACCAAATCAAAACATGCCATGGGTTTGTGATGGATTTAAGGTAGTGGTCATGTGCAGAGTAATACAGTTTAGTGCATGCCGCTTCGTGATAGCTCTGCAAATTGATAACAAACTTGTAGTTGATGTTTTGGGGGTTTATTTTAAACCATTCAAATTGACCGGTTTGTTTCTGGTTCGTGTTTTCTTGTTAAGGTCGGGATGAAACACTCAGCGTCTTTAACCGACATCATTGTCGACACCCACCGGCGTAAGCACTTGGCTTACCTAATGGCGGAGCAAGGGGCCATTGTTAATCCAGAAAATACGGGAAATCTACCAAAGCAGGTTGGTGTTTATAATATCGACTCTTATATAGCGCAATTCCAACTGTCACTGGGCCATATATTTCATTCCTTAAACCATCTCAGCTCCCTGGGGAGTATACAGCATGTGCTGCCAAGTAATGTAGCGCACTAAGCTAAACCAATCGTTGCTTGTAAAGACATTACACAGTGAGGTATTATTATTCAAATGAAAAACACAAGACTGCCGGACTTGTCCAGTCATGAGTTTACTGGCCCGACACTAAAACTACTGGCCTCGGGCCAGCAGTCCAGTGTAAAATTTGATTCCTGATATATACAGCCATGCAACTTTTCAGTTGATCAGGGCCCCAAATTCATACAGTTGTTTAGCAGAAAATTCTGCTCAGCAAACTTCTTTGCTAAGCAAGAAATGAGTGGGGGTACCAGTCACAGAAATGGTAACTGTATGGTATCTTGGCTGGTAACCTATTTTTCTTAAGCAAGAGTTTTTTGTGCTTAGCAAGTTTTTGTGCTCACATGCTTTATGAAATTCGGCCCAGCTGTTTCCCTGGGTTTTTTTTCTTTCACAATAGTACCTCAGTAAACTGGAAAAAACTGTGAAAAGTTAATTGGGCTCGACCATTTTCTTTTACTTTATTGCAAATACAAAGTTGCATGTCTGGATAGAGTATTAGGCAGTTCCTTATTCAATCACATAAAATGTTTCCGTTTTCTTCCCCAGCATATTCACAAACGGCAGCTTCACAGGAAAAAGTCATTCATGGGAAGCCTGTTTGGTGAGTTGTGATGAAAATAGTGGACCTCCAAAATCTGCCTGAAGGACAGGCTTGATATTCTTCCTACTTTAATATGATTTCCAACTGTGTTTGCAAATGTTATTTTTTTTATGGCTTCTGACTGGCACCCTCAAATAAAGATATTGACAAAATAGGGAGACTGCCAACATTAGGGTTGGATAGCTCTATAATTTTATGACGTGAGTGTAGTTGCTGCAATAAGAATGGTGAAGACAACTATGTGAAGATTTAATTTCACTTCATTTCATTTCATTTATTCTGGTTGTGAAGAACCCAAGAACCCAATGGAGAGAAGACAAGGAAGGATGTTTCAGTTTTTAGATGTGTGAGGAAAACCCCAGAGAATTATTCCTGGGGAAAACCCACACAGTCAGGTAGGGACTGAAAATCCAATCCACGCAGTGCCTTGAACCGAGGTCCTAGAGGTGGAAGGCGAGGAAAGATACCACTACGCCAACCCAACCCGATGACACTAAACCCAAGACCTCTTCTCTATTATATACAGGGCTGAACGAGAGTGATGACCTAAAAGCCAAGAATATTCGACAGACGGAGCTGGTCTCTGATCTCAGAGAGTCCATCCTGCAGATCGGACGACACTTCCAATCCATTGATCCAAAGAATGCTAAAATAGTGAGTCAAGTAGATTAGTAAGGAGAATAACAGAGTGGTGACAAGGTCATAAACGACCTGGCTCCCACCTACTAGGAATAATAGTTTAAGGAATGCAAATCACTTAACGACTGTTAAATGCAAGAACCAACAGGTTCCGGGACTGGCTCCCACCTACTAGGGACTGGGACTGGCTCCCACCTACTAGGAATAATAGTTTAAGGAATGCAAATCACTTAACTACTGTTAAATGCAAGAACCAACAGGTACAAGAACAGTTGTATTCCTAGCTTAGCTAAGCTGTTAAATAAGCAGTGTTGATCATTTGGCCTGGGGCTAACACTTAACTCTTAATCTTAGCTTACATTATTTCAACAGCCTCTGATTCCTGATTACTCCTTGGAGAGCCACCAGAAGGACCATGAGCAGTTTGTTGATGTGACAAGAAACAGACGGAGGAGGGCCAAAGCGCTGCTGGACTTTGAGAGACACGACGACGATGAACTCGGCTTCCGCAAAAACGACATCATCACTGTGAGTCAAAAATATATGAAATAAATGAAGATAAATTAAATTTAACATATCAACAAAGATTTTACTTCCCCAAACAATACAATATAATTTGTAAAGCCATAAACTACGTTTAACTCAAGTATTTGAAGAAACAATCGAGCACTTGTAAAACTCAATATTGTTGGTTGGTCCCGGAAGTTTGAATACACGCAAGACTAGCACAGTATGTAGCATTATGGCATGTCGTGGCCGAGTGGTCTAGTTCACCGGACCCAAGCTCTGGTGTTGTCAGCAGCAGAGTGTGGGTTCGATACCAGGTCGTGACACCTGTGCCCTTGAGCAAGGCACTAAATCATAATTGCTTCGTAAAAAGTTGGGAAGGTAGTGCATTCTGCTCTACCAGCCAGGCTCCTAGTGGATGATACCCATGCCTACATCCTTACGGACTGTGAAGGGGGGTGACCCTGTTTCAGCCCCAGGAGTAGGTGGCAACGTGCCCCTGGTGACAGTTGATTTGGGTCGACAGCCCAGATCAGTTAAGTGTAGCCCCGACTTGAAGTGGCCGTCCGGCCTTGTGATGTTAGGCGATATCTCATAATATATAATATAAAAAAAGCACTGTTTGATTTTCATGTTTGATCCTATCATTACTGCACTAATTGATTGACAATTTTGTTGCTTGTATTGTTATAGATCATTTCACAGAAGGATGAACATTGCTGGGTGGGTGAGCTCAATGGACTCAGAGGTGAGAATTACTACAAAAGCAGGTTTTTATTCTCGTTTGTTTTCCTGTATGTCCACGCAGGAAGAATAATCTGCAATTGGAATACACACGCGTAAAGCTTCTCAGATTGAAATCTTTGGGGATAAAAAGTGATGTATTTTTCCATAACCGCAGTACTTTGAATTGAAAAGTTTCTCAAAATGCATTACACTATCCGAAGCTGCTGTACTTCTTACCAAGTAAGTTTTTATTGCCATTCATTTTCAGAGTCATTACCAAACGTATAATTCACCGGTTTAACATCGACTGAATTTACTTACAGGTTGGTTTCCAGCTAAGTTTGTAGAACTTTTAGACGAGAGGAGCAAACAATACACCAGCGCTGGAGACGACACGGTTACAGAAACCATCACTGATTTAGTCAGGGGGACGTAAGTATCAAGACTTGTCGTCTATTGTCACCAGGGCCAAATTTCACATAGCATGTAAGCACAAAAACATTGATAGCACAGAAAACTCTTGCTTAAGAAAAGTAGGTTACCAGCCAAAATACCATACAGTTACCATTGTCTTATGCACTTCATAAATTGTTGGTATTAATGTAGGGACCTCAGAGAGATTGTGTACAATTTTGTTGTTAAAATTTCACCCCCTAAATTTCAAATGCCTAGCTTCCACCCCTCTGAATTTCAACAGCCTAGCTTCCACCCTCCTAACTTTCAAAAGCCTAGCTTAAACCCTCATAAATTCCAACAGCAAGGGCCAAGTTTGCGCAAGGACTATCGTTGACCGTAGTCCGACTAACTTAGCCCGAACTCTGTCTAGTCGACAATAGTTGGACCACTCTAGTCGCCGGTCGTGTTGACGTGACATGACTAGAGTCGTTCGCACTTCAACTTCTGTGCGCATGCCCTACGTTTGTCACTAAACAACCACTAGTTAACCATTGGTCGTTGCGCAAACTTGGCCCTAGCTTCCACCCCCTAACTTTCAACAGCCTTGCTTTACACCAATCAGGAGTGCCCAGCAACACCACAGTAGTGCAGTAATAATGTGGGGTTTTCTTAGCCATTGTTTTTTACTGGAAGATATGGCAGTGGAAGCACACATGAAATAAATTTGGTCTCAACTTATTCTCACTGTCCTCCATTATTTCGTCCTATTTTACAGCTTACAGAATCTACCCAAAGGTGAAACCCAAATAATCATCACCCCGGGTGTAACATTATTGGTCTCAACTTATTCTCACTGTCCTCCATTATTTCATCCTTTTTTTACAGTTTACAGAATCTACCCCAAGGTGAAACCCAAATAATCATCACCCCAGGTTCAACATTATTATTATCATTAACGTGATGATAGATGCAAAGTGGTACCCTTTGTTGTGTTTCATCTATCCATTTAGATTAACGTGTTTGCTTAGTTGATTTTGTTGTGGTTTCATGAGATGATTGTATTTTGTTTTTGTTCCCTAGGCTGTGTCCGACATTGAAGGGTATATTTGAGCACGGTTTGAAGCAACCTTCCATCCTAGGAGGGCCATGTCACCCTTGGCTGTTTATTGAAGAGGTTGGTACAGATTCTCAGCCTTTTACTTTTACGTCATGTCTTCAACTTTAAAAATATTTCATTTCATGGGAATGGAAGGTTTGTGGTGATTTTTTCATTGTCAGAGGATCTTAAAACCCTGTTTGTTTCAAACACAGGCAAGCTGTAAAGAAGTTGAGAAGGATTTTGAGTCTGTGTACTCACGACTGGTCCTGTGCAAGACCTACAGATTGGATGAAGACGGCAAAGTATTAACACCTGAGGAGCTGCTTTACAGATCCGTCCAGTCGGTCAATCTGACCCACGACACTGCTCATGCCCAGATGGACGTCAAGTTACGCTCTCTCATCTGCCAGGGTTTGAAGTAAGTGTGTCATCCGCCCTACTTTCTGTAAACATTTGGTTCGTTTGTTTCGTGGCCGAGCGGTCTAGTTCACCGGACCCAAGCTCTGGTGTTGTCAGCAGCAGAGTGTGGGTTCGATACCCGGTCTTGACACTTGTGCCCTTGAGCAAGCCACCTAACCATAATTGCTTCGTAAAAAATTTGGGAAAGTAGTGCATTCTGCTCTACCAGCCAGGCTCCTAGTGGATGATACCCATGTCTACATCCTTACAGACTGTGAAAGGGGTAACCCTGATTCAGCCCCAGGAGTAGGTGGCAACGTGCCCCTGGTGGCAGTTGATTTGGGTCGACAGCCAAAAAAGTTAATTGTAGCCCTCACCTTGAAGTGGCCGACTGTCCTTGTGATATTAGGCGATCTCTCATAATAATAAAAAAAAAATGGAAAAAGAGTAAGTTGATCAACCATTCTGGAAATGCCATCATGTCAACATACCTCCTAAAAGTTAGATCCTAGTTTCAGGCCTTCTTGTCGGCAACGACTCTCATCCCTTAGAGAAAATGTTATACCACTGTCAATTCTCATTTGACTACCTTAGATACTTTATCTGCTCGGGACTATAAAGTCATTAGTGATATTTTGTATGGATTTCATAAAATTACATTTGCACTTTTGGAGCTCCTGGTAAACGGGGTTTATTGATCAAGAGTGGTCTTCAAAGTACTTGTTTGGCAAAAAGAAACATTCATTGTCTAAGTAAAACATTTATTTGTTGATTTTGATTAATTTTTTTCAAATGTATACGCATTTTTTCATTTAATGACCTTTTGATCATTACGAGTATAAAGTTGCAATTAATAACCTTATTAATTGCCGACGACTTGATGATTTCATCTTTCCAGTGAGCAAGTTCTTCACCTGTGGCTGGAGTGTCTGTGTTCGTGCGAGGGCATCATTGAGAAGTGGTATCACCCTTGGTCCTTCCTACGTAGCCCCGGCTGGGTGCAGATCAAGTGCGAGCTCCGTGTCCTGTCCAGATTTGCTTTCAACCTGTCACAGGATTGGGAGATTCCAATTGCCAAGTCCAGTAAACCACGAATCGGGGTAAGACAACTTGCGGAATTTGCTGAGAAATATCTCAAGCGAGTCTCAGTTAACCGTGTGCCACATGTGTTTGCTTTGGTGGTCCTTGAAATTGTTCAATAAAGGGGTTCAGTTTTTTCTCACGGAGGTGATATTTGTGCTTTGCGCCCGTACAAATTATGTTTAAGACCAGGGCCCAATTTCATAGAGCTGCTTAAGCACAAAAAGTAGCTAAGCACAAAACATTTTCTGCTTAGCAGAATAGGGTTACCAGCCTAAATCCCATTTCACATACACAATCTGTGACTGGTTATGAAATTAAAATCTTGAATCTCTTAAAGGTGATCCCTCTGCTGCCGCTTCCCAGGTTGTATCGTAAACTTGGGTGTGATCCCTGGCTATATGGCAGTTACAGGTTGTACGGCTTCTGACTGGCATCCCTGAACAAAGATATTGGCAAAATAGGGAGACCGCCAACATTAGGGCTAGATAGCTCAGTTGGTTGAGTGCCGGCACGTTAATCCAGAGGTCGCAGGTTCAAGTCTCGCACAAAAAGTTACCCAGTGAGTTTTCTTTGTGGTTTAGTTCTTGAAATTAAAATCTTGCCCTTCTGTTTTTTGTGATGTCTTGACAGAGACCCACCACCTTGAAAGACAGCGTCCAAGACATGCTCATCAAGCACCACCTCTTCAGCTGGGACCTCTGACGGATCTAACAATCGCGACTCTGTAGTAAATCCTACAGCAGTACACTCTGCTGTAGTCAAACCTACAGCGGGTCAACCCTCCTGTAGTAAAACCCTACAGCAGTGAAACCCTGCTGTAGTAAAACCCTACAGCATTCACTTGGAGGTCAACAAATCCACAAGGTTATTGAAGTGAGGCATCGTTTCGTCATGCATGAATTTATAAATAATTGTATCATATTTGAGCGTATGTTTATTGTTGGACTTAAACAAGCTTCCAGTATTCCATTGGGTTAATTTTCCACAGCATGCCACCACGTCTTCACAATGCTGCTTGTTTACACTCCGTTTTAGTTCCTTTGGGCACGAGTGCGCCAAGTTCCAACCGTGCTATGAAATGTGCGCTTGAATTTTCATTTTTAAAGGTCAAAATGTAGCGTACAAGCTACCAATTCCTCACAAGGGATATTTAAAAAAAGGGAAATGAAATCCAACATCCATCAAAAAATCAAATAAATCCCTTAGAAAGTGGTGGGATGATACGGAAATTTTTCCTTCTTTTGAGCAAATCTCTCAACGCCATGAGTATTAACCTGAGGAATGTGACCCTTGTTTTTATTTTTGGATGACCCTTTATTGTTGTTCAGAAGTGTTAAGACGTTTGCACCTACTAGAGATTAGACCTTCTTTGTTTCAACGACGTTAGTATTTGGGTTCAATCAATTCAGTTATCATAAACCATGGAGTGAGAAGCTTTTAGGGGAATTGGATACATTGATGAACATCGGTGACAGAGGGTAAATTATTGAGTTCCTAAAATTCCCAAACAAGTCAGTACTCCAAAGCTCTCTTTATTGTGAATTTTGGTACTAAGCATGTCTTGAGACTTCTTGTAACTTCACATGTTCTTGTCGTAAAGAAAGAGATTAACGGATAATCCCAAACTGGGCAATTGTGCAAACATTAACCTCAAATTCCTAAAGTTCTTGAAGGAAGCTCTCCAAAATCCATTAAAAGGTCCCCTCTCGATCCTAGTTCAACACCCAAATGCGTTCAGACTCTGGGTCCAATTTCATAAAGCATGTAAGCACAAAAAATTGCTAAGCACAGAAAACCCTTGCTTAGCAAAAATAGGTTGCCAGCCAAAATACCAAACAGTTACCATTGCTGTTACTGGTACCCCACTCATTTCTTGCTTAGCCAAGAAATTTGCTTAGCAGAATTTTCTGTGAAACAGCTTTTTGAAATTGGGCCCCTGATGAGATTGGTGTGGCTCGCGTCATGCTAAGAAGGTGGGGGGTTTTAAAGAGACGGAACTAAATCCTTCACAATCCAAGCAAACCATTGGACGACTATGAGATTTGGAATGGTTTGGGTTATGAACAAATAGCAGTGTATTCTGAGCAAAATGACTGTCCACTTTGTAGGATTTATCTGAAGAACTATTGCAAGGGGATAATTTGTCAAAGGCTATGCAACCGACTGCACTGTGTGCAAAAGGAACACTTTGGCAGCACAAGAGACATTCTTCTAGCTGTAACTCACTACCCCAAAGAAAATAATGGGAACAACTGAAATGTGAATGAATTTCCTTTATTGGAGATTGCCTTGAACTTGTTGTCTGTAAATTGCCTCGTGTGACATGGCCTTTATACTCAGAAACCACTGTTGTACTTAGGTCATCAGTCAGACTGAAATATCGGAGTTGGTTCTGGCTGAGGTAGTGAAAAGGCTCCACAGTTTATATATATCAGCTTTTTGAAGACGTCATTATTTATTAGGGTTTGATTTTTTGTTAAACGGTTTTGCAATATAAGGCTGTATCCGAATTGGCGGCTACGTCTACGACTGTTGCTATTAGAGTGTTGTTAACCCTTTAGAGACCACAGCGGCCACAAACAGCTTGTACCAAAATGCCCATAGCGGCCACAAACGGCTTGTACCAAAATGCCCATAGCGGCTGCAAATGACTGCAAGATCTGGGCTCGATTTCACAAAGAGTTAAGATCGATCGTAACTGCAAATCCATCGCAGTTGCTTAGCAAAGAGTGATGTCACAATACAAATCACTATGGTAATTACTGCTAACTCGTCTTAAGATGAATCTTAGTGCTTTGTGAAATCGACCCCAGGTCTACTTCCCTATCAACTAAAAAGGTCAAAGTAAAGGTCATGACCTGAGTTGACATTTTCCAATGTTTCTCATGTTAATACACATTGTAGTATCTATGTTTCTAAAAACGAAACAAAATTTCTGATAATAGTATTTTTTTCAGAATTACAAGAATTTTGTTCTCAAAAAATGAACAACAAAACCATGTCTGAGCTTATGGTGATGATTATACAGATATGAATGGTCACTAAAGAGTTAAGGGCATCCTATACTTCAACGCATGACGATGCAGCAATCCAACTGTAGCCGTAGCAATAGCCACCAATTCAGAGATGTCGTAACTTTTTTGTTATCCTTCTTTAAGGGATGGAATGTATGATATTTGAAGACTGGGGTAAAAAAAGTTTACTTTTGTGCTTTGTAAATATGTAAATACTAAAGGTAGATATTTAATCAGACATGGTCTAGTTATTTAAAAAAAACTAAAAAAACTAATGCATACTGAGTATTCACTATGTAGTAGTATAAATGGTGTGGTTGTACTAGAGTAGGGTTGAGTGACATAAATTACGTATTCGTAGCCTCTATAATTATTCATGACAGAGTAAAGCCGAGTGACTAAGTGACTTGGGCTAAGGCTATGGCCATTGGCAGTAGAAAGGATAGACCTATAGGCACATGACATCATTTGAGTAGGGCGCCCTCGGCTAGAGGTCAAAATAAGGTTGGTCATTGGCCCATTATGTGCGCCTTGCGTACATACATGTAGATGTGCATTTCCATTGTTCCAGTTTCTTTTTAAAACTCTTTTTGTAAACAAGATGACTAGGTCCATACTCATTTCAGCTACATGTTTTGTATTAATGAACAGTCCAAGCTATGCTTCACTTACTCAAGATTCTATTTGATGATTAATACTAATGCTTACCAAAACATAACAAGGGTTCAAACTGCCTCTAGCTACGGGCAGTCTGGGTGGTCTAGTGGTAAGACATCTGCTCTAGAATGGCAAAAGTTGTGGGTTCGAATCCCACCAGAGTAACAAGCCTGTGGAGTTTGTTCACAGGGCTCGGTAAAGTACTGAGTATACAGTACTTAATTCACATCGGTGTAAGGGTAAAACAAAATAATATTTTTTATCCCTGATGCAAATTTAACATCTATTATATACATATGGACTGGCAATGAGGTCACTAGAGCTTGTCTACCCCCCCCCCCCCCCCCCCGTGGGACTTAGGGTGACCAAAAGAGGGAAATATGACTCTCTCCTGGTCACTCACAGGCCTGAGGGGGGATAGACAAGCACTATAGTGACCGAATTATGCCAGTCCATGTTTGTTTGTATCCAAAATATGAAATAAGAAAAGAAAATGTTCAGGGTTTTGTATAACTGAATTGTTTTAATTCAACAATTAACTTACAATGATTGACCGTGTTTCCAGCCAACCAGAATACAGAACTAGCAAGAGGTGTGTTATAAAACGGTTAATACTAATAGTTATTTACAAATTGTGTAAAAAGTTGTCATTGCGTGGTTTGGGCTTGCACTAATACCAAGTAACTAACAGAGTGAGCTACTTGTTGCCAGAGACGATCCAAATCTCTGTTGGATTTGACCGTAGTTTAAAATCTAATGTAAATAATGCATTTTAACACCTTGATAATTAATGAACAGTCCAAACTGTGCTTCACTTACTCAAGATTCTATTTGATTATTAATTCTAATGCTTATCAATGCTTATCAAAACATAACAAGGGTTCGAACTGCCTCTAGCTACCGGACAGTCTGGGTGGTCTAGTGGTAAGACATCGGCTCTAGAATGGCAAAGGTTGTGGGTTCGAATCCCACCCGAGTGGTCTTCCATTACCGGAGAACAATTCAACTTCTAAAATGATGGGATCTATAAATGTGAAAATCCATCACAAAATGGTTTTTGTAATAATAATGATAGCGACTATAAAAGGGGCTGTGTCGTCATGATCAAAGCAGGCCTAATGGCTGTACATGGAATTATGAACTCTCACCCAGTAACTGCATGCACGCGCCCTCCCTCCATATAAAATCTATGGAGAGCGCGTACTTTAACGGGTCCCAATGTTTGAATACGCTTGAGACTTGCGCAGTCTATTCTCAAACATTCATGTTGGTGAAGTTGCTGGCAATGTTATATTTTTTTTTGTACTGTAAAGTAAAAAAAAGACTCCATACAAATTTCACTTGTACTTAGATATGTAACATAAATAGCAGGATAAATCTGCTTAGAGTTGCTGTAGACAAACAGTAATGAAGGTGAAACATTAATATTTTCAAACGGATGTTTATATCCTGCCACCCAAAAAAGGGCAATATATTTGTAATCAAAGTTAAATCAGAAAAGGTGTTCATGTTTACAGTAGGAAGCATGTTTGTATTGCTGGTTGGTGTTTCAGTTGAACTATTTATTTCTTTTTCTGATGATGCACAGCCAAGTCTCTGTTTTTGTCAGTTAGGAGGTAAACTGCCAGGCTGGTCAGGCTAGCTTCATCAGAGTCTACAGGTTTGGTAGTTGAGTTACTCTAGGCTGTGGGATTCTGGTGGATTCAGACTGTTTCTGTTTAAAGCCTTTGCATACTCTAACTGTATGTATTTGGTAGTTGAGTTAATTTTCTGCACTCTGATTTTATTTTATTTTATGAGAGATCAACTAACGTCACAAGGCCGGACGGCCACTTCAAGGTGAGGGCTACACTTAACTGATTTAGGTTATCGACCCAAATCAACTGCCACCAGGGGCACGTTGCCACCTACTCCTGGGGCTGAAACAGGGTTACCCCCTTCACAGTCCGTAAGGATGTAGGCATAGGTATCATCCACTAGGAGCCTGGCTGGTAGAGCAGAATGCACTACCTTCCCAACTGATGGATTCTATCAAAGCCTCCAGTACTGTACAAACCAGGCAACTGTGATTGGCACAAGGCAGGGGGTGGTATATTCTAACTTTGATAGTTCGGTCTGGGATCTTGATGGATTCAGACTGATTCTTGGGATGTTTTTGTACTGTACAATTAAGGCTACTGTGAGTTGCACAAGGCATGGGGCGGTATTTCCAGCTGTGTACAGGTTTGATAATTCGCAGTCTGGGATTTTGATGGATTCAGACAGATTCTTTGAATGTTTCCAGACGGTAACTGATTTACACATAGCAGGGGGCGGTATATTCTAACAGTATGTACAGGCTTGATAGTTCGGTCTGGGATTTTGATGGATTCAGACAGATTCGTGGAATGCTTCCGGACTGTACAGCCCAGGCTACTGTGATTTGCACAAGGCAGGGGCATACCATGAGGGTAGGGTTCAAATGATATACCAATTCTATAGGGTCGGCTGTATCGTCTGATTAAGGGACATCACTGAAATACTAAAGTTCAAGTAATAATTATAATAATGTACATTTATAAAAACGACACTCCTGGCGCCAAATTTTTCAAATCTGGTGGAGATTGTTAGGAACGATTTAAGAAGCAGCCATAATACAACACCTTAAAAGGGATACAAGGTGAGGTGGCTTTTCTTAGTTTGTCAATTGTTATTCAAGTTGACCAAGGCATCTGTCATGTTAAGTACATTGTGATTAGAAACACTTGATCTAGTCTTTAGGCACAATGTTAGTAGAGTTTGAACACCTGTTTTAATGATGTTAATGTTTCTTGAAAAACTAGATATATATTTGAGCCTGATATTTCAAGGGTTAGGGCAAAGGATGTTTTTCCTAAGTATAGGGCACCTTTATGAGGTAAAATTCAAATTTACTGGAATATTTCATCGGGCCTTGAAGGAGGACAAACCTTATGCAGGTGACATCACTGGAGTAGGGCGCCTTCAAGTACAGGTCAAAAGGAGGTTGCTCATTAATTAGAGTGGTCCCTTGTCTTTATCCGCAAGGATAAAGACGGGCATTGGTCTTACAGACTGATTTCATTGAATACAATGATTTCATTGGATAAACCTGCAGAGACGTAAGCTTTCCATGTGTTATGATTGGTCCGAGGTGATGTAGTTTGTCAGCTTACACTTTTGATTGTCTGCATGCAGCGTGTGCATAATGTTTGTACATAATTTATTCACTATGTGTACACATGTACGGGTGAGGTGACTGCAGATCTCCATGCAAAATGGATGCGAGGTCAAAGGTACATCTGGCAGGATCTGGCCAGGCGCTCAAGGCAGGTATCTGGCGTTTTTCACGAGCCTCGAGGTGTGACGTCAGATGTTTAGGCTATAGTTGCTCATTTGCCCATCTTGTTTCTGTTGTTTCATTATCGGTTTGCCTCTAAGATGGCGGCTTGATGAGGTCAATGCATAAGGTCTGTACATGTGTGCTAAACTCTTTCAGTTCTAAACACTAATAATGTATCTATTTCTCTGAATCAACCAAGAATTCATTTGTTTAATTTGTTTATCTACTTAATTTGAATAATTGTGTGTTGTTTTACTGAGATTCTGATGAACTATTGTGCAATGGTTAATAATTCACACAGCTGTTTGTTTATTTTGTTGTTGTTTTTGTATAGAATTGTGTTCAAATTATTATACAAAGTCTGTTTCAATTCATATTTTTGTTCAAAGAATTTGTTAATTTAGAAGCACATTTCCCCCAGGTACCCAGAATAAACCGAAATTGCCATCACACTCTTTGTGCATTAAATATATTTTCTTGCAACCTACATTTTATGAAATACATGTATATTTTTAATGAAAAGATGACAATTGTTCACCTATTAGAAGTGGTATGTTAGACTCGAAACTATCCCCCAAAAACTAAAATCTACTAGCATGGTTTTTTCTTTTCTTTGTTGCTTCTTTTAAATAACAATGATAATACCTAGTTCTTATTTAGCGCTTTATGAAGCACTTATTATGTTTAAGACGGGTATACTAATTTTTTTAATTATAAGAACCATTTATACAGCGCCTTGTAAAGGTTTACAAGGTGATGCTTTAATTATAGTTTCTTGCAAACTGTCATTCTTTTTTTTCTTTTTTCAAAGAGAAAATTTTCTCCTACTGCTAGAAGTGTTATGTCAGGCTCCAAAGTATCCCTAAATGATAAAAATCCACCAGGAGGTTTTGTTTCATTTTGTTTTTAATAGTTGATTCTACACAGTTTTGCTCAAGACATGGTTGATCCATTTCACATAACACAGGAAGTGTATTTGGAATAGTTGTTTTGTTTTAATAAGGACAGAAGATATAATAGCACTACTTTTTATCTTGTTCATTGAATAGTATTTATGTTACTTAGTCTTTCTATACCAGAGATTGTTTTGTTGCAATTTGTGTTCATTTTGACTTAAAAAAACATGTGAATTATATTTGTTTTGACAAAAGTAATGCACTATTATCAAAGTGTACTTGCATGTACAATGTATGCTGCTAATTATGTATTGGATTGCGATAATTTTTTGGGGATATGAAATTTTATTGTAAATGTTTTATTGAAATTACCTTCACCTACCGGTCGATTCTAACTTATCTGAAATAGAATATTACTAATACCACGTTTATTGTTCTAAAAATGCGCACTATACTAAGATACAATCGTTACAAGTCAGCACAATAGAGTAAAACTGCAAAAGGTAAAACAAAACAAAAGTTTCACAAACAAATTAAACAAAAACCAGCAATCAACTTTACTTGCTGATTATGTGCAGTTATCTTTTGTTTTGGAAAGTGTCGGAGTTCTTTGAGTTGTACACTGTACATGTACATGGCAGTTCTTTGTAGGAACAAGATTGTTAATTAATCTCTCTATTTATTATTAATTATCACTTGGCTGAGTTTAATTAATTAATCCAATAATATACATGGCACTAGTTTAGTGAGAAGAACATGTATTCTAATAAAAATGTCTAGTCTGCGGTTGTGAGTATGTGTGGCTGTACTTTTGTGACATTTTTATTGAACTGTTTGTTTTGGTTACACACCCAAGTTCTGACACTGTTTCGACACCGCAAGTGTATTTTCCTTACCCTAAGGTCTAAATCACGAGGGTTTTTTTCTCGGAATATAGAGCAGTCACCGTTTGTTTAAATGGGTTCACTGATTATTACATGTACATGTATGTTGTTCACATTAAAAGCATTTCTACCAGAAAGCTTCCACAACCCATCATACTCGCAACAGTTTACTTATTGGAACAGTACACAACCCATCATACTCCCAACAGTTTATGTACTGGAACAGTACACAACCCATCATACTCCAACAGGTCCTGTGCAGTTGGACTATGATTTAATGGGTACTTTTTACAGTACTAGACCATCCAAATTCCAACAAACCATCTGTTTGATTTTGGCAGGTTAGGGTTTTAATGATACAACATGAATAACATATTCAGCGGTGGGAGTCAATGCTGACAAAGTCTGAAAACTGGGATCAACATTTTAGGAGGTATGTTGAAATGATGGCATCTCCACCTCTCGGTAACTCCTGGGAGTTTTAGATTTCAAGAAGCTTCTACCTTCTATAAAGGTATCCTCAGCACTAGAGAAGTAGATCAAATGAATTATTTTGTGGAGACAAAAAAGCAGCTACCTTTTTATTTACTAGGCAGAATTCAGGTCTCGAATTCAGATAAAAGCCTGAAATTTCATCCCCACTCTAATATAAATTTTGCAGGAATGTTGCCTCACAATTGTTTTTATTTCTTTTCTTTTCTTCTTCTTTTAATTTTTTTATTTTCTCTTCATTATTTTGCGTACAGAAATGTTTTAGTTATGAGTATTAAACAGTAATTTGACAAAGTTTATGCCGATAATCAAATATCTCAACCATAATGGTCGGGGGGGGGGGGGGGGGTTCCATTTATCATTACAATGTAAAGGCCTGGGGTTAAGGTTGAAAAGGGCTTACATAAGCTCTCAAGATCTGAAACGGAATGTTAAAATCGTTGAGGCTGATTTTGTTTACTGGCCAAGAACTTCCCATTGCCAAATGGGGAGGGGGGACTATTTGGAAGGGGGAACAGTTCAACAAGTTTTTCAAAACAAAAGGGATTTTGTAGACATCAGTAGTGGTAAAATTGAGGTCCATTCATGTTTCAAAATTATAACTGTACTGACAATGCATTCATTCTAGTCAGTCAAATAAGGGGGATGTATGGAAATATATATCTGATTTAAAAAAGCATGACACAATAATATTACACAGTATAACAGTCCTGGTAATCATCTCTTTTGAAAATGTGGGGGCTCTATGGATAGAGCCCGAGTTGTGAATTGAGTTCTTCACTTGGCAGAGCCCTTCTTGGCTTTCTTGGGAGACTTCTTCACAGATTTCTTCTTCTTTTCTGCCTTCTTGTTGGTCTTGACTCGCTTCTCTGGCTTGACCTTCTTCACTTTCTTGACTACCTTCGGTGGAGACTCTCTCTTGGCCTGCCTCTCTTTCTTAGCTTTCTTCACCCTTTTGGCTATCCGCTGTGCCTCCCGTACGGTCTTTTCGGACTTTGCCATCTTGGCTTGTTCAGAGTCCTTCTGTCGGCGTGTTTTCTCAGCAGATACCGTCGTCACCGGTGTGCTCAGCTTGAAAGAGCCGCTTGCACCAACCCCTTTAATTTGGATGAATTCACCAGAGGCCACGCCTCTCTTCAGGGCGTTGCGAATGTATGTCGGCTTTTCCAAGCCAAAGTTCACGACCAGATACTTTTTGATGGCCTGAAGCGAAGACCCGTTACGGTGGTCGTAAGTAGCGCTGATTGCCTCCTCCACCATATCCTTGATTTTCGGCTTAGGAGTTGTGCTCGTTTTTGAAGGCCTTCTTTTCTTCTTAGCCGGGGCTTTCTCGGTCTCTTCCACAGAGGGTTTTACATCTTCTTCAGGCATTTTTGAGAGAGAAAACGCTGCTCAAAAGTGAGTAAGAAATCACGTTTGCGCTAACACTCAACCAAAGTCATTCAACGCAAAAGAGTTGACGCGCGATCAGCACACACGACTATTTGTAGCTGGGTTGCGTACGTACGAGAAATCACCCAATTATGTGAACGATATGTCAGGTGTTTACCATTGACTCGCAGTGGACAAGACTGTTCTGTGCTTTCGACGATCAAAACCATGCTATTAACTACACTTTTAAATGGTTTCCTGCCACGATATTGGTATCAAATTAATCTGTAGGTTATATAGTATCCGCCTATATCACTCAAAAACCGATTCTGTTGATTTTAAGAGGCAAAAATGAAGGTAAGGCAAAACAGTTTTTTCAAATAATGACGTAACTTATATTGCGGATATCCCAAAACAGATATATCCTGCGATGGACGGACACGGCGACCGTCCTAGACGAAAATTTGGGATATTAGCTGTTTGTCAAAACATAAGCACGGTCTTCTCGCTTCAGGTAAAACCTGTGAATATCCCGTTTAAAAAAAAATATGAAGAACACCCTTGTTTTTTTCCGTGTATGTTGACGTGCGTTCCCGATTACACATGCAGTCTCGGTAGGCAGGGGCAATTCTTACATGCAGATTGCAGTACACATTGTTCGATGAACCTGAACGTCAGCAATGAATAGCTGTGGCATGCTGTGGCTGTCTTGATGATGTGCGTAGTACGAGTGCACATGATGGGTACATTCATGGATATTAAAGGAAAGACCTGTGTAAGAATGCACTGCTCACTATATAGGACCATTCTACCTCCATGATAGGACAGTGTGTAAATCCCCGCCCCCCTGCCCAGAACCACCGCGGCTCACATTCTCCATGATTTCTCCTGCTATCGCTAGATTTATACAACATACCATGGAGGAAGGATTTTGGAGGAAAGGGTGCAAGATTATCTTATGTATTTCCCCCTTTAATTAATAGTGAGATAATTCTTTACCGTGCCTATGTACCCATAGACCCCCCTACTACATGTACATACGTGAACGTGGATTGTATTACAATATTTACTGACATGACCTGCACAAAAATCAATTCTTTGTGATTCAACAATCAACTCAATAACCCTCCACCATAAGCATTTCCCCCTATAATCATAATTTCTCCTTAAACGCACGCCCCTATTTTTAATGAGTATTTCGAACAGCAGTGTCTACAATGTAGCAAGTGTCTAGCCTGTCTAGAAACCAAGCCTCACTCAGTCACTGTCTGCATAAAATAATGCAATAATTGATAAGAGTGTTAGCGCCCTCCGTTGGTCGAAGATAGTGCGCACGGATAACTGGAAAGATGGTAGGGGCGGGGCTCTCCCAAATACACCCACCAGACTCGGTGCTATTTTAAGCCATTCATAATTTCAATTTCCAAATAATTTATGTTTTATGTATAATGCAGGATTGTTGACATTGGCTTGATCTGTGTCAGCGGCGTAGGCAAGACTTTTAGGAGAGGGGGGGGGAGCTCAGGTGACATGGCTTTTCAGTGGGGGGGGGGGCTGGGGTTTTTTCAGTGGCTTTCTTTTAACCCAGCTAACACCACTGTAGTGAAACCCACAAACTCACTAATTAGTTAATAACTAATTAATTTTTTAATCAAATATTTTCTTTGTTTTGTGTGTAGAGTATCCTCATATCATCGCAAACAAATAGGCAACATTTCACTTGTCTGAGAAACTTCGTTCAGCTGTTCGAATACTTGGCCCAATGCCTTTGTTGAATCTCTGTTACCTATTATTTTTACATTTGATGAGATTAAATTGGATTTAGAAAGAGGTAATTTTTCACTAAAATAATAAAAACTTCCTGCAAGAAGTTTTTATTCCTATCTGAAAGCACACAAATGTACAGGGTGTTTTTTCTTTCATCATTTTCTTGCAACTTCGATGACCAATTGAGCCCAAATTTTCACAGGCTTGTTATTTTATGCATAATGTTGGGATACATTAGTGAGAACAGTGGTCTTTGACAGTTTCCAAACGTGTTCAGTGCCTTTAACAGCTATGTACAAATTGAGCCAAAGCATGTCAATTTTAAAAGGGGTCTTGTTATAATGCTACCCAGTCCATGGTTTCCATAGAGCTGCTTTAGCAGACAATAAAAATTGTGCTTTATTTCAAAGGGTTCTACTAAACAAAACCATTTTTTTAATGCAGGAAAACCAGTTGCAAATTACCACATTTTAAAATCTCCCGTTTATATGGTCAATTCACGGGAGTTTTTAAAACGGTTTTAAAAACTCCCGTGAATTGACCATGATTCCCGGTCTCAGGGTTGCCTGACCCATTTCCAGGTCAAGCTGACTCTGGAAACTGGTTAGAAAACGGGATTTTAACTCTAATTCTGCGTCATTTTGACCGAGATTATGGGTCAAACTGATCCAGAAATGGGTCAGGCCCCGTGGGACCCGGATCAATTTCGACCCGGAAGTGTTTAGAGCGCATGATGTGACATGGTACTTTGGTTGGTAACCTTTTTACCTGGTTACCATCACAATGTTGTCTGCGTAGCCATTTTTGTGTGGAAGCTCTGTAAAATTCGACCAAAAGGAATGTTTCGGATACAATAGTTATTTGCATGTAAAGCCATTGCTTTTAACTCATTTGTGCAGTGCCAAGCACATAGTTTGTTTTTGTATACAATGTATCAAAACACTCCGGCACAAAAGGATACACTTCTATCTGACTATAGAGGCTCGCCTCACGTGCCTTTACTTTACGCTAATTAGTAGCGGTCGCCATTTACATTGTACTTTATAATAACTCGACACTTTGTGTTCTCTCTGAAGTCGTTGTCCGGAGACTGGAACTGAACTGAACTGGTATAGTATGCAGTCCCGTGTTGCAACTGTGTCCGTCAGAAGAAACGCTAATTTCATTTGTTGAACTGTAAAACTGAAGAATCTGTTAAACGGAGTGGAGTGCAGATGCAGACCAACGTCCATGGCGTCTGCCGCCATTACAGAGCCGTGCAGTCACCGGCAGTTCCTGGAAGAGTTAGGGTAAGAAAAACTATGTGGTTTATTTAACTTGTTTGGGGTGACCAAAGAAATATTGACAAAATAGGGAGACCGTCATCATTGCGGAGCTCAGTTGGTAGAGTGTCTGCCGTGCAGAGGTCACCATGTTCAAATCCCGTTTAAGTCAAATTTTCGTTGTTATGTTGACCGTACCCAAAATGGAATTAGATTTACCGTCAGTTTCCATTGATTGGGTTTATTAATTGATTTGTTCAACCTTGAATATGTTGGATTACGTAAGTTGACGTCAGTCTCTGATTTCATCTTGTTGGGCCCTTTATGAACTAAACACTCCTATCATTTTCAATATTTGGCGCCAACCATTCAAAACCACTCAAATGCACTACACGGCTTGTGCACGGTGGGGCAACTTTAGCTGCACAAAATACGTGGTAATACGCGGTGGGCTGGCAGTAGGCTGCCTACACCTATCCTTCAAAAAACCACTGTGGATGATATTGAATGGCCGGACAGTTCACTACCACATTTTTAAAACAAGCCTTGAGACATTTTTCATAAGGAAAGTTGAGTACTAAACACCGAGTGTTTTCGTTATTCAGGAGGTTGCATTCAATGCCTCTCTGATTATTCCTTTCCGCGAACGCGCATTGATAACTGTCAAATTGGAAGTGAGCCCTCTCTTGACTTTGACATTATTTTTAGGAGCTTGGGCTTTCTATGGAGGTTGAATGGTTACAGTAAGTTTCTGTTGTAACAAAATAAGTTCGAGGCTGAATCCACCGATCTCTATTGTACTTTCCTCCACCCACTCTATAGATCAGTGGCTACGGCTATGACCGTTGTCTGGAGCGATAAGTTGAGCATAGGCCAGCCTTTTCGGCGATCCAGCCGCAGCCATTATCAAAGCCATTCCTAACCTCAATGATATTATTGTGATTATGATGTCAGGTGAAATGGGTCAATACGATACAAGTTGTAGAGACCGGCACTTTAAAGCAAATAATTGTCATAGACCAGTATCCACACTTGATGTGACCCAACATAATACATGAAATAACAAACCTGTGAAAGTTTGAGCTAAATCGGTCTTCGGAATCATGAGAAAACAGTGAAAAACCCCAATTGACTGTTTTCAAACATCGGATTTTATCACCAATGATAAAGACCATTTGTTTGACTCATTTCCTCAAAACTATAGCATTTCAAGCAAAACTATTTCAAGGGAAGTTTTCCAACATGACCATCTTTACACCATGTTAGTTATGTGCAAATCTGTGAACATTTATATTTTTAACCTTACCAATGTTGTATACACACCCTTTAAACTGTACTTTTCTACTGTATTATTATGTTGTAGTTGGCTAAGATCCCACGAAGTTGAGTTGTTGTTGCATTTCATTTCATGTATTAATTGGTATGGGGGAAAAAAACAAACAGTTAGTAGGCCGTCTCGAATATCGTAGTAATTATTCAATAATTCAACTATACCAGTTGGGTTTATTCCAAGTGTACCAAGTATACCCACTCATGCACTAACTTTCTCAGTATCTACCACTTTGTTCTCCAAAATTGAGGGGGAGGTGTGCGGGGGGGGGGGGTAACCCTGAAAGTATAACAGTTTACATGTTCGGTGTACTATACAGGTAATCCACTTCGGCAGTAGTATTAAGACAACATTGTTATAACAGCTCGAACTGCACTTATTTAGTTCACTGGGGGGGGGGGGGGATAGCGCCCAAGAAGAAAGTATTACTAGAGTTTACTGCCAAAATGAGACCGATAACATTGCTGGGGACTTAGTTTTATTGGCATTTTAAGATTTGACACATAGCCTATTTTAGTTATCCACCGTACAGCAAGTAATCGTCGATTCTTTGTTGTTTTTCTTGTACGGGACAAAGAAAATATGCTGTTGACCAAAAGCAGAGCTTGTTCCTGGCACAAAACCAGATGTTACAATTTATTCTAGATCGATATGAAAAGTCAAAATAATTGAAATACCGAAGTTTCTGACACACCGAGAAAAAAATGCATTTGCATACAATGCCTGTTCGAAAAATATCCCACTTTTTTGTTAGGTGGGTGATGCGCATGTAAAAACCCAGGTCTTAAAATAGCAACCTAATAATTGAATTTATTGTGTGGCAGTCAAACAAATCGTTGCTTGGATGCTTTTTGCAACATATCTCATTCTTGTTGAACATAATAGATGTATGGATCCACAATTTTCAGCGCCTGAACTTGGCAATGCTCGCAATACGTACCTAATCCCCAGGCTTAGCACTTCCTTATGGAATTATTTCATCGGCCCTCAACTGTAAAGTCGTAAAAGATATTTATAGCTTTTCAGGTATGATAGTTGTTACCGATTGTAATGTATTGTAAAGCACAGTTTCACATACGGGCCTACCGTACATTTCAAGCGTCTGTGCTATACATGTGAGGGCATGGAATCTCATCTTTTGAGGGGCAAGGCCGTTTTCTATGTACGCAACAAGGGTGTTTTTTTCCTTTCATTATTTTCTTGCAACTTCGATGACAAAAAATGAGCCCAAATTTTCACAAGTTTTTTATTTGATGTATATGTTTGGATACACCAAGTGTGGATACTGGTCTTTAGTATGCCCTGCCTTTAAACATATCCCTGTTTTGCTCGAAGTTACAGGCGTTTGAATTTGTTGATTGCTTGTAGATTACACAATTCGCAACCTTCGAAACCAATGATGTAATATTATTGCGCAGTATCGTTGTACCCGTTTATAAAGGCTTGTTTGTGCCCGGTGAAAGGGGGTTCCATGGTCCCTAGTTGAGGAACACAATCCGCAACATTATTGACACCGTAACCCACGAACCTCTCTTAAGGGCGGGAACCCAGATCACACAATGACCTTGATATTTTGGCAGGGGCAGCTGCTGCATGACTTCTAATGTTATATCATAGCAACTTGACAGAATAATGTCCGCTATGCAGGTTTAGTCACATTCTCTTTTTGCTTGTAAACAGCACAGTGACAATATAACTTATTTATATTTATTTATTTATTGGTAGAATACATTCAATCAAACCACTTTCAAGAAACATATGAAATTATTACCTCTGACCATTTATTTATTTATATATTTATATATTTATTGATGATTTTGGGTTGAACAAAGAAAAATTGACTAGAGTGGGATTTGAACCAACGACCTCCGGTTTAACGTGCCGGCGCTCTACCAACTGAGCTATCTAGCCCTATGTTGGCGGTCTCCCTATTTTGTCAATATGTGCATTGTTTTATTGGAAGCATATAGAGGCAGGGACCCGTATACTTCGATTTATATATTTGGTCACCAGCAGCGAAACTATATAGGCCTACACAGGGTAAAGTTTTAGGGGGTGCAATTTTTCTTTCTGCGGGGGCACTTCTGGCCAAGTTTCCGTTAGTGTTTTTTAAGCGATCTTGTTATGCCATTAAGATGATCTGATGTGAATGTGAAAAGAAGTATATGTCTGCAAGCGTATAAATAAAAAAAATGTTTTAAAAAATCAGAGTCTCTATTTGTTATACCATTGGAGCAAACTCTATTCTACCAGCAATCCCAGCCGATCTGATAGCCTAGAGCATCATTTATAATTCCATGCATCAACCGTGACATACTATTTTATGGTGTACAACTGAGTAGGCCTTCTATGTACAATAATGATTTTACACCACCTCAAAGTCGCATGTTCCAGAAAAGTGTTTGTTATCTCTAGATTAAATTGTTTACCACCACCAGGCAACAGTTACCTTAAAGTCAAATTTCGTTCATAATAAGGCCTTTTTAAATGAGGTTTGCAGGCCTGGTCTGGGCACTTTCTAAGATGAAAAACATCCCATTCTGATGATATTATTTCACCCTCCGTATTGTCCACCGATATCTTGCATCGGTATGATTCAACTGTAACCCTCGTTCACCCTTCTGTGAAATTCCCTTTGTGAAGGAAGTCCTCCTGGGGCAGAGTTGTCCTCCCCAGGGTGGCAGGTGTGGCAAATCCGCTGTCATATTAAAGTTAACCTGATACTTCCCGAGTTACCTGTTTTTGTCGCATTCGCTCTGTTGTTAAAAGGGCAATATGCGCAGGTGACGAACTCTCTTCATTTATTTTAAACCATTGCTCTCAAAAACAATGATGTGCCGTTCTTTACTCTTACGTTTGAAAACAAAGCTAAGTACAATTCTGGTTTGTTTTCATTGCAATTACAACTATAGTGCCCTCTTTTCGGCACAGGACAGTGTCCAAACATCTCAGACTCCAGCTAAGCAGTTAAACCAATCGAGTTTTCTTTTATGATCGGCCATTGATTTTATCTTAATCCACGTCATAACAAAAGTGTGTATGTCTGCCATTTTCATTCTGATCATCATTCACGTGAATCATTGGGTTACATGCGCCCATCCCACGCCAGCTCTTGTTTTGTTAATTTAACGACTGCTGAACATAATTAGGTAGGATATGGGTTTCCCCATGGTTTCACATTGATGTTGTGCACTCCTGTTGAAAATTCAAGGGGCAGATATCAACAGCTCCGTCATTCTTGATAAAAGTGCAGATATAATTTCTGACAACTGTTCATTTCCTGAACATGATTCGAAATCATCAAGTTCGAGGTGTTTGCCTATATATAAATGGGGATGACACTTTCGAGGGTATGTTTTGTAAATAAAGGAAATGTAGCAATCATTAATGTTGTGTCGTGATAACCTCGGTGTTTGCTAATTCAAAATGACAACTTCTTGTGACTGTTATTACATACAAATTATATAAATAGTAAGACCATCGAGGCTGGTTAATGTATCAATATTCAAATTGAGGCTGACGTTTCAAGGGCAGTGGAGAATACAAGTTGTATCTCTGGTCGTACCAGCTGCAAAGTGTAAACAGTGGCAAGCTAACTTGTTGGAAAGCAGCGACTATTTGACAATGCTTGAAAGTTCAGCGAACTGGCTTTAATGCACATCAGTTGCTTCACTTTTACAAGAGCCCTTTTTCTTGTAGTTACCCTTAACTGCATAACAGTTAGACACGATCACAAGATAAAAGACAAATTAGAGGGGACCAGTTGCTCTAATACTTGATGCCTCTTTTGCGGGCTACCATGGACTACTTGAGCGCGCGCGTAGAGTCATGATCGGCCACAGGCCAAAATAAGATTATGCCATTTATATTTGCGCCTAAGTTAAATTAACCAATACCAGGGGTGCATTTTCAATTTGTTTGGTAATTGGCAATTGATTAACCAATGGCTAATTCAACCGAAACAGTTATTGGTTTAAATATTACCGTGAAAACACACCCCTGGGGTTGCTAGCGTGCAAGGCATACCTGGGGGGGGGGGCGGCGCAGCAAGATCGATCACCCATGAAAACGAGGTTGGCAAACCACTAACTTGGCCACGTAGCCAAATGGAACGCTTAAAGCTGCTCAAACCCGAGCAGTCCGTAAAGATGGCGTGTAATCTATCTATAGTGATTGAATGATATCTGTATAGGAATATACTTATACACAAGGGTAGTGAACTTGATGGTTGTGTGAGTATTGTGTTTGTCGGTGATTGGTGATCTATTATAGTGCAGGCGGGACATCCTGTCATTAATTGCGGTGAATCCTCCCATTGACTTTGAATCTCATCACAACAGGCTGTCATAGATTGAATGTGACATTCGGCTGAGATCTGTAGAATTGAGGCTTATGAATCAGACGTTTACATGATTAAGTTAAAGGCACTTCATCTAGAATATTGATGTTTTGAAACAATCGACCATAATTTGACCGCATGAAGGCGCTTTCATCAGGGAATGCTTTGCATCACAATTACAGTTCATCTTATGTTAATTGCCTGTACGTTGTTTTCTTGCATCAATGAATATATCAACATAAGAATAACAACAATGAAAAAAAACTAAACTTTGTTTACTTGTTTTTCATCACGTGAAATTGGTCCACTCACGCCCCCACGCGGTAACAAAATACGGCGAATTCTAAGCTTAATGTTTTCACAATAAATTTCAAAAGATCGAAGAATCACGTCGATTTGTCCACTTGTAGCTGTCTAGTTTATATTCACCATGCCGCCAGCGTCTTTGTCGTGTTCCCTGTCAGCAGTTAGCTATCATGATTACCGATTCTCTTGATACCAACAGGGTGACAGACTATTTAGCCCTAGTCCAGCCTCGGGACTGCTGCTCCGCACGATTACTGCTCCGCTCCCCCTCTCAACTACGGTCCCATGTAGTCGTAAGAGCAGCCCTCTCGCGCAGAGCAGCCCTCTCGCGAGATAGATGCTATAGAGCCGTTTCGCTATCACCGCAACGTACATTTTAACGACTTGTCTACATGCGTACGTGATTTGTTTCTCATTGATTGTCAAAAGTGACATGTCATTGCAGAAAATGTCCTTGGGTTTTAAAAACACATTCGACTTAACTGACAAAAGCTTAAGTTTAAATGATGGGGACGTGTGCTCATCTGTCTTTACCTATGAGGATTTTAGCTAAAGCAAATAATGTCAAGAAACATGAACTGACAAGGGTGTGATAGTCTGGTTTCATTTCATTGAGAAGATCTTGGTACTGTATGCTCTGTGCCTCGTTGCTCAACAAACACAAACAAGCTATAAAGGCTGACTGGAGGACATCCAGGCCCCTTTTTCAAGAGTCTACAAGGATCCTCAACTCAAAACCCAACTCAGGGTGAGAATTAAGCTGTGGATGTGATGATGATGGCATGCAGGCTTAGCTGTATAAAGTCGTGATGGAAATGTACAACAGTCATCGGGTACCATAGAGAAAGTTTATCTATGTTTCTACATAGCCGTAGCCGATGCTGGACTCCTCCGTTGCATAAAACGATGCAACGGAGGCTGGTGTCTTATCGAGGCTATAGTTGCAGCAGGTGGTGCAGCGTTATTTTACAGAATTTTTGTTAAGAGAGCTACACTGCAAAAACTTGGGTGCTAAAATTAGCACCGCAGGTGTTGTCACAACAGAGAATCAAAATTAACACCTTAGGGTGTTAAAATAACACCAATGTTTTTTCCCCATAAATTAGTGTTATTCTAACACCCTTGGTGTAAATTTTGATGTTTTTTTTGCATAGGAAGCCTATATAAAATGTGACAACACCCATGGTGTCAATTTAACATCCCAGTTTTGTTGCAGTGTATCAATGCGAATGTTCAATACTTTCCCATGAATGAATCAGATTCCATTTCCACACTCTAAAAACTTCCGGTTTGGTTTGGTTTGGATTGGATTGACTTGGTTTCGTTTGAGTTCCTGAAATATTTTGACAGAGATTCTAGATCATACTGACCCAGAAGTGGGTCAGACCCCATGGGACCTGTTATCCGGGTCAACTTATTTAACCCGGCAATATTTTTAGAGTGCACAACAATGGCCATTACATTCCTGCATTGTATATTTTGGGTAGCAGCTCAAAATCAGTGTCCATATTTTTGTGTGATTCAACATATGCGTGAACTAACACACCTGTGAAAGTTTGAGCTCAATTATTGGTCATCGAGATCACGAGAAAATTGTGAAAAGAGACCTTATGTGTTTTCTGGGTTTTTCTCAAAATATCGCGCGTGATAAAAACTATTGTTTTACTCATTTCTCAGAAAAAATAGCATTTTAGGCAGAAATGTTTTAAGGAACCCTTTCAACCATTACTTACTTTAAATCATGTAAGTTGTGTGTGAATCTGTGAACATTTGTGTTTTTCGATCTTACCAATAGTGTACAGGGCCTTTAAGTAATGCAGTGAAAAACATGTATTGGGCCTGTACAAAAAGCATAGTCACAATCAGTTGCGTAACTATACACATTTTCATTGCCCGGTAAGAAGGGAGGGCCGGGGGGAGCAGGTGAGGGCAAATACATATTCCGATTTTACTCAAATCAATCATTAAATGGATAATTTGTAAAGATACAATGTACTTAATGGTTACATGAACCTAAGTTAGGCAAAATTCTGAATTACAAGTAACCGGGAACGAGGGTCAAGTCTTGTTTTCGGGTTTTCTTTGTTGATTTGTTAAATTTATGTTGCCAATTCATATATCTCATGGAAATTTTTTACTTTCTAAACAATATAATATAATATTTATAACCATAAACTGCGGTTAACTAAAGTATTTTGGAAAACCCCCAGAATCGCGCACACGTAAAACTCAATGGTTGGGACCAACTTGGTCCCGGAAGTTTAAAAAATGCGAGACTTGCAAGGTCTTTTGACCCCTGGCACGCGACGCTGAAACGCACCTCCGCAAAATGCGCGTCTACCATTTCCATAATTTTGGGAGTCAACTCCTGTGTGTACATTTTTGACTCCCAAATCATCATCCTATTGCACGTTGCGCACTCTGTCAGTTTCCTCTGCTGCTATTACTTGCAAGGTGTGTCGATTCTTGATGTTGAGGCCCGTGAGTTTCATGGTATTCATTGTTGATTCTCTTGAGCCTTGTTGTTCGTTGACTGCCTCTTGGCAGCTTGTGTTGACGGGTACATTCCGTAGGCACTTGCTTGGCTGGTGTTTCATTGGGCAGTCTGGGGAGATGGCCTTTCCGGGCGTCTTTTGGGCGATTATGATGCTCCAAGGTTTCTCATTGGTTTTCTCATAAAGCACATTTTGTTTGATGGGCCATGAAGGCTGAGTATTGGACGCAGCAGGAGCCTCCTCCTGTGAAAGGCGTCTATTTTTTGTTCGAGTGACTTGGTTAGTGTCCATAATTCTCAGTTGTTTAGAAATATGGACGCTATGGCATTTTCTGACTCCCAAAATGGGGGACAGGATAAGATTAAGAGCGTGCACTCTAACAACTTCTGGGTCAGATTTGACCCGGGTCCCCAGGAGCTTGACCCATTTCTGGGTCAGTAAGACCTGGAATCTGTGTCAAATTGACACAAAAATGGGTCAAACTGACGAATAATCTGAGTTAAATTCCCACTGTTTATCACTTTCCTGGTCAGCCTGACCCGGCAATGGGTCCAATCCCCTGGGACCCGAAGAATCCGCGTAAATTCTGACCCGGGAGTTTTTAGAGTGTGTATGAGCGCTGCGTGTCGTGCAAGGGGGTCAACAGACCCCCAGGCATTGGCTGCCATCGCTGAGGTCAAACAATGGAAACGTGCCCGTGTGCACGCACAACGCACAACTCTCAGCCAATGGTAGGTCTTCATTCATCTCTGATAGAGGGCGCTGTTTGAGCTTGTGACGTCACGTGCAAGGCGTCTATTATGGTTTAAAGAATTTCGGCAAAAAGTAACACAATATCAGCATTATTGTTATCGCGGGGTGTAAACATAGCATCCCCAGGGGTCAGTAATGTGCCTAATTACCTGAACATAATATTATAAATGCAGCCATGTTTGTTAATCGTACATCTTGCAGCAGATCAATGTATTTACTCACAGTCGGGCAGTGTCCTTGACAAGACTTATACATTGCACAAATCGGAGGAGGGGACTAGGATGATATGGTGACTGGTTTGGTACTGTATGGTTTGGTTTATATTGACTTGGTTTAGATTGACTTGGTTTAGTTTTCTTTGGTTTTCTTTGGTTTTCTTTGGTTTAGATTGACTTTGTTTTGGTTTGACTTGGTTTGGTTTGCTTTGGTTTGGTTTACTTTGGTTTGGATTGACTTGGTTTTTGGTTCGGTTTGCTTTGCTTTGGTTTGGATCGACTTAGTTTTGGTTTGGATTGACTTGGCTCGGTTTGCTTTGGTTTGCTTTGGTTTGCTTTGGTTTGGATCAACTTGGTTTTGGTTTGGCTTGGCTTGACTTGGTTTGGTTTGGTTTTTGTTTGGTTGTGTTTTCTTTGGTTTTCTTTAGTTTTCTTTGGTTTAGATCGACTTGGTTTTGGTTTGGGATTGACTTGGTTTGGTTTGGTTTGGTTTGGATCGACTTGGTTTTGGTTTGGCTAGGCTTGGTTTGGTTTGGTTTGGATTGGATCGACTTGGTTTTGGTTTGGTTTGGTTTCACTTGGCTTGGTTTGGTTTAGATTGATTTGGTTTTGTTTTGTTTGGTTTTTGTTTTGACTTAGGGGTTGTTTTCGTTTGGTTTGACTTTGTTTGTTTTGTTTTGAGGATAGGTTTGTTTGGTTTGGTTTGGTTTGGTTCGACTTGGTTTGGTTTGGTTTGGATTGGAATTACTTGGTTTTGTTTGACTTGGCTAGATTTGGTTTGATTTATTGCATATAACAAAATAATAATCATTGACAAGACATAATCGCACTTCGTGATACTTTTTTTCTCTTAAATTCCTCTCGAGACAGTAAACTCATTTTGAAAACTGCGTGGAATTTAAACACTGGGAAATTATCAATTGCAAAACTACAGATAGGCCTATCCGTAATTCCTGATGATTCCCCGATGAGTCCCCGAGGTAAAGTTTGTTAAACTCCATCAAGTTAAATAAAAGATTTATGGATTAGAAAATAATTTATATCCGGAACATTAAAAAAAAGGAGGATAATTTAAACGAAATATATATTTTTTTAAACCCAGCCAAAGCTGACAATATATCAAAGTAACCAAAGCCTATTTTTATTTCTTTTAAGTTCACCCTGAAACCCGAAAGTGTCATCGGGTCAACTTCTGTTTGTTGACTATTTATTGCATATAGCCACGAACCTATCGCCTTTGAGTGGTAAAAATAGATTTTGTGACAAAACACATTCTTTCAGGATCTCGTGTTTCATTAAACTTTCACCGGGTCCAGTTACGTATAAGGGGAACCATTCAAGTTATTATAAAGGCCAGGGTTGACGAGTTTCGCATTAAATTTCCTTTGCACAAAATTGTGGATCCCTTACTTTCTCAGTGGCACATTATTTTGTTTTATGAATCAATTTTCTCAATGGTTTTATGGTCCTTTTCATCTCATGATGTGTAGTGATGGCTCACGAAGAAAAAACAATTGGGGGAATCCAAGTTTTATGAAATAAAATAAAAACTGAGTTGTGATCATTTATTGGTAAGATTGGTAAGATTCACACATAACTTACATGATTTAAAGTAAGTAATGGTAGAAAGGGTTCCTTAAAATATTTCTGCCTAGTAAAAATGCTTTCGTTTCTGAGAAATTAGTAAAACAACAGTTTTTATCACGCGTGATAAAAACTCGATGTTTGAAAAAACAGAAAATACATAAGGTCTCTTCTCACTTTCTCGTGACCTCGATGACCAATTGAGCTCAAACTTTCACAGGTTTGTTTGTTCATGCATATGTTGAATCACACAAAATGTGGACACTGATTTTGAGCTGTTACCCAAAGTGTACAATACCTTTAAAGCAAATGTAAGACATTGGTAATTGTCAAAGACCAGTATCCACACTTGATGTGACCCAACATAGGCCTACTCATGAAATAACAAACCTGTGAAAGTTTAATCTAAATCGGTCTTCGGAGTCATGAGGAAACAGTGAAAAAACCCATTATATATTTTCATTGTATTCAAACATCGGATTTTATCACCAGTGATAAAGACTAATAATATTGTTTTACTCATTTCCTAAAAACTGTAGCATTTCAAGCAAAACAATTTCATGGAAAGTTTTCCACCGTGACCATCTTTATAACATGTAAGCTATGTGCAAATAATGTAACCATTTATATTTTAAACCTTACCAATGTTGTATGAACACCCTTTATAATGCAGAGATATTTAGCCATGTGAGAATTAGGAAAACTATAAATGACAGTGGTGGGCTAGTTTTACCATGAATGGTTCTATACGGTTCCGTTATGTTTATACTCCATCAGCTGTCCATACAACAGAGGATAAGGGTATTAATCCTACAACTATACACTGCAAAAAAATAATAACTTTTTTCGGTGTTACTAGAGGACTACACCAATTTGGTGTCATTTTAACACTTTTGGTGTTTCTCATTTACACCCATGGGTGTGTCAGTACACCATGAGTGTAAAGAATAACACCAATATGTGTTAAAATAACACCCACAATCTTAACACCGGTGAACATTATTGGTGTAGTCCTCTAGTAACACCGGGGGTTAAATTTAACACCCCATTTTTTGCTGTGTACGATAGTACAAGGCAGTCTGGGCTTAATCGGGGCTCCAATAAGCTGTTAAGCATATATAAAAATGCTTAGAATATAAAAAAATCTTGCTTTGAAGATACTGACCAAAATATCATGTTATTGTTTGTGTGGTTGAACACTGTTGTTGGTGGTGAACAAACAGCTCGGTGTGCATGCCCTCGAAGAGTGTGTTTGGCCATGTTGACCATTGGTCCGTGGTTTGACCATTGAGGACGGTTTCCTCCATTGTACTTGTAGGACCAACTGAAATCATTTGTTCACTCATTCATTCATCCAGAAACGTTTATTTAAACACAGGTATGTTACAAACACTACCTGTTTATAACTACAAGGCTGGTGTGCGATAAAATTGTTGGTAAAGCAAAGCAATATGGGTACTAAAAGACACCTTTATTTACAGAGAATGAGATTGGAAGTTACACATTACTTCACTAAACAATATACAGCCACAATTTACAATCAGCAAACACATGGAACGGAGACCTAAAATTGGGCTAAATACGGCTGGGGAAGGGAGACAATCTGTTTCATACTGTGGTTGTAAAAAACTTGTTGTACCGTAGCTTTCATTATTGACCCAATTTCCATTGAAAAATAGCCATACAAAATGTCAACAAAACTTGCTTATTATCACAGTTTGTATCACCTCGTGCCTAACTTCATTATAAATGTCGGTTTACCTCGTGCTATTAGTCAACCGTGCCAACATAGGGGTGTCGGAATATAGAGCAGTCACTGTGTCAAGGCTTACAACTTGTTGTTTAACAGATTATCTGCCATGGGTTGTCCAAGAAATGTTTTTACATCAAATCTTCGCACTATACCTTGTTTTGACCACATGTCAACATTTTGTACAATGGTTGTTCATGTTTCGCGTCACCCACCAGTTCAACGGACGCCAATGGAACTATCGTACTCCGCTATGTAAGCACTATAGAACCCACTTGATTAACACCCCACTGCGCCATCCAGAGACCCCTTTTACCCACATCCTACAGGTGTTGTTATCCTAAATGTAGCAATTAAAGAGGAAAGAACGGGTTTGGAGAAACTCTGATGAGTCACTGTAATTGTGCCCTACCCCCTGCTCCTCTGGCAACCAGCCAAATTGCCCAGGGTAATATTTATAATTCATCTGGGGACCTTCCTCCCCCACTCTTTTACCCAGCGATTGAAGTGGCAAATTTGGGATTCACGGAGCAGCAGTGATTGTTATGAAGTGAATGCCACTGTTATTATTGCCTGGGTTTGGGTATATTGCTACATCACCTGTTTTTGTTACACTACGGTTTTGTTATGGTTATACTGCATATACCAGAGCAAGGCTTATTATACACGCCTGGTCACTTTTTGTTATCGTTGGGGGTTTTTCACTATAGGATTTTCCAACTGAAATGTACTCTAAAATATATGGAAAACTACACTATGTCAAATTTTAATTTAGTTTCTATTAATATTCAGACCCAAGTTGTGGTGCCTCTAAGAAACCAGGGCTAACTGTGTTCACTTGCTCTTTTGTAGTTTGTCGGCTCTTCTTCGTAGGCCATTTTATTTTCCTTGAAATTTTCCAATTACGGAAAGACAAAGTGTTTGATTCTGATATTAGGCAACTATCGACAACTTTAGATGTGCATTCACCATGATTCCGAATTTTTAATGTAAACTTTCTGGTACAAGATTATCGCTGGTTGTTCTTGGTATGTAAGAGAAAATCCGTTTTTCTTCTTCATTGGGTCAGTGATGTGATTTACGGGCTTTGAGGTTCTTACTCTTAGTCCGACCATTGAGCAAGGCTGGCTAACAAGGACGTATTGCCTTTTCATTGACGTATAGTTAAAGGTAGGGTCATACTTTGGTAAGGACTCAAACAATTTTGGAGACTAAAAACTTGCTTGAATGATGAGAAGCACTGCAGCTGTTGATAGTATAAACCACTTTGAGAAAAGATTCCCTTGGAAGTAGTATGGTTTGGATCATTTTTCACCCCCAAAACATCTGAATCTGAGATGAATCGTTTCTCAGATTTCTGAGGGTTGGTGTCCGTTCGCGAATACTGCGGCCAGATATTTGTCACCCCGCTAAATTTGTGCATGGATTCGACGCTCGCTGACGGAGTGAAAATATACCGTGAAAGTTTTTGCTGGTTTTCTCAGCAAGTGCGAACACTGTATTCAGCTGAAACTTTCACATGCGACTTTTATTGTTCCTTTATAATTTTGCCTGTAAATCAGCATTACGTTGACGAAAACCAAACTATATGACTCTACCTCCAAACCCTATCTTCGGTGAATAAATTGACTGTCTATTTTGTCCCAACATAACTCGCACGTTAATCCTCCATGAAAATACTTAGGATTGGCCTTCTCTTCGTAATAATCCACATTTCAGTGGTCTGATCCTACAAAAATAACACGTAGGCTGAACGGTGCAATATTAATCTCCAAATAGGCATTCCTATAATACTATACCTGACCACTCGATAAAATCCAAAATTAGTAATAGTACCAATACCATCTGATAGGTGATGGGATTGTGCCTTTGATGATATTTATATGAAACCCATGAGTAGACCAACTCGTAACCAGGGATAATCGTACAGTTAAAACATGAGTGAAATAGAATGGGGACGGGCAAGTCGAAGTCATTATAAATCAGCATTTAATAACGTTGAGTTTAATTTGAGTGGCGGTTCCCAACACCAAATCACCAACGGCACGCGCCGCTGACTAACCGCAACCTGGGCTCCCTAACCACAACATGACCTTGGTGTTCCCTGGATCTCGCAGGGCCGGGGGGGTTGCTGGTAAAATACTTGTGGACTTGGGGTTATGCCAACAAACTGGACTGCTGAGGTGCGGACCTCGAGGGAGGGTATACCTTTGCTAATTACTCCAAAAGTTAATGACCATGAAAACGTACTCGGTAAAGAAGCACTGCAGCTGTTGATAATGTATAAGATTTGGAGAAACGAGTCCCTTCTAAGGAAAGTGGTTTTAGAGAAGTTTAAAAAAAATTCAATCAGAGAAACGTTTCATGCATGAAACTTTTTCTCAGATTGTGTATTCCAATTACGGATTATTCTTCTTGCTTGGACCTAACCATATTCAGGGATATCTTTAAAATGCTATCAACTTTTGAAATGAACACAGGTTAGTCATAGGCCTATATCTACATTTATATGAGGATTAAAACAATCGAATGGTTCCAAAAAACCAAGGTATACTAATACATGACAGACGGTGGATTTTGTTACATTGATCTCTATCGATAACTGACAATTGTTCTCGACTTTAAAACTGTGGCCAGAATCTATGAGATTTTCCTTCTCCTCTCCTTTGTTAGGAGCTTTTCCGTCAACCAATTTGTTCACCTACGTTCGCTCGTATATAAAGAAGAAAACAAACTCATTCAAGTTGAGTTGTTTACGTATCTTGTGTTGCATGCTTCAAGGAATTCCTAATCTTGCCCCATACCTGTCACAAGTCGCTTCTTACATGTCCAACGCATCTCAGAAGTTCTCCTGGTTTTTCTCTCGTCCCTATAAATCCCCACTTTAGACAACCTTAATACGCTTTCCCCCCAATACACACGAAAAGAAAACAATTGGAAAGCAAAGAATGTGTCAAATAAATGGGAATCCAACTAAACAGATCGTGGGTTAAGCATTACTGTCAATCAATCACACACAACTCTTTCAAGCCGGGATTTTCTCACTGACTTATAAAACATAACAACAGAGCAAAGACGAAAAACCCCAAGCAGAACTCACCCCGTGTATACCTAAACAAGAACGACCTTGGGTGACGTCAGCAAACTGATCCACGAGGTTGAACCCTTTACACTGCTGCCCGAAGTTTGTTTAATACACCATCTGTAATTCACGGAGAAAGTCCCATTGTAGAGTTTCCAATTGTAAAGAATACACAATCGTAATATAAGCATAACCACCGTCCGTGGGAGTCAAATCAAACAATTCGTTTTCTTAGCCTCCTTTTGAATCCATTGTGGCACTAACGATCATTTCAAAACAATTTCGTGGAAAAATAATTGTGGACTTTCTTTCTTATTTTGCCTGCAGTAATTTGAACCTCGTTTGTGATAAAGTTTGCTAAATGGCAGTATAACCTGCAGGGTATCGTAATTCCATGTACTTCCCACTGATTCATCGGTTTGTAGGAAGGTACAGGTCCAGTCAAAATGTTTTACTCCATGCTAAAACCACCTGATGCCATTATAGAAGAACCTAGTTATTTTCCAAATCGCGCTTTCGAAAACTTTTTAACTGCTATTTCTTCAGATTCGATTTCCTTGCAGTTTATTTCTTAGAGATACAGGCCTGGAATTACATGGAGGCCATGGCCTCTGTTGCCCCATGTCTTGGCATTGATGCCATTTCAAAGGTTTCCCCTAGACTTTAAGATTTTCCAATGGAATTGCCCTTTGCAAAATACATGTTTGGTAAATGACCGAAAATACAAATAAACGATTTTCAGTCCAAAATGTTATAATTACTTCGATATACCAATCTAAAAAAGCACATTCAGATGCGAAAATCCCTGACAAAAATGTAACCGTGCACCTTTCATTTGGATGACATTTTCAGTTTTCTTAGGCCACAGTAATTGTGTAACTCGAGTTAAGATTGAATGTACTCTCTTCCAAAAACTAGTACAGTTCCGGATACTTTGTCAGGATTTTACGGCACTTTTCCAGTTAAGGAAAAATCAAAATGCAAACTTCAAATTCCTTGCATCCTGTAATCCTGCAACTTAAATGAATTACTTAGAAAGTGTGGTCGAATGTTTCGTCGATTCACTGCAACAACTGTAACAATTTATGTAAACATCCCCCAATGGTTGCCCCTCCCTCTTTTTGGCTCAACTCCAAAGCACGCCGCGTCCGCGCATGGTCCGTGTTTGTTTGAACTCCAGGTTTCAGAGCACGTGGAATTTGGGCCTCGCACCGTTTGGGATTCCTATTGTGGGTCATTATTATTGTCAGATTTTCCCGCCCCTTGAAAAATACTGCGTTATGGTGTGTTTTCCACTCCGAAGCGTCCATTCATAGATCTTGGAAACTTGCCAAAGGTTTATAGGCATTTCAGCCAAATCCAACATGTTGCGTAATCAACCAATATGCCTATATACACAAACCCACAAAACATTTCTTCCTCATGGTCTAAGCAATGGTATAAGCCTCACGCCTTCTTCAAGCTGTAAACAAAATAAATAAACTATTTATGTATACGCTCACTATTGCAGCTTTATCGGCAGCGTCTTTACAACTGATGGGCATAAATGTCACCACCATCTATAATTTATTCTACAGCTTTGATGAATTACCGGTATACTGAGAAATATTGCCATCGAAAACACTACCATAAGTACACTGCAAAAACTGGGGTGTTAAATTGACACCATGGGTATTGTCACATAATAGATACCAAACCTGGATAACAATTTACATCATAGGGTGTTAAAATAGCACTAATTTCTCTAAAAATATTTACATTGGTTTTATTTTTAACACACTATGATGTTAATATTCTCTCTTCGGTATCTATGTGACAACACCAATGGTGTCAATTTCAACACCCCAGTTTCTGCATTGTATTACAATTCTACAACCAAGTTCCAATAATTAGCTAAATTTGAACCAAACGAGCACAGCCACACTTTCAAAACAAGCTGCTGTTGAAAATTTCAACATCTGATTTGATGAAATTTCCCGCAGTTAATCATAAAGTCATGTGGAATAGTTAAACCGCACCTTTGCAGTTGTGTATTGGTTGAACAGCTGATGGATGCCTTACCATCCAGGGTCGAGGTGCAAACAAAAATTGGTCTATCCCGGTGTCATAATAACTCGTCTTAATGTTGGTGTTCCGCTTGTTTGTCACTGTGAATGTCACAGATTGTTGTACCGGTTCTCCAGCACGTAGTGCACCCAAGACCCAATGCGTGACGCACTCCATGGGGTGCGAAGGATGTGTGCAAGATGGATGTGTTACAACCAAATTAAAAGTATTATACAGGATTGGTAAGGATACAAATCATCATTGTTTAATTTTCGTCTGAAAGCTTACTGATTATGAAGTTCATACCACTAGAACCATTTTTTATATGTGAATATTTCCCTCTGAAATAAAGTCATATTCAAGAAAACTGTATCTGAAAACCTATTTTAATAAAACGCAACAGCTGATTTCGGTTGTTACAACCAACATTAAGGACAATGTGTTTACATGCTGAAGATTGTGCATGGTTTTTCACCATTTTCTCCTGACTCACACAACGGATTAAGCCCAAAATTTCACTAGTGTACTGTTATTTGGTTGATCACACAAAACATGAATACTGTCTCTGCGACTATGTTGTCAGCTCTACCAATCCTGCAGAATACCTTTAAGTTTCTTTGCTGTCGATCAACATACTGAAAGTTCGTTGTGACATCATGACGACTCGTATAAATGTTCTTGCTCATGTAGGTCACATTGTGTGTGTTTTGCACGTAATACAGAACTATTGTGGGGGGCTTACGTGCACGCGGAAAATGATCTCTGATGTCACCATGAACTTGAGAACCCTTTCCAGAACGTTCTTAACCCCGGGTGACATGGGAAAGTTTCTCGTAATGCGGTCAGGCTGAATTTAATAGGTAAAATACCAGATGCAATCGTTAAGTCAATCTCGAAGTCCCATTAGATTCAGCGAGCTTGACTTTAAAAAACTCGAAGCCCCAGCCCTTCGTTGCGGAACAGCTGGGCCCAAATTTTTGTTGAAGGCAGGAAGTATTGCTTAAGACGTTTCTCTGCCGAGTCAGAAATAGCGGTTGACGTGATGTTGTGGCTGGTAACTTTCTCGTCCGCTAGAGTCAATATATATATTTCGCACTTTAAAAAGTGTGACCTTGGGCAGCTTAATGCAAATGCTATAAAATGACACCTATGCCTAGGCCTATCATTGATAAATCTGTTCTTCAATTTTTCGGCTTTAAATGGTGTATTCAAAACGGCAGATTTGTGCCGGCCCCGTGCACTTGCTTTGTGATACCACGACCTCCAATACAAAGTTGTTTCCAGTGTTTGTAAACATACAGTACAGGTCCATAATTTTGGTTTTATGGGATATCCAGGTATAGCTATACACACTTCGACCAGGGTTTTCCTTTCACACATTTTTTACAAACAACGGTGCAGGCGTTTATTGCACGAGGTAACGAAATACCTACCTGTGACCTCTATACACACAAACCTGCAAAACTCAGTCCAAGTTTGTGATCTGCTTTCAAACAAAACTATGATTTGTAAACCATATGCCAATCAAATGATCCTTTTAGCTGCACTGCTGGGCCGGCTGTTTACTCCTCGACAACTGTTTTACCAGATCGAAATACCGGCCGGTGTTTTGGGTCATCGCCTCACCGGTGTACGGGTCCCATGTTTTGGTTTATACGAACCACGTGGCGACACCGGCTCACACTATATGAGATATATTAATGAGTGACCTGCATTGTTGTAAAGAAAGTGAGATCCATGGAGGAAGCTGCAACTAGTCAGTTTATATTATTGATAGTATACATTGCCCTACAGTATGATATATTATATAGAGCATCAGTAGTATGTGCGACCTGATCTGAAAACTAAAATTGTGTGAAGTAGGTCAGATGATTTTGCAGGCTTTGGGAGTCACCAGCACATGTTTATTTCTGAGAGGGATGCATGATTGTAATTGCAATGTATTAATTATGCATTAAAATATAAATACTTTATAAATGGTACCGGTAACCTATACTAACATTTACCACTTGATGACTTTACTTGAAAAAAGTACAGCGGCATTTTGGCAAGGAGAAGTTGATGACAGGCAGCCATTGTTGAATTTGTTGTGTACCTTTTTAGTAAATTGCTGAGTGTATTTGGGGCAGTGCTGTGTATTGAGAGAGTTGCGACATAAGAGTGACAGTTTTCTTTGGTCACGTTGTTGCTGGACGCCATTTTCGGGCCGAATGCAGCACAACCCAAATGGGCAGACTAGTCTGGCACCCTGTGTTCGCCCATGCGGGTTTTCTTTTGACACAAAATGGCTTCTTATCGCAAGTTGTCGCAACACTCTCAATAAACGGCTTTGATTTGGGGGAGTTCTAACACAGCGCGAAGGGCCTGACCTGAGGGGCGGTTAAACGCACACTGACAACGTCCAGTATATCCGTCATTTGCGTGTAACCTGAAGTCACACAATTCACGGAAGTTTGATTGAATCTTGCTCTTTTCTGATGATGAAATCAACAAATACAAATACACCAAACAAATCAGTGGGTGTGGGGGGTTCTCAAAAGATATGTAACCTAAACCTTGCTGCATTGTGTTTTGGAGAAATATTCCACGCAGGTGGACATTGTTGACAACACGTCGCCACCACGTGGTCCGTTTTGAATAGACTGAACTGTCATGCAAATAATTGTTTGGGAAACACCATTATGCCTTACACAACTCTGTGGAAATGCTGGATTGTGCACAGATTCGGTGCACTCTGTAAAATCTCATAAACAATCGCTGAAGAAAAAGAACACGAATCACGTGCAATATATCAACAAAGTTGACAACAAATCGGACAGTGCAATATATCAAATACAAGATTTTATAACGTGTTGTGTTGTTCCATTGGGCTGTGTGCAAATGGTGCATGCGGGAGTCCAGGCTCTGTGGCTGTTTTGTAAACATGTGACGTCACAGGTGACAGCGTGGTATTTTTGTGAGTGTAGGCATACACTCGTTTTTACTGTACGAACTTAACAAGGGTATAAACGCTGCAATAACTGTGGTGTTCGGTATAATATGTGACAAAACAAAAGGGTGTTAATTCCTGTATCAAAACTTTGAACTGATTTATTTTAGTAGCAGACCAGGGCTCGATTTCACAAAGCACATAAGATTTATCTTAAAGATGAGTTGTCAGTGCTATGGTATTACCATAGTGCTTTGTATTGTGACATGGCACAATTAGGATTGTTACAAAATTAAGATTAATCTTAGCTCTTTGTGAAATCGATACCCAAGATTTAGGTATCGGAAGATACGTGTACAATCGCCAGTATGTTACGTGACTGTCAGCAGTGTTTAGTGTCAACAAAAAGGCACATCCATCCATGCAGATTTTCCGTTGAAATATATTTAAAGGGTCTGTACACGTTTGGTAATTGGAGCCCACTGTTTGTTTCAATCCTATATCGTTGTAGATATATACCATACAACTAACCTGTGAAAATTTCATTTCAAAAGGGGTAGCGTTTGTGAGATATTGCCAAAAATCTGGAGCGGTTTTGTCCACGCCGGAAGAATAATCTGCATTGAAATACACACTCTGAGAAGCGTTACTGCCGTAACTCTTCACAGATTCAATTTTGTGGGGATAAAAGGGTGATATATTTTTTCATAACCGCAGCACTTCGAAGTGAAAAGTTTCTTAAAATTCATTATACTATCCAAAGCTGCTGTACTTCTAACCAAGTAAGTTTTTGTTGCCATTAATTTTCAGAGTCATTACCAACGTATATTTTTTCATAACCGCAGCACTTCGAAGTGAAAAGTTTCTTAAAATTCATTATACTATCCAAAGCTGCTGTACTTCTAACCAAGTAAGTTTTTGTTGCCATTAATTTTCAGAGTCATTACCAAACGTATACAGACCCTTTAATTTAAAGTTTCGGTATTAATTAACAGAGTGTCGGTGTTGTTACATTATGGAAACCGAAGGAACCATTTTAACATTAGAGTGTTTGCGGTGTAATTCCATTCCAGAAAAACAACGATGTTATTATTTTTTGATTGACATCCAGGTGGCACGTTCTCACGGTCACCCACTCCGCTGCCCGGTCCTGTGATTGGCTGGCGGTGACCCGATACTCTCCTGTTATTGGCTTGGGGTGACCCAATACCCCAGACTGTCAGATGAGAGAACCAGTGCGGTTTCAAGCTTGTAAACACTTTTACCTTACTCCCTACAAAAGGCCTTTGTGTGCGAGAGGTGATAAACAACCAGGGACCTGGGGACGTGATGGTAGTATAAAAACTACGGGCAAAACAACTCTAGACCCATAATAAGGACACCGAGCTCGATCGAACACCGAAATTATCAGCTGCTCGAACTTCGTTTAACAAAAACTTTCAGTTTAAAAGTTTAAGTTTGCAGAGATTTCAAGTGAATTGAAAGAAGATGAAAATGCAGTCGCAAATAGTTCTCCTGTGCTTGGCATCAATTGTGGTCGCCGTACGTGCGGGTGAGTTTCGTTTCTTGTATTTATAATACAGTTTCTGTAAGAGTTCTCAAGAGTTTAACCTTAATATTAAAAGGTGCCGGTCTACCTCCATGGTGCCAGCAGAGTTGACTGTGAACATCAAGAACGAAAGCATAACGTTACTATCATAATACATTTTTCTTACTTGCATCAATAAGACGACACTCCGAGTAATTCTCAAACGATAAAATGTCGTCGTTTCGATTTTGGTGGTGGAAAAACCAGATGTAGAATGGTTTGAGAACTTGTAACAACGCCTTAATTATTCAAGTTGTATATCTGTTTACAATAGTTTTAGCTCGGAAACTTGGACACGAGGATGGTCGCATAAAAGCTTGTTTAGCCGGTTGCTTTTTGCTGGAACTCGTGTATTGTTTAGCATATATCTTTGAGGTTATTTTACCTTCACTTCTCCTATTGTTGGTTTGAAATGTGCTGTTGATGTGTTATCAAAGGGCAACATTATTGTTGATTTCTTTTCTAAATACTCTATTGCATTATGCTCTAAACTCCTGACATATTTGTAACTCGTCAGGCTAGTTGCGTTGATCTTGTATAGGCCTAATATGAAAACCTCTCCGGTCTAACCGTTGGCGGTCAAATTCATCACATTATTGTCAAAAAGCATCATGAACATTAATTTGTATCGTTCGTTTTCGATATCTTCAACTAATTTGGTTTATTATTTGTCAATCTTTTCTCGAAGAAGTAAAAGTTGAACAGCCCGACTTCCCAGATGAAGTAACCGTTCCAGAGTCACCACCAGCAGCCCAAGACGACCCGGCTACCGATACTCTTGAAGATCTGGAGAAGGAGATCTTCGACCAGGTCACCCTGGCCGAGGAGATGTACCCACGTCGCACCCACACCTCGCCCAGAAAATGCTGCAAGCTCGGCAGGCAAGTCGCCGAGAACGGACTCTTCTGCAACGCCGACCTGATGCAAGTCCAGAAGCGACCCAACGTCATCCACCGCAAGAAGATGAAGTTCCACGGCCCGGAGGTTCACGGCAAGTCGGTGTACAAGGAGCTGATGCGCCGGGTGGAGAAATGCTCCGTAGCCAAGGCATCCAAGAGTATGTTCACTAAATGTTGTGAGTGGCAGGAGGACATTATGGCTGCCCTGGAGCAGTGCAAGACCCTACTTAGTGGCACTGAGAGGAGGGAGTGCAGGAGGAGGGTGCAATCCAGACAGTAAAGCTACTACAACTTGCCAAACTGAACTTTTTAAAAACTATGCAAATTAACTCTTAAATAAAATGTATGTGCTTTGCGAACTTTTGGTCTTCGTATGTTTATGAAACAATCGGGAACAATGATCTTCAGTTATAGGGGCAGAAACGGAAGGGTGCAATGGTTTTTTGTTCTCCCCCACCAAATACATGCTTGCAACTTCGATTTATTTTTGTGATTGATTTGCTAAATTTCATCTGTAGTAAACAAAATATCGAAGGAAGTTGGTTCGCCTCTGGTATATAGGCTATTGTCAAAAACCGTCGTGGTGTTTGACCCGATGTTTTGTGAGCCGTGATCCAATGCAGCAACAACAACAAAATAGTACCCCACCCCAAGGCCGTGTTATATATTATCATTTGCGTATTCCCGGGGTTTGAATAATGCAAATAAGCGCCGTATAGGAGAACAAGTAAATCCTCCACATCAATATTTGCAGGTATTTCTTGGTTCTAGCCTTGTCTATAATGTCAATACGAAACGGCTGAGTCTATTTACCAGCGATACAAAGGCCTGCTCTTTAAGTCGATCAATTGATCTCATTGCATAAATATACTGGGCGACCGTTTCTCCTTGGACTGTATAATGGGCGTATTGTAACGAGAAGCTTAATTTCCTAGGGGGGGGGGGTGGGGGGATACCCTTTCGTATTGATCGTTTTTTTTTTCGAAAGGCTTGAATTAAACCAAGAAGGTTTTGCGTAAACACGAAACGAGGAGGACATTCTGGGAAATTCTGGTCCCCCCGCCCCCAGGTTGTGTTAAACACGTTTTATATGCCCATCCGTCTCATTCTTCAGCTTAGCTGTTTTCATGTTCCTAAAAAGGAAAAGTTTCCAAAATAAGCAAACATTATATACTTTTTTTTCATGTAAATAGCTGTGGATATGTTTAAAAGAATACTTTGTGTATATTTAATGTACATAATTCGCTTATATATTAAGTAAATTCAAACAGTATTAAAGAGGGTGTTGCTTTACGTTGATTAGCCTTTCGTCAAGGCCTTCGTGGATTGGACAAAGCTGTGCAACCGGTTTACGTCTTGAAGGGGAGACCACATGCGCGTGTGGTCTCCAATTCCAGTCGCTTTGCAGGCTACACGGCTGATGTCAAAGCTACGAAGGCCTTGACGAAAGGGATGGGCCACTGGTGTCGGATTTGTCAGTAGCATTAATGGTATGGTTTGACTGAGATTGTTAAATTAAATAATTCTGGGAGCTCATAAGTATCTTCTGCTTGTTTAATTGAGATTTCAACATGAAAAGACGGCGAGTGATTTGTTGATATTTCTCGGGAGTATCGGGTCTTCCAAATTGGTTTTCTTTCGAGCTTATAACGTGTTGTACGGGATGTTAAAGTACATTTTTTGTAAGATTGTAAATAAGATAATAATTCAATTTTGTAAATTTTTTAAATTGCAAGAGAAATTAAATTATTTGTGTGGCATGCAAAGGACCACATATAAATAAATAAATGACTTTTATGTTCCTTTACTGGTATCCTTTACAAATCCCCCTACCTCAATTAGCCACGTGCGAGATAAAATGACTTGCATAGTCAGTGACCGCCTATCATGCTGCCACCATCTTGGCCATGTTCCCTGCATCCAATAACAGTAATGAATGCTGATATTCATTGCACAAACATGGATCCAGACTATTTTTTCTTCCAGCCTCGGTCTGGTTACAGTGAGTTGGATGGAAGTAAAAACAAGATGGCCACACCATGATAAAGGTCTATTGAGTCCGGGATGCCATGTTAGTTGGTTTGGGGCACTCAAACACTCGTACACAATTTTGAATGAATGTGTATGGCACAAAGGTACCAGACTGTGTCCATCTTGAGATGAAGGATGAAAGACAATATCCCCTGCCTATAGACCTTTATCGTGGTGCAACCATCTTGATTCTCTCCTATATTCAAATAAATGTAACCAAACCGAGGCTGGAAGGAGAAATAGTCTGGTTCCTTTTTATACAATAAACATTAGCTACCATTACTGTTATTGGGTACAGGGAACATGACCAAAATGGCGACAGCATGATAAAGGTCTATAATTATAAGATCTTGCTGTGAACGTCTGTTGTCCGATTAGAGATGGTTGTAAGGAATAAAGTAATAACGAGCCAAGAATCACCCAAAGTCGACCTATGAGTCGACTTGTCCAGTAATGTTTTCAAATCATTAATACATCAATATACTTGCTGTGATAATTTATCTCGTTATAATGAAACTAGGTCGACTCACACCAGTATCCGCACTTTGTGTGAACAAAGGTTGTACATAAAAATAACCGACATTTGGTGAAAGTTTAAGCTCAATCTCGTAAGAGTCACTAGAAAAATATTGGAAAACCTTACATGTTTTTACTGTCTTTAAACATAGGTTTTGGGACTCACAAGAACCAAACTACGTAATTGTTTTACACATTTCTCAAAAACTTAAGCATTTGTAGCACAAATATTTCAAGTTTTATTATATCAAGTTTTCCACTTAGAACATCTGTAGACCAAATGTGTAAAACTGAATATTTAAATTTACAATCTTACAAAACAATGTGCACACCCTTTAAAAACGAATATGATTGCCGACTTCTTTCAGCAATGCGTTTTGGCGAGAGAAATTATCGCGGCATTTCTTAGTTTCAGTAAAAGCCAAGATATTAAGTTATGTCGTCTCGTAATCTGGATAATGGCACTTCTAGAACTCTGTAAAAACCAGGAGACGGTAGAAAACTTGATGATTCATATTTAGGTTTTTTTGTATCAAACGTAAGATTCAAAAGCACTTCATTGTTACTGTACCCTTTCACAGATTCATCACAATGGACGATTATTGACGCGTCAAGTAAAGTCATAAATCACCAAATCATAGAAGATTCAATCCGTTTGTTGCCAAGAGTTCATGGCCATTCACCCGTAGATTTACCACGATTCTTTTATTTACAAAATCCATCGGTGTGTGATGATTAATTTTCTCGACGATCCAAACCCTCATTGTTATTTAGAAAGCCCACTCACAAACCAAAATAAAAAGCAGCAACCCACTCAAGAATTAAGTTGTTCATTTTTTATTTGGTCGAAGTTGTTTAAAGCAACTTTTCACGTGACTTTTTCTTTTGCAATGGTTCGATGTACTAAGCCTTCACTCTTAACAAAAGGGGGTTGGGGTGGGGGAGACCACATGTGTCACTCTTACAAATGTCGGGAAAGGAAAACAATTGTCAAGTTTTATTGAAAGTTCAAAACGATTCGGTTTCAATCTTGATAAAAGAATGAAAGAAAATATTCGTAGGCCAAAACCTTACCCGTTTTCACACAGAGGGCGCCCTTTCTTCCTTTATTAGGTGTGCGCCAACAGCCGAAAACCTATTCTATTTGTTTCTTTCGCGATCCACCGGGCGACTGTATTATACAATTTCAGTAGTTCCAAAGATCTTGCGTAGTCAGACAATATTGTTATTGTTCTTCCCTTAAATGAAAACAAAAAACCATGTATTTATATTGTTGATATAAAATGTAACATGGAGGACAAATTCCACTGTGTTATAACACATTATTATTACGTTATTATTATACGTTTGTGTTTTTACACATGTTTAAACTTATTATACAAAAATAATCAAACTTTTGCAATAACCCTAAAGGTAATTCGTCAGAAAGGAATACGTACACTGCAAAACAGGGGTCTTAAATTTGACACCATGTGTGTTGTCACATATAGATACAAACAAAAGTAATCAAAATGAACACCATAGTGTGTTAAAATAACACTAATTTATTTCTGCCTATACAACTACTTTGGTGTTATGTTAACACCCTATGATGTTAAATTTGATTTTCTCTTGGGTATCTACATGTGACTACAACCGTGGTGTCAATTTTAACACCCCCGTTTTTGCAGTGTGTTGATACAATTACGAAGAGGTTTTATAGCAACTTAGCTCAGTGAACAACCGTATAATAATACCGAAATATTCTTCTCCTTTGTTTTCTTTTCTGATTGTTTTTTTAATGAAACGATTTTTGCAGGTCTACTAAATCAGGTTAAATCGTAGTGTAAGAGATTACACCAAGTCAGGTTGGCTTAGTGGTTTCTTCTGTGGACCCGGTTCAATTCCCGGACTGGGGGCTTGCGTGTTGATTGGTTCTTCAGTTCCTCTAACCTGCGTGGGTTTTCCCTCTTTTGGGGTTTTCCTCCCAAACAAATAAATAAGTAAATGAAAACAAAACGCCAACGCCTTGGTCAAGGCTACAGTCAGGCCTATTCTAAAGGGAACACAATGTATAATGGATAGAAGGGAATATTTGCATGCTGACCAATTCTATGGGAAAGATTGCGCAAGAAGTGTAAACTTCCGGTATAGTCCGATCTCGTGGGGAAAAATGTATGCGCAATATAATAGAGATTATGAAATGTTCCAGCGATTACTCAGTCATGGTGGTGCAGACAATCCCCTGACAATAGAGGGCTGACACGTGTGGACGGAATAACCTATACTATTATTGTATGGAAGTCGATCCTGTCACTTCATACAAGTTTGGATTGCTTTATAAGATAATGCAATAATCAACAGTTGGGAGTAAAATCTTAATGAAATCATGAGATCAACTGTACGTACATAATATTTACGTTGTAGGGCCCTATGTTTTTTCTTCAATAGTTATAAATTTATTTTATTGAATGTTTGCAATGCTTTCTTATTTCTTGTTTGATGATACCTGTTAGTGGCGGTTAACCGCTGTTGGTTATCAATATATAAAAAAATGAAAAAATAAAGTTAAAACTTAAAAGATCAATCATAAAATGCGCTTGGGTCAATGTTTACAAGTAATCTGAGGTAAGGTCTTATTCTCGGGTTTTCTTGATTGATTTATTAAATTTATTATACTTTCTCATAGCCATAAACTACGTTAAACTAAAGTATTTGAAGAAACAGAATCGGGAACACGTAAAATTCGTTTGTTGGAACCAACTTGGTCCCGGAAATTCGAATACGCGCGGGACGCAAATTTTGTTTTTTACACCGCAGCGAGGGGTTTTGTACTGTAATACTGCCAATTCCTGTCTTGAGATGAGACTACGAACATTTATGCTTATAAAGGGTTAGGTTTAGGGTTAGGGTGAGGGCAGGGGTAAGGGTTAGGAGGGTTTAGGGTTAGACGTAGTCTCCTATCTCAAGACGGAATTTACAGTGTAACAGTACAAAACCCCTCGCTGCGGTGTAAAAATAAAATACGCGCGCGGGACTTGCAAGATTCTATTCCCATAGAAAAGGTTACCTTTCCTATTCATATTTCATTTCTATGTTATTTCCGGTACACATCGACCTTTCAGGTCATCTGAGGGTAAAGGTCAAAGTGTCCCAGAGAGTCTCCCTACACTACTTACACGATGTCGGTCCCAGCATTATCCTGCGCCTCCAAAGGATGAGACCGGTGACCGGCGCGGCGAGGCTGAGCGACTGTCACAAGTTACTGAATAAATAAGACTCAACAAGAGAGGGCGCACTGTTTTAAGGACCTTTCGGGTTCTGTTGCTGGTTGAAATCCATACTTGACTATCCGCAGTCCTTTCATTCAAAATAGGAACATTGCACACAAAAATCAACACCGCGGCGTGACGTAAAAATTACGAGTCATCGACTCTCAAAAACCTTGATTTCATTACCGGTGAAATGTATGAAATGTAAACACGGGGTGCACTAACCCCTTGTTGCCGTCGGTTTTCTTGGAAACCAGTCGGGGTCTTGCCTTACGGGGTGGGTATGTAAGAGATGAAGTGCTTGGACGGTATACGTGCAGATGTAACCGTGCTCAACAATCTTGAACTCTGGAAATAAAGTTAATCATCATCAGTGGGTAGAAGTAGTGTGGGTGGTTGAACTTTACATCAACCGGCACAGAAAATGGGTTGAGGTAATGATGTTCACTTTGGGGCTGTGAACAGTCTTCACGCTTGATAAAAACGAAATTATAGAATTTGTATAGCCTAGTATAGTAGTTTTCCCAGCAATTTTTGTTCGTTATTGTTCGTGTAGTCAAAACTGCATCAATCAATGGATACGGGGTTTGCACACATTGAAAAGAGGGTTGCACATAGAAAACACCCACAGTCGTGACGTAGGTATATGAGCATGTGGCCCATTGTACCTATTGTGTCAATAACGAAACTACACGAGGTTGATGTGAACCGTAAGGATGGGAAAATCTTATGAATTCGTGCAAATCGGTATGAAAGTGACATCTTTAACAAATGTATTCTTCCGTTAAAATGAATCATGAAAGCAAAATAATAAAATTAATCACAAAAAACATTGCAAAAACCACGTTCTAACAGATGTTTACGTATACAACAGTTGACCCCCCCCATACTTCAATTCATTGCAACTCCATGATTCACTCATCGAGACGCTAGGAGTGTGACGTCACAGATCACGCCACTTGAAAACACCCAATGCCCTCCAAAGGTCGCCATCTTTCATCTTCACCATTCATACTCCCCCTCTCGTGGTGCCCACCGTTCATCTCACGACTTTTTGCACACGAAAAACAAACCGCGGGAGTGAAGTGGTCGGTGTGTTACCAGTCAATCTATCCTCGCCCTCAAGCGCTAAACAAACTCTGTGTACTGAATCTGCACAGTGTTTGTAAACATTCACATTCTTTCCTCTTGTCATTTTTTGAATGACAGCTTGTTTTTCCCAAAAGAAAAGAATCCCTTTTTGTATTTCATCTTTCTACGAACAATATTGCTGAGGCTCGCGTATTTTTCAAGAGCGGGAAAAAGTTTGTTCAACCCTTCCATCATGGTTCATCTGTCCTTGCTGTATGCTCCATGTGCAAGACCCGGAGAACACGGGACGAAACTTACACGAGTGTGCTTTAATTTTAAAGGCACTGAACACGTTTGAAAATTGTCAAAGACCAGTGTTCTCACTTGGTGTATCCCAACATGCATAAAATCAAAGCCTGTGAAAATTTGGGTTCAATTGGTCATCGAAGTTGCAAGAAAATGATGAAAGAAAAAACTCCCTTGTTGTACAAATTTGTGTGCTTTCAGATAGGAATAAAAGAATTCTTGCAAGAAGTCTTTTATTATTTTAGTGAGAAATTACCTCTTTCTCAAAAACTACGTTACTTCAGAGGGAGTCGTGTCTCACAATGTTTTATACTATCAACAGCTCTCCGTTGCTTGTTACCAAGTTATAGGCCTATTTGTTTTGAGTCATTACCAAACGTGTACGATACCTTTAAAAATTGAACCACATTATTCCTGAACCAGCGGGATACTTCGTTTCCCAATGGAGTAAAGCGAATTCCCTTGAGCAATTTGTTTTAACAGATGAACTCAAAAGGTGAGTTCGGTTTCAATCTTAACGGACGGTTTTCCCTTCTCTAGGTTTTTAACTCAAACGCTTTGACCGGTGTTTTTTTTTGCTTGCGTGGGTTTAGAGTAAATCCCGATTCGGGAAATCCCCTTGACCCTTCGGATAATGTGGATTCAACACCTGATTATCACTTGTCAGTTCTTTAAATTTTCCGGATCCTTGGATTTGGAAGGGTGCTGACAGACGTGTCTTGGTACGTTGTTTCTCTGGCTTCCCCGTGTGGTTGTTTTTGAAAAGTCTGATTTGACAGAAGGTTTCCTCACGCAGTTCTCGTTGCACAAAGGGATGGCATGATTCTCTACGATCCGGACGAATGTTGTATTTATAATACCATTCCCGACTTGTGGCAGAGGGTGTCCCCTAAATGTTTCCATACCTTAAAGGTACTGGACACGTTTGGTAATATTGTCAAAGACCAGTGTTCTCACTTTGTGTATCCCAACATGCATAAAATAACAAACCTGTGAAAATTTGGGCTCAATTGGTCATATAAGTTGCAAGAAAATAGTAAAAGAAAAATTACCCTTGTTGCACAAATCTGTGTGCTTTCAGATGCCTGAGAAAGGCTTCAGGCCTGAAGTCTTTTCAGATTCAAATATTTAGTGAGAAATTACCTCTTTCTCAAAAACAACGTTACTTCAGAGGGAGTCGTTTCCTACAATGTTTTATACTATCAACAGCTCTCCGTTGCTCGTTACCAATATGCTAATATAGATTTTGAGTAGCCTAATTACCAAAAGTGTCCAGTGGCTTTAAGAAGTAGCCCCCCTCCCCTCTCTAAAATCCTCTTAAGAATTCCTGAGATTTCCAGAACACAATGAATACCTATAGGAGGGGGGTACACCATGCCACATATCGAGCACCAAATGGTTGTATACCATGAGTTAATACACTTAGAGGACATTTAGACATTTGTTTTATTGCCATACGGTATTAACACGGGGGGAAGACTACATAAATCAGTCCAATCATGACCGTACAAAAACAAATAAATAATGGAATACGCAAGATTCATCGTCGAAAAGTTCGTTAGCCCTTTCACCGTATATACGACACGTCGCTGTTAACAACTGCTCAATTGCGGCCGTTATCGCTAAATTTAGAACCATTTGCGAGTGAATGCTACAAATCAAAATCATCCGATCTTAAGGAAAACAGTGTCATTAGAGGATCATCCGATCGTCAGTCGTAGAGATGGCGCAACCGCAGTCTCGCCCCCATATCCACCACCCCACCACCCCACCACCTAAAGCGGATGACTCGTAGCTTGTTCAAACATCTCGTGTTCCGCGCATCTCTTGCGGTTGGCGCCCAAACATCGTTCCATAATACTCAACCATTAGGTAATCTATTATGGCTCAGTATACCTTCCCAAGATGAATGCATCTTCATGAGGTAACTTATTATTTTTTTCTCAAAGTTATGCGACCTCCAAAATGTTCTTGGCCACGTGCCAAAGAAAAAAAACCTGCACAAACTTTAAAGTTATTATTATTTTGGGCAACAAGCCATGTCGTATTATAACTTGTCAACAAAGGTTAGTACACTGTTTTCACTGTTGTAGATCAGGCCTGAAAAAGACAAACTGTTAAAATTGGGTTTATAGCTCCAATTGTTGTTGCCTTTTTGAAATTCCCCATAGAGTAGTCACTCTCGAGAACAATCGATCACCAGCCCTTTTTTCTAGAGGAGTGATTCGTGAAAAAACCCTCACCTGTTATATCCATTGTTCAAAATTAATATCAACACCTGTCAAAATTGGTTTCGCAACCCAGATGCCATCACAATGGAGACATTGTTCCATGACCGTTAAAGTGACGTTTGTTTCTTGCTGGTTTCACAAACACCAGCAATTCGTAAACAAACACCATTATTTTTTTTTCTAGCGGAAAAACAACAACAAACAAACCCCCAAACGGTTGTGTAACTTCTTCTGATGTAAAAAAAACATGTAATTCAACACCATTTTCACAATACGTTTGTTGTTCCCTTTGAAACCCTCTCTTCATGACGAAATCAGTGGGTAAATTGACTGGTTAACCGAATATATATTTTACAGTGGGTCTTGGCAGTCATTTTTCGATTTTCCACCGTGGTATTTTAAAGTGCAATAATGGTTGTTTTGTTCAAGGCCGATCTTAAAATAATTACTTACAGCATGAAACTCGTGCGATTTTTTCTTAACAGTCCATTCCAATTGTTGATGGTGGTAGGCCTATACATTTGAAACTTAAGACAGTCGAAAGACTTCTATTTGTGCTTCTAAAGGTATTTTCCCCCACCGTAACTCAACATTAGTCGTTGTATAGCTTCTTTTACCGGAGTAATACCTGCTCCCCCAGTATATGGCAAACAAAATAAGAAGAACACGTAAATAGGTGACGGGAAGCCCCAAAAGAAGGACGATTTCTTGAACTGTGAGCTCGCGACCCTTGTTTTGTACTTTCCCAGCGCTTCAAAAACCACCTTGTTGTGAGTTATCTCAAACCACAACTCGGTTGTCTTTATTTGCAGATATTTGTTCCAGTTTTTTTTTTTTTGACAAACAGTATCCATTTGGTATGTGATTATTTTTTATATGAGCTGGATGTTTTGGAGTTTCATAAAAAATTATGTTACTATTTTTCAAACACTTCTGCGTGTGGTATTCGTGTGAACTTTCGTCATCAACACACTTCTTTTGAGGGATTGTATACGTTTAGTAATTTGAACCCACTGTTTGTTTCAATCATATATAGTTGTAGATATATACCATAAAACTAACCTGTGAAAATTTCATTTCAAAAGGTGGTAGCGTTTTTGAGATTTTGTCGAAAATCTGGAGCGGTTATGTCCACGCAGGAAGAATAGTCTGCAATTGGAATACTCAATCTGAGAAACGTTACTGTCGGTAACGCTTCTCAGATTCAATTAATTTAAAAAGAAATTGTTTTGGGGGGAAGTGATATCTTTTTCTATAACCGCAGTACTTCTAAGTGAAAAGTTTCTCAAAGTGCATTATACTATACAAAGCTGCTGTACTTCTTACCAAATAAGTTTGTATTGCCATTAATTTTCAGAACCATAATACCAAATGTACCCTTAAAGCGCCACATACGAATTCGTGTGGACCTGAGAACAAGATATAAGGTCCACACAACGTATAGGGACTTGAAACACTATGTGGACTTACTCATGTCCACACAGTGTTTTCACCATGATTGGTTTTTTATAAAGTGCACAGAGCAAAGGAATGTCCACAGAGTGTATATATGTAACTCAGAACTGGGTGAGTTGATTGTGTTTACCACACATTGCCTAGATAGTGGGTTGTTGTTATCTGGTGCTTATTCCCCTGAAATGTTTTTCCTGAATACCATGCTCTATTTAGATTCAGATAGTGGTGGGAGTTTGTGTAACTAGTACAACATCACGTGATGCAGTGTTAATGTGAGAAACGAAACTAAACTCTCTGTGCAATTGGTGGCATTCCGAATGACTGGGTGTTAAAGGGTCTGTACACATTTGGTATTATGGTTCTGAAAATTAATGGTAATAAAAACTTACTTGGTTAGAAGTACAGCAGCTTCGGATAGCATAATGCATTTTGAGAAACTTTTCACTTAGAGTACTGCGGTTATGGACAAAGATATCACTTTTTATCCCAACAAATTTGAATCTGAGAAGCGTTACTGCATGCAGTAACGTTCTCAGATAACAGTGTATCCCAATTGCAGATTATTCTTCCTGCGTGGACATAACTGCTCCAGATTTTCGGCCATATCTCAAAAACAATACCACCTTTTGAAACGAATTTTTCACAGGTTAGTCACAGGTATATATTTACAACTACATAGGATTGAAACAAACATTGGGTTTCAATTACCAAACGTATACAATCCCTTTAAAATTGACACCATGGGTTTTATCACATGTAGAAACAAAAAAGAAGAATCAAATTTACAACATAGGGTGTTAAAATAACACTAATTTTTGCCAACACAATTACATTGGTGTTATTTTAACACCCCGTGATGTTAATTTTGATTCTCTCTTGGGTATCTATATGTGACAACACCCATCGTGTCAATAACACCCCAGTTTTTGCAGTGTAGGTCCTGTAAATTTTTACTGGTGTAAAGTTTTAGAAATTAATCCAAAACCTGGCATTTCTTGTGGATAGTTTAGTACTAATTAATTTGTTATCTAAACATGTTTATTGTGACTATTATTTCAGAATCTGAAGATCTACTCAAGATTTGACCCATTGCCGATAGCTGCAGTAGCTCCACCCACTTCCTGACACCTGACATGTCATCTTTGAGGGTTGAATCATTCCAGGTAGGCCCACCGTCATTATTTAAGTCAAGGTTACAGAAAGAATCCCATCATTTTTGACCCAAAATGTTCAGGGTTTGCCGTTAACTTTTTTTTAGTGACTGGTCAGCATGACCTGTTAGCTTGTTATTTCATTATAGTTCTTCACCTTTTTCACTAGTCCATATTTCAAAATGAACAAAGGATGGTTTTCATTCTAGCCAGTCGGACCACTTGGAGTAAAGTTTGACTGGTCCTCTTTTTCCTTTTACTGGCATTTGGCCGCGGACCATTGGGGTTCGTAAAAAGTTTTGGTTGTCCGTGATATGCACCGAGTGTGAATCGTTTTGAGGATAGTAGCGTGGCCTCCACAAGGACTGGTTGATTTTACTCTGGTGAGGAGCGGGGGCGGGGTTGCGAGCCACACTCCTCTGTCTTAACGATTGATCACAAAAGCTATCACATGTTTTATGGGGTGGGTGGAGTTGAATGTTAACCCTACCCCCCACCAAATTTGATACCTTTAAAGTAGTGTTAGTACACTGCAAAAACTAGGGTGTTAAAATTGACACCATGGGTGTTGTTACATATGGATACCAAAACAAAATCAAAATTTTCACCATAGGGTGTTAAAGTAGTAACGCCAATTTCTGCAAAATAAATTACATTAATTTTGTGTTATTTTAACACCCTCATATGTTAATTTTTATTTTCTGTTTGGTATCTATGTAACAACAACCATGGTGTCAATTTTAACACTCCACAGTTTTTGCAGTGTACTGTTTGTTACTGTTTGCATCCTTAAGGCATCTGAGGTGTTCGTATGTCGTCATATACATTAGAGTCAAAACATGGTCAAAACCTGTGAAGAATACCCACGGTTGTTCCCCTAGCTAAACATACCGGATAAACCGGGAAACAAATGATAATTCAAACTACTATCTGCCATGGCCACGCTCAGATGTATTAGTACAAACACCACACCAAATCAATCATTTAACCAAGTGTCAATAATTTGACCAAGTTAAATCTTGTGTTTGTTGGGATTCCACGTCTATAAAGCACCCATTGTGGTCACTCTCCCACCACCAATTCGGATTTTCAACCCGTGGGTTTAAGGGGTCCACGTGGTCGTGCGATTCTCGAATGTTCCTTTATATTTGTTTATGATACGCAAAGGCTCTGCGTGATACGCTCCTTTGGCAAGATGAAGCACAGGGGACAAATGGCCTTGTATCCCGGCCAATCCGGAACCAAAATATTCCACGCGTGTTTCACACAGAGTAGCCGTCAGATGACATTCTGTCACAGCAGCTCAGCTTGACACAAAAAAAGAATACCCTGGAAATCGTTTTGTATTAATGTGTACGGTGGAAGAGCTCTGATAATCATGTTGATAAACAGAGCACCCTATTATATCCGTTCCCATTGGGTAAAGGGGGGTACTACGCCCCTACCATTTTAAGGGTGCACCCCACTAACTAGGGAGAAAATACAGCGTTGGCTTCATTAATATTTTGTAGGCCCTTCAAACATTCTATATTAGACAGATTTGAGAGCTCAATGAAAGGGGTAGAGTGTAAACATTTTGCCCAATTGTGACATGGGGTTTGTTGACTTCCAACTTGAGGTATTTTGGATGACCATGGAGGTAGAAATGGCCTCCATGGGATGACATAGGCCCTGAAAAAATGGTCCGTTTTGCCGAGAGAGGGGCATTTTTCAAGATTGATGGTCGGGCGTTTTGAAAATTACACTGGTGTAGGGATGTTTTTATTTGGAGGGAGAATAACTGACATTTTCCCCTTTATTGTAAAAAGTTGTGAGACTTCTAAGTATTTTTCGTGTATTTCTGAATATTTAGCATTTTGCACTGTATGCTATGGGAGTTTATTTAGTGCGGAGTGCACCCATAAACGATAAACACAACGAGCGAATGCTATTGGACGAGCGGTTCGAGCCCCCATGACTGGCGCTGCTCTCTTATTGGCTGACTGGCAAGGTCCGTGGTGTACACGTCATCGTGAACTTTAGCGTATAAACAGACCAGAGGTTTACAAAAATTCAGAAAAACAACGTGCATGCTGTGAGACGAACAACCAAGTGAGAAACCCGGCGAGATATTCAGGGTCAGAATCGAGAAAGTCGAGCTTATACCAAAACAAAAACAAATTCTTAAGGATTTGAAGATTTAGATCGTGAGTTTGTTTGTGAACATTTTCGCAGTACACGTTTATAGCAATGAGTAAGCCGTCTTTCTTGATTGTGCTGTTCGTGGTTTGCACCACACTCAGAAGTTGCGTGGTGGCAGTCAGATTCAAGACGTTGGAAGGTAAGACCATTCATATTTTATAGAGGAAACTAAAAAGACACAATACAATAATAAAACTGAAATTGTTTGCTATTTTCTGATAGCACAATAGATGTGAAAGGTTAGAGTCAAATGATAATACTGAGTTATAGCATGGGGTTCTACCTCCATGGTTATGATAGTAATGGAGGAAGGATAGTTAGTGTATCTTTACGAATAGATGTAGGCCTACATGTTTATACACATGACTGAGAATGACTCATGAGTAAGCTACGGGGACGGGGGAAGCAGAGTTCCTTATCGCTAGGGATTTAACTTCAGTTCATGTTATCCACATGTGCATGTTTTTCAGATTATAATGTGACCCACATTTGTGACTTCACTTTTCTTCTGTGTAACTGATATTTGTCATCAGGAGCGTTATACAGTGAGGGATTGTTAGGATCTAGGTAGGAGGTCACTGGAAGTGGAAGGGAGACCAGCCCATTACAAATCTCAAAACAATAACATTTCTAAGTAGGTCTATATAGTTATTACGTGACGGCGGCCAGTATCATGGTATCAGTATTAACTTTGACGGAAGTCACACCATAAATTGTACAATGTGAATGTATATCATAAGTAAATGCAGATATAGGCCTACTGGTAGTATACATTTTGGAAACATTGTACTATCGTATTGCAGGCCTACTTTGTCTTTTTGAAGCGCATCATAGTATATTAATAAGTTATAGACCTTGTGACCTGTGACATCACATATTATAAAAGAGCCACAGGGCCTGGACTTCCTGCAGGCACGATTTGTACACAGGTCAATTGAAGAAAACAATCAATCTTATATTTATGGAGATTGCACTGTCCGATTTTGTTTATCAACTTTTGATATGAAGAAAGGGAACACATCTCAAAACTTCACTTGTTCAGTACGGTAGTTTTGAATTTATGTGGAAATTTAGGACACACGAATCAAATTTCCCATATGACCAGTGTAGTATCTTGCCTGCCAGAAAGGCCCTGGAATGTACAAGATCACTTTTTTGTAAAAAAAAAAAAGCTTACAAAACATGGTTGGTAACTTTTTTTCTGTATTACACCATAATGATGGTATAAAGGTCATTGAACTGTTGGTTGAGGAATATTTCTACGGTAATTTAAGGTAATGTTTCACAAACCCTCAAATACTTAAATTTTTGTCAGTTCTAAATTAAAACTTCAGTACCATAATATTAGTCAATTTTATGTTTGTGGTTTGGTGTCTCAATACAGCTGATTTTGTTTACCATGAACTCTTCAAGTGGGAGTATAGCCGGCCGGGGGCAGGGGTCATGACCTTTAACCTGAAACGGGTTCCACGTTGATTCGATTGTATGGTAATCTCTTGCTTGATATAGTAGGCCTAATAACATAAATACAAACATTTAAAAGCTATACACTCTAAACAAAACTTAAAATTGAAATTAAAATTTAAACTAAAATATGGAGGAGATTGCCACATTAACTCCGAATTGCAGAACTTCGTATCTGTGTAAATGAGGGCGTTTTGCTCTTGTAACAATGAGGGAAGAGCAGTGAACAAGACGAAGCAACCCAAGTATATATGTAACCTTTGTTTAACCTTTGTCTACAAAAAGGGTGACCTTGTACATTCCATGGCCTTTCTGGCAGGCAGGATATTACACTGGTCGTATATGGGAAATTGTACATGTTGTGTCATCATTATCATTATCTTCCACATAAAGTCAAGAGTTTAAAAAAATGACAGCTGTAAAAGTTTTGAGACGTGCCTCCTTTCTTCATATTGATAACAAACAGACTTTGTAAAACAAAATCAGACAATGCAATCATCAATCCCCATAAATTATAAGATTTTCTGTTTTCTTCCATTGAGCTGTGTACAAATCGTGCCTGCAGGAAGTCCAGGCTCTGTATTTTGTTTTGTAAAACATGTGATGTCACAGGAAGATAATAACTTAGAATACACCACTGCGCCCCGCCCTGCCCTGCCCATTGCAACCCGGCCCCCACATCAGTATAGAATGTACGAATGGGCATACTTGTTCCGTCCCTGCTTTACAATTGTCCCAACCATAGTATCGTCCCAACTATAGTTTGAAACCGGTCGAACTGTAGCTGGGATTGCCTGATACTGGTAGTGATAATGACACTTGATATGCTAGATGACCACCATAAGTTAACACCCTGAAAGTGACTTTCGATCCTCTTAAGATTCTCTCAACGTATACAACGGGTTACCATGTGATACACAGTAATTCTCATGGTGAAACTTTTACCAAAAAAGTTAGAAGAATCAATGTGCCATGCAACTGAATTCACAAGCTGTCATAGTGTTGTGACCATCCATTGCAATGACAGCTGCGGTTCCGTGCTTAGTGACATATTATTTCTGAATCCATAGTTGGGCTGTCCCAACTGTTCCACTCAATTGGGACCGGTCTCATCGTGGAGGTAGAATTGTCTCGTAGCATATAGTTGGGATGATTCTAAAGTTGGGACGGAACTTACCCATTACCCAATAATCTGGCCTGCCTGGTGAAAAGGGTGTCCTTGGATTTTGAAGTGAAGGAAATTATGAAATGGGTTCAGATTTCACAACGTGCACATTCTCGCGTGACGTTTGATTTAAATCGTCACCAACTTATAGGCTATACCCAAAGTACACTGTGTGGTTTGACCTCATTTCCCTGTCGTGACACTATAGGATAACGAAGTCTAAAACAGCCTGACAATGGGAAACCACACCAAGAGTTGATTTATCTCAACCTCGATATTATCGGAAGACACTGGGCAATAATCCGGCGGAAAGAAGTTCTCTCACCCTCGATTATCTTCACTAATATCCGCCATGGAGTCACTTGTTATCGAACAACACAAAACTGGTTAATTCGGGCATGATTCTGGCTACCACCACTTCTTCCGTTTGTTGGGGCATGATGGAGGTAGAATTATTCTACCTCCATGGCGTGGGGAGGAATATTTTTAAAGGCATGGAAACGGTACGTTGGGAGAATAAGAACTCTTTTAAGTTGTCTATCACTTCTTGCAATTAGGTAGTCTTGATTGGCGACGTTCGTTTTGTTAAAGTATAGTCGCCGATATCGCAACACACTGGAGAAGAGATATCTGTATCTAACAAACATCTGGATAAAAACAGTTTTAATCCCGAGATTCGTAGACTTGCCCAATCCCTCCAAGCACTAGTCGATGTTGTGACTAATACGAAAAACTAGCGTTGCCAATAAAGACTATAGCAATTATAGGACGCCGGATGAATGAATAAGAAACCGGAAATCCAATGCGTCGTAAAAATGTGTAAACATGAGGTGTTAATATATGATGAATTTGCATCAGATAATATACATGTAGTGTTGTTGTTATCTGTCAAACATGTCAACCCCAACTTATACAGCAGAACAGATTTATAAACATTTCAATTTTTTTTACCGCCGTACTGCACAGGTTTTTTGTTTCTTTAATTTAAAGGTCGTACACGTTTGGTAATGACTCGAAACAAATAGGCCTATTAGCATAAAAAACTTACTTGGTAACAAGCAACGGAGAGCTGTTGATAGTATAAAACATTGTAGGAAACGACTCCCTCTAAAGTAACGTAGTTTGTGAGAAAGAGGTAATTTCTCACTAAAATAATAACAACTTCTTGCAAGAAGTTTTTATTCCTATCTGGAAGCACACAAATTTATACAACAAGGGTGTTTTTTCTTTCATCATTTTCTTGCAACTTGGATGAACCAATTGAGCCCAAATTTTCACAGGCTTGTTATTTTGTGCATATGTTGGGATACACCAAGTGAGAACACTGGTCTTTGACAATTACCAAACGTGTTCAGTGCCTTTAAGCTGGGCCTTTGATGGTGTCTCTGTGTTGATAGAAAATAGCAATTTAAGATCGTGAACTTTTTTGCTCACGGGACTATATTTGTCATGATCTTCGGGCGATATGGAAAAAAATGTTAGGTGCTACAACATACTGCAAAAACTGAAGTGTTAAAGTTGACACCATGGGTGTTGTCACATACAAATACCGAAGAGAGAGTCAAAACCACAGGGTGTTAAAATAACACCAATTTCTGCCAAAACAATTACATTGGTGTTATTTAAACACCCTGTGATGTTAATTTTGATTCTCTGTTCGGTATCTATACGTGACTACACAAATGGTGTCAATTTTAACACCCCAGTTTTTGCAGTGCACGTACGTAAGAAGAATAAAGTGTTTTGCCTGTTCTGGTGGAAAGAGGCAACGCATGAAACTTATTTGATAAAAAACATGCACGTGTTTTTGATTGTAAATAATAAGACGAAAGCTTTCCAGTGGCGCGAAAGACTAAACCCTTTTCAAAGAAAACGTTTGCTAAAGCTACAATTTTTTGAAAGAGCTTTATATAAGTGGAAATCTGAATCAATGTATTAATTCGTTTCCCACAAGATTAGAATATCTGAACTTGGGTTGCATTTATTGCAAGATAAGTATCCTTTTGTCTGTCATGAACCGGGAACTTTAGAAACCAATACTTCACCCCCCCCCCCACCAACAACAATAATTCAAGCAAATGGATCGCAGCATCAAGTTCCAATGCCAGTGCGGAGTGCACTTGGGGCCAGGTAGTAAGCAACACGACTCGGTCGTTTATGTTATTATTCCCGCGCTTAGTTTATTTACAGTTGGCATTCCTGCAATATTTCTTGGTTTTTGGAAACTGTTGCAACCAGTTAGCAAAGTGATCCCGATGCACCGTACGGGCACGAGGGGGAGAATTTGTCATGCTATGTTTCCCCTGACAATCAGTGATCACCGGTATATCACATTTTGTAGATTGTGTAGATATGACAACGGAATGTTTTGATCCCAATTGGTGTTTTCCCACAATTTGGATTATCCCGGATGTGCATTTCTGATAGTCAACCAAACCTTATGATATAGCCCCCCCCCATGCCCAGCGATCAAACCATGAATGAGGAAATCAAAGTAGACAACTTGACACATTTCAGTGTAAAAATAATTTCGCAATCACTTCATGATGCCGGAAAGTATTTATATCTATTGCAATCAATACAGCCTTGATCATGACTTGACATTTCCGTTATCACTTTGTTTTGTTTCGTTTTTTAAATAAATATTTGTGAATGCAGCAAGATATCCATATAGTTGTTTGTTTGTGTTTCTACCATTAGGCCCTATACACATGAACTATCGGGCGCTTCGTTTCCCCATAGATGCAATAACTTGCTTCATAATTTTGTGTGAATTATTTATTGTTACACACTGAAGTTCTAATATCACTTTATTGTGTTTTGTTTTTCTAATAAATATTTGGGAATGCAGCAAGATCTCCATTTAGTGGTTTGTTTACGTTTCTACCATTAGGCCCTACACATTTGAACTATCGGGCCTTCATTTCCCCATAGATGCAATATATTCATACATATTAATTTGTGTGAATTATTTATTGTTACACAGTAAAGTTCTTACTGTAGTTGAGACTGTCACAATTCGGTTGCAATTGTTGTTGTTCACTATCTAATCGTAGAAGTGTGATTTAACTTAATTTTTCGTCCAAGCAAAAGTATAATGTGCCAAATCACAAACCTTGCACCAGATTGTCCCTGTGTAACCAAATAGTCTTCAAACCATAGTTCTCTCGATGGACAAAATCATGACATGGCAGTACTCTATTATTAGAGGTAGGCTACAGATTGGACTTGCAAGGTAGTGCGTGACTATAGTACAGCTGAGTCTCTGTGTGAAAGACGAAAGGCAAAACAAAGTGTGGCGGGAATTCCAAACAGCAATCATGACCACGCTGGTGTATACTTCTTTTAAAAGAGAACTTGAAACAGACCACAATTAACATGCTACGTTACACTAAAAAGCAACAAGTTGTCTTCCCTACGGCTCGTTGTGGTCACAATCTTTGCCCCAATATTGAGCACAATTATGACATGGTAGATTAACGAAGAAAGGGAAAGTATTGTTTTCGGAAGAGTTAAATTCCGTAAATTCAATTCATCTGCATGGTTTCCAATAAGCACACCATTCAATGATGAGTCAACCAACCTGTAAAGTTGTCACCATTTTAGGTAACCCATGTGTGACTGAAGTCAGCGAAAACTGTTGGTTTTCATGGGTCCTCAAATGCTTCTGTTTGACCATAGTTTGACAGCAGATGGGAAATGATTCGCTTGAGACGGGTGAGAGCTTTCAGATAATCAGTTTTCCCGTAATTATCAATCCTGTATACGTTGTGTTTTATGTAATAGAGACTGGGTTGGTCGAATCTGTGGACGAATCAACCGGCATTTACTTGACATATACCGGTGATCAAAACAGCTGTAAAGAATAGGGTAACCTTTCGGAAGAGCATTACAAGAAATACGAGAAAACAAATCGAGAGCACAGAGCCACCATAATACCTCAAATCAAAACACTCAGTTCTCCCTAAACTCCTAACCATAAAAACAGCTGCTGTTGTCAGCTGATCGTGATGTCACGGTGCGAGTTGACACCTCAAGTACCCCATGAGCTCACAGGGGCACCCCAAGGCAGAGCTGTTCCTCTCATCAGCTCCAAACAGTACACATACATGTACACTTGACTCTGAATCACAAGACCCGAGGAGAAGGTGAACTGCTGTAGATGCTGGTTGCATCATTAGGTTTTTATTTTATTTTATAAGAACCCGGCCCGATGAGACCTTGTTAGCGACCGCTGCGTGACGAGCCCAGGGACCCAGGCGCTCCACTGGGACCAACCGATGAAAGGTCAAGTTCGAGACCTCGTGGCCAGCGCTCAACTCACGTCATCCGATGTGATTGATATCCGTTTTATATTACGCTATGGTTAACAAGACGCTGTGAGGCAAGGGAGTGCTCTTGAAAATTGAATGTCACGAGAACAAAATAATTAAAGGGATCGGAATTGAAGCATTGGATTTTGTGAAGAATACATATATATTCAAACATCTAAACTGTCAAGAAATATATTTATAACAAAACTGGAAACTTTAATAAAAAGTTGCTTACTCCGCTGACATAATTTTGTTGATGTTTTATCTTAATTTATGTGCGGATGTTCCGTAGGTCCCGTGTACTACTACTAGGATTGGCAGTGCACTTAAAAGAACCCAGAACACATATCAGGGAAGAGTTGGTGTTTATAGTTTATGCTTACGTAACTCAAAATTTAGTAAATAAAACAAGCCGTGTTAATGACATGATATTAATAATAAAACAATAATTAGATAGATATAAACGAGGCAATTAGGGAAATAATTTGAATTCCCTTTTGAGACGCAAATTGTCAATTTCCTTTCGACCATAGATCCTCACGTGTTTCTCAGACCAAGAAATTAGGAACACCTTGTCCAAATTACATTCCAAATTACGAACGAGCCGATTATGGATATATAGAAAACATCTGCAACTTGCGCCTTTTTAATTCTAAATTGCCATGACAAACACGACCCACGTACTGATCTACACATGTTTCTTGGTTATTTACTCCAAAGCATTTCGTTCTATCCCCGTTTTTCTACCAATGCGAAGCACATGTTCCAACAGCTGATGAGATGTAATTATGGTTGGAGAACATTCCTTCGTAACCGAGGTCGAGAGTATGTCATGCCATCTTACAGTTGTCAATCAACCATGTGTAAAATGTGCTCACGTTTCGGGTCTGTTTAGGTCCCTGGTTTTTACAATATTGAGTAGAGTGAAGAGCAGAGAGTGCTCCAGAAAGTCTTAAAGGCACTGAACACGTTTGTAAATTGTCAAAGACCAGTGTTCTCACTTGGTGTATCCCAACATACGCATAAAATAACAAGCCTGTGGAAATTTGGGCTCAATTGGTCATCGAAGTTGCAAGAAAATGATGAAAGAAAAAACACCCTTGTTGTACAAATTTTTGTGCTTTCAGATTAGGAATAAAAACTTCTTGCAAGAAGTTTTTTATTATTTTAGTGAGAAATTACCTCTTTCTAAAAAAATACGTTACTTCAGAGGGAGTCGTTTCCTACAGTGTTTCATACTATCAACAGCTCTCCGTTGCTTGTTACCAAGTAAGTTTTTATGCTAATACTTGTTTTGAGTCATTACCAAACGTGTACGATACCTTAAAGTTGAAACATTTGGATATATTCGTTCTAGAGCTCACGCTCCTGGGATGGGTCGAGTTTTACGCGTGGAATGATTAGTTTCTTCACAATCGGTTATACAGACGCGGATGCCAGGCACAGTTTTGTTTCTCTCCAAAAATGTGAGAATTGTGACTTCATGAAAACTTTACGTTGAATGGAGTATTTACCCTTCTAAAGAACAAATATGTGCTTCGCAAATTGTTTGGATCATGTTTTTTTTTTCTTCTTCTGAGGTGATCGCTTGTAGATGTATTCTCCAATTCTGGCAACCATCCAATCACTGGTGCATCAATTTATATATCCATGGTCCAATTATGAATGGTTTTATGTAGTCGTTTAAATAAAAATCCCCGGGCAAAGAAAAATTACACTTCTCAGTGGAGTTTTGTATACGCAGTGCTGAAAGTCAAAATAAAGGAAAAATCATTCACGCTGAACGATGCAGGTGTGACTAATCGAGATCATAGAAAACCGTACAAATGGTACACCTTGTTAAAAAGTTACAGGCTAAGTAACGCAAACAAAAGAATCACTTAAAGTTCCTTCCGTAGCTTAGAATTCGGTTCTAAACAAAGCATGAACAGATCATAAAACACGGCAGGGTCAAATAGAAACAGTAGTGCACTCCATTTTTCTCCCATCGTTTTTTTATTTTTTTAGAAACCGTCGAGTCGTATCAACGCGAGGCATGCCCCATCGATCGGTCAACAAGTTTTATACCTGACAACCACAAAAACAACCTGATTAACTCCAGGCCATAAATCTCTGTGGAATGATGTTATGGCAGAAACACATGTGTGCCGTTGTAGGGTTGTTTGGCAACATGTTTGGCCTTGGTGTACCTCCAAGGTTAACCGGGACAGCTGTGGGAGTTGAGGTTCCCTTTTCTCTCACCAGCAGCTATACTGTGTGATGAACTCTTAGCAAACGGTCCAGGGTCCACGCTTTTCAAAGTGAATAGGAAGAAAGTTGTTTCTGGATTGTGTACCCATAAATTGTCAACGAAGTGTAGGAGGTGCTTCGTAGATAAGCATAGGTCCTTGACTCTGTTTTGTTCGGTTTTTCGTCCCTGACGAGTGTTTACCTGTTTCAAATGATCTTGATCAGAGGCGTTCCACATAGCAGGGCTCCAGTTACTATCAGTGGAATTTTATCTTTTGAGTGTCTATGTTTATTGTCATTTTGCAGAGGCAGGGAAAAAAGAATCATGGCCATTTACGTTGATTTTGTTTACAAACACTGACCACCATTTTGCGCGGGCAGGTTGGGGTAGCGCAAACTTTATAAGGCCAAGTAAAATAAATAACATGTTGCTCGTCCGGACTTTTTAAAAAGTTGGAGAGGGAGGTCTTTATTATTTGTTATGTTCAAATGTTTTATTTTTTTTCCGAGATGGCCATCATGTTTAAGATGGCCGCCATAACATTTTTTAAGATGGTTTTATGGTTTATTTTCTGTTTGTCCTAAAGATTAAGGAAACATAAGCCTAACTTTGGTGAGATCATGGCAGTAGATAAATGGAAGTTCTTATAAGAACAATCTACATATAGCAAAGTATATATTATTATCACAGTGGTGCTACCACAAACTGAATATATTTCTCCCATTCACACACAAATAGATTGGTGGATATATCGGGCAGACCACATTCTGAATCTAATCAAGCTATGATCAAACACGCTGGAATGTGCCATCAAGATCAACGTCTCGTTTTACTCTTAATTGATAACACACATTTTACCTAATGAACAATTACAGCAACTGATAACAAATCTGACTTGTTGATAACACCATTTTTATCCATGTTGTATACAAATGCTGAATTTTAAATATAGGCCTAACTTTTTTTTTTTTTTTTTTTTTTTTTTTGAAGAAAAACCTAGAAACAAAAGGTAGATGTGGAGAGCTGTGGAATTTATGTACATCATTAATGACTGAATTTTGCCGGACTTCTTAAAGATTTTTCTATAAATCAGTACAAAACATTTATTGATTGGGTCATTCCATGTCAAATCAACCAATGGGGGTACAGGTTACCTCTCAGATTTGGCTGAAATTCATTTCTAATATTCATCTGTGTGTATAATGAACATATGCACACACACAAAATTCCAACTCTTAAGTCGTTTCTGAATTAAGGCCCCCATAAAGTGGGCGTGGCTACCCCCTTTCAGGGAACGCAATTTTCGACAATGAATATTTTGCGTTTTGTAATGCGTTTTTAACGCGCCTTTAAATAAAGATATAATGCTGTTAATTGGTACCTAGCGTGACTGTCACCCAAATAACTCGAATCTGGCCTCAAAACGAGGGTATCTCATCCCCTTTTCTCTCTACAGGCTGCTGAAAACACTAATTTAACCTGCCATCATTTTGTTGTGCTCAATGTTTAATGTAAAGATCCTAAGTTTCCTCTGCTGTCCAAAGATAACTCTGATTGCTTATTGATAATGGGTACTCCCACTAGAAGGGAAGAGAGATTACTAGTAGATACCAGTTTCCCCCTCCCCCAAAGTATGCAGAGATAAGTTAATAGGATTTGGTAGATAAGATAGTTTTAGTTAGTCAACAGATTAGTAGCTTAACTTCAAACAAGTATGCTGTATCTTAAGTCAAGTGATGACACAAATAGATATTAAAGAAATAGATAGTTAAGGTTTAAAGACACAGTGAAGTTTATATAAACACAATTAATTGGGTTGTTTCCTTCTGAAAGCTTGCTGATAATTATGTAAAGTTCATAATCCTGCATAAATAGTTTCATCTGAAATTCTGTCAAAATCAAGCAAATGGCATTCAATACCCCTCACATATCACCATTGCTTATTTTGATTGCTGCAATCAAAATAAGCCTGATGTGAATGTGCAGAAAATCGTGGACGCAAAATAACTGTTTTTTGTTCTCTATAGTAAAACGTGATCACTAAATTTTATGCAATTTTGACAGGTCAGTTGGTTAAGGTTGGGAATAACATGAATTTTTTGTTTAAACAAAATGTGATCACTAAATTTTATGCAATTTTGACAGGTCGGTTGGTTAAGGTTGGGAATTACATGAATTTTTTTGTTTAAACCAGCAATGTACCTTTCCTTTTTAACTTTTTTGTTTTACCCCCTCTAGAGTTGCTGGAATACCATGAACAGAAACAGAATCCAGGCTCGGAGGAGGTGGCAACTCCCACAATCCAATCAGAACTTGAAGGGTTGATGACCGTCACTTCACAGCCGCCCAGTATGCCTGATGCCCACCACCACCACCACCACCACCATCAAGATCCAGAGGTGTATGGCAGTGGACAAGATGAGCCCACCTCAATCTTGTCGACCACAATGACGACGAGGCTGGTGGTGGAGACCGAGATCCCCATGACAACCAGACAAAAGACCACATGTTGCCTTCTAGGAGAACAGGCTGGCATGAAGAGACATCACTGTAACCCTGACAACTACATGCCCAGATTTAGGTAAGGACGGACAACCTCAGCAACTCTAGACCAATCCTGGGGGGTCAGAGGTCAGCAACTGTTGGATCAGACATAGGCTTATGACAAGGGGGGGGAGAACTGCCCTCCCACTGGGGAAAATTTGGGTACAGCAAGCAAGAAGGAAAAACATTGCAAGAAAAAGCATGTGTATTTTTTTATAACGAATCCAACCGTATGTGGTTGCTAATAAAAATGAACCTTACCTTACCTAAAAGGTGAAAGGATCCCGTTTCCACTTCCCACCTACTTTAACTCGGTTAACAGCATTAATTTATGCCTAACAACTTTTATTAACTGGACCCAGGTACTTCTGTAAATTGAAATACAATGAAAACCACAAAGAATAAATATTATCCAAAATATAGGCAACCTGTCAACCACTTTGTCACGTCTGTGCACTTGTAAATTTATTGTGATGGTACTGTTTTGTTTTGGGTTTTTCGTCAAAATAATTTAATGACTCTGTCAAGTTGAACTTATGACTGACTCCAGATAATCAAGAGAAGTGACTACAAATACCTTGCAATATTTCCTTATATTATCCTTAAAACCCTCACCCAGAGAAAATGATTTCAAACAAAACTTCAGAAATTGATAGCACAGGAATATAATTTTTCGAAACTATTTTTTCTCCCTCCTATCAAAAATCCTCAGAGACCACAATCGTCGCCACAACTTCAAGCAGTCCAACCGACAACCGAGCATAGGGAAGAGCCAATTCGACAAGTGCACCTCCGGTATCATCAGAAGACACGCTGAGGAGTTCAGGACTTGCTGCCAAGAAGCCTACAAGACATTGTGGCAGAAGGAGAGAGGACAAGAGAACCTTGGCAATGGCAGGATCCATCTTATTGAGGTCCCAATATAAAAACTGTTTAATTGTTGCCGAGATGCAACCCTGTAACTCAGAGCTGCCAACATTTGCATCTTGCAATCAGGGCCCAATTTCATAGAGCCGCTTAAGCACAAAAAGTAGCTAGGCGCAACAAAATTTTGCTTACCAGAATTAGGTTACCAGCCATGTCTTGTGTACAATTTGTGACTGGTATCCTGCTCATTTCTGCTTAGCAGAAAATTGCTAAGCAATATTTTTTGCTTAAGCAGCTCTATGAAATTGGGCCCAGGGAGAATTTGTTACAACAATCAGGGAGATCTTTAGAACTACACATTCAACATAATAGGGACAAAGTTTCCATCATCAGGGAGATTTTCAAATTTTGTTCTACAGAACATGGAATTGTTGGTTTATTTTAAGGGAACTTTCTGCAGAATCAGGGAGAGCTGGCAGCTCTGGTAACTTGATACTAATTTTACCAATGACGTATTTAAGAAGCTTGCCATCAAAACTAAACTAACAAATATAGTTTATTAACAATCAAGACGTAATAAAGAAACCCTTTAAAATTGTTTTTCAAAAGAATGTTGTTTTCAAAAGTATTTTATATCTCAACAGAGACTGAAGTTACTCTAAGGCATGCAGCTGATCAGCTGATTTCCTCAGTTTTGATTTCTCAGCTCTGCCATTAAAATTTGAGAAACACAGTACAAAGTCTTGCTGTGCCTGGGTAAATCCCTTTTTCTTTGACAAGCTGCAGTTACATGCCTGTAGTTCGCAGACAATGATGGGCATCCAATATATCCTATAGACCCCTTGCATAAGACGTCACACTCTCAAAAAGGAGGCAGATAATTGGACGATAGCTGTTCTTTGTGCGTAAAAAAGTGCGCATGACCTCAGCGTACCTGTAGCATTTTCGCGTTATGCAAGGGCGGCCTATTGATTTCTATAGTCCCCTTACACAACGCAGAACGCACCTCTGAACAATTAGGCGCGTCATTTTGGGAGTCAACTCTCTTTTGTGCATGTTTGTATACGATTTTGACACCCAAAATGACACCCAGAATAGGCGCTTGTGAGTACGCTGCGCGTTGTGCAAGGGGTCTATATTTGAGTAGCCTGGCAAAGAAGTCATTGCGATACATGATCATTTGAGCAAGTTAAAGGGTTTATGCTAGTGAAGATTACAGTTTTAAGTTTTAAACTGGCTGCATGTTGAAAACTATCGAGCTGGTAATATTGAGATATCGAGAAGATCAACCGGGATTCTCGGCAGATAAATCACACTGAGCAGTTTTAGTTTACAAAGGGGGGTGGGTTTTTGCTGTTGTAATAACCAAAACCTGCTTGAGTTGTTTATCCTGTTAAGCAACATCCCAAGTATTGGTTATGATTTAGAGGAGGCACCCCTGGTGTCCGACAAAACCGATACCAATCTTCCATCCATGCAAAGCCTCAAATCTTTCAACTTGACAAAAAAAAAGTACACCATAATAAGGTTGTACCTCGCGCTGCCCACCTGCGTTGCAATTAAATTTTATCAATGACTTCTTTCTGCCCATTCAAAGCTTATTTCATTCAAAGCTTTAGTGTATCTTAACATGGGATCTAACTACTTGTTCACATTGGTAGCACAATTTTTCCGGAAGTGAATAGTAAACTTGTTCGCTGTACTATAGTCAGAACTATTTACAGGGATAAAGAATGATGCATGAAAGACTAACTGAACACTTAACATTGTTTCAGATAACCTCTCTCTTTTTTGATGTAAGCAAACCAAAGTGTATTTATAATTAAAAAGGTATATTTTCTTCTTTCATTTGAATATATGTAATATTGTATATAATATTAAGATTTATTATATTAAAAATACTGTTTTACACCACACCATCCTAGCAGAAAGTTTGGTCTTTATTGGAGTTGGTCATAAATTCATGGACACAATCGGCGACCAAAATGGCAAAATATCCTCTCAATAACGAAAAAAACACGAAATCAAAGCCAGACATTTTAACTTAAAAAGAATGATCAAATATGGTTTGGAGATAATCTTTCATGACTTGTGCTATTAAACAATTTTTGGCATGTTTGTTTGGACTGGTGATTAGATTTGTCAATTTATCTCAAGAATGTAGGATTAAGTTAAGAACTCCGAGTCTGCAAAATGTCACACTGATAATCCTAAGCTTGGATTATAAATGACTTATAAAAGTGATGATGACAGATTTGTTGTCTACCCTGGGTGGTGTGATGCAACTGTAAATAGTTCTTTACATATTGTAAAAATGTACAAAGTTACTATGATTTTTCCGGGTTTTTATTTGACCTATTGTTGAAACAGGTGTACATCCCTCATGTTTATGTACATTTACTGTTACCTAAATTTCAAAGGTATTATACCTAAAACTGAACTTTTCTTCCTGTTTCCTATTCATCTTGTTATTGGTACTAATTGTGCTGTTGCGTGTGTAATGAATAAATAAATGAAAAGGACATCAAACAGCTACCATACCCAGAGAGTGTTTCTCAGCATTTCACGGCTATGATTTTGTGTTGATGCGTTTGAACATTAGTGTAAGGTAGAAACAAAATTACCAAATTAATATTCTTTATCCCCAATGATACAATTATTACATCAATTAAATTGTTAGTGGTACCCTCTGCTAACTACAGGAATCAAACTGGCATCTTGTCACCTGGTACACTCTGTGGTGTAGCAGTTGAAACATTTGCGCTAAAATGCGGGGGGCGGGGGGAGTGGTCAAGGATTCGAATCTCACCCGAGCAGCCTGTGGATTTTCAGTAATAAATCAATGACCACCCACTCTGTTTTTGTTAAATGTTGAAAACTTGTACATCTTTATTCCACGAAAAGCTACTTCAATAAATTAACTTCAATAAAACAATTCTCAAAAAAAGTTCATTATTAAAATACAAATTTGAAAATGAAGGGTGTTTTTTTTAACAGGGCCAGAAGTCATCAAGCTGTTAATCACCGAAATCCGCTTAGCATTGAATAATCAAAAACAGGTAACCAGCCAAAGTGCTTTGAATGTGCACCGGTATTCACTGGTTCTCCGTAAATAACTGCTTAATAATAATAATTTCTGTTGATGGCTTTTTTGAATTGTGTCACAACTAAAAGACAGGTGCTAACAATGCTCTGTTGAGGTGTACAGGTCAAGGGTTTGTGTAAGCAGGGGACCGTGGATGGATCAGCTGGGGCTGAGCAAACACAACAACATGGGAAAGTGACTCAACTACCTGTGTATTACCTAAGGGTGTTCCTGTTTATGACCCAACACCCAGGTTGCCATGGCTACAGAGGAAACCAGTTGTTTTCCACGTCCCATCAATCAAAGCAAAGTGCTGGGGCCCAATTTCATAGAGCTGCTCCTAAACAGAAAATATGGCTGACAAAAAGTTCTGCTTGGCAACAATAAGCAGGATACCAGTCACAGATGCTACATGTGAAATGGTATTTTAGCTGGTAACCTTTTTTTCTTGTAGGCATAATGTTGTTGTGCTTAGCTAGTTTTTAAGTGTGCTCAAGCAGCTCTATGAAATTGGGCCCTCTGGGAACTCTTACACTCTGGCTTTCAAATTTGAATATGATTGAACATAAATAGAGACATTTCTTCAAAATGTTTTTATGACACAATCTTAAAAAACAGTTTATAATGTTTAGAAGGATTTTATAGACAACTTGACCAAGGCATGTTGTTAACTTAAATACCTATGAAGTACTTTGTGAAGATGTTTTGTTGGTGGCAAGAGTTGAGGATTATTTTTCACCATGTGATAGTAACAACACCTGTACATAAACTTATTGTAAGATTTTAAAATATGTACAGTTTAAATAAAGATTTTCTCTTTTTTTCAAGATAAAGGTGTATTTCTGTTTCACTTCTCTGGTTGTTTTAGTTTGCTCAGGTATCCCATTTCTTCTTTTGCGCAGTATTTTTGAGCGGTTGCTAGCAAACACCCTGACTTCTTCCTGGTATAAGTGCCTGCCCACTTTTTAAAAATGAAAACTATTTAAAAATACAACAAAATAACTTAATTAAACAATTTATGGGGAAAAGTAGCAAATTTTTTAAAGTTCTACTTAAAGGTTTTATACAGGATTGGTAAGGATAAAAAACATCATTGTTTAATTGAGTCTGAAAGCTTACTGATTATGAAGTTCATACTAGAACCTTTTTTTCTGTGAAATATTTCCCTCCGAAATGAAGTCATAGTTGAGAAAACTGTATATCAAAACCTGAAAAAACACAACAGCTGATTTCGGCTGTTACAACCAAAGTGTCATGCTGAAAATTGTGCATGTTTTTTCACTATTTTCTCCTGACTCGCACAACGGATTAAGCCCAGGTTTGTTATTTCATGTATATGGTTGATCACACAAAACATGAACACTGTCTGCGACTATGTTGTCAGCTCTACCAATCCTAAATAATACCTTTAATGACCCATATCTGCCTAACAGCAGGATTTGCCATAGAGCACACAAATGCATTTAAAGGCCTACCTACTAGAACACTCAAGGTGAACAATAAGTTTAGTGTCTTTCTTTATTCTCGCAGTACTGGTACAAGTGATACGAAATGCGAAACATTGAAAAACATATTATCAAAACGAGAATTATGTTCTCTTTCCAACTGTAAACAATTTTTTGGGGGTGTGTTTATTTGCAAAGCATTACATTGTGAATGTTTATTGTAATGCAGTAAACAGCTCAACGCATGGGCGTTGGCAGGAACAGTTTGTACACAATGTGATCAGGTCAGGCGGTTATGGGTTTTTATAAAGTACATGTGAAGCTTGTAAAGAACAAACACTTCTAAACAAACCTTCAACAGCCTTGCCAACAAACAGCTGTCTTGTTACATATTCACCAACAGAGGGCGCTGTGCAATCTCAACTGTCACTTTCTTCTTGACTTGCTTTGCTGTTGCTCCTTTATTATGATACCATGTAAACTCCCAGCTTGGGTACTTCCAGTTCTCGTGAAGAGTCTAGAAGATTGCATTGTGTTTTAAACAAAAAAAGGGGTTATCAGTTTATTCAAAATGTAAAAACACTGATAGTTTGTGGCGTGTCGTGGCCGAGCGGATAAGAACACCGAACTCAAGCTCTGGTGTTTCTGATCAGCAGAGTGAGGGTTCGAATCCCAGTCGTGACACTTGTGTCCTTAAGCAAGACACTTAACCACATGCTTCGTCCTTCGGATGGGACGTTAAGCCGTAGGTCCCGTGTGTTGTGTAATGCACGCAAAAAGAACCCAGTGCACTTATCGAAAAGAGAAGGGGTTCGCCCCGGTGTTCCTGGTTTGGTTGGCAGCATATTGCGCCACAGCACCTTATAAACCATTACATGGTGCTATGTAAAGGACTTGGTCTCATACTTCAAAAACGTAGCTCCACAAAACCTTGCAGGAAAATAATCAACGTTAAAAGCGCCTTGAGCATCACTGAGTGACGGATATGTGCGCTATATAAGAAGCCACTATTATAGTTTACAGGTGTGAAGATCTTTATGAGAAAGATGAGCAAATAATGTATATTCGGTTTGCAGTAACACCATGTGTATATCTATTTTGCTGTGTAGATGTTGTTCTTTGAGAACTTGTCTTGCTATATATTCTACTGCCGCAGAGTAGATTTTGGAATTCAGGAGACTACCAAGTTCTCAAAAGAACTGTCCTGCTTCTTAACAACTACCTGGGCCGAAGGTAGGAAATCGGTCGGGACTACTACTTTCGCTTAGTGGAACGGGGGGATTTCTCGTTAAAAACTTCACTGCCGTGGAGTGAGTTCTTAATTGGTCTCAACGTTTTCACTAGCTTGCTCTAGTCATCGTCAGGAGACAAATAAAACATGAAAATAGAGGCAGATTTACCTTTAAATGGAGAATCTTTCTGATGCAGACCGGAAACAGCTGACAGGCAATCTTTAATATTCTCAAACCTGGAAAAATATTTTGTAAATGATATCATTCAAAGTTGTTTTTAAAATACTTTTTAAAATTGTCAGTAGATTTGTTGTGGCATGTCGTGGCCGAGCGGTTTAGTGCATCGGACTCGAGTTCTGGTTGCCGAGTCATCTGAGTTGCTGTGGGTTCAAATCCCGGTCATGACACTTAACTATAATTGCTTCTCATCACCCAGGGGTAAATGGGTACCTGTGAGGGCAGAGATGGTTCTTGTGAATGATTTAGCTTAGTGTGCCACATACTTGACATCACAGGCTGTATACTCCCGAGGGAGCTGAGATGGTTTAAGGAATGAAATATATGGCCCAGTGACTAGGGGTAATAATGTTTGAAGCGCAATGATCATTCTTTGGAATTGCACTATATAAGAGTTGATATTATTATTATTTGAATTACGGAAATATATAATAATAATACACAAGGATTTCTTGATTAAGGATAATTAATACCCCCATTGGGGGAAGGGTAAATCAAATCGGGTTTTAATATAACCCCACTTGAGAAAGCTATATAAGTTTTACTCGCCTTACAAATGCAATTCCAATGCATTTCTGGGTGTCATTGTCCCTGAGTATATGACAATCAACTACAGGTCCAAAACAAGACATGAAAGCTCTCAAGTGTTCGTCTGTAATTTCCTCAGGTAGGCTGTCTAGCTGGATCAGGTTGGCTCCAGTAGGTATGGTCTGTTATGAAGAATTACATAGTGTAGACTACAATCAAAAGTATTTAATTATTTGTGTTTTACACTACACTAGGGCTCAAATTTTACACTGGACCACAGGCCCGTGGCCTTATTGCCTCTCTTGGTCCCAGGATTATTGAGATTTCCTCACTGAAACATGGTGTACCTTCCCAAACAAGATTTAAATTTCAGGCCTGTTTTACACATGTACTAGATTGCATTTGTTTCCCAAGTTGAAACAAACTTAGTTCTTGAAATTTAAAAGAGGTCAATATCAGTACAGCAGAAGAGTTTATGGTAAAACCAACAATGGAGGAATAAAAAAAAGATAAAACTGTTAAAAATTTCCTTGTTTCCTCTTGTTTAATGAAAGGCTGGAAGATCCAATTGTTACTTTTTGTGTCACCCACTTTTTGAGTTATTAACTTTATAAACTTCATGTTTACCCCTTGTTGATTGCGGCTTAGGTTTTGTTCCTGACTTCTATCGTCTGCGCTGGACGGAGGCACAGCACCTCCTTCACCCATCTCCACTGCCTTCTTCTCCTGCTGTGCGGACTCTTCTTTTCTCTTCTTCATCTTTCTCCATCTCTTGCTTCCAGCGCCGCTCCCTCCTCCACTTCCATCTTTCCTGGAGCTACTTTCCAAATTTGACGATGAGGACTTAGTTTTCATGAGATCCTGCAGGCTTAGTGGCTTATTTGGGTAGGTTTGACCCTCTGCTTCATCAAACCTCCTGCCCTTCTGACCACTATCGGATTGACAACCACCGCCATTAATGTCTGGCCATTGATCCTTCCTGTTGAAATTCAAAACTGGCGCGGTCTGCGTTGAACGTAAGGAGTGTGGTGCATGCTGAGGAGTTTGAAACGGATTAAAGGCCTCTCTACCTAAAGGCTCCCCAAGAAACATCTCCATGAGGCAAGCCTTTCCTTCCATGATTTCAGAAGTGAGCCCTCGTGTGTTGGCACCAAGGAAGTTCTTTTCAAGGGTCATGGAGCTCAGAGCTTGTTGGTTTTGGTGGACTCTCCTAGGGAAGTTATGGCTGGGATTGCTTGGCAATGGGATTTCAGATGTGACGTTTCGTAATGTTCTCCCTCGACCAGCAGATCTTTCCGAGTTCACTGGGGCCCTGACAAGATTCTACACAGAACAAGAAATAAACAATAAAGCATACTAATAGCGCATACAAGGAGAGACTAGGACGCCCTCGAGCCAATTGGGTGAACTGTTGAGTGGTCTTTCAGTTGCTGATCTAATGGATGCTGGGCTACGCAGAATTGAAATTTGAAAACTCTCAACACAGCCAATTCGCAGAAGTGGGCGCCTATGGGCCAGACAACGGCTCTTGGCGATGTGATGATGATACTAAGTGCACATATCTAAGAAGCTAGATAAAAGCCCTTTATTTTCCACTCAAGCAACATCATAGTTGTTAGTGGTTGATTATTGGAAGAACAATGTTGAGCAGAGGGGAAATGAGTTTGTGTCGATGACCTCTTGTAGATGCCAATGGTAGTGAGGATGCGCTAGTCATAAAGGATAATAAATAAGAAAATCCATTGGATAGGAGGCCAACACAAAGGAAACAAGAGACATATTATGGGGCATTTCTGACTCTACCATTGTACCATTGACAAGTATCATACATTTAAAATTCTGAGTACAGTGAGTGGCGTCTCGAGGCCGAGAGGTCAAGCGGACCTGGACACAAGTTCTGGTGTTTCTGATCAGCAGAGTGTGGGTTCAAGTCCCGGTCTTGACACTAGTGGGACGTAAAGCCGTAGGTCACGTGTGTTGTGTAATGAACGTAAAAGAACCTAGTACACTTATCGTTAACAGAAGGGGTTCGCCCCGTTGTTTTCTGGTACGGTTGGCTGCAGATTGTGCCATATGGCAACGTGCTGTAAACCATTACATGCTGCTATGTAAATAAATGGGTCTTATAATTCGAACGTAGCTCCCCATACCTTGTAGAACAAAATAATGAGCGCTTTGAGATGCCATCGGGTGTCATAAGGCGCTCTATAAGATTAAGAACTGCGTATTTATTATAAGAGAAAGAGAAAATACCTTGCGTCTGAGATTTTCATAGTAGGCTTGTGGTAATCTAATGTCCTTTGGGTTTGGGGTCTTTCTGCATCCACGTCCCACTGACACTACATACTTGAATGGTGTTGCTATTTGATCTGAACCACTCTCTTCAGACTGAAACAAAGTAGGTAGAATAAGCGGTTCTTGCTTTAGAGAAAGGTTTGAACAAGTACTTAGTAGAGATAAATAACACCCGGTTCACACAGGCGCTCCAGAGTCGCGCCGAACCATATAGATTAGGAGCGACTCTAGGTCGACCCAAATAAATTTTGGTTTCATACAGGCGAACCTAACATAACATTTACATTAGGTTCAGCTCATGACAAGATCAATGTCTGAAACCAAGGCGCTCCCGAGTTGAGGAATTCATAGTGAGGATATTACTAGTCTCTTTTTGTGACCAGGCAAGTCATTATACCAGATATTTACGATTTAAATTTAACTGGCAAAATTTTCATTGCACGAATAGGGCCTAGTTGATTTGCTGTAAAGAGAAAAGAAAACAATTTGGAATTGAACAAAGACAATTGACTACAGCAGGACTTGAACCTGTGACCTCCGTATTAACGTGCCAGCACTCTACCAACTGAGCTATCTAGCTGGGAAAAGAAAACAACACATCATCCTTGGAATTTTTCTCACCCATAACTTATGAATGTTACTTTGCAAAATTGACATTGCAAAACATGAATTTCTGATGTCTCAACTCGGGAATTGAATTTTATTTTGTAGTTTTCACAGAATAGCCATAAAATGACAAAAGCTGCAGGTTGAATATTAGTCTTTGTCTCAATATACCAATATTATTATAACAAACCACTTTTATTGGTAGTTGCCATGGTAACTTTACGATCATTGCAAGTATTTCATTGGTTGTTCCACGTCCAACTCACCTGGAATATATGTTCTTCCAACAGCTCATTTTCAAGTTCATCCAATTCTATAATGTTAAATATTGGTTCAGTTGCACTCGTAGATTCTCCATATTCAGCCAAAGAATTTGTACCTCCAGCACCACGAACTGAGTCATTCATACTTCTGTATCTTCTCTTTGAATTGAGCAGAGTCAAGAGTAAGAGGAACTTGTTAGAGATCTAAGAGAAAAATGTGTAAATCATATTGGTGAAAAGAAGGAATTTTTTGTTAAATCGTGTATGAGCTGAACACGCAAAATGTTACATGTGTAACATTGGTAATTTTCAAAGACCAGTACTATCCATACTTGATGTGACCTACTCCCCTAGAACTATGGGTTCGTTCCGCTAGTATAGTGGAGACGATAGCAGAACAAACCTCATAGTTCTAGGACTTTTAGGAGTAGATGTGACCCATATACATGAAATAACGGCATCCGAAATAACAAACCTGTGAAGAAAAAAAAATGGGAAAATGAGGTAGGTTGGAGCAGTATTAGCCCAGGTTGGACTCCTCCGTTGCATACAACGCAACGGGGTCCAGGGTATAAAGGTCCTCAGGCATTGCAACAAAATGTATAACCATTTTTTATCATATTTTTACCTTTTTGAGGAAGCTGAAACGTGACTCACATGTTCCTTGTGTCCTGAACCTTACGCCTGCTCTATTCAGAATTGCCAATTTTATCCTTGGATGACATTATTATGAAAATAAAATGGAAATTGACGCATTCGTTGCGACAACCTCAACTGACATGGAACCAAGTCCACAAAAGAGGGCGCTGTCTAACCCGTAACACTGAACGCTTTTTCTTTGGGGCGGCAACACGACGGAGTTACAGCGCCAGTGCACAACTTGGACTTATTTTTGGAAATAATGTCATTCATGGATGTATTTGATAGGTTTTGAACTCAGCAAAAGTGTAATTAAAGGCACCAAGAATAAGTGAATGGAGTTTCAGCTTCTCAAATTAGGTAAAAATATTTTAAAATGTTACTCAAAATTTTGTTCGCATTGTAAAGGATCTTTATACCCAGGACGTCAGTGCAGTGGCACTGACTGACGTCCGTGCAGTGGCACTGACTGACGTCCTACCAGGGCTAGAGCATGTTTATAAGTGGGAGAAATTTCGATCAAAGAGGTACGACTTGCTCGTACTTTTAAACTACGCGTTTAAGACATGTATGGATGGTGGGCTGTAATGGTGAGTGTTATGAGACCGATGTTAAAAGAGAGCCGTTACAGCTCAACAAGGTGGGCTACGTAACCCTCCATCCTCTGTGACCGTCGGCGGGAGGATGGTAAGTTGAACTTACCGCCGACTTTGTTTTTTGAGTAACTGTTGATTGTAATTTGTAAGTTATTTATTGACTCTTTCTGGACAGAAATGGTTTGCACTGTTAAAGATAAGTTAGTTGGGGTCACTAAAGTTTAAAAGTTGCCGTCGAATAAAGAACTATTCTACTTTTCCTTTAAATAAATGACAACAAATTACCTGCTTGAGCGTCAAAGCATTGGGCTGGAGGCTGCCATGTTGTAGCCCGCCCTCACTTGAAATTGGAAATAATTAATATCAACAGAGGGCAGGCTTCCCTTTTCTATTAAAAACCATGGAATACTTGACAGCTTGTTGCAGAGAGAGAGAGACGGTTTGGCATAAGAGTTGGCATTTTTACAAAAGCTTTAAAATACTTGAATTCCTGACAGAGTTATGGAATCCCTTCAAACATGGGATATGATTACCCCCCCCCCCCATTGGTCTGCAAAAAAACGCGTAGCCAAAAAATAAACGGAACCAGTGCTGGGGCAGTGCTGAAAGGTGAGCTTAGCCTGGTGCCGGTGACCTTCCCTCATGCTTGAGCGTGTTAATGAGTCGGGTATTATGGCAACGAACACGTGATGGGCGGCCTTTTTAACATTTCGTTTACACTCACGAGTCAGTGTGGAGTCGTCTGCAAAATTATCGAAAAACATCCTGAAAAATAACCGATGTACAGCCAGAGTAAAGAAACATTTAGTTACGGTTAGTGTTCTTGTATTCACATTGCTCAAAAGAAAATTGTGTTCAGTCTGGAAAACTTGTTTTATTCAATGTTCAAAAATAACAATAACAAGTTATGTTTCATCGTACACGTTTGGTAATTACTCGAAATATGTAGCATAAAAACTTACTTGGTTACACGTTTGGTAATTATCAAAAACCAGTGTTCTCACTTGGTGTATCCCAACATATGCATAAAATAACAAACCTGTGAAAATTTGGGCTCAATTGGTCATTGTAGTTGCAAGAAAATGATGAAAGAAAAAACACCCTTGTTGTACACATTTGTGTGCTTTCAGATAGGAATCAAAACTTCTTGCAAGAAGTTTTTAATATTTTGATGAGAAATTACCTCTTGCTCAAAAACTATGTTACTTCAGAGGGAGTCATTTCCTACAATGTTTTATACTATCAACAGCCCTCCGTTGCTCGTTACCAAGTCACTTTTTATGCTAATATATATTTTGGTGTCAGGACACTTCGTACCTTTGCCACTTCGTACCCTGGACACTTCGTACCTTTTGAAGGTACGAAGTGTCTTTGGACACTTCGTACCTTGGACACTTCGTACCTTCCCTTGAGACACTTCGTACCTTCTCACGAGACACTTCGTACCTTCAGACGAGACACTTCGTACCTTCAGACGAGACACTTCGTACCTTCAGACGAGACACTTCGTACCTTCAGACGAGACACTTCGTACCTTCAGGATTTCTGCATAGTTTCTGGATTTCTGCATCTAGAAACATTGCTAATAATATAGACGGTGTCGTCAATAGACTTATTGCACCGAAACATTGCTAATAATATTAATAGACGGTGTCGTCAATAGACTTATTGCACCGATTGAGGGCGCCATGCATTAATGATTTAATAATAATTACGTGTTGACTGATGGTGATGAGTATGAAAAAACCCGAATTAAACTCAAATGGTGTTTTATTTGTTTACATGTTGACCGAACCCAAATAATGTTTTATTTATTTACATGTTGACTGATAGTGATGTAGGCTATGAAATAAAAACGAATCAAACCCAAATGGTGTTTTATTTATTTACTTGTCCACTGAATATTTTTCGCTTTGTGATTGATGAGTTGAGTTTATGCAAACTGGGGGTAACGTAATCAATAGATTGCGTTATAACTGGGGGTAACGTAATCAATAGATTGCGTTATAGTAAACAGAACATTAACAGCTAATGACCCATTACAGCTAATGACCCATTACAGCTAATGATCCATTACCACCGCAAAACAGCATACCTACATATCCGTAAACATCGCCAGGAGATCGGGGCTCACAAACTTCCAGCGGAGCGGCGCCCTCTACTGGCTAATTGGAACGAATGGCTGATCCGCACGAATGTTACATTAAATTATGATATTTTAAACTTCACACTGACAAGGACTTTCACATTTTAGACATTGATAACAATTCATGATGTATTCAGTTATATACTTTTATAATTTTACTGAAGGTACGAAGTGACTCATCTGATGGTCACTTCGTACCCCGCCCACGGTACGAAGTGACCAATTTGGTTACGGTACGAAGTGTCCCGAAGGTACGAAGTGTCCAGGGTACGAAGTGGCAAAGGTACGAAGTGTCCGACATCCTATATTTTGAGTCATTACCAAACGTGTACAGACTACAGTGCCTTTAAACATCATAGCGCCTATGATGTTTAAACATCATAGCGCCTATGATGTTTAACAAGTGATTTTCAGCTTGGAAATTTTTCATAAAATTACATTTTGAAAGTCGGACTTACCAAACTTTTTTTTGGCAACTTGAAATGCCGAGATTTTTTCCCCAGTTGTCACTTATTGTAGCCCATTTGTGGACAGCACATTAAGTCCAAAAAGAGCGCGCTCCTTTTGGTGTAATTTATGAAGAAAATCGGCGGCGTTACTGACACGGTTTGACTGCCCGGCATCCGTGATGTTTGCTAATGCGCTAGTCTTAGTGCAAGACGGTTCTCGTTTACCTTTCACGCACAGCGCGGCTGATGACCCGCTCATTCAACTCGCCAATAGCGCCTGCCACGAACACCCCCCCCCCTTGGGGAAAAAATCTCGGCATAAAAACGTTTCTTTTCGAAAACAAATGTCACCTCCTGGAGGTACATGGGCGTAGGGCCAAGGATCGGAGGAAGTCCAAAGTATTGGCACTATTAATGGGGCAGGGGGGTGCCATTAAAGAGATTTTTCAATTTTTCTGTCATTGGAATATAGATTTACATTCAGAGCTCAAATCAACTGATAATTTAAATTGTTCATTGAACCATAAGATCCTTTGAGCAGAACAAAAATGATTAAAACTTAAAACACAATTTAAAAATATGTGAACCAAATTTGACAAACATCAAAACACAGTAGTTCAAGATTGTTGTAACCCACTTCCTGCCACCAAACTATAAAGCATAGCATCAGTTGTTGCCCATATTACCATGATGTCAGTTGAATACCCAACTGCCACCACAGTCCCTTAACTAAAGCCTCTTTAGAGCATCTTTTCCCTCTCACTGTCGCCCAAAGCATAAATCACTTGACATTCTTGGCTTCGTTAATCCCCTTTTTAGCTCCATTTATACTCCTTCCCGAAATCCCCCTGCATTCTAAATCACATAGACTCATCAAATATGACTTGATTCATTTCTTTCACAGATGATGCAGGTTGAGTCGGTAACCAGCCAAGACATCTTCCCCACACAGCAGTGGAACTTTGCATCCTGGAGGTATGCCATCTATCTTCTGATTAAAACAACTTCACATCAACTTCAGACTGCATCCATGGGAAGGTAAATCAAATCCTTGTTTGATGATATTTGTTTCCTTCAATTTAGGATTCACATGTCCCTACCAACACCTCTTGCTCACTGCCGATAACAGTCCAGCATTTTGTATATCATGATTAATTAGCAATACTTAAAGGCACTGTACACCTTTTGTAATTTCTCAAAATATGTATTAGCATAAATACTTTCTTGGTAACGAGCAGCGGAAAGCTGTTGATAGTATAAAGCCTGAAGTAACATAGTTTTTGAGAAAGAGGTAATTTCTCACTAAAATAAAAATAAAAAGACTTCTGGCCTGAAGCCTTTTTCAGGCATCTGAAAGCACACAAATTTGTTCAACAGGGGTGTTTTTCCTTTTATCATTTTCTTGCAACTTCGATGACCAATTGAGCCCAAATTTTCACAGGCTTGTTATTTTATGCATATGTTGGGATACACCAAGTGAGAATACTGGTCTTTGACAATTACCAAATGTGTCCAGTGCCTTCTCCCAGTAAATGGAAGAAGAGGGTGGGGGTTACAAATCTAAATTGCATTTCAGATCCATGGAAACAAGGAGTAAATATATTTAAAAAAATATTTGACCAGTTGACATTGAAAAATGTATTTTGATTTTTTTGCAAAAAGGAATGCCATTCATAAAGTGGACGTCTGAGACCTGAAAGTCCATTCAGCTGAGCATTAATGCCTGTCAATGGCGTAGATGGAAGCTGATATAAAAGTAAGTACATTTTGGTGTATCATTGTCATATAGTGGGCTGTTTTGCCAGTCATTGTTTTATTGCAAAATCAAGATGGCACTGGACACTGGTCATAACTATGAAAAGAATTATTTTGATGAAAGTTTTAGTAGTACATTACCCTTGCATTGCTCTGTATTAAATACCATGCATTTCCAGCTGTAAATTGCTACTGTTTTTTTTCAGAAATCACAATTAACAATTCTAGAAACAATGACAGTAAACAAGGCATATACAAGTTGGAGGCTGACTTTCCCAAACTGTATTTTGGTCAAAAAAGTTCAATGTAAGATCACGTGGTGTGTTGTAATATAACCAGCATAAAAATGCATTCCCTTTGAGCTTGTAAGACATTTTTTGGTATTCTTTTTTTGTATAATTATCTTGCAGATTAAAACAAGTTTTATATTTTCTCCAGACGATCCGTTAATGTCTCTTTCTGTTTGCATTGTTTTAATTCTTACTTGCAAGATGCTTGTGAATAGTTTCAACATAAAGCTTTAATTCATGATTAATTGTTTTCTTTTTTATTTGTACAGGGAGCTTGTTGTTTGGAATTATGGAAAACAGTTTCTTTGGCAAGAGGTAAATACTTAATCTCGTCGAAATTGAGATTTAAAACAAATTAAAGATATTAAAAAGTCTTGTTTGAGTTAGCCTTAAATTTCAATTCTTCTTGTAGAGTATTTACCGGTCTTTTTGCAATAAAAATTTAAAAAAAAAAAAAAAAAATGGGGTAGATTTGTTTATCATTAAAAATGAGAAGTGATTGACCTTGCACTTTTTGTCATTTTAGGGAATAGTTCTTCCTCCCCTGCACAAATTAAAAATTTCCCAATCTCTAAAATTTTTGTTTTCAATATATTAAGGAGTAAGAATAAATAGTAGTAAACTTGTGGGTACAACCATGTGTAAAATCTCTTTTGGGAGGAGTGTTGGCTCTGAAAAGAACCGGTTTGGTCTCTCTGGGAACCAAACCGGCTCTTTTCAGAGCCAACACTCCTCCCAAAAGAGATTTTATGCATGGTTGTACCCGCAAGTTTACTATTATTTATAGTTACTCCTTACTTTCGACACCATGCAAAGCTTCAAACACCAACCTTCAATATATTAGTTTAGACTTCATTTTGAATCACAAACAAACCAAAAGTGATTTTTTAGGGAGAAATGCCAAAGGATATTTAAAATAGATTTCTGCAAAGTAATAAGAAATAAATATAACCATAGCTTTTCTAAAAGAAAGGGTAATATTAAGCTTTGTTAGGGATCATAAAAAGTGTGGTCCTGACAAAAGCAGTATTGTATTGGTCTCCTTTTTAAAGACATGTTAAAGGCACTGAACACGTTTGGAAATTGTCAAAGACCAGTGTTCTCACTTGGTGTATCCCAACATATGCATAAAATAACAAGCCTGTGAAAATTTGGGCTCAATTGGTCATCGAAGTTGCAAGAAAATGGTGAAAGAAAAAGCACCCTTGTTGTACACATTTGTGTGCTTTCAGATAGGAATCAAAACTTCTTGCAACAAGTTTTTACTATTTTAGTGAGAAATTACCTCTTTCTCAAAAACTACGTTACTTCAGAGGGAGTCGTTTCGTACAATGTTTTATACTATCAACAGCTCTCCGTTGCTTGTTACCAAGTAAGTTTTTATGCTAATATTTGTTTTGAGTCATTACCAAACGTGTACGATACCTTTAAAGATAAGATTGTTTTGATTTCAGTTCAGTAATTTTCTGGAGGTTGACAACAAATATCTGAGGTTTATGGTTCCAGTTTTGTTCTTGAACTACAGTTTGTTGGGTGGAGGTCAGTTGTTGTGGGCTTGTGGCCATTTATACTTCATGAAGTGTTATTCATGAAGTGTTGTATTTTATTTTTTCAGGAAACTTCTTGTTTGAAATGTTGACCTATCCCCACACAAAGAGATACCAGCCCTGCTTCTCATCATAAGTGGTAAGATATTTAATTTTAAAGGAACATTACAGAACTGGTAATTAAAATTTTCTTTAACATCACAGATTTACATAAAACTTACACGGTCTAATGATGATGATAGTAGAAAACATCCCTAGAAATATTTCTGTCTGTGGATTTACACTGGACTGCAGGCCCGAGGCCAGTGATTTCAGCGTCAGGCCAGTAAACTCAAGACTGGACAAGTCCAGCGGTCTTGTAATTTTCAATTCAATGTCTTTTGTTTTTCTTTTTCTAAATGATGTTGAAATGTTGACTTTGAGTTTGATCAATATCTTTAAAATATATTGAGTATCAAAGTCTCTTTACCCCTGACACGATGTTAAAACTGTGTTGTCATTTTGATTCTGGTCTTTTCATGTCTTTTCTTGTTTTGAAACTAGTCTTGTGAAAAAATCCTGGTCCAGTAAAAAATGTTGACTACAAGACTTGGATTTGTGGATTTTTTCCCCCAAATTCAAGGCCTGCCGTAGATAAAGCGTTATATAAGAACCGAGTATAATTAGTTATTTACAAAGGAGAGACTTTATAGTAGTTTGGTGCTTATGTCTTTGTCTTCTTCCTAAACTGAAAAGTGGAAGCACCACAGTCCAAAATTTCTTGTTCTTGCTGTTTTCCTGTGAGCTGTGAGCTGTGGGCCAGGGCAATGTCAGAAGTTGTCATTAGAACATCTTGATGTTCAACTTGTTTTCTGTGGTGCCCTTTCTGGCAGATTTATCTCAAAAACCCCCAAAATAATGATAAGATATAATTTCAATGCAAAAAAATAGTTAATGGCCTGACGTTTCAACCCTAACAGAGCCTTTCTCGAAGGCTAAATGACAACACACATAACGTCGGCTCAGTACTATAAGGACATTAACTGCAATTTCAAACTCGTACTGATTGAAAGGTCATTAAGTGAAAATGCATACAAATTTGAAATAATATCAAAATCAACAAATAAATGTTTTACTTAGAAAATGAATGTTTCTTTTTGCAAAACATATATTCTGAAGACCACTCTTGATCAATAAACCCCATTTACCCGGAGCTCCAAAATATGCAAAAGCAATTTTACGAAATCCATACAAATTGCACTAATGACCTTATAGTTATGAGCAGACGATATAATGTAACAGAAGCAGACAAGTGGAAAGAAACGAAAAGAGAGAGAGAGGCAGAAAGCTCACAGAAAAAGCAAGGGATGAACAATGAAGAAGGAGACAAAGGGGGGCAGTAGAGGGAAGGGGCTGGCTTAAAGGCACTGAACACGTTTGGAAATTGTCAAAGACCAGTGTTCTCACTTGGTGTATCCCAACATATGCATAAAATAACAAGCCTGTTAAAATTTGGGCTTAATTGATCATCGAAGTTGCAAGAAAATGATGAAAGAAAAAACACCCTTGTTGTACACATTTGTGTGCTTTCAGATGGAATTAAAAACTTCTTGCAAAAAGTTTTTATTATTTTAGTGAGAAATTACCTTTTTCTCAAAAACTATGTTACTTCAGAGGGAGTCGTTTCCTACAATGTTTTATACTATCAACAGCTCTCCGTTGCTTGTTACCAAGTAAGTTTTTATGCTAATATTTGTTTTGAGTCATTACCAAACGTGTACGATACTTTTAAAGATAAGATTGTTTTGATTTCAGTTCAGTCATTTTCTGGAGGTTGACAAAAAATATCTGAGCCTTATGGTTCCAGTTCTGTTCTTGAACTACAGTTTGATGGGTGGAGGTCAGTTGTTGTGGGCTTGTGGCCATTTATACTTCATGAAGTGTTATTCATGAAGTGTTGTATTTTATTTTTTCAGGAAACTTCTTGTTTGAAATGTTGACCCATCCCCACACAAAGAGATACCAGCCCTGCTTCTCATCATAAGTGGTAAGATATTTAATTTTAATCAATAAGAACTGTGGGACTTTTTTTTTTTTTTTTTTTTTTAATATACAAATTGGAATATTACAATTTGTGCCTTTAATTTTAGTTGTAAAGCTGAGCCATGTAAGATTTGCATATTCTTATGAAGTAAAGTTTTTGTTAGGCAGGCTGGGGTAGGGGGCTGGCAACAGTTTATGGGTTAACAATATGGCCTCATTGTGGTTAACGCTTGCAGCGACCATCTTGCGTTTCATCAGAATAGTATTTCTATGGACAAAATATTAATTGGAAACAATTGACAGATACTTTTAATAAAATTAATTTCTGATTGAAATCATTACTTTGTACACTCTCGTACATTCGAGAAATTTTCTTCGCACATTTACCAAAATACTTTTGAACTATAACAATTCAGAGTCTGTTGAAGTTTTGTATGAATTCTTGGATTTTAATCTCTACAATCAGTCTGACCATGGATAATGTCTGAGAGGAAATGGTAACAATTTGTTTATGTTTGGATCTTTGGTCTTTTCTTTCAGGATGTCACTCATGTGAAGCCATCTCTTTGTTACACAAACTATGAACGTGACGGTGTTCAACTTCAAAGGAATTTGAATAAAAGGTAAGCTGTGTATTTAATCAGGATTTATGTTGGGACCAAAACACATTTTGGCTAAGGTTAATTATCTTGGAAGAGGCGCCCTCATAAATACTAACTATTCATCTACACCACATCCCCCACCCCTTAAAAAGGGGTTGACGAAGAAGGGAAACAAGCAACAAGCACCTATACAAACATTGACATTGAAGTGGAATCACTACATTGTCTAGATCATTTAAAGCAAATACTTTTTTGTCCTTATAATGTGAATGAAATATATTTTAAGACAAGGGATTGCATTATAAAAAATATATCAATAATTGTCGCAGGAGGTGAAATCTGGACTATTCCATTTCATAAGGCGAAACAATGATGTAATAAACATTTAAGGCCTTGCATTTCCAACAAACAACCAAATTGTTTGGACTTGGATAAGATTGGAATGCCTGACCCAGTGATGAACTATTTTGGGTGCTACCTGCCCCAGTCCTCCTGAATCATTTCACTTTGGCAATTGGTTGTAGAAGTAATTGGGACTACAAGGGTTACATTTTAGTTTGCATTGTTTAAGCCATACATTAGTTTAAAAACGAAATAGGAAATACATTGTGGATGAAGTAACTGTTAGGATTGTAGCTTTCTCTGCAGAGTTATGTGAGATTGCTTGAGAAACATGTTTCAAAGGCAAAGTATACCTTTGGTTTTTCGAACCGTTCAATTGTTTTAATCCTGTATAAATGTAGGCATATACAATCAAACTTGTGAAAATTTAACTTCAAAAAGTGGTAGCGTTTTTGACATATTGCGGAATTTCTGAAGCGTTATGTCCACGTGCAGAATCGTTTCTCAGATTGAAATGTTTTTAAATCCTCTTTCTAAAACCACATTCCATTGAAGGGAATCGTTTCTCAAAATGTTATACATTATCAACTGCGGCAGTGCTTCTTGCCAAGTAAGTTTTTATGGTCACTCATTTTTGGAGTAATTACCAAAGGTATACCCTCCCTTTAAAAGAAAGATCACAAGACAGTTTCTAGTCAGGGCAAAACATTTTGAGCCTTATTTTCATGATTTATTAATTATGCCAATCTTTTCTTTCAGAAAGCTGCTCAGCTGACATCAACTACAAGTCTGAAATGTTTTCCAAGATCTGGTAAGACTGACATTAATAAATGGTCATCCATAATTGTCAGTATTTTCAGAGTAGTACAGGGAGCAAAAAAGGGCAGGGACAATGTCTTTATAAATCATTCTTTAATAAAAGTATTGGGAAAAGTTCATGGATTGGAAAAATTCTATTCACTGTACTACCTTGATAATATTGACCATTCTGGATGATTGGAATTAGTTTATGTCTTAACAAAAGTTCTATAAAGCAAAATTAATGTTTACAAATGTATTAGTTTAATACAAGTACATTCAAATGGTTGTGAAAAGTTGTTGAGGTTTTCATAGCCCTTTGCATTACCAGGATGCGTAATGATAAACCAGAATTTAACAAATGATTATTTTCAAACTGAAAGCTCACTGATTTTAAAGATCATACCAGTGCAATCCTCCAAAGAATTCATTCTATGTGAAATACCTTCATAGTCAAGGATATGGCAATTGAAGATCCTATAAATCACTGTTGCTTATTTTGATTGTGGCAATCAAAATAAGCCCAGTATGAACATGCACAAAATCCCTGACAAAACATACAACTGTTTCTCATTGTTTTCACTAAAATGTGACCAGGATGAAATTTTTGTCACTTTGATTTTATGGTGTGTTCGTTTTATAACTAGAGGATGGGAAATAATTTATTCTTCCAAGAAACAATGATGTACTTTCCCTTTTAAGTATCGTCAGAAATTTTGTCCAACCCCACACTGAAATTGGAGGAGGTTTTCTTTTTATATGGAAAAAGACAGAAAACGCTTAATTTTCTTGTAATATTTTAGTGTTCTGTAAGTACTGGTCTAAATGTATCCATAATTCAGAACTATTTGTTGTAATTTGAAAAAAAATTGTAAAACATGTTGCTTTAAATAAACAGCTATTTCTTATTCTATATGCCTGGTGTCAGAAACCTAGTAAACCAATTTCAGTTGCCTGTGTCCATTTCCAACATGCCCAGAAATGTACAAACTTCCCCTCTGAAGACCTTACATAGCCCCTACCAGATGTCCATTTATCTAACTCATTTTACTGACTATTATATCTAAACCTGAAATTTACCAAGTAAAAACTTCTCCTTTAGAATGAGCTGAGCGAGTGACATTAAGTACAAACTTCTCCTTAGGACACTACCTAGTCCTTATACAATGTCCAGTCATCCACCCAATTAGTTATCATTGAGCTGAGTTAGTGAAATTGACGAAGTACAAAGTTCCTCTTATAAGACACTACCTAGTCCCCATCCAATGTTCAGTCATCCACACCATTAGTTACCTTACCATTGAGCTGAGTGAGTGAAATTTACTGAGTACAAACTTCCCCTTAGAAGACACTACCCAACCCACATCCAATGTCCAGTCATCTTATCCCATTTAATATGGGGTTGAATGAGTAAAATTTACTAAATACAAACTTCCCCTTAGAAGACACTACCCAACCCACATCCAATGTCCAGTCATCTTATCCCATTTAATATGGGGTTGAATGAGTAAAATTTACTAAATACAAACTTCCCCTTAGAAGACACTACCCAACCCACATCCAATGTCCAGTCATCTTATCCCATTTAATATGGGGCTGAATGAGTAAAATTTACTAAATACAAACTTCCCCTTAGAAGACACTACCCAACCCACATCCAATGTCCAGTCATCTTATCCCATTTAATATGGGGCTGAATGAGTAAAATTTACTAAGTACAAACTTCCCCTTAGAAGACACTACCCAAACCACATCCAATGTCCAGTCATCTTATCCCATTTAATATGGGGCTGAATGAGTAAAATTTACTAAATACAAACTTCCCCTTAGAAGACACTACCCAACCCACATCCAATGTCCAGTCATCTTATCCCATTTAATATGGGGCTGAATGAGTAAAATTTACTAAGTACAAACTTCCCCTTAGAAGACACTACCCAACCCACATCCAATGTCCAGTCATCTTATCCCATTTAATATGGGGCTGAATGAGTAAAATTTACTAAGTACAAACTTCCCCTTAGAAGACACTACCCAAACCACATCCAATGTCCAGTCATCTTATCCCATTTAATATGGGGCTGAATGAGTAAAATTTACTAAGTACAAACTTCCCCTTAGAAGACACTACCCAAACCACATCCAATGTCCAGTCATCTTATCCCATTTAATATGGGGCTGAATGAGTAAAATTTACTAAGTACAAACTTCCCCTTAGAAGACACTACCCAAACCACATCCAATGTCCAGTCATCCAACCCATTAGTTACCATTGAGCTGAATGAGTAAAATTTACTAAGTACAAACTTCCCCTTAGAAGACACTACCCAAACCACATCCAATGTCCAGTCATCTTATCCCATTTAATATGGGGCTGAATGAGTAAATTGCTAAGTACAAACTTCCCCTTAGAAGACACTACCCAAACCACATCCAATGTCCAGTCATCCAACCCATTAGTTACCATTGAGCTGAATGAGTAAAATTTACTAAGTACAAACTTCCCCTTAGAAGACACTACCCAAACCACATCCAATGTCCAGTCATCCAACCCATTAGTTACCATTGAGCTGAATGAGTAAAATTTACTAAGTACAAACTTCCCCTTAGAAGACACTACCCAAACCACATCCAATGTCCAGTCATCTTATCCCATTTAATATGGGGCTGAATGAGTAAAATTTACTAAGTACAAACTTCCCCTTAGAAGACACTACCCAAACCACATCCAATGTCCAGTCATCCAACCCATTAGTTACCATTGAGCTGAATGAGTAAAATTTACTAAGTACAAACCTCCCCCATAGGCCTTACCTTGTCTGGTCCCAATACCTAGTCATTAGACTCCTGTGCATGCTGTATACATAATGCACTGAGCCAAGTGTGAAAAAATTTCTAAGTACAAATTCATTCTTTATATATTAGAAACGAACACATTTTAACGGGGGGACCCGATTGCTCAACAGGGTAGACTGTGCGTTAGGAAGCTACTGACCCAGGTTCAATACCTGGTCGTGTCCGCCGAACCTGAGGTCCGTGCTTCTATAACTAGAAAAAGAAAAAGAAAAAGCTACTTTTGCAAAAATTTAATTTTAAAAATTAAACTTGTTTTTTATTAAAAAGGCCAGAGTTTTACACAGTGGGTATTGAACCCAGGACCATAGCATCCAGAGTCATTGAGTCCTTCCACTGGACCACCAACTCTTCTTAAGAAACTTGCATCTGACGTTAATTAAAACCCTTAGAATGGACACAGGCAATGAAAAAGAAAATGGCAAGAGTTTTACACAGTGGGTATTGAACCCAGCACCATAGCGTGCAGAGTCATTGAGTCCTTCCACTGGACCACCAACTCTTCTTAAGAAACTTGCATCTGACGTTAATTAAAACCCTTAGAATGGACACAGGCAATGAAAAAGAAAATGGCAAGAGTTTTACACAGTGGGTATTGAACCCAGCACCATAGCGTGCAGAGTCATTGAGTCATTGAGTCCTTCCACTGGACCACCAACTCTTCTTAAGAAACTTGCATCTGACGTTAATTAAAACCCTTAGAATGGACACAGGCAATGAAAAAGAAATTGGCAAGAGTTTTACACAGTGGGTATTGAACCCAGGACCATAGCATCCAGAGTCATTGAGTCCTTCCACTGGACCACCAACTCTTCTTAAGAAACTTGCATCTGACGTTAATTAAAACCCTTAGAATGGACACAGGCAAAGAAAAGTAAAAAGGCAAGAGTTTTACACAGTGGGTATTGAACCCAGCACCATAGCGTGCAGAGTCATTGAGTCCTTCCACTGGACCACCAACTCTTCTTAAGAAACTTGCATCTGACGTTAATTAAAACCCTTAGAATGGACACAGGCAATGAAAAAGAAAATGGCAAGAGTTTTACACAGTGGGTATTGAACCCAGCACCATAGCGTGCAGAGTCATTGAGTCATTGAGTCCTTCCACTGGACCACCAACTCTTCTTAAGAAACTTGCATCTGACGTTAATTAAAACCCTTAGAATGGACACAGGCAATGAAAAAGAAATTGGCAAGAGTTTTACACAGTGGGTATTGAACCCAGCACCATAGCGTGCAGAGTCATTGAGTCATTGAGTCCTTCCACTGGACCACCAACTCGTCTTAAGAAACTTGCATCTGATGTTAATTAAAACCCTCAGAATGGACACAGGCAATGAAAAAGAAAATGGCAAGAGTTTTACACAGTAGGTATTGAACCCAGGACCATAGTGTCCAGAGTCATTGAGTCCTTCCACTGGACCACAAACTCATCTTAAGAAACTTGCATCTGACGTTAATTAAACCCTTAGAATGGACACAGGCAATGAAAAAGAAAATGGCAAGAGTTTTATTGAACCCAGGACCATAGCATCCACAGTCATTGAGTCCTTCCACTGGACCACCAACTCATCTTTAGAAACTTGCATCTGACGTTAATCAAAACCCTTAGAATGGACATGGGCAATGGAAAAGAAAATTTACAGAGTGGGTATTGAACCAAGGAACCCCAGAGTCCAGAGTCATCGAGTTCTTCCACTGGACCACCAACTCTTATTAAGAGATTTGCGTTCGCTGTAATAAAAACCCTTAGAATGGACACAGGCAATGAAAAAGAAAATTTAGACAGTGGGTATTGAACAAAGGACCCCAGAGTCCAGAGTCATTTATTCCTTCCACTGGACCACCAAATCATCTTAAGAAACTTGCATCTGACGTTAATTAAAACCCTTAGAATGGACACAGGCAATGAAAAAGAAAATGGCAAGAGTGGGTATTGAACCAATGACCCAAGATTTAAGAGTCATTGAGTCCTTCCACTGGACTACCAATTCTTCTTAAGGAATTTAGGTTTGACGTTAATTAGAATGGACACAGGCAATGAAAAAGGAAAAAATACTGTCAACGTCAAGGATATGACATTTGAAGATCCTATAAATCATTGTTGCTTACTTTGATTGCCACAATCAAGACAAGCCAAATATGAACAGGCACAAAATCCCTGACAAAACATGCAATTGTTTTTCTCATTGTTTTCACTAAAATGTGACCAGGATGAACTTTTCTCACATTGGTTTTATGGTGTAACGTCAGAGCTTTTCTCAAACCCCACACTCAAATTGGAGGATGCTTCTTTTTTAGAGACAAAAAGTAGATATTTTTCTTACAACAGTTTAGTAATATTGCAATTACTGACCTAAATGTTTTCATTATCAAATCATTGATTACAAAGTATGATTTATGATTCATTGTAGCTTTTTTGTTAGACATGTTTGTGTAAATAAACAACTATCTCTTATTCTATGCTTGCTGGCAAAAGTCTAGTAAACCAATTTTAGTTGCCTGTGTCCATTTCCAACATGCTTAGAAATTTACAAACTTCCCCTTTGAAGACCTTAGGTAGTCCCCTGGTGATGATGTCCATTATCAAACTCATTTTACTTGCTATAATATGTAAACCTGAACTTTACTTTAGAAGTACAAACTTCTCCTTTAGTTTGAGCTGAGCCAGTGAAATTTACCAAGTACAAACTTTCCCTTGGAAGACACTACCTAGACCCTACCCAATGTCCAGTCATCACGCTTCATTGGTGAAATTAACTAAAGACAAACTTCCACTAAGAAGACACTACCTAGTCCCTACACAATGTCCAGTCATCACGCTCCATTGGTGAAATTAACTAAAGTACAAACTTCCACTTAGAAGACACTACCTAGTCCCTACACAATGTCCAGTCATCACGCTTCATTGGTGAAATTAACTAAAGACAAACTTCCACTTAGAAGACACTACCTAGTCCCTACCCAATGTCCAGTCATCACACTCCATTGGTGAAATTAACTAAGTACAAACTTCCACTAAGAAGACACTACCTAGTCCCTACCCAATGCCCAGTCATCACACTCCATTGGTGAAATTAACTAAAGTACAAACTTCCACTTAGAAGACACTACCTAGTCCCTACCCAATGTCCAGTCATCACGCTTCATTGGTGAAATTAACTAAAGTACAAACTTCCACTTAGAAGACACTACCTAGTCCCTACCCAATGTCCAGTCATCACGCTCCATTGGTGAAATTAACTAAAGTACAAACTTCCACTTAGAAGACACTACCTAGTCCCTACACAATGTCCAGTCATCACACTTCATTGATGAAATTAACTAAAGTACAAACTTCCACTTAGAAGACACTACCTAGTCCCTACACAATGTCCAGTCATCACGCTTCATTGGTGAAATTAACTAAAGTACAAACTTCCACTTAGAAGACACCACCTAGTCCCTACCCAATGTCCAGTCATCACACTCCATTGGTAAAATTAACTGAAGTACAAACTTCCACTAAGAAGACACTACCTAGTCCCTACCCAATGTCCAGTCATCACGCTTCATTGGTGAAATTAACTGAAGTACAAACTTCCACTAAGAAGACACTACCTAGTCCCTACCCAATGCCCAGTAATCACACTCCATTGGTGAAATTAACTAAAGTACAAACTTCCACTTAGAAGACACTACCTAGTCCCTACACAATGTCCAGTCATCACGCTCCATTGGTGAAATTAACTAAAGTACAAACTTCCACTAAGAAGACACTACCTAGTCCCTACCCAATGTCCAGTCATCACGCTCCATTGGTGAAATTAACTAAAGTACAAACTTCCACTAAGAAGACACTACCTAGTCCCTACCCAATGTCCAGTCATCACGCTTCATTGGTGAAATTAACTAAAGTACAAACTTCCACTAAGAAGACACTACCTAGTCCCTACCCAATGTCCAGTCATCACGCTCCATTGATGAAATTAACTAAAGTACAAACTTCCACTTAGAAGACACTACCTAGTCCCTACCCAATGTCCAGTCATCACACTCCATTGATGAAATTAACTAAAGTACAAACTTCCACTTAGAAGACACTACCTAGTCCCTACCCAATGTCCAGTCATCACACTTCATTGATGAAATTAACTAAAGAACAAACTTCCACTTAGAAGACACTACCTAGTCCCTACACAATGTCCAGTCATCACACTCCATTGATGAAATTAACTAAAGTACAAACTTCCACTTAGAAGACACTACCTAGTCCCTACACAATGTCCAGTCATCACACTTCATTGGTGAAATTAACTAAAGTACAAACTTCCACTTAGAAGACACTACCTAGTCCCTACCCAATGTCCAGTCATCACGCTTCATTGGTGAAATTAACTAAAGTACAAACTTCCACTTAGAAGACACTACCTAGTCCCTACTCAATGTCCAGTCATCACGCTCCATTGGTGAAATTAACTAAATACAAACTTCCACTTAGAAGACACTACCTAGTCCCTACCCAATGTCCAGTCATCACGCTCCATTGGTGAAATTAACTAAAGTACAAACTTCCACTAAGAAGACACTACCTAGTCCATACCCAATGTCCAGTCATCACACTCCATTGGTAAAATTAACTAAGTACAAACTTCCACTAAGAAGACACTACCTAGTCCCTACACAATATCCAGTCATCACGCTCCATTGGTGAAATTAACTAAATACAAACTTCCACTAAGAAGACACTACCTAGTCCCTACACAATATCCAGTCATCACGCTCCATTGGTGAAATTAACTAAAGTACAAACTTCCACTTAGAAGACACCACCTAGTCCCTACCCAATGTCCAGTCATCACACTCCATTGGTAAAATTAACTGAAGTACAAACTTCCACTAAGAAGACACTACCTAGTCCCTACCCAATGTCCAGTCATCACGCTTCATTGGTGAAATTAACTGAAGTACAAACTTCCACTAAGAAGACACTACCTAGTCCCTACCCAATGCCCAGTAATCACACTCCATTGGTGAAATTAACTAAAGTACAAACTTCCACTAAGAAGACACTACCTAGTCCCTACCCAATGCCCAGTCATCACACTCCATTGGTGAAATTAATTTTTTTAATGTAAACAGGAAATTAACAGAGTGGGAGGTGAACCCTTGACCATAGGGACCAAAGTCATTGAGTCCTTCCACTGGAAGGACTCAATGTTTTACAAATCTTGGCTCAAAAAGGCAATTTTGTAAAACTTCTTTTGTTTAAGTTTATTTTAATTAAACCAGTAGAATAAACACAGGTAGTTTATTTTAAACCATTAGAATTGACACGGGCAATGCAAATAGACAGGGATCTTCTACTAGAACACCAACTCTTAATTTTAGATTTTTTAAATTGGTCACAGGCAATAAAAAATAAATGAAACAGAGTGAGAATTAAACCAGGACCCTTGGGTGAGGTGTCCATCCATTACACCACCAACTGTTATTGACAATATTGTTATTTTCTGAATGACATTTAGGTAGTTGGGCAAAAAACCCATTTAGATTCAAAGTATGTAATGAAAGTGTTCTGTGATATATTTTTTGGGGCATCTTTGATAGTAGGGCCACATGTACATTGGCTGTGATCACTTTATTTAACTGAAGTTTAATTTGGAAGGAAGCAAAACTATCATTTGACTCAAAATGTTTTGTCTGTTGTTTTTTTAATTTGATACAGATCATCTGACGAAGTCCACCTTTTAGGAATAACTGGAAAGTCCATCAATCTATCCAAGAGGTCAACGGTAATAGTAGGAACACTCCCTTTAAAGTCGTTAGCCAAGTTTAGGAATCTGCAAGAAGTTAAACGTATATTTAAAAGTGATTTTAAACCATTTTATTATTTGCCAAAATATTTAAAATGTACCTTATGGTTTTTAAAACTACAGGAGTTAGACTTTTATTATATTGGTACTTGGAGAAAACAATTTAATTGGCTTTTCTTGGCCAGGAGGTTAAAAAGACTGCAAGGGGACCATTTTATTTGTTGGCCAAATTTTACAAAATTGCCTTTTTGAGCCAAGATTTTTGGTGAGAAAAACTGCAAGGGGTTAAACTTGTACTTTTGAGCCATTTTGGACCACTTTATTTTGAGGCCAAATTAAAAAAATGGGCCTTTTTGAGCCAAGATTTTTGATGGAAAATACTGCAAGGTGTTAAACTTGTACTTTTGATTGAATTCGGATCCTTTTATTTTTTGGCCAAATTTTAAAAATGGGCCATTTTGAGCCAAGATTTTTCATGAAAAAAACTGCAAGGGGTTAAACTTGTACTTTTGATTGATTTCGGATCCTTTTATTTTTTGGCCAAATTTTAAAAATGGGCCTTTTGGAGCCAAGTTTTTTTGGTGAAAAAACTGCAAGGGGTTAAACTTGTACTTTTGAATGATTTCGGACCATTTTATTTTTTGGCCACATTTTAAAAATGGGCCTTTTTGAGCCAAGATTTTTCATGAAAAAAACTGCAAGGGGTTAAACTTGTACTTTTGATTGATTTTGGATCCTTTTATTTTTTGGCCACATTTTAAAAATGGGCCTTTTTGAGCCAAGATTTTTGGTGAACAAAACTGCAAGGGGTTAAACTTGTACTTTTGAATGATTTCGGATCCTTTTATTTTTTGGCCAAATTTTAAAAATGGGCCTTTTTGAGCCAAGTTTTTTGGTGAACAAAACTGCAAGGGTAAACTTGTACTTTTGAATGATCTCAAAACATTTTATTTTTTGGCCAAATTGTAAAAATGGGCCTTTTTGAGCCAAGATTTTTCATGAAAAAAACTGCAAGGGGTTAAACTTGTACTTTTTAATGATTTCGGACCATTTTTTTTTTGGGCCAAATTTTAAAAATGGGCCTTTTCGAGCCAAGTTTTTTTGGTGAAAAAACTGCAAGGGGTTAAACTTGTACTTTTGAATGATTTCGGATCCTTTTATTTTTTGGCCAAATTTTAAAAATGGGCCTTTTTGAGCCAAGTTTTTTGGTGAAAAAACTGCAAGGGGTTAAACTTGTACTTTCGAATGATTTCGGATCCTTTTATTTTTTGGCCAAATTTTAAAAATGGGCCTTTTTGAGCCAAGATTTTTCATGAAAAAAACTGCAAGGGGTTAAACTTGTACTTTTTAATGATTTCGGACCATTTTTTTTTTGGGCCAAATTTTAAAAATGGGCCTTTTCGAGCCAAGTTTTTTTGGTGAAAAAACTGCAAGGGGTTAAACTTGTACTTTTGAATGATTTCGGACCATTTTATTTTTTGGCCACATTTTAAAAAACGGCCTTTTTGAGCCAAGATTTTTCATGAAAAAAACTGCAAGGGGTTAAACTTTTACTTTTGATTGATTTCGGATCCTTTTATTTTTTGGCCAAATTTTAAAAATGGGCCTTTTTGAGCCAAGTTTTTTGGTGAAAAAAACTGCAAGGGGTTAAACTTGTACTTTTGAATGATCTCGAAACATTTTATTTTTGGGCCAAATTTTAAAAATGGGCTTTTTTGAGCCAAGATTTTTCATGAAAAAAACTGCAAGGGGTTAAACTTGTACTTTTGATTGATTTTGGATCCTTTTATTTTTTGGCCAAATTTTAAAAATGGGCCTTTTTGAGCCAAGATTTTTCATGAAAAAAACTGCAAGGGGTTAAACTTGTACTTATGATTGATTTCGGATCCTTTTATTTTTTGGCCAAATTTTAAAAATGGGCCTTTTTGAGCCACGTTTTTTGGTGAAAAAGCTGCAAGGGGTTAAACTTGTACTTTTGAATGATCTCGAAACATTTAATTTTTTGGCCAAATTTAAAAAATGGGCCTTTTTGAGCCAAGATTTTTCATGAAAAAAACTGCAAGGGGTTAAACTTGTACTGATGATTGATTTCGGATCCTTTTATTTTTTGGCCAAATTTTAAAAATGGGCCTTTTTGAGCCAAGTTTTTTGGTGAAAAAAACTGCAAGAACTTGTACTTTTGAATGATTTCGGATCCTTTTATTTTTTGGCCAAATTTTAAAAACGGGCCTTTTTGAGCCAAGTTTTTTGGTGAAAAAAACTGCAAGGGGTTAAACTTGTACTTTCGAATGATTTCGGATCCTTTTATTTTTTGGCCAAATTTTAAAAACGGGCCTTTTTGAGCCAAGTTTTTTGGTGAAAAAAAACTGCAAGGGGTTAAACTTGTACTTTCCAGTGATTTCGGATCCTTTTTTTTTTTGGCCAAATTTAAAAAATGGGCCTTTTTGAGCCAAGATTTTTCATGAAAAAAACTGCAAGGGGTTAAACTTGTACTTTTGATTGATTTGGATCCTTTTATTTTTGCCCAAATTGTAAAAATGGGCCTTTTTGAGCCAAGTTTTTTGGTGAAAAAAACTGCCAGGGGTTAAACTTGTACTTTTGAATGATTTCGGATCCTTTTATTTTTTGGCCAAATTTTAAAAACGGGCCTTTTTGAGCCAAGTTTTTTGGTGAAAAACTGCAAGGGGTTAAACTTTTACTTTTTTATGTTTTCGGATACTTTTTTTTGTGGGCGTATTTTTTAATAGGGGTCTTTTTTTGCCAAGTTTTTTGGTGAAAAAAACTGCAAGGGGTTAAACTTGTACTTTTGATTGATTTTGGATCCTTTTATTTTTTGGCCAAATTTTAAAAACGGGCCTTTTTGAGCCAAGATTTTTGGTGAAAAAAACTGCAAGGGGTTAAACTTGTACTTTTGAATGATTTGGGATCCTTTTATTTTTTGGCCAAATTTTAAAAATGGGCCTTTTTGAGCCAAGTTTTTTGGTGAAAAAACTGCAAGGGGTTAAACTTGTACTTTCGAATGATTTCGGATCCTTTTATTTTTTGGCCAAATTTTAAAAACGGGCCTTTTTGAGCCAAGTTTTTTGGTGAAAAAAAACTGCAAGGGGTTAAACTTGTACTTTCCAGTGATTTCGGATCCTTTTTTTTTTTGGCCAAATTTAAAAAATGGGCCTTTTTGAGCCAAGATTTTTCATGAAAAAAACTGCAAGGGGTTAAACTTGTACTTTTGATTGATTTCGGATCCTTTTATTTTTTGGCCAAATTTTAAAAATGGGCCTTTTTGAGCCAAGTTTTTTGGTGAAAAAAACTGCAAGGGGTTAAACTTGTACTTTTGAATGATTTCGGATCCTTTTATTTTTTGGCCAAATTTTAAAAACGGGCCTTTTTGAGCCAAGTTTTTTGGTGAAAAAAACTGCAAGGGGTTAAACTTGTACTTTTGAATGATTTTGGATCCTTTTATTTTTTTGCCAAATTTTAAAAATGGGCCTTTTTGAGCCAAGATTTTTCATGAAAAAACTGCAAGGGGTTAAACTTGTACTTTTGATTGATTTTGGATCCTTTTATTTTTTGGCCAAATTTTAAAAATGGGCCTTTTTGAGCCAAGATTTTTGGTGAACAAAACTGCAAGGGGTTAAACTTGTACTTTTGAATGATTTCGGATCCTTTTATTTTTTGGCCAAATTTTAAAAACGGGCCTTTTTGAGCCAAGTTTTTTGGTGAAAAAAACTGCAAGGGGTTAAACTTGTACTTTTGATTGATTTTGGATCCTTTTATTTTTTGGCCAAATTTTAAAAATGGGCCTCTTTGAGCCAAGTTTTTTGGTGAAAAAACTGCAAGGGGTTAAACTTGTACTTTTGAATGATTTCGGACCATTTTATTTTTTGGCCACATTTTAAAAATGGGCCTTTTTGAGCCAAGATTTTTCATGAAAAAAACTGCAAGGGGTTAAACTTGTACTTTTGATTGATTTTGGATCCTTTTATTTTTTGGCCAAATTTTAAAAATGGGCCTTTTTGAGCCAAGATTTTTGGTGAACAAAACTGCAAGGGGTTAAACTTGTACTTTTGAATGATTTCGGATCCTTTTATTTTTTGGCCAAATTTTAAAAATGGGCCTTTTTGAGCCAAGATTTTTGGTGAAAAAAACTGCAAGGGGTTAAACTTGTACTTTTGAATGATCTCAAAACATTTTATTTTTTGGCCAAATTGTAAAAATGGGCCTTTTTGAGCCAAGATTTTTCATGAAAAAAAACTGCAATGGGTTAAACTTGTACTTTCGAGTGATTTCGGATCCTTTTTTTTTTTTGCAAAATTTTAAAAAATGGGCCTTTTTGAGCCAAGTTTTTTGGTGAAAAAACTGCAAGGGGTTAAACTTGTACTTTCGAATGATTTCGGATCCTTTTATTTTTTGGCCAAATTTTAAAAATGGGCCTTTTTGAGCCAAGATTTTTCATGAAAAAAACTGCAAGGGGTTAAACTTGTACTTTTTAATGATTTCGGACCATTTTTTTTTTGGGCCAAATTTTAAAAATGGGCCTTTTCGAGCCAAGTTTTTTTGGTGAAAAAACTGCAAGGGGTTAAACTTGTACTTTTGAATGATTTCGGACCATTTTATTTTTTGGCCACATTTTAAAAAACGGCCTTTTTGAGCCAAGATTTTTCATGAAAAAAACTGCAAGGGGTTAAACTTGTACTTTTGATTGATTTCGGATCCTTTTATTTTTTGGCCAAATTTTAAAAATGGGCCTTTTTGAGCCAAGTTTTTTGGTGAAAAAAACTGCAAGGGGTTAAACTTGTACTTTTGAATGATTTCGGATCCTTTTATTTTTTGGCCAAATTTTAAAAACGGGCCTTTTTGAGCCAAGTTTTTTGGTGAACAAAACTGCAAGGGGTTAAACTTGTACTTTCGAATGATTTCGGATCCTTTTATATTTTGGCCAAATTTTAAAAACGGGCCTTTTTGAGCCAAGTTTTTTGGTGAAAAAAACTGCAAGGGGTTAAACTTGTACTTTCGAATGATTTCGGATCCTTTTATTTTTTGGCCAAATTTTAAAAACGGGCCTTTTTGAGCCAAGTTTTTTGGTGAAAAAAACTGCAAGGGGTTAAACTTGTACTTTCGAATGATTTCGGATCCTTTTTTTTTTTTTGGCCAAATTTTAAAAATGGGCCTTTTTGAGCCAAGATTTTTCATGAAAAAAACTGCAAGGGGTTAAACTTGTACTTTTGATTGATTTCTGATCCTTTTATTTTTTTGCCAAATTTTAAAAATGGGCCTTTTTGAGCCAAGATTTTTGGTGAACAAAACTGCTAGGGTAACTTGTACTTTTGAACGATTCAGACTTTTATTTTGTTGGCCAAATTTTTAAAATGGGCCTTATTGAGCCAATTTTTTTGGTGAACAAAACTGCAAAAGGTTAAACTTGTGCCTATTTCATACATTAAGGAGATTTATTTTTAGCTGATTTTGTAAATTAAATAGTAATTTACTAATATAACTTCAAATACAAACTCGGACACAAATGAACAAAAAACAGTTTCATAAATTGTTTTTCTCTGGTTGTTAATGATTTATTCTGCTCTTTTAACATTAAATGTAAATCTGGTCATTAAATAAACAATTGGAAACGTACCAATTAAACAAAAATATGCAAATTGTTGTCCAAAATTGTATACAAATAATTATTAAAGTTTTTTTCTTCGTATCCATGCAAACAATCCTGGTAAGGTTAGTCTCAAAGCAGGGCCACCGCGTGCAGGTCCCAGGATACCAGCCCCACGCGCTTTTGGAGATCGTCAAGGCCATTGCACCTCCCTTGCGGAAGGGTCCGGTCCGCCACCCTGAGAACCAGGGCAGTCCTCTACTCCTACTAACGTGGTCCCTAATTCACGGTTAAATTAGGAACTGCTCCCGTTTGCCAACCATTTGTGATAACACCAGAACCATGCTCCTTGGGAGCAGCCTGATGCACCTTTAAGATCAACAACCAGCTGTCACCCTGGCCGGAAGTAGGACTCCGCATGCCTTGGTTGCATGCGTCCAAGCCCCTTTTAAGTTGGAATTGCCTTTTTCTTCATCCTATCAAATGATAAGATCAATCCATTGTTTTTGTGTTCGTATCCATGCCACCAATCGAAACCAAGGCCCAACAATCCTGGTAAGGTTAGTCTCAAAGCAGGGCCACCGCGTGCAGGTCCCAGGATACCAGCCCCGCGCGCTTTTGGAGATCGTCAAGGCCATTGCACCTCCCTTGCGGAAGGGTCCGGTCCGCCACCCTGAGAACCAGGGCAGTCCTCTACTCCTACTAACGTGGTCCCTAATTTACGCTAAAATTAGGAACTACTCCCGTTTGCCAACCATTTGTGATAACACCAGTACCATGCTCCTTGGGAACAGCCTGATGCACCTTTAAGATCAACAACCAGCTGTCACCCTGGCCGGAAGTAGGACTCCGCATGCCTTGGTTGCATGCGTCCAAGCCCCTTTTAAGTTGGAATTGCCTTTTTCTTCTTCCTATCAAATGATAAGATCAATCCATTGTTTTTGTGTTCGTATCCATGCCACCAATCGAAACCAAGGCACCAACAATCGGAACTCCGCCCAACAATCCTGGTAAGGTTAGTCTCAAAGCAGGGCCACCGCGTGCAGGTCCCAGGATACCAGCCCCACGCGCTTTTGGAGATCGTCAAGGCCATTGCACCTCCCTTGCGGAAGGGTCCGGTCCGCCACCCTGAGAACCAGGGCAGTCCTCTACTCCTACTAACGTGGTCCCTAATTTATGCTAAAATTAGGAACTACTCCCGTTTGCCAACCATTTGTGATAACACCAGTACCATGCTCCTTGGGAACAGCCTGATGCACCTTTAAGATCAACAACCAGCTGTCACCCTGGCCGGTAGTAGGACTCCGCATGCCTTGGTTGCATGCGTCCAAGCCCCTTTTAAGTTTGGAATTGCCTTTTTCTTCTTCCTATCAAATGATAAGATCAATCCATTGTTTTTGTGTTCGTATCCATGCCACCAATCGAAACCAAGGCACCAACAATCGGAACTCCGCCCAACAATCCTGGTAAGGTTAGTCTCAAAGCAGGGCCACCGCGTGCAGGTCCCAGGATACCAGCCCCACGCGCTTTTGGAGATCGTCAAGGCCATTGCACCTCCCTTGCGGAAGGGTCCGGTCCGCCACCCTGAGAACCAGGGCAGTCCTCTACTCCTACTAACGTGGTCCCTAATTTATGCTAAAATTAGGAACTACTCCCGTTTGCCAACCATTTGTGATAACACCAGTACCATGCTCCTTGGGAACAGCCTGATGCACCTTTAAGATCAACAACCAGCTGTCACCCTGGCCGGTAGTAGGACTCCGCATGCCTTGGTTGCATGCGTCCAAGCCCCTTTTAAGTTTGGAATTGCCTTTTTCTTCTTCCTATCAAATGATAAGATCAATCCATTGTTTTTGTGTTCGTATCCATGCCACCAATCGAAACCAAGGCACCAACAATCGGAACTCCGCCCAAAAATCCTGGTAAGGTTAGTCTCAAAGCAGGGCCACCGCGTGCAGGTCCCAGGATACCAGCCCCACGCGCTTTTGGAGATCGTCAAGGCCATTGCACCTCCCTTGCGGAAGGGTCCGGTCCGCCACCCTGAGAACCAGGGCAGTCCTCTACTCCTACTAACGTGGTCCCTAATTCACGGTTAAATTAGGAACTGCTCCCGTTTGCCAACCATTTGTGATAACACCAGAACCATGCTCCTTGGGAGCAGCCTGATGCACCTTTAAGATCAACAACCAGCTGTCACCCTGGCCGGAAGTAGGACTCCGCATGCCTTGGTTGCATGCGTCCAAGCCCCTTTTAAGTTGGAATTGCCTTTTTCTTCATCCTATCAAATGATAAGATCAATCCATTGTTTTTGTGTTCGTATCCATGCCACCAATCGAAACCAAGGCACCAACAATCGGAACTCCGCCCAACAATCCTGGTAAGGTTAGTCTCAAAGCAGGGCCACCGCGTGCAGGTCCCAGGATACCAGCCCCACGCGCTTTTGGAGATCGTCAAGGCCATTGCACCTCCCTTGGGGAAGGGTCCGGTCCGCCACCCTGAGAACCAGGGCAGTCCTCTACTCCTACTAACGTGGTCCCTAATTTATGCTAAAATTAGGAACTACTCCCGTTTGCCAACCATTTGTGATAACACCAGTACCATGCTCCTTGGGAACAGCCTGATGCACCTTTAAGATCAACAACCAGCTGTCACCCTGGCCGGTAGTAGGACTCCGCATGCCTTGGTTGCATGCGTCCAAGCCCCTTTTAAGTTTGGAATTGCCTTTTTCTTCTTCCTATCAAATGATAAGATCAATCCATTGTTTTTGTGTTCGTATCCATGCCACCAATCGAAACCAAGGCACCAACAATCGGAACTCCGCCCAACAATCCTGGTAAGGTTAGTCTCAAAGCAGGGCCACCGCGTGCAGGTCCCAGGATACCAGCCCCACGCGCTTTTGGAGATCGTCAAGGCCATTGCACCTCCCTTGCGGAAGGGTCCGGTCCGCCACCCTGAGAACCAGGGCAGTCCTCTACTCCTACTAACGTGGTCCCTAATTCACGGTTAAATTAGGAACTGCTCCCGTTTAGAAAGAGAGGAATAGAGTAGAACGGTGCCTAATAGAAACCATCAAATAGGGGGGGCAGGACGTTTTTTCTTTTTTAAGTCACACTTGTGTACAGTGCTGCAAAAACAGCCCACTATACAACGATGATACACAAAAATGAACTTACTTTTATATCATATCAAATTCAAACAACTTTTCATTGTCAACTAGTCAGATATTTCCTATAAAGATCTTCACTCCATTTTGTTTATGGTGTAAACAAGAGTGCTCAGGCAACAGAGAAATGGCGTAACCAGAAATTTTTAATGTATTGAAACCATTCATTTGTGCATGTTTTTATCTCATAAATATGGGGGGGGGCAAAGGTGGGGTCCAAGAATTCTGAGCAGGGGGCTCCACCCCTCTGGTTATGCCACTGCTACACAGAGAACAAGTCTGGGATGAGTCCAAGTACCCTGGACTGAAGCTTTGGTAAAGCATAAGACACACTAGTGATGTTTTGGTGAACAAGTTGATGTCCATCCACAAACAAAAAGAGCCAGTGAACTGTTTCAAAAAGTTTGAAATTAGTTTACCCTGGGTTTGACCATTAAGCAAGGAAACTTCAAATAACTTTCCTATTTGAAAGTTGCAGACCTCTTCCCCTATCTAAGATGTCATGGATTTGAGGAAGATTTACAGTTCTACGAATTGTAAAAGATGACGACCACTCCTTTTTAATTCATAGACGGAAAATTGTATCTTATTTACTGTACCAAGGTATGATTATGCTTTCTGCCCTACAAAACTGCATAAGCTATCATCAATGGCTGCCTCTTTTGGGGCTAGTTTTTCTCAAGCATGGAGTCCCCAGAGTGGTTTGTAAGTTAGTGTTAGTATGTGTATAAATAATAATAATAATAATAATTTATTTTTGATATAGCGTCTTACATAAAAAAATCTCAAAACGCTGAACAGTATTTTACATTATAAACATTAAGCTAAAAAGAGAAGCAAAATACAGCAAAATTACATTGTACAAAAAGAACGACAAAAACAAACAATGACATACACCTATTAGAGACAATCAACAATATTACACCACAGAAAAGGCAATGAAAAATACGCAAAAATTCAAAGATAATGTCTTTTAAAAAGAAATGTTTTGAGATGAGTTTTAAAAATATCAAAGTTGGTGATAATCCTCAAATGAATGGGTAAATTATTCCAAAGAGTAGGAGCATAAATAGAAAAAGCCCGATCCCCATAAGATTTGCTAGGCTTTGGGCCAACTAAGGAATAATTAAGTTTGACACCAACACAACTTCTAGTACGAATATGAGAAACATAAATTGAAATTAATTCTGACAGATAGCGAGGGGCCGATTTACCGTGATGAATAAGTTTAAAAATAACACAGACGATTTTATATTCAACACGAACTTTGACTGGAAGCCAGTGTAAATCAAAAAGAACTGGTGTCATATCTGAACGGCGATCAAACCGTTTCCTAATAACAAGACGGGCGGCAGCATTTTGAATATGTTGTAACTTCTCAAATTGATAATTGTATAAACCAAAGTATAAGCTATTGCAATAATCTAACCGGGAAGTAACAAATGCATGTATAAGTTTTTCAGTACTAGATTGGTCCAAAAATTTCCTTAATCTACCAATCCGCCAGAGGGAGTGAGATGCAACCCTACACACATTAGATATATGAGCATTCATGGTGCCACTCGAGTCAAGTACCACCCCTAGATCACGAACTGTATCAGAGGCCATAATACGGACATCACCTATCCGCACATCTGTCTTCACGTCCCGCAGACCGGAATCTTTGAAGCGTGAAGAAAACCACAAGATTTCAGTCTTGCTATCGTTTAAGGCAAGCATATTTGTTCGCATCCAGCAACGGATTTCGTCAACGCAGGACTCAATTTGAGTCACACAAGAAAAATTAGCCACAAGAAATGTAAAGCTGACAATCATCAGCATAAATTACACAATTCAGACCATGGCGGGTGATAATGTCCTTGAGTGGATCCATGTAAAGAGAAAACAAAACCGGTCCCAGAACAGAACCTTGTGGCACTCCAAATTGGAGAGTCTGCCGCCTTGACAACAATGACCCTATTGACACCCTTTGTGTTCTACCACGCAGAAAAGAATTCAGCCAGTCATAGACTTTGCTCCTAATTCCGAAGCGGTCATGTAATCTTTTTGCAAAATCCAACATTACTAAAATAACATCATGTTGCCTACCGAGAGCACACATAACATCGTTGTGCACTCGTAAGAGGGCAGTTTCGGTACTATGGCCCTCACGATAGGCAGACTGAAATTTACCATACAATGCATTATCCTGAAAATATGTGTTAAGTTGAAGAAAACCAGCCTTTTCAAGAAATTTATCTAAAAATGAACAATTTGAAACAGGACGGTAATTTTTAAAGACATTCCTATCTAGTACAGTGCTGCAAAAATAGCCCACTATACGATGACAAGGATTTACTTACTTTTTTATCAGCCTTAGATATCCACGCTGTTGACGGGTAAACACTGGGCTGATGATATGCACTTTAGGTCTCAGACATCTACATTGGTGATGGGTAGATCACATTTGACAATGACATATCTTCCTTTATATGAATTAACAAAATAAAATTACTTATTAGTCAAATGTTTTATGTAAAAGGTATTTTCTTTCAAACAAATGCTATTTGAATTTGCTGTTTAAAATTAATGTGTAACCACAAACAAATTTAACGATGCAAAAACTAAAATTTTAAAAGCTGATCATAAAGTAACAAGCTTTTCTGAAAAATCCTTTACTGGAGTAAAGTCTCTTCTTTATCAGAGTTGGATAGGTTTGTTAAGAAACACTATTTCTTTAAAGGTATCGTACACATTTGGTAATGACTCAAAACAAATATTAGCATAAAAACTTACTTGGTAACAAGCAACGGAGAGCTGTTGATAGTATAAAACATTGTAGGAAACGAATTCCTCTGAAGTAACGTAGTTTTCGAGAAAGAGGTAATTTCTCACTATAATAATAAAAACTTGTTGCAAGAAGTTTTTATTTCTATCTGAAAGCACACAAATTTGTACAACAAGGGTGTTTTTTCTTTCATTTTCTGCAACTTTGATAACCAATTGAGCCCAATTTTTCACAGGCTTGTTATTTTAAGCATAATGTTGGGATACACCAAGTAAGAACACTGGCTCTAGGAAGCTCTTAATATTTGAGTCATTACCTTTTTATAGTCGAATAGACATCGTAGATACTGGTTAATAACCATTTTAAACTTAAAATTTGCATTTAGTAATAAAGAATTCAAGTCCTTTATTCCTTTACTGGAATAATCTATGTGCAGAACTTAAACAGTCAGCCAGTGTTATACCTTTTTGTAAAAGACTGAAGAATATATTGATTGATTTATACACCACTTAATTTATTTGTATCTCTTTTATTTTTAATACACCTAATGTATTAGTAATTATATATCTATTACCCAGTCTCACTCATGCATAAACATGTCGGTGTCCCCATTCTTTTATTCCCCCTTTTTTGTATGTGCGGGTACTGTTTTCCTTGCTTACGTTTCTTTTGTCTTTGTCTTTATAGGGAAGGGAAACAAAAAGCATTTGCTTCTCCTTTTTCCTACATGTTAATGTTACATAATATTATCTATTTATTTTTCAATATTTTGTAATGTTGACATGAAATAAATGTATCTGAAATGAAAAATGAATGAAAATGATTATTGCAATGTCAGGGGAATAACCGTTTTCCCGAGCTTGTGCAGAAACGTTAAGTCCATAAACACGCGACTTCTTGATTGTGCGTTGTGTATTATAGGAGTCTCCCCCGTGATAATGCCGCGGTCTGCGTTGTTGGTGTTTTTTGCGGGAATCGCCGTGTGTGTATGTTAGGGTTGAATTTGATGTGTAGAGCGATGTGGCGTGTCGTGGCCGAGCGGATAAGAACACCGAACTCAAGCTCTGGTGTTTCTGATCAGCAGAGTGTGGGTTCGAATCCCAGTAGTGACACTTGTGTCCTTAAGCACTTAACCACATGCTTCCTCCTTCGGATGGGACGTTAAGCTGTAGGTCCTGTGTGTTGTGTAATGCACGTAAAAGAACCCAGTGTACCTATCGTCAAGAGAAGGGGTTTGCCCTGGTGTTCCTGGTTTGATTGGCTGCATATTGCGCAACAGCACCTTGTAAACAATTACATGGTGCTATGTAAAGGAAAAAGGTCTCATACTTCAACACGTAACTCCACTTACCTTGTAGGAAAAATACTGAGCGCTTTGAGACACCCATCGGGAGTATAAAGCGCTATATAAGAACTGCGTATTATAATTATTATTATTATTACTGAAAATCAAGACGAGCTGCGGAATCGCCTCGCCTCTCAAAGAACGAAAAACCCCAAACTATAAATTCGTTGTAAATTGGCTTGCTGATTATTTGCCTATTGGATCGTCCTGTAAAAAGTCACATTTACGGCCGTATTGATTGCAAATGGTGAAGTTTGGCGGTGTATTTGCGTTAGCTCAGTGCATTCATATAGGCAGGCCCAAACTAACTAGACGCCGGTGACGTCATGAGTTCCTCGTCGCGGGGTTTATTTGACCTCACGTTTTCAGATTTCGAGCTGGGAGTGTTTCGAGGAAAAGACATTTTTACCCTGTTTTAGCGTGAGGTAAGGGACTCATAATAATTTTTTATATTTCTTGGGGACTCCATCTATTGGAAAAATGTAAAAGCTAAATATTTCCAAACATCCTGGAGCCCCTCTTTAAGAAACATTGCAGTGTACTATATATAGTTTGTTTCTACAGATGTCATACCCGGTGAAATAACTGAATGGAATGTCTTGCACCTTTTAAAAAACGTGAAATGAATCTTAGGAGAATTGGACCCAAATTACAATACCATCAGCCAGTAAGATTGGAAAGCTATACAAATTGAAAATGATTTCCAACTCAAATTGGGAGCAACTTTCAACGTTAGTTTATGAATTACATTTTTACCTGTTTGACAGAGAAGGGATTTGACATACCAGGCTGATGCAGGTCTTTAGGCATCACCTTTGTTGATTGGTTGAACTTGTTAGAGTTGAATGGCATCACCTTTGTTGATTGGTTGAACTTGTTAGAGTTGAACGGCAGTCCTAGAAAAAAGGGAAAACATGATATTTGAAAAGGATAGAACAAGGGTCGTGTTCTGTCTTTAAATAATTATGGTTGGAAGTCAGTTATTTGTTATGCCTTTGAAGGGGCTGGTGTCATAGCTCTGAAACATGGATTTTATGTGCAACACGTTTGTTGATTGGTTGAACTTGTTGGAGTTGAACGGCATTTCATATATTAAACAAAAAAGGAAAACATGATATTTGAAAAGGGTAGTGTTTTGTCTCTAAATAACCATGGTTGAAAGTCGGGTATTTGTTATGCCTTAATTGAGGGGGTTGGTGTCATAGCTCTGAAACATGGAGGGATGCGTCAACCCCCCCCCCACACACCACACACACACAATGAGACAATGAGGTTGATGGCCTAGGGGCACAGCAGGATAGATTATCAATCAATTCTAAATTCAAGACAAAGTACACGATTCGTAATTTAAAAAAACACCAAAACATTAATTTGATTAGTCCCCAGAGTGTTGTGATACCTTGGAGTTAATAAGATAATGTCGTGCCAATCAAACAAAACTCACACCAATCAAACAAAACTCACACGGGTCAAATGGAAGTAATTGGCAGATTTTTATAAAAATGTAATGTATTTTTGTATTTGGATCATCCATGGTCAAGATTTTAGATGCTTATTTTTCTTTGTTAAATAACTTCTAATTATTTTATCTAAATGTTTTCTTAATAATGACCCATGTCCAATTCCATCTTGACTTTGCAAAAACAAAGTCACACTGTCATAGCTCTGAAACATGGAGGCATTTGTCAACCCCCCCCCTCCAACACATTCAGATTAGCTTTTAAATTATTGTGCAGCAAGGTTTAAAAATTTACAAAAGAACAAAATGAATAAACTATGCAAACATTTTCAATTAATGTTTAAGCCCTAGTAAGGTATTCACTGATGTCAGATTGAGCTAAATGTTCCACCGAGATGGCTATTCTCGATGTTCTCAGTGAAATTATTGATGCAATTGAAAATAAACATTTTTCTGTGAATGTTTGTCTGGACCTGTCCAAGGCCTTTGACACAGTCAACCATGATATACTTCTTTCCAAATTAGAGCACTAGGGTGTGCGTGGATTGGCCTTGGACTGGTTCAGGAGTTACTTATCTAAAAGAAGGCAGTTTGTCTCCTATAACTCACATCATTCCACTGAAAAAATTATTACTTGCGGAGTTCCACAGGGAAGTGTGCTAGGGCCTTTGTTATTTATTATTTATGTTAATGATATTTTTAATTCTTAGGACAAACTTTCCTTTTGTTTATTTGCAGATGATACAAGTTTATCGTATAATCATCAGAATGTTGATCAGGCCATTCAAGATTTAAATGTTGAACTTGTCAAAGTTAGCATATGGCTCTTATCGAATAGATTGTGTGTTAATTTACTCAAGACCAATTATATTATTTTCTCTGCAAGACAACACATATATAATCAAAATGCTCCACTTATTTTAAATAATACTATTTCAACCAAAGTGAAGTTTACTAAATTCCTTAAGATTCTTATTGATGAAAATCTCTCTTGGAATAATCATATTAGTAGTTTGTGTACTAAGGTGTCAAAAAATGTTGGAGTCATGAGCAGACTTAAGTACTTTCTACCCAAACACATTTTGGTCACACTTTATAACTCCTTTGTACTTCCTTATTTGAATTATGCTTCTCTTGCCTGGGGTTCATCAACATCCGGTTGTAATAAATTATTTTTGTTACAGAAAAAATGCTATCCGTATTATTCATGGTGCAGGTTATCTAGAACATACTTCCCCATTATTTGCCATATCAAGTATTTTAAAACTTGGTGATATTCATTCATTTAATTTAGCAAATTTTATGTTTAAACAATGTCGTAATTTATTACCACAAAAAATTCAAGGCTTCTTTTTAGCTAGTGCTTCAGTTCACACTCACCAGACCCGTAGTTTAGCCAAAGGGAATCTTTTTTTTAAACCAAGTAGAACTGAGTTTTTTCGAAAGAGTGTCTTTCATAAAGGAGTCCTTTACTGGAATAATCTAATAAGTGCAGAACTTAAACAGTCAGCCAGTGTTTTATCTTTTCGTAAAAGACTGAAGAATATATTGATTGATTTATACACTACTTAATTTATTTGTATCTCTTTTATTTTTAATACACCTAATGTATTAGTAATTATATATCTATTACCCAGTCTCACTCATGCATAAACATGTCCGTGTCCCCATTCTTTTATTCCCCCTTTTTTGTAGGTGCGGGTACTGTTTTCCTTGCTTACGTTTCTTTTGTCTTTGTTTTTATAGGGAAGGGAAACAAAAAGCATTTGCTTCTCCTTTTTCCTACATGTTAATGTTACATTATTATCTATTTATTTTTCAATATTTTGTAATGTTGACATGAAATAAATGTATCTGAAATGAAAAATGAATGAAAATGATTATTGCAATTTCATGGGAATAACCGTTTTCCCGAGCATGTGCAGAAACGTTAAGTCCATAAACACGCGACTTCTTGATTGTGCGTTGTGTATTATAGAAGTCTCCCCCGTGATAATGCCGCGGTCTGGGTTGTTGGTGTTTTTTGCGGGAATCGCCGTGTGTGTATGTTAGGGTTGAATTTGATGTGTAGAGCAATGTGGCGTGTCGTGGCCAAGCGGATAAGAACACCGAACTCAAGCTCTGGTGTTTCTGATCAGCAGAGTGTGGGTTCGAATCCCAGTAGTGACACTTGTGTTCTTAAGCAAGACACTTAACCACATGCTTCCTCCTTCGAATGGGACGTTGTGTTGTGTAATGCACGTAAAAGAACCCAGTGTACCTATCGTCAAGAGAAGGGGTTTGCCCTGGTGTTCCTGGTTTGATTGGCTGCATATTGCGCAACAGAACCTTGAAACAATTACATGGTGCTATGTAAAGGAAAAAGGTCTCATACTTCAACACGTAACTCCACTTACCTTGTAAAAAAAATACTGAGCGCTTTGAGACACCCATCGGGAGTATAAAGCGCTATATAAGAACTGCGTATTATAATTATTATTATTATTACTGAAAATCAAGCCGAGCTGCGGAATCGCCTCGCCTCTCAAAGAACGAAAAACCCCAAATTATAAATTTGTTGTAAATTGGCTTGCTGATTATTTGCCTATTGGATCGTCCTGTAAAAAGTCACATTTACGGCCGTATTGAGTGCAAATGGTGAAGTTTGGCGGTGTATTTGCGTTAGCTCAGTGCATTCATATAGGCAGGCCCAAACTAACTAGACGCCGGTGACGTCATGAGTTCCTCGTCGCAGGGTTTATTTGACCTCACGTTTTCAGATTTCGAGCTGGGAGTGTTTCGAGGAAAAGACATTTTTACCCTGTTTTAGCGTGAGGTAAGGGACTCATAATAATTTTTTATATTTCTTGGGGACTCCATCTATTGGAAAAATGTAAAAGCTAAATATTTCCAAACATCCTGGAGCCTCTCTTTAAGAAACATTGCAGTGTACTATATATAGTTTGTTTCTACAGATGTCATACCCGGTGAAATAACTGAATGGAATGTCTTGCACCTTTTAAAAAATGTGAAATGAATCTTAGGAGAATTGGACCCAAATTACAATACCATCAGCCAGTAAGATTGGAAAGCTATACAAATTGAAAATGATTTCCAACTCAAATTGGGAGCAACTTTCAACGTTAGTTTGTGAATTACATTTTTACCTGTTTGACAGAGAAGGGATTTGACATACCAGGCTGATGCAGGTCTTTAGGCATCATTGATTGAACTTGTTAGAGTTGAATGGCATCACCTTTGTTGATTGGTTGAACTTGTTAGAGTTGAATGGCAGTCCTAGAAAAAAGTGAAAACATGATATTTGTAAAGGATAGAACAAGGGTCGTGTTCTGTCTTTAAATAATTATGGTTGGAAGTCAGTTATTTGTTATGCCTTTGAAGGGGCTGGTGTCATAGCTCTGAAACATGGATTTTATGTGCAACACGTTTGTTGATTGGTTGAACTTGTTGGAGTTGAACAGCATTTCATATATTAAACAAAAAAGGAAAACATGATATTTGAAAAGGATAGATTAAGGGTAGTGTTTTGTCTCTAAATAACCACTGTTGGAAGTCGGGTATTTGTTATGCCTTAATTGAGGGGGTTGGTGTCATAGCTCTGAAACATGGAGGGATGCGTCAACCCCCCCCCCCCCACACACCACACACACACAATGAGACAATGAGGTTGATGGCCTAGGGGCACAGCAGGATAGATTATCAATCAATTCTAAATTCAAGACAAAGTACGCGATTCGTAATTAAAAAAACACCAAAACATTAATTTGATTAGTCCCCAGAGTGTTGTGATACCTTGGAGTTAATAAGATAATGTCGTGCCAATCAAACAAAACTCACACCAATCAAACAAAACTCACCCGGGTCAAATAATTGTTAAATAACTTCTAATTATTTCATCTAAATGGTTTTCTTCATAATGACCCATGTCCAATTCCATCTTGACTTTGCAAAAACAAAGTCACACTGTCATAGCTCTGAAACATGGAGGCATTTGTCACCCCACCCCCCCCCCCATCCAACACAATCAGTTTGATGGCACAGATGGGCACAGATGGGCACAGATGGTTTAGATTTCCAAACAATTCTAAATTCAAGACAAAGGACATGACTCGTAATTAAAAAATGAAAATAAAACATTAATTGTATTAGTCCCAAGACTGTTGTGATACCTTGTAGTCAATGTGATGATGTTCATGCCAAATCAAATAAAACTAATCAGGGTCAAATGTAAGTAATTGGCAGAAATTTTATAAGTGTGTGGTATTATTTAGATCATCCATGATTAAGAATTTTGATTCTTATTTTGTAGTATTAATATGCTTCTAATTATTTCATCGAAATTGTTTTTTCTTCATAATGACCCATGTCCAATTCCATCTTGACTTTGCAAGAACAAAGTCGCACTTGTGTACAGTGCTGCAAAAACAGCCCACTACACAACGATGATACACAAAATGAACTTACTTTTATATCATCCTCCTGACACCTATGTTGAGCTTGAGGTAAACACTGGGCTGATGATTGTGCACTTACAGATCTCAGAAATCCAGATTATGAATGGGTGGCTCTCAGTGGAGGATGGCATGCTTTTCTGTTATGCAAACAAATTCAAACAATTTGTTAGTGTCAACTAGTGGGATATTTCCACTCCAATTTTGTTATGGTGTAAAAATTCATTCAGATTAGCTTTTAAATTAATGTGCAGCAAGGTTTACAAATTTACAAAAGAACAAAATGAATAAACTATGCAAACAAGATTTTCAACTAATGTTTAAGCCCTATAGTAAGGTATTCACTGATGTTCAAAAAGTGACATACTTGGATCGTTGTACTTTTACATCAGACTGAGACATTGTGGAAAGGTAGATCTACTTGGTGTTTTCTACATTAAAGGAACGTTACAGAACTGGTAATTAAAAAAATTCTTTATGATCACAGATTTACATAAAACTTACACGGTCTAATGATGATGATAGTAAAAAACATCCCTAGAAATATTTCTGTCTGAAATGCCATATTTGATGAGAAATAAATAAAACTAATTTCCGATTGGAGTTTATCGCTCATGAGCGTTTTATTCATGCATTGTATAACACTTGCAAATGTGTAATCGGTTTTTCACTATTTTCTCGTGACCCAGACGGCCGATCGATCTCAAACTTCTACAGGTTTGTCAGTTTATGTATATGGTGGATTATATAAAGTGCTTACACTGTTTTGTGAGCAAAAACCAATTCTGTAATGTTCCTTTAAGTCAGGCAAAATGAAGCATAATAAAAATCAACTAAATATGGATTATATAACTTCCTAAAAATTGCGATAAAAGAAAACAAATTTTTGTAGTTCAACAGTTTTATCTCCAGCTTTTGGTGAAGATGGTGCTGTACGAGGTTTTTTTAAAAATATCATTAAACCAATATGCTGAGTTCAGGAATCTCAAACAAAAAGCTCCATTTACTGGAAATCAATGTCATTCATTAATATTACGGTACACAAAACATGATCGGCAGTGAGTGAGTGGTTTTATTAGGGGCATGTGAATCTTAAAATAAAGGAAACAAAATATCATAAAACACAGGGTTTTTATTTACCTTGCTATGGATGCAGTTTGTGCTCCTCACATGAATTGCCGGGGTGTGAAGTTGCTTTTCAGAAGATTGATGGCATACCTCCGGGATGCAAAGTTCCACTGCTGCATGTGTGGTGAAGATGTCTTGGTTGGTTACCAAATCAACCTGTATCATCTGTGAAAGGAATGAAGGAAGTCTGGCTGATTCGGATAAACAAGGAAACTTGGGAAGAGGTATGAGATGGAGCTGAAAATGTGATTTAGGAAGCCAGGGATATAACGTGATTTGTACTTCAAGGTACACATTGGCTTCATTGGGTATTTTGGCTACAAAATAGACCTAAACAAGACTTTAAAGGTTTTCCAGAAATAGAGTAGAACAGGACCAAAAAGAAACCATCAAATTTAGCTGTTTTCAAGCATTGTTAAAAAAATTAAGGTCACATGATTTTTCTGAACCGGTTTTTGATTTGGATAAATCACCTGCTGATCTTCAAAGTTAGGTTTACTTTTACTGCACAAAATTCAACTCTGTTTTTTTAAAAACAATTGTTTATGAGTATTTGACAAAAGAGACCATGTTTTCAGATTGTGGACAAAATTTATAAGTAATATGACAAATCAAACATAAGAATGTATTTAATTCAGAGAATGTTCCACGGTGCACTCAGTGCCAAAACTAGGGTACAATTCTAGGGGGCACAAGGGGGTGTACCATTTTTTCTAGAGTGGCACATAGCCATTTAGAACTGTAGTTTTTATGCATCTTATAAATAGTTGGTGCGATGTTTCCAACTATGTAATTCAGATTCAGATTCACTGGGTGCACAGTGTGGGGGTTAGCGAGATATTAACCCTGAGGCAATATCTTAGCACCATTGCTAAAAGGCTGTGCTATGCAATGTGTAGGGGATTGCGCCCAGATCGCTGCAGGCATCACAAGTAAATTGAACATGGATGCAAAGACGTTGATGCCCCACATTAGTACAATGGGTTTGTCCAGCCGGCCATACCTCCAAGTCAATATGCCTTGTGGTGTAAAACTTTCTTTAAGATCAACTAAATATGGATTATATGACTTCCTAAACAATTAGATAAAAGGAAACCAATATTTGTAGTTCAACAGATTTATCTCCAGCTTTTGGTGAAGATGGCGTTTGTTCTTGTTTTTTAATATCAATACTAATATGCTGAGTTTAGGAATCTTTAAAAAAAAAATCCATTTACAAGAAAGTAATGTCTTTGGTAAGTGTTAAATATTTGAACACTTTAAAGTTATAAATATAGAAAATATCAGGTAATAAACCACAAGGGAAACTGACGGGGTAAATTTTGAATAATTTTGGGTTGAACAAAGACAAATTTACTGGAGCAGGATTGGAACCAACGACCTCCGGATTAAATCCCACTCTAGTCAATTTTTCTTTGTTCAACCCAAACCCAGTCAGTTTCCCTTGTGGTTTAATACCTGATATTTGAAATAGCAAAATTGCATCCCCTTAAGGTGATCCCTTGGCTGGCGCTTCCCAGATTGTATAGTAAACTTGGGTGTGATCCCTGGCTACACAGCAGTTGATGGTTGCATGGCTTCTGACTGCAACCCCGAACAAAGATATTGACAAATAGGGAGACCGCCAAAATAGGGCTGGATAGCTCAGTTGGAAGAGCGCCGGCATGTTAATCCGGAGGTCGATGGTTCAAATCCCGCTCTCGTCAATTTTTCTTTTTTCAACCCAAAATTACTCTAAAGTCATGGTACACAAAACATGACTGGCAGTGAGTGAGTGGTTTTGGTAGGGGCATGTGAATCTTCAAATAAGGGAAACAAAATATTCTAAAACACAGGGGTTTTATTTACCTTCCCATGGATGCATTTTGTGCTCCTCACATGAATTAACCTGGATGTGAAGTTGCATTTCAGAAGATAGATGTCATACCTCCAGGATGTAAGACAAAAGACCACTGCTGTGAGGGGAAGATGTCTTGGTTGGTTACCAAATTCACCTGTATCATCTGTGAAAGATTTCATGTTTTTCAGTCTGGCTTATTCGGGTATACAAGGAAATTTGGGAATAGGTGATGGATCCGAAAATGTGATTTAGGATTCAAGGATACAAAGTAATTTATGCTTGAAGGTACACATTGGCTTCGTCAGGGGCTATTTTTGCCACAAAATTGACCTAAACAAGACTTTAAAGATTTTTCAGGAATAGAGTAGAACGGTACCTAATAGAAACCATTAAATATAGGGGGGGGGCAGGACGTTTTCTTTTTTAAGTCACACTTGTGTACAGTGCTGCAAAAACAGCCCACTATACAACGATGATACACAAAAATGAACTTACTTTTATATCAACCTCCTGACACCTATGCCGAGTGTGACGTAAACACTGGGCTGATGATTGTGCACTTTCAGATCTCAGAAATCCAGAATATGAATGGGTGGCTCTCAGTGGAGGACGGCATGCTTTTCTATTATGCAAACAAATTCAAACAACTTTTCATTGTCAACTAGTCAGATATTGCCTATTAAGATCTTCACTCCATTTTGTTTATGGTGTAAACAATTCAAGAGTGCTCAGACAACAGAGAAATGGCGTAACCAGACATTTTTAATGTATTGAAACCATTCATGTGTGCATGTTTTTATCTCATAAATATGGGGGGGGCAAAGGTGGGGTCCAAGAATTCTGAGCAGGGGGCTCCACCCCTCTGGTTATGCCACTGCTACACAGAGAACAAGTCTGGGATGAGTCCAAGTACCCTGGACTGAAGCTTTGGTAAAGCATAAGACACACTAGTGATGTTTTGGTGAACAAGTTGATGTCCATCCACAAACAAAAAGAGCCAGCGAACTGTTTCAAAAAGTTTGAAATTAGTTTACCCTGGGTTTGACCATTAAGCGAGGAAACTTCAAATAACTTTCCTATTTGAAAGTTGCAGACCTCTTCCCCTATCTAAGACGTCATGGATTTGAGGAAGATTTACAGTTCTACGAATTGTAAAAGATGATGACCACCCCTTTTTAATTCATAGACGGAAAATTGTATCTTATTTACTGTACCAAGGTATGATTATGCTTTCTGCCCTACAAAACTGCATAAGCTATCATCAATGGCTGCCTCTTTTGGGGCAAGGTTTTCTCAAGCATGGAGTCCCCAGAGTGGTTTGTAAGTTAGTGTTAGTATGTGTATAGTGCTGCAAAAACAGCCCACTATACGATGACAAGGATTTACTTACTTTTTTATCAGCCTTAGATATCCACGCTGTTGACGGATAAACACTGGGCTGATGATATGCACTTTAGGTCTCAGACATCTACATTGGTGATGGGTAGATCACATTTGACAATGGCATATCTTCCTTTATATGAATTAACAAAATAAAATTACTTATTAGTCAAATGTTTTATGTAAAAGGTATTTTCTTTCAAACAAATGCTATTTGAATTTGCTGTTTAAAATGAATGTGTAACCACAAACAAATTTAACGATGCAAAAACCAAAATTTTAAAAGCTGATCATAAAGTAACAAGCTTTTCTGAAAAATCCTTTACTGGAGTAAAGTCTCTTCTTTATCAGAGTTGGATAGGTTTGTTAAGAAACACTATTTCTTTAAAGGTATCGTACACATTTGGTAATGACTCAAAACAAATATTAGCATAAAAACTTACTTGGTAACAAGCAACGGAGAGCTGTTGATAGTATAAAACATTGTAGGAAACGAATCCCTCTGAAGTAACGTAGTTTTTGAGAAAGAGGTAATTTATCACTAAAATAATAACAACTTGTTGCAAGAAGTTTTTATTTCTATCTGAAAGCACACAAATTTGTACAACAAGGGTGTTGTTTCTTTCATTATTTTCTGCAACTTTGATAACCAATTGAGCCCAATTTTTCACAGGTTTGTTATTTTAAGCATAATGTTGGGATACACCAAGTGAGAACACTGGCTCTAGGATGCTCTTAATATTTGAGTTATTACCTTTTCATGGTCGAATAGACATCGTAGATACCGGTTAATAACCATTTTAAACTTAAAATTTGCATTTAGTAATAAAGAATTCAAGTCAAATATGCACCTGTCCGCGCGGCTATACTCTTTCTGTCCATCCAGAGTATCCTAAATTGTGTACCTGTAAAATGAAGCCTACACGTTGGGTAGTTTTTCGCTACAAACAAGCTAAAATTTCCACGGAACTTAACTAGCTCCGCAGACCATGAGCGTGCGGACCAGTGCTGTATACAGTTTTAACATATGCACACCAGCTCTTTTGTTATCAAACAAGCAAGAATGCCCTTGCTAAACCTTTAGCCATAGTCTTCAATAAGGCTATTTCTTCTAGTGTTTTTCCGGATCGTTTAAAGACAGGGAGAGTAGTACCTATCCACAAAGGTAACAGTAAGAATGAAATATGTAATTACAGACCTATCAGCATGTTACCAATCTTTTCCAAATTTTTTGAAAAGCTTATCTACAGCCGAATGATGTGTTTTATAAACAAGCATGGTCTATTGTCTAAATCACAATATGGCATTCGACCTAAATGTTCCATCACCGAGATGGCTATTCTCGATGTTCTCAGTGAAATTATTGATGCAATTGAAAATTAACATTTTTCTGTGAATGTTTTTCTGGACCTGTCCAAGGCCTTTGACACAGTCAACCATGATATACTTCTTTCCCAATTAGAGCACTACGGTGTGCGTGGATTGGCCTTGGACTGGTTCAGGAGTTACTTATCTAAAAGAAGGCAGTTTGTCTCCTATAACTAGACATCATTCCACTGAAAAAATTATTACTTGCGGAGTTTCACAGGGAAGTGTGCTAGGGCCTTTGTTATTTGTAATTCTTCGGACAAACTTTCCTTTTGTTTATTTGCGGATGATACAAGTTTATGGTATAATCATCAGAATGTTGATAAGGCCATTCAAGATTTAAATGTTGAACTTGTCAAAGTTAGCAAATGGCTCTTATCGAATAGATTGTGTGTTAATTTACTCAAGACCAATTATATTATTTTCTCTGCAAGACAACACATATATTTAATCAAAATGCTCCACTTATTTTAAATAATACTATTTTAACCAAAGTGAAGTTTACCAAATTCCTTGGCATTCTTATTCATGAAAATCTCTCTTGGAATAATCATATTAGTAGTTTGTGTACTAAGGTGTCAAAAAATGTTGGAGTCATGAGCAGACTTAGGTATTTTCTACCCAAACACATTTTGGTCACAATTTATAACTCCTTTGTACTTCCTTATTTGAATTATGCTTCTCTTGCCTGGGGTTCATCAACATCAGGTTGTAATAAATTATTTTTGTTACAGAAAAGGGCTATCCGTATTATTCATGGTGCAGGTTATCTAGAACATACTTCCCCATTATTTGCCATATCAAGTATTTTAAAACTTGGTGATATTCATTCATTTAATTAGGCAAATTTTATGTTTAAACAGTCTCGTAATTTATTACCACAAAAAATTCAAGGCTTCTTTTTAGCTAGTGCTTCAGTTCACACTCACCAGACCCGTAGTTATAGCCAAAGGGAAACTTTTTTTTAAACCAAGTAGAACTGAGTTTTTTAGAAAGAGTGTCTTTCATAAAGGAGTCCTTTACTGGAATAAGTGCAGAACTTAAACAGTCAGCCAGTGTTTTATCTTTTCGTAAAAGACCAAAGAATACATTGATTAATTTATACACCACTTAATTTATTTGTATCTCTTTTATTTTTAATACACCTAATGTATTAGTAATTATATATCTATTACCCAGTCTCACTCATGCATAAACATGTCCGTGTCCCCATTCTTTTATTCCCCCTTTTTTGTACGTACCGGTACTGTTTTTCTTGTTTACGTTTCTTTTGTCTTTGTCTTTATAGGGAAGGGAAACAAAACGCATTTGCTTCTTCTTTTTCCTACATGTTAATGTTACATATTATCTATTTATTTTTCAATATTTTGTAATGAATGATGTTGACATGAAATAAATGTATCTGAAATGAAAAATGAATGAAAATGATTATTGCAATGTCATGGGAATAACTGTTTTCCCGAGCATGCGCAGAAACGTTACGTCCATAAACATGCGACTTCATGTGGTCTGCGTTGTTGGTGTTTTTTGTGGGAATCGCCGTGTGTGTATGTTAGGGTTGAATTTGATGTGTAGAGCGATGCGGCGTGTTGTGGCCGAGCGGATAAGAACACCGAACTCAAGCTCTGGTGTTTCTGATCAGCAGAGTGTGGGTTCGAATCCCAGTAGTGACACTTGTGTCCTTAAGCAAGACACTTAACCACATGCTTCCTCCTTCGGATGGGACCTTAAGCTGTAGGTCCTGTGTGTTGTGTAATGCACGTAAAAGAACCCAGTGCACCTATCGTCAAGAGAAGGGGTTCGCCCTGCGTGTTCCTGGTTTGATTGGCTGCATATTGCGCAACAGCACCTTGTAAACAATTACGGGGTGCTATGTAAAGGAAAAAGGTCTCATACTTCAACACGTAACTCCACTTACCTTGTAGGAAAAATACTGAGCGCTTTGAGACACCCATCGGGAGTACAAAGCGCTATATAAGAACTGCGTATTATTATTATTATTATTACTGAAAATCAAGCCGAGCTGCGGAATTGCCTCGCCTCTCAAAGAACGAAAACCCCCAAATCATAAATTCGTTGTAAATTGGCTTGCTGATTATTTGCCTATTGGATCGTCCTGTAAAAAGTCACATTTACAGCCGTATTGATTGCAAATGGTGAGGTTTGGCGGTGTATTTGCGTTAGCTTAGTGCATTCATATAGGCAGGCCCAAACAAAAACTAGACGCCGGTGACGTCATGAGTTCCTCGTCTGGTTTATTTCACCTCGCGTTTTCAGATTTCGAGCTGGGAGCGTTTCGAGGAAAAGACATTTTTACCCTGTTTTAGCGTGAGATAAGGAACTCATAACAATTTTTTATATTTCTTGGGGACTCCATCTATTGGAAAAATGTAAAAGCTAAATATTTCCAAACATCCTGGAGCCCCTCTTTAAGAAACATTGCAGTGTACTATATATAGTTTGTTTCTACAGATGTCATACCCGTTGAAATAACTGAATGGAATGTCTTGCACCTTTAAAAAAAAGTGAAATGAACCTTAGGAGAATTGGACCCGAATTACAATACCAGAGATGCCAACATACACGATTTGGGCATAGAAAATACGATTTTGAGCCGTGAATACGCCGCTACGATAATCTTCAATTAAATACGATAAACAAGCCGCCCAGTGTAAATGTAGTTACGAACAATGTATCATGATAAAAACTAATAGGCCTACTAAAAGTATTTATAAAATAAAAAACTATAACAAAATGTTGACTGCTGCCGCGTGGTTAAAAGCGATGAGCGGCGCCGAATTCACACGCGGTTTGGTGCTTATTTAGGAGGTACCAATCCCATAAACTATCGCACTCAGGATTTGCCTACCCGACACACGCGTAGCACAGAGCACACACTGAGCCGCAAGGCTCCTTGTACAGCATACATTCTACAGTCGCTTTTGTAGAGACTGGTTCCGCAGTTTTTTTTAACGCTTTACGACTGTGGGATGCGGCGGCAAACAGACCCTGTGATAACTTTTATCTGAAATGCAATTCGCAAGTTCAGCGCGCGCCGTCGTAGAGTTTGTTTGAAACATCGCGATCGCATTAATTTGATTAGTCCCCAGAGTGTTGTGATACCTTGGAGTTAATAAGATAATGTGCCAATCAAACAGAACTCACCAATCAAACAAAACTTATACAGGTCAAATGGAAGTAATTGGCAGATTTTTATAAAAATGTGTTGTATTTTTGTATTAGATCATCCATGGTTAAGATTTTTGATGCTTTTCTTTGTTAAATAACTTCTAATTATTTCATCTAAATGGTTTTCTTCATAATGACCCATGTCCAATTCCATCTTGACTTTGCAAAAACAAAGTCACACTGTCATAGCTCTGAAACATGGAGGCATTTGTCAACCCCCCCCAACACAATCAGTTTGATGGCACAGATGAGCACAGATGGTTCAGATTTCCAAACAATTCTAAATTCAAGACAAAGGACATGACTCGTTATTAAAAAATGAAAATAAAACATTAATTGTATTAGTCCCAAGACTGTTGTGATACCTTGGAGTCAATGTGATGATGTTCATGCCAAATCAAATAAAATTAATCAGGGTCAAATTTAAGTAGTTGGCAGAAATTTTCTAAGTGTGGTATTATTTAGATCATCCATGATTAAGAATTTTGATGCTTATTTGTAGTATTAATATGCTTCTAATTATTTCATCGAAATAGGTTTTTTTAATAATGACCCCATGTCCAATTCCATCTTGACTTTGCAAGAACAAAGTCGCACTTGTGTACAGTGCTGCAAAAACAGCCCACTATCAACGATGATACACAGAATGAACTTACTTTTATATTATCCTCATGACACCTATGCTGAGCTTGAGGTAAACACTCGGCTGATGATTGTGCACTTACAGATCTCAGAAATCCAGATTATGAATGGGTGGCTCTCATTGGAGGATGGCATGCTTTTCTATTATGCAAACAAATTCAAACAATTTGTCAGTGTCAACTAGTGGGATATTTCCACTCCAATTTTGTTATGGTGTACAAATTCATTCAGATTAGCTTTTAAATTATTGTGCAGCAAGGTTTAAAAATTTACAAAAGGACAAAATGAATAAACTATGCAAACATTTTCAACTAATGTTTAAGCCCTAGTAAGGTATTCACTGATGTTCAAAAAGTGACATACTTGGATCATTGTACTTTTACATCAGACTGAGACATTGTGGAAAGGTAGATCTACTTGGTGTTTTCTACATTAAGTCGGGCAAAATGAAGCATAATAGAGATCAACTAAATATGGATTATATAACTTCCTAAAAATTGCGATAAAAGAAAACAAATTTTTGTAGTTCAACAGTTTTATCTCCAGCTTTTGGTGAAGATGGTGCTGTACTAGTTTTTTTTTTAATATCATTAAACCAATATGCTGAGTTTAGGAATCTCAAACAAAAAGCTCCATTTACTGGAAATCAATGTCATTCATTAATATTACGGTACACAAACATGATCGGCAGTGAGTGAGTGGTTTTATTAGGGGCATGTGAATCTTAAAATAAAGGAAACAAAATATCATAAAACACAGGGGATGCATTTTTGCTCCTCACATGAATTGCCTGGATGTGAAGTTGCTTTTCAGAAGATTGATGGCATACCTCCGGGATGCAAAGTTCCACTGCTGCATGTGTGGTGAAGATGTCTTGGTTGGTTACCAAATCAACTTGTATCATCTGTGAAAGGAATGAAGGAAGTCTGGCTGATTCGGATAAACAAGGAAACTTGGGAAGAGGTATGAGATGGAGCTGAAAGTGTGATTTAGGAAGCCAGGGATATAACGTGATTTGTACTTCAAGGTACACATTGGCTTCATTGGGTATTTTGGCTACAAAATAGACCTAAACAAGACTTTAAAAGTTTTCCAGAAATAGAGTAGAACAGGACCAAAAAGAAACCATCAAATTTTGCTGTTTTCAAGCATTGTTAAAAAAATTAAGGTCACATGATTTTTCTGAACCGGTTTTTTTATTGGTATAAATCACCTGCTGATCTTCGAAGTTAGGTTTACTGTTACTGTACCAAATTTAACTCTGTTTTTTTTTAAACAATTATTCATGAGTATTTGACAAAAGAGACCATGTTTTCAGATTGTGGACAAAATTTATAAGTAATATGACAAATCAAAAAATTCAGAGAATGTTCCACGGTGCACTCAGTGCCAAAACTAGGGTACAATTCTAGGGGGCACAAGGGGGTGTACCATTTTTTCTAGAGTGGCACATAGCCATTTAGAACTGTAGTTTTTATGCATCTTATAAATAGTTGGTGCGATGTTTCCAACTATGTAATTCAGATTCAGATTCACTGGGTGCACAGTGTGGGGGTTAGTGAGGTATTAACCCTGAGGCAATATCTTAGCACCTATGCAATGTGTAGGGGATTGCACCCAGATCGCTGCAGGCATCACAAGTAAATTGAACATGGATGCAACGACGTTGACGCCCCACATTAGTACAATGGGTGGTCCAGCCGGAATACCTCCAAGTCAATATGCCTTGTGGTGTAAAACTCTCTTTAAGATCAACTAAATATGGATTATATGACTTCCTAAACAATTAGATAAAAGGAAACCAATATTTGTAGTTCAACAGATTTATTTCCAACTTTTGGAGAAGATGGCGTTTGTTCTTGTTTTTTAATATCAATACTAATATGCCGAGTTTAGGAATCTTAAAAAAAACCTCCATTTACTAGAAAGTAATGTCTTTGGTAAGTGTTAAATATTTGGACACTTTAAAGATATATATATATAAAATATCAGGTAATAAACCACAAGGAAAACTGACTGGGTAAATTTTGAATAATTTGGGGTTGAACAAAGACAAATTTACCAGAGCAGGATTGGAACCAATGTCCTCTGTCAATTTTTCTCTGTTCAACCCAAAATTATTTAATATTTATCTAGTCAGTTTCCCTTGTGGTTTATTACCTGATATTTGAAGTAAAAGAGTCACATCCCCTTAAGGTCGACCCCTGGCTGGCGCTTCCCAGGTTGTATCGTAAACTTGGGTGTGATCCCTGGCTACACAGCAGTTAATGGTTGCATGGCTTCCGACTGGCACCCCCGAACAAAGATATTGACAAATAGGGAGACCATCAAATGGGCTAGACAGCTCAGTTACTAGAGCGCCGGCACTTTATTCTGGAGATCCTTGGTTCAAATCACGCTCTCGTCAATTTTTCTTTGTTCAACCCAAAATTACTCTAAAGTTATGGTACACAAATCATGACCAGCAGTGAGTGAGTGGTTTTGGTATAGGGGCATGTGAATCTTCAAATAAGGGAAACAAAATATTTCAACAGGGGTTTTATTTACCTTCCTATGGTGCTCCTCACATGAATTAAACTGGATGTGAAGTTGCTTTTCAGAAGACAGATGGCATACCTCCAGGATGTAAGACAAAAGACCACTGCTGTGTGGTGAAGATGTCTTGGTTGGTTACAAGATCAATTTGTATCATCTGTGAAAAGAATGAATGAAGTCATGTTTGTCAGTCTGGCTGGTTCAGATAAACAAGGAAACTTGGGAAGAGGTAAGAGATGGAGTGAAAATGTGATTTAGGAAGCCAGGGATATAACGTGATTTATACTTAAAGGTAGACCCAGTAACTGGGGCGCTGTACTCCTTTTTTGAACTTTTGACATCATCGGTCGTACTAGCGCCCCAGCTTACGGTCGTATTTTGCACGAGGGATCTCATCATCCAACTCTCGGTTGGATTTTAGATGGGTGCTCTGCCTCAACTGTGACGACTACCAATTTGAGGTAGGGCACCCGTCGATTAGACGGGTGCCTTGCCTCAACCGTGATAACAGCGCGGTCGAGGCAGGACACCTGTCCAATTTTTAGACGGGTGTCCTGCCTCAACCGCCCTGTTATCCCTGTTGAGGCAAGGCACCCGTCTAAGTTAAAGATCCCTGGGGGGAAAATACTTCGATACACTGGGGGCGCTAGTCTGACCGATGATGTCAAAATTTCAAAAAAAGGAGTACAGCGCCCCAGTTACTGGGTCTAACTGAAAGGTACACATTGGCTTCAGTGGGTATTTTGGCTACAAAATAGACCTTTAAACAAGACTTTAAAGGTTTTCCAGGAATAGAGTAGAATGGTAACCTAAAAGAGGTAGTTTTTGTTTGCATTTATTTCAAACAAGCCCCTTTTCAGTACTCTTGTTATGCCATTTACTAAAGATAATCTGCCGTGGAGGTAAAAACAAATACAATTACTGCATATAAATAGACAACAAGTTTTTAACACTGAAATTACTACATAAAATATCATAAAGTGTAACTTTTTATTTTGGTAATTTTTAGCCTTAAAAGTCTAGAATTCAAATGGGGGCATGGGGGAGATATCAATTGGGCCCCCTTTAGATATGCCATTTTCTTCTTTGCCTTCTTTACAAAAATTGGTGTGATGTTTCCAACTATGTTATTCAGATTCAGAGATTCAGATTCACTGGGTGCACAGTGTGGGGGTTATCAAGGTATAAACCCCCGAGTCATTATCTGAGCACCATTGCTAAAAGGCAGTGCTATGCAATGTGTGGGGCAATTGCGCCCGCAGTTCGCTGCAGGCATCACAAGTAAATTGAATGTGTGGATGCAACGACGATGCCCTACATTAGTACAATGGGTTTGTCCAGCCATACCTCCAAGTCAATACAACCATGTGGTGTGTAAAACTTTGTGCAGTGCGGTAGCAGTTTTTTGCAGCGTTTTTAACTTGATGTGTTCTGATGTTAGCAATAGTAACATTAGTATATTTATCACCTTTGGATTTATCGTGCTTTTAGACTTTTAACTTTTTGTTTTAACATTTTTTGTTTTTTTCCAAAGTGTTTTTTAGGATGATATTTGAATGTCGAAGGAACGTTCTTCATGGCAAAACGCAGTTTTATGTAGATCTGTGTAGTTTTGTGTAGACTCTGGCTGGATGGATGGATATGCAGACTGGATCCCCATGCCTCGCCATACTTAGAATATCTACATAAACAGAGCACCAGTCCACTTGCAATTTTGCACAAAAGTTTTGCGTAAATTTGGCAGTTGCAACAGCTGGTAAAGCGTATACAACGACCATTTACCATTTTTTAAACCATCTAAAAGTTATTGTATATTTATTCTACATCACTAAATTATGTAAATGGTAATCTGATATGGTCTTTTAAGGCAGTGTTCGAGTCAAGTCCACAAAACAGAGTACCGAGCTCATGACTACAGAGCAGTGGTGTAAACAGACATTTTCATTTGGGTGGGCAAGAGGGGGCAAAGACATATATTCTGGGGGGGGGGGGTATTAGCATTGAACCATTCATTCATTTGGGGGGGCAAGAGAGGCAGGGGAAAGAGGCGAGGGGGCAAGGGGTTCTGAGCAGTGGCTTAAGTAAGGGGGCCATGTGCCCCCCAGTTTTTTTTTTTTTTTTTGGGGGGGGGGGCGCGAATATGAAAGAAAATGTACAGCGACACAGGGGGAGTTGGAGGAGGATGTGCCCCCCTTAGAAGTTCGGAATGCCCAATTCAAGCCATTTGGTGCACCATTTTTGCGCTATGATATTGGTTATTATATTTCAAAACAACTCAATTTCAGCTTTTTATCAATAATGTTTCTGCATATTTAAAGACACTGGACACTATTGGTAATTGTCAAAGACCAGTCTTCTCACTTGGTGTATCTCAACATATGCATAAAATAACAAGCCTGTGAAAATTTGAGCTCAATTGGTCGTCGAAGTTGCGAGATAATAATGCAAGAAAAACACCCTTGTCACACAAAGTTGTGTGCAGTGTGCTTTCAGATGCTTGATTTCGAGACCTCAAAATCTAATTCCGAGGTCTCGAAATCAAATTCGTGGAAAATTACTTCTTTCTCAAAAACTACGTTACTTCAGAGGGAGCCGTTTCTCACAATGTTTTATACTATCAACTGCTCACCATTACTCGTTACCAAGTAAGGTTTTATGCCAATAATCATTTTGAGTAATTACCAATAGTGTCCACTGCCTTTAAGCTTGATTTTGTTAAGTACTGTACTGTTTCTCATTATCATCTCGCAACTTCGACGACCAATTGAGCTCAAATTTTCACAGGTTTGTTATTTTATGCATATGTTGAGATACTCCAAGTGAGAAGACTGGTCTTTGACAATTACCAATAGTGTCCAGTGTCTTTAAGTAATCATAGACAACAACTGGGCTTGTAAAGAAGTCACTAGGATGTCAAAAAATTAATGAGAGATGAAAATTAATGAAAAGACGAAAACAAAAAAACAAAAAACAAAAAAACTTTGCATGGTGGGAATAAAATCAAGTGAGGGTTGCGGAGACACAAAGTGAGTCACTCATGGGTGGCAAGTTAGCAAGTTTCTAGGAACCTGTAAAGGTTAAGGGCCGCAAATAACTTGAAAGTTGCAGACCCCTTCCCCAGACGTCCAGAAGGATTTAATACAGGTCTACAAATTGTAAAAAATTACAATGAAAATTTTTATCTTGTTTACTGTACCAAGGTATCTTTGTACAATAAATAAGATACAATTTTTCATTGTAATTTTTTACAATTGTCCTACACGAAACTAATGAGGCTAGGCATGCTAGGGTGCTCAAGCTCTTGAATTCAATGTTACGACATGATATAATGGGTGTCCCTATCAATTGGCGGAGGCTGGTCATCTCGTCCCCCTAGCAAGCTCGCCCCCAACAAAGACGCCCCCTGCAAAGTCACCCCTAACTGGCTCGCCCTGGGTTGTTACAAAGTCGCCCCCTGAGAATGTCGCCCCCAAACATTATCGCCCCCTAGCAAAGTCGCCCCCTGACAATGTCGCCCCAGCCAATGTCGCCCCCTAGCAAAGTCGCCCCAGATGTTATTTAGTTTAGAAAATAATTAAGGCTTCTTATGGTAATATAATGGCTTAATTATTGTATTGAAAGGAATATTTAGTCAAGCCTACTTATTAGCCTGTATGTTTAGTTTGTGCTTGGGTAAAAAACATCATCAAATAATAAACTCCTACCCCAAATTTACACAATTGTCATAGATTTTATTAACGTCGCTCAATTTATCGAAAATTATAACACCCAACAACTACTTAATAAACGTTAGGCCACATAAAAAAATAAAATTGTTGATCGTCCCCGCCCGACCCTACAAAACCCCCGACCCCAATTTTTTTTTTTTTTTAATCATAAAAAACGGTATTTTTAATGATCTTTTCAGTCAAACTTGGCTCCCAGATTTTTGTTTAGCTGATACAGATGATTGAAGAAAGATTATTCATGTTCGCAAAACAAGAAAAATTCTTCAAATATTTACTTAGGCTGCGTTTTAGTTTTTTGAAAATGTTTACAGAAAATGTCATCTAGGATTTGAAAGGGTTTAACAAAACATTTGAAAACATCAAAATCACACAAACCCTTTGTTTTATAGTGATTATGATGATATCTTTATTCTTTATTTCATATTTTGCCATGTCAAAAAAAAAACAAAAAAAACAAAACAAAAAAAACGCCCTCCCTCTCCCACCAAAAAAGAACGATCAACAATTTTTTATTTTTATGTGGCCTTATAGACATTTTTTAAACAAAATGTAATACCTAGCAATTACTGAATTACATATATAACATTTAAAAAAGTCGTTATACTTTATAGACATTTTGTTTTGCAGATAAATAATACATACAAATTAAAACAAAACAATCATTTTAAATTGAATGATTATTGACATGTTTTGTTTCATCCTTTTTATAGTGGATACTTGGTGGAAAGCTAAATATTTTATTAGGGTTTCTGAAGTTCAAAACTAGAAATAACCTTCAATCAATCATTATTATATTATTACAAAATAGGCCCCTAGAGAGTATTACATGCAATAAAAATTATCGGAAACTTATCCAGCATAATTGGGAGCTTATACAGCTGCAGGGAGCTGAGTGAAGATTTTATCAATGAGCATGTTTAAGTGTGGGTTTCTTGTCCTTTCAAAACCGTTACCATAAGAAGCCTTAATTATTTTCCTAACTAAATAACATTATTCTGAGGGCGACTTTGCTAGGGGGCGACATTGGCTGGGGGCGACATTGTCAGGGGGCGACTTAGCTAGGGGGCGACATTGTTTGGGGGTGACATTGTCAGGGGGCGACTTTGTAACAACACAGGTCGAGCCGGTTAGGGGGCGACTTTGCAGGGAGCAACTTCGTTGGGGGCAAGCGTGTTAGGGGGCGAGATGACCAGCATTCCAAATGGCCACTCATCTGGGTTAGGCAGCAGCTGGTGTCGCAGTAGCCCCACTTCTGTGGCCAAGAAGGATTCAGATCTAGGCCACAGAAGTGGGGCTATGTAGCAGCAAATTTGTATGAGTGCACAGTGTTGCAAAAACAGCCCACAATACGACGACAAAAACAGCCCACTATAGTACGATGACTAACAATAAGCCTAACACCAGCAATGGTCAATAGACAAATGCAACAAATTAAGTAAAGTTAATAGAACTTGAAACTTTGCATGGTGGGAATAAAATCAAGTGAGGTTTGCGGAGACACAAAGTGAGTCCGTCAAATTATGACATGCATGAGCGAGGTAAACTTGGTAAAGAATTTCAATGCTGTATTTACTAAACCTTTCTTTTTCGGGGTAATTTTTTCTTCCCAACTCTTCACTGCTCTCGTTACCCATTTGCAATGGGGTTTTTTTCTTTCAAAACGATGTTAATATTAATTTTTTCCAAAAGGAAATACAAATGTTCTGGGTTGGCCGAGTTTAATACGCTATGTAGGCCCTATTGATTGTAAACCGAGCAGACGTTTTGAAAAGTGACAACTTCACCTTTTGCAAACTTGTATAAAACACATTTTGCAGACCGAGTATATAATTTCTTTTAAACACTTCGAATGCAAGAAAACTTACCGTTTCCTATGATTCCGGTGTTTTTGCTGTACACTTAACATGTTTAAAGGATGTTTTTGATATTTTTTGACGGCGAATTGACAAGTAAATTGAACACTCGTGGCTGCAATGAAGGTTCAGAAAGGCCGCGTGCGCAGCATTTCCGGCCGTCAGGTTAACCGACTCTTGTAACACACGCAAAAATGGAGGGGTGGGGTCACCGGCACCAGACTAAAACGGGCTTACATTTTCGGCCTGTTTATTTCAGCCAATCAAGTTGAAGTATTGTTGATTATTATGGGATATTCTGTAACGTTGTACGTGATTGGCTCTGTAATTTTTTTGTTTTGCATAAAACGCCCACAACTTTGTTTTCATATAAACGAAGATAATTTTACATGTATAAATGGATAACAATAATTTATCAAGTAGTCCCAAGTCACAAGGCCAACATCATTTTTATATTCACTGGATTTAAGTGAAAAAATTACCCCATGCCTAAAGATTTACATTCCCCTGATCACAGTCGATTGTTCAAAAACAAATTAAAAATAAATAATATACAAATACACATGCAATAAAAGATTACGAGTTGCATTTTCTTATTTCATTTGTCCTTGTTTTATTTTACCTTTTCACAATCTCATTCATTTGGGAATGGAATAATGAAATTAAATAATATAAACATATCACAATTTCAACAAAACTGATTGAAATGTACAAAGTGTCAGTTTCCAATGCCTTGAAGGTTTTTTTTAACGTTGGTTTAAAGAAATATCAGGGACAATTCTTGTACCACAATTTTTGGTTTTAAAAAGTTACACAAAGTTGAGCAACAGATTTTGATTTGATTTTTTGGGGGTGGGGGTGGGGGTGGGGTGGGGTGAGGGTACAGATTCAAGATAAGTGAAAATAAGCAAATACCAAACCTCTGCCCCCTATCTCTGTATGATTCTATGTTTACAAACAGAAAGGGCTTCGGTTTAAAAAAGACAGACAGTCTTCTTGGACATAATCATAACTTGAAAGGCACTGGACACGTTTGGTAATTGTCAAAGACCAGCATTCTCACTAAGTGTATCCCAACATATGCATAAAATAACAAACCTGTGAAAATTTGGGCTCAATTGGTCATCGAAGTTGCAAGAAAATAATGAAGGGAAAAACACCCTTGTTGTACAAATGTGTGTGCTTTCAGATGCCTGAAAAAGGCTTCAGGCCGGGGCCCAATTTCATAGAGCTGTTTAAGCACAAAAAGCAGCTAAGCACAACAAAATTATGCTTAGCAGAATAAGGTTATCGGCCAAACTACCATTTCACATATACCATTTGTGACTGGTAATTTTTGCTTAGAGAGAAATTGTTAAGCAATATTCTCTGCTTAAGCAGCTCTATGAAATTGGGCCCAGAAGTCTTTTTCAGATTCAAAATTTTAAGTGCGAAATTACCTCTCTCAAAAACTACGTTACTTCAGAGGAAGTCGTTTCTCACAATGTTTTATACTATCAACAGCTTTCCGTTGCTTGTATTACCAAGTAAGTTTTTTTGCTAATATATATTTTAAGTAATTACCAAATGTGTCCAGTGCCTTTAAACTGCATTCTGAATGGAAGTAGATTTTACCTGGAGCAACATTTATCACTATGCTACATACCGTTCAAAATAAGTGCTGGGAAAGAAAATGACAAATAAATCACAGAAATAGAATATCAAATTTGTAAATGCAGGGGTCTCTACAACATTTTTGAGAATTGAGATTGAGAATTGAGACTGTAATATAATTTTCTTTGAATGCATAGAAACAAATTGGTGCAAACCTAACACGGGGGTTAACGTTGGCATTTCCAGAACTTAGACCTCATAATTTCTAACTTCAACTTTTTTGTAACAAAGTACTGACAAAAACACTTGTTGTTGGAATACAATTTTTCAAGAACAAAACTTCATGAACAGTCAAACCACTACGGTAATGCATACTTTTTTTTAACAACAAATTTATGGGATTGAAAGACCATTTACAATTTAATGTTGCGGATCAAAACAAAAAGTTTACATGGTTTATATAGAGGTAATTATACAAATACCAAGTGATGATGCAACAGCATTTGCAAACATTAAGAATTTTTACAAAACCCAGTATTAAGCTAAACATGGATGTAAACAGATATAATGTGTTTTTGAAATTTAGATCAATTGCTTAAAGGGATTGTATACGTTTGGTAATTGAAACCCACGGTTTGTTTCAATCCTATATAGTTGTAGATATATACCGTAAAACTAACCTGTGAAAATTTCATTTCAAAAGGAGGTAGCGTTTTTGAGACATTGCCCAAAATCTGGAACGGTTATGTCCACGCAGGAAGAATAATCTGCAATTGGAATACACAATCTGAAAAATGTACTGCAGTAACGCTTCTCAGGTTCAATTTTTTGGGGGATAAAAAGTGATATCTTTTTCTATAACCACAGTACTTCGAAGTGAAAAGTTTCTCAAAATGCATTATGCTATCCAAAGCTGCTGTACTTCTTACCAAGTAAGTTTTATTGCGATTAATTTTCAGAGTCATTACCAAACGTATACAGACCCTTTAAACTCTAATGGTAGCAAATTAAGCTATAGAAAAAACTTAGGTCACTTTATAAAAATGGTTATGTGCAGAGCACACTCATTTATACATCCAAGACCAATAGTAAAGGAAAACACATCATAATAGACCCCTTGCATTGGCCGCCATCAATGATGGAACGTGCACGCGTGAAAGGCTATCATTGGCTGAGAGTCGTGCGCAGCGCGTACACTTTTCCATTGTTTGTCATCAAAGATGGCGGTCAATGACGTCATGTGCAATCCATCTATAGTTATGCACTGAGAAAAGATTGCTGTTAAACAATGGATTGAGATGCAGCAGGTTATAAGAATCATAATAGTATTTGATTTCTGATGACTGAGATATTGTTGGATGAAGAATTGAACATATTGCTATGAGCTCAAAGTGAAAAGACCAATAAGCATCAAAGATTCCTTGTAAGTCCCAACTATGGTCTTGTTGCAGAGTCTCTATTTGTTGGCTCTTTTGTGTGTGCAGTTCAGACTAACTTTAGCCATTGCTATTTTAACCCTTTAGAGAGCATACATTTCTGTATAATATCATGCACCCAGAGATGTCTGATTTGACTGATTATTGATCTTAATCCTTTCCAATTAAGAAATCATTTGAACAAAAGTTTTGTTTGGTTTTAGACATTTTATATCGTATGGTTACTTTGGAAACATGGGAAGTAGTCAATCCAGGGCCTGACCTTTAAGCCCGATTCATACTTCACCCGAAAGCAAATCCGAAGTGAATTTTGGTGACGCAATAATCGGTACGCGCCGTTTTTCCAATTGTGACACTAGAAAGTTTGCTTCACTTTCGCTTATACGTGAAGCATGAACCAGGCTTTAATTTGATCTTGTGGCGTGGCCGAGCGGATAAGAACACCGAACTCAAGCTCTGGTGTTTCTGATCAGCAGAGTGTGGGTTCGAATCCCAGTCGTGACACTTGTGTCCTTCAGCAAGACACTTAACCACATGCTTCGTCCTTCGGATGGGACGTTAAGCCGTAAGTCCCGTGTGTTGTTTAATGCACGTAAAAGAACCCAGTGCACTTATCGTAAAGAGAAGGGGTTCGCCCCGGTGTTCCTGGTTTGATTGGCTGCATATTGCACCACAGCACCTTCTAAACCATCACATGGTGCTATGCAAAGGAATAGGTACGTAACTCCACTTACCTTGTAGGAAAAATACTGAGCGCTTTGAGACACCCATCGAGAGTATAAAGCGCTATATAAGAACTGCATTATTATTAGTTATTATTATTATCTTTTTGGGCTAAGTGGAAGTAGGTCAAACCTTGTGGCCATTTGAGGCCACTTTGGGGATTTTGGTACAAGCCTCTTGTGGCCTCTAAAGGGTTCGGCCTCTGTGGTCTCTAAAAGGTCAAGTTCACAAAGTTAAGATGGGTACAATGTATAGACCCTTCTCGCTGATGTCACATTTCTCTAGCAACCCGGGAGATCTGCCATACTGAAATGCTACTTATATGTAGGATACAAATGCAAAGTGCCATCCAGCGTTGCATTTTGTAGCACATGTTCATGTGCCAATAGTAACATGTGGGCAAGCATAACATATGAAGTGTGGACCTGAGAACAAAAGAGGTCCACACAAGGCAGGGTTTTGAAACACTATGTGGACTTGTGGCCATTATGTGGACACTATGTGAAGTGTGGACCTGAGAACAAAAGAGGTCCACACGAGGCAGGGTTTTGAAACACTATGTGGACTTGTGGCCACTATGTGGACACTATGTGAAGTGTGGACCTGAGAACAAAAGAGGTCCACACAAGGCAGGGTTTTGAAACACTATGTGGACTTGTGGCCACTATGTGGACACTATGTGAAGTGTGGACCTGAGAACAAAAGAGGTCCACACAAGGCAGGGTTTTGAAACACTATGTGGACTTGTGGCCACTATGTGGATACTATGTGAAGTGTGGACCTGAGAACAAAAGAGGTCCACACGAGGCAGGGTTTTGAAACACAGTGTGGACTTACAAACGTCCACACAGTGTTATAACCAGTTTTGAAGAATGTGTTTTTTCTTAAGTGCACAGAACAAAGAAATATCCACAGAGGGTATGTAACACAGAGCTGTTTGAGCAAGTCTACCCGTTGAAACCGAGGACTTTGACAAAAGAGATCCGGGTGTTTGACAGAGCGAGGACATCCAGACAATGGGAGAACAAAGAGAAGTTCTTGATTTACGGGATTCACAAACATGTGTGAGTGTGACTTGCGCATGTAAGTACTCCAGCACTGATCAAAGAAAAATCTGAGAAGGGTCTATATGTAAAGGAACAAACCTGTAGAGGATCATCAATACATCTTTAACAAACAAATGTGTGATGAAAACAAGGGTGGAATAGAATGATCTCTTCTAAGTTACAATCTGAGCTATGAATGAACTAGAACTAGCACACTCTTAATAAAATTTGGACATACAGTCTTTTGCTTGACAATTTGCAATTGAAAATGGAAAGTTAACCCTAACAGTCCCACATCCTTCTATTGACCTCTTGCACATCGCGTAGCGCACTAACACATGCCTACTCTGTCTGCCATTTTGGGAGTCAAACTGTACACAAAGGAATAGACTCCCAAAATGGTGGAAATGGAAGACCCACATTGTTCAGAAGTGCCCTCCGTGTTGTGCGAGGGGTCTACATCCAATTGGCAAAGTGTAGAATTCAGAAGGACTGGGGCCGGTAGACCCAAATAACAATTGATTATCACATTCACATGGTCAGGCAATCCAATTTTATCCAAGCCCAAACAGTTTGGTGTGGAGTGAATCGGAGAAGAAATATGGGAGGCTTGAGGCCACATGCTTGCAAAAATTCCTAGTCTGTAAGGGTTTATTTCTCACTTGTTCCCTGTCATCAACGTAAGGAAGTGTTTCATTGAAACTGCATGTTGATAATAATCCATATCTTTGCAGATCTACAGTCGGTGTATACATAATACAATAATCACTCGTTGGTTTATTCACTCCTCTCCAGCCGGTACAGTGTCTTCTAACCTCTTGATAAACTTGACTTTAATTTCTGTCTGGTTGTCTCCCTTAAGGATATCTTGAACAAATCGAACATTGACGTCCATCTGGACCTGAATTGTATTAATCAGAATAATCAAGTCAGTAAGGTAGTTATGCATCACATGTTAAGTAGAGTGAAGAGAAGTCAATGAGACTGGGTCCACTTGATCGGCTTTGGCTATTAATGTAGCCACTGGCTGCATGGGCATGATGCAAGCATAGGTAGATAGAGAGACCTAGCCATAGCCATGTTAAGCATGGTCTAGAGCATCAAACTCAAATTCTGATGGATGAGTCATCAGAGTGTGAGTTCAAATCCTGGTCGTGGCACTTTGTTATGGGGTAAGACACTTAACAACATGTATAACTCAGGCATGAGAATGGGCGATGATGAAAAATCCGGAAGAAAACAAAAACCGAAAAAATCTAACGCTAAAAATGCATGTCCGGATTTTGGGCAATGTCCGGAATTTGGGCAACGTGACCCAGCGTCGGCGCCGCACTCAGTGGGTCGAGTTAGAAGGAGGAAAATACTAAAAAAACAAGTGTCTTATCTCAAAAAAGCTCACAAAGTGAGACTTAATGGTAAACACAGACATCGACGATTCTCGACACACAGGCGTAAAAAAGTCTAACAATGCGCGCGCATCCATACAAAACAACGCGCATTGTTGTCAGTAGACTTTACAAAGTCTCCACACATGTTCCTTTGCTGCAGCAGTAAACATATTACGGTCAAACAATTAATAAAACACGCCGTGATTGAAGTGAGGAATGAAAGTCTACATATCCATTTATCTCTCGCTGCATACACGATGCACACGGAAGCCGGGCGGCAATTGTTTACGTGCCGTTTTTCTCGAACGGTGTGTCGATCCGCGGTATGATTACAAAGGTAAACTTACGATTTCTGATTTAAAGACGAGAGATTAGCAAAATATGTATACCCCGAACACCCTACCCCCCAAATTTTATATCAAATTCACATTGAACTCGGAGACCACATATTTTGAAGTGAAAAATCTGGAAATCCGGAAAAATCCGGAAGATTCTCATGCCTGATAATTGCTTCTCATCACCCAGTTATGAATGGGTACCTGCGAGGGTACAGACTGTTGATGGGATGATTAGCAACCTGTACGCCAATTTGGCTGCAGGTGCTGCATACTCCAAAGGAGGTGATATTGTTTCAGCAAGGCTTAAGGACCAATGAATAGGGACAGTAATAGTGTAAGGCGCTTTGATACAATTTTCATAAGTGCCCAATAGATGCTTATTATTATTGCTATTATAATTAAGCAGAACTCTGGATTAATCCTCCCATTGCCTGGCCATTCAATGTCATCCACATGGTTTTGAATGGCAGTGAACACATCTACAGAGTGCACAGTGCAGTTGTGCCATGTTGCACAACCTATGTAGATGTATGGGTTTGAATGGTTTTTCAGCTCACTGGCAAATGTTATGGAAAGTAGGAGGGTTAAGAACCTGCTCCAAAACACTTTTGTTGAGTTTCCAGTCGACATAAGAATTGAAAAGCATTGCTTTCATTAAAAAAAAAAATAACACACTAATTCTGCTTTCCAGTCGACATAAGAATTGAAAAGCATTGCTTTTATACAAAAAAAACCAAAAAACAAACACTAATTCTGCATCAAACCTCAATTTGGCGTGATGTATTTTCAAAACGGGAAAACAAGATCTGTGATTCATATTAGTTTTAATCTTACTGTTTCTAAAGCTCCCCTGATGACTCCACACAGGATATTGGAATAGTTGAGTTGGCTGCGTTCTTCATGTAGTTCTACAAAGTCAGTCAGTGGATTATTATCGGATTATTATCAAGTACCAGAGAGGACTCATCCCCTGCTGCACTCCAGTTGGATACTGTAGGCGTGAAACCTAGGAACATTTTGAAGCCAGACTGATGAGAAAACAAAACAAGACAATATTTGTTACACAATTTAGGGTGAAATGATGACTAGAACTATGACTAGGGAAAACAAGAATGGTGAATTGACAAACAAAAATACCCCGCTGAGATTTATCTCATTCTTCTCTTGTTATTGCTTAGACATTTCTTTTGACATTTGACCTATGGGGTCCAAAAACAATAGGCTTCTGGGGGATCCCAATTCCAGTCTACACACCAAGTTTGGAGTTGATATGGCAAGTTCTTCTCAGTCATCGCTCGGACAACATTTCTTTTGTTTTAGCCATAATGATCTTGACATTTGACCTGGGGGTCCAAAAACAATAGGCTTCTGGGGGAACTGACAACCAATCCACACACCAAGTTTGGAGTTGATATGCAAAGTCCTCAAATTTTTGCTCAACATTTCTTTTAACTTTAGCAATAATGACCTTGACATTTGAACTAGGTCCAAAAACAATAGGCTTCTGGGGGATCCCAAGACCAATCCACACAACTAGTTTGGAGTTGATATGCCAAGTCTTTCTCGAGTTTTTGCTCAACACTTCTTTTACTTTAGCAATAATGACCTTGACATTTGAACTAGGGGTCCAAAAACAACAGGCTTTTGGGGGATCCCAAGACCAAAGCACACAACTAGTTTGGAGTTGATATGCCAAGTCTTTCTTGAGTTTTCCCTCAACACTTCTTTTACTTTAGCAATAATGACCTTGACAATTGCAGGGGTTTCCCTTAACTTTTTTCTTCACTCGATTTCTTCAATCGCTGGCCGGGCGATTCAACCAAAATTTTGGGTCGCCCCGCAAGTTTTTTCAGTCTACCCCATGTATTAATGCACACAATTTTCGAAGCGTTAAAAAACACCCCAAAAACCAAAAAACAAATGAAAGTTCGCAAAATTACGTTTTTGGATGATCTTATCCCTTAATTTCTGCCCTTAATAATACTTTTTTCACCAACAACCGTTTTAATGGATTCGTGATGTGGGGATTGGTTTTGTAGAACTTCTTCTGCAATAAAATCTTTGTGATTAAACGATCGGTCGACGACGCACATTGGGAAAAAATTCAATGAACTTTGCCCTGCATGCGGCATCGCCCTCTGTCGGCAAAAGTTGTCGATGTTTGAGTAGCCTTAATCCAAGGCTGTGTATAGTACAGAATCCGCAGGCGTACGCCACACTGTGCTGCTATTCTTTACTCGGCTCGTGAATGTGTACCGAGTTGGAGACTAGCCAAGTTTTCTTATGAATATGGAAATTTCAACGGTCAATCACAGCGTGCGGAATGTTGGTTAGCGTGGACTCTGGACCCGCTGTGTTGTATACTGCACAATACACCATGTGTTGTGTGTGTGCATGGACGACCGGCGGGCGACCGAACGTTGTGGTGCCAGTGGATACTCAACACATGTGGTTATGTGCATGCGTGTTTTAACGTTTGTATACTGAAATGAACAATCACGATTGCAATTGCATCGCGGCCACATTAAATTTAGCAAATATTAAGACTTTTTAAACCATTTTACGAACTTAAAAATAATCTCTCTTTGAGATTTAACCACCGTATCCTTCATTTATTGTGAAAAGGAACAATTTTTTGACTCGCCCGGCGGGCTAGTAAAGAAGGGGTTTTGACTCGCCCGCCGCTATTTTCACTCGCATTTGGCGACCGGGCGACGGCTAAGGTCGAACCCTGATTTGAACTAGGGGGTCCAAAAACAATAGGCTTCTGGGGGATCCCAAGACCAATCCACACAACTAGTTTGGAGTTGATATGCCAAGTCTTTCTTGAGTTTTCCCTCAACACTTCTTTTACTTTAGCAATAATGACCTTGACATTTGCAGGGGTTTCCCTTAACTCTTTTCTTCAATCGCCGGCCGGGCGATTCAACCAAAATTTGGGTTGCCCGCAAGTTTTTTCAGTCAACCACATGTATTAATGCACACAATTTTCGAAGCGTAAAAAAAAACCCCAAAAAACAAACAAGTGAAGTTCGCAAAATTACGTTTTTGAATGATCTAATCCCCTAATTTCTTTCTCAAGTTTTCGCTCAACACTTCTTTTACTTTAGCAATAATGACCTTGACATTTGAACTAGGGGGTCCAAAAACAATAGGCTTTTGGGGGATCCAAAGACCAATCCACACAACTAGTTTGGAGTTGATATGCCAAGTCTTTCTTGAGTTTTCGCTCAACACTTCTTTTACTTTAGCAATAATGACCTTGACATTTGAACTAGGGGGTCCAAAAACAATAGGCTTTTGGTGGATCCCTAGACCAATCCACACAACTAGTTTAGGCTTTTGGTGGATCCCTAGACCAATCCACACAACTAGTTTGGAGTTGATATGCCAAGTCTTTCTCGAGTTTTCGCTCGACACTTCTTTTACTTTAGCAATAATGACCTTGACATTTGAACTAGGGGGTCCAAAAACAATAGGCTTTTGGGGGATCCCTAGACCAATCCACACAACTAGTTTGGAGTTGATATGCCAAGTCTTTCTTGAGTTTTCGCTCAATACTTCTTTTACTTTAGCAATAATGACCATTTGAACTAGGGGGTCCAAAAACAATAGGCTTTTGGGGGATCCCTAGACCAATCCACACAACTAGTTTGGAGTTGATATGCCAAGTCTTTCTTGAGTTTTCGCTCAACACTTCTTTTACTTTAGCAATAATGACCTTGACATTTGAACTAGGGGGTCCAAAAACAATAGGCTTTTGGGGGATCCCTAGACCAATCCACACAACTAGTTTGGAGTTGATATGTCAAGTCTTTCTCGAGTTTTCGCTCGACACTTCGCTCGACACTTCTTTTACTTTAGCAATAATGACCTTGACATTTGAACTAGGGGGTCCAAAAACAATAGGCTTTTGGGGGATCCCTAGACCAATCCACACAACTAGTTTGGAGTTGATATGCCAAGTCTTTCTCGAGTTTTCGCTCGACACTTCTTTTACTTTAGCAATAATGACCTTGACATTTGAACTAGGGGGTCCAAAAACAATAGGCTTTTGGGGGATTAGACCTAGTCTAACCTAGACCAATCCTCACACCAAGTTTGGAGTTGATATGAGTCCTTCTTAAAGGAACGTTACAGAACTGGTAATTAAAATTTTCTTTATGATCACAGATTTACATAAAACTTACACGGTCTAATGATGATGATAGTAGAAAACATCCCTAGAAATATTTCTGTCTGAAATGCCATGTTTGATGAGAAATAAATCAAGTTGGCAAAAACCAATTCTGTAATGTTCCTTTAAGTCATCACTCGGACAATGATTGCACTCTCAAACATGCACACACATGGCTTCAACAGCGGGGCATACAAACAATTAAATGAAGACTAATACAAACAGTTACAACTAACAAATTGAAACCAATAATTATTAGGAGGCAAAATAGGTGTGTCCACTTAACCAGTTAGAAGACGCGTATACAAGATCAACTTTGAAAACCCAGAAAATGGATGCCTGATAAACCTGTGTTAATCAGATAACGCCAGAAGACATATATAAGACATGTATATAGCCAGATTTTTTTTGCACCACAAAAATGGATGACTGATTACTCCATTTTTGTATACATCCCTTAATGAGGTGCTATGCTTTGTTTTCCTCATATACAGAGGACAAAGGGTACTGGAATTCATGCTCATGATCTCCATTTTCCCGGGGATTTTGTGTAAACCCCGAATTCAGACCTTCGTCCTTTTGTTGGACAAACAAGGATTATGAGAGGCTACCATAATGGTTTACCATGGGAGGTAAGTCCAAGATTCTAGCATGCCATGGCCGATTAATAACCACAGCTTATGGCCAAGAATTCAGCCGAATCATGGTGAACACAACCACATTTTGTTAAAAAAGATAAAAAGAAATTCCAGTGCATTCCTTTGTTGTCTTTACTTGGTTCAGTCATGGTATCATTTTGACAACTATTTTTCACACAAAAAATTGTTCCAGGTGTTCCGAAATCCAATCGCGCGGGCGAGCATGGAAAAGTAAGTGGTAAGTCTTTACATTTTACCCTACTAATGCTCATTCTTATAAGAGCTTTGAAGCTTGTGGTTATTGTTACACCAGTCACTCTACTTTAAGAATTAAAAGTAACTGCTGAAAAGAACTCTCACTTTATACTATACTCTAGAACATACCATTTAACAATTGCCTTCATCCATATTCTACACTGGAAGGGGAAGGCAATCTCTACACTCAGTGTTTACCTTACCTTGCTATTATATCTGCTGTTTCTCTGAAGTCATTGCACCTTCTCTCCCCTGAACGAGCTAAGAAGTCCTCCACGAGACAAATTCCTATATTATAACCCCTAAATTGAAACATATCAGGAATAGATTATTATTAGTTATACTATTTGTATTATGAATTTTTGGGGGAATAAAACAAAGGGACCTTCAAAAGCGCCTACACAGTAAACTGTAGAACTGAGGGTGACGGTGTAGACAAGATGTTGAAGAAATGTTCAGTTTTTAGATGTGGGAGGAAACCCCTAATACGGAAAAACCCATGCAGTCAGGGACTGAAGACCCAAACCACAGCAAGGGTCCAGTCCTGGGTACAAACCAGGGTCACAGAGGTAGAAGGCAGCGAAGAAACCACTGAGCCAACCTCATAATCATAATCAATTTAACCTTTGATCCCAATGAAAGCTAGGATGATAGAAACGAGGCCTGGTTTCATGATACCAAAATAAAACAGTCTCAAGATATCCTCTAAACTAGCCCTAGGAATCTTCCTCTGTGCTGTACACACATACAGAGTCTTAGACATGAGGGTCCATTTCCGGGGCGGGAAATTTTCAGAGCTCCATAATTCAAATCTTACCTAGAAGACGCTACTAATCTCACCGGACTAACATTCCTTGGCCGCATACATTTGATGGCGGTGCGTTTTTGGACGTCAGATATTCCTCATAAACCCATAATGTTCTTGAAATAATTCAGATCTCCACTTTAAACATTTCCGTAGATTTTAATTACAGTTTATCACACAAACCTTGTGAGTTTAAGTGTGTTTGTGTGGGCGCTGATAACCCATGTCGCAGTACGCACTCAATAAAAATGAAAGTCATGCAACCATACTGCACCTAACGCGCCAGTGTATACGCATATATGTTTGAAAATATGCTTGAGAAAACGAAAAAAAATTTGAGAGCTGAATTATTTCAAGAACATGACAGATTTACGAGGAATATCTGACATAAAAAACTCAACGCTGAAAAATGTATGCAGCCATCCGATGAGATTAATAGCTTCTTACAAATAAGATTTGAATTATGGAGCTCTGAAATGTTTCCGCCCCGGAAACGGACCCTCATATCCAGGACGTCACTGTAGTATTTTTATAATGATAATAAAAATAATAATAGTGGCTTCTTATATAGCACACATATCCTCACTCAGTGATGCTCAAGGCGCTTCAACATTCATTATTTTCCTGCAAGGTATTGTAGAGCTACGTTTTTGAGGTTACACCCCTATGTTCCGACACCCCTTGTTCCGACACCCCTATGTTCCGACAACCCTGGTGTATTTTCCTAACCCTAACCCTAACCCTAACCCTATGTAAATCATGAGGGGGTTGTCAGAACATAGGGGTGTCGGAACATAGGGGTGTCGGAATATAGAGCAGTCCCCGTTTTTGAAGTATGAGACCAATTCCTTTACATAGCACCATGCTTACAAGGTGCTGTGGCGCAATATGCTGCCGATCAAACCAGGAACAACGGGGGCGTACCCCTTCTCTTTTCGATAAGTGCACTGGGTTCTTTTACATGCATTACACAACACACAGGAGCAACGGCTTTACGCAGCAATACTGGTTAAGTGACTTGCTTAAGCACTGAAGTGTCACGACTGGGACTCTAACTCACACTCTGCTGAACAGAAACACCAGAGCTTGAGTCCGGTGCTCTTATCTGCTTGGCCACGACAGGCCAATATGACAGTGAAAAATCATAAAGGTGGACTGCTGTAGCGTTTACAATATTGTAAAAGTAAAAGTAACTATCAATCGTCTGGACCACCTCTACCAATCCTCTGACCCTGACTAAATTATATACTTGATTGAGTTAGGGGGAAGGGGTGTTGCATGATATAAATGGCATGGCGTGGCGTGTAGTGGCCGAGCGGTCAAGTTCACCAGACCCAAGCTCTGGTGTTGTCAGCAGCAGAGTGTGGGTACGAATCCAGGTGTCACAGTCTCAGCTATATGGCGTGCTCAGCTTTCCGGATGACCATTACGTCAAGCCATGTCTGGGCATAGCAAGCGAAATAGTCCATTTTAGTGCCGTGCTGAGTCGCGTTGTCATACATGTACTACTCTCCGGCGGAGAGGTAGCTGTCATGGCGGCGTCCATGAGCAGAAGTGCAGAGAATTTTTGAGAGGAGCAAGAGTATTATATGCGTACGGGAGACCACAACTATACAGCGTGCTGAAATGCCCGGCTACGTCATCCGAATAGCTGAGCATGCCGGATAGCTTAGACCATGACACCGGTCATGACACTTGTGCCCTTGAGCAAGGCACGTAACCATAATTGCTTCGTAAAAAGTTGGGAAGGTAGTGGATTCTGCCCTTCCAGCCAGGCTCCTAGTTGATGATACCCATGCCTACATCCTTACGGACTATGAAGGGGGGAAACCCTGTTTCAGTCCCAGGAGTAGGTGGCAACGTGCCCCTGGTGACAGTTGATTAATTAAACAAAATTAGATAGGTACATTAATTAAGTAATGCTGCAATACTGTACATTTTGTCCAGCTGTTTGTTGACTTCCTCATCACTTTCATAATCTTTGACCAGCTGAGAGACGAGGGATCCATTATGTCAGCGTAAACAGCTCTTGGCTCTAAAAAAATAAATGAATCAAACATTTTTTGAGAAAAGCAAATACAAATAAATTAATAAATATGCAACGGTGACTGCTCTATATTCCGACACCCCTATGTTCCGACAACCCCCTCATGATTTACATAGGTTTAGGGTTAGGGTTAGGGTAAGGGTTAGGGTTAGGGTTAGGAATAGGAAAATACACCAGGGCTGTCGGAACAAAGGGGTGTCGGAACATAGGGGTGTCAGAACATAGGGGTGTAACCCAACAGAAGTGGTTTACAGTTCACAGCTTTCATTTGAAAAGTGAAACGACACTTATCCATAATGCACACTGTTAGAGTAAGATCTTACATGTACACAGTTTGTTCATATCTTCTAGGAAGAAGTGTTGGGTCTAAAAAAAAACAGTTGGTTTGTTCTGGAGAGGTTGAGAACAAACCAATCGGCTCTTTTTAGAGCCAACAGTTCTTTGTCACCGTGGTCAAGTGGTTAGACTGCATGACTTGCAATCACAAGGTTGTGGGTGCAAATCCGGCCAAGCTAACTGCTGATTTCACAATGAGTAGAATAAGTATTGTCGTATAATTACTAAATCGCAATTTATGGATTTGTGCAACTCATCATAGTGTTAGCCAGAGGGGTGTCTGTGTGTCTTTTGGACACCCTGTTTTAAATTTGGACACTCTGTGAGTGTTTTATCCGTCATTTACATGGAAATGTATTGTAAGTATACAACTTGAACTCCCAGTTTTTAAATTTCCAGCAAATTTAATAATAATAAATAATAATAATAATGAAAACTTATAAAGCGCGCAAATCCATCAAAGTGCTCATGGCGCTAAATACAAATAATACAAATTTGGACACCCTTTTACCAAAACCTGGCTAAAACCTTGCAACTCATAATCATCATAGATGTTAAAACTTGTTGCCAGCTCGGCGCTTATATCCCCTTGTGGGAGATTTGCCGAGTTCCCTTGTTGGAAAGATCATCTAAACAAACAAAATAAAACAAACAAACAAACAAACAAACGATTCACAGTGTGTGCACATATAAACTTACTATAGCCTAATCTCCATCATGCAAAGCCTTAAATCCTACATCAAAGTGTATGTTATCATAATGAATTAAAAATGCTCTTACTTAAAGGTATCGTACACGTTTGGTACTGACTCTGAAAATTAATGGCAATAAAAACTTTAAGTACAGCAGCTTAGGATAGTATAATGAATTTTGAGAAACTTTTCACTACGAAGAACTGCGGTTATGGAAAAAGATATCACTTTTTATCCCCCAAAATTTGAATCATAGAAGCGTTACAGCCATAACACTTCATAGAGTGGGTATTCCAATGCAGATTATTCTTCCTGCGTGGACATAACCGCTCCAGTTTTTCGGCAACATCTCAAAAAAGCTACCACCTTTTGAAATGAAATTTTCACAGGTTAGTTTTATGGTATATATCTACACAACTATAAAGGATTAAAACAAACAGTGGGTTCCAATTACCAAACATACCTAATAATACTATTTTCAAATCACTCCCAGAATTTGCAGAAATGGGTCTTTCCACACTGTCATTTTATATGCATACAGTTTGTTTGCATAGAATGATATGGTAAAAAAAGCACATGTATACAGTTTCAATAAAAAGCACAAAGTCGGATAAAAACTTGTTTTTTTTCATGCAAAGAAGAAAATGTCCATGATTAGTTGAGATAATCGTAACCCTCCATCCTCCCGACGGTGACCTCCGGTCTCGGACCGTCGGGAGGATGGAGGGTTACGATTATCGCAACTAATACATGATTTGATATTTTAGTAGATATTGTTAGTAGTATACATGGTTTTTTGCGATAATCATAACGGGGAGGATTACAATTATTGCAACTAACAGTTATAATGTTGAAGCCCGTTTAAAAAGAACCCCTTAATATAACATTACAAATACAACACACATGAATTGTATGTGCTTGGGAAAAGACATTATAATGAATGCAATCCCAACACTTTGAACTTTTAAGCAAAAAGTGACAAAGCATTGGTATTTATTAACGGGTTTTTTATCCGCAGTTATCTGACAGTGACACTGTAGGTCATTGCACATGTGCAATGCACTTGGACTGTACCATTATACCATAGGTAACATTAGTATAAACATTGAAAGATCTATATTTCGCCCTCTTTAGTATTTATTAAAAAATATCAGTAAATGAAGAAATACAAATAATAGGAAGGGGGTCAGTGCAATGATGGCTTAAATAAAATACTTTTAACAAAAGCAAAGACAAAATTTAGACTGGTCTGCCAACATCAGCGTGCACTTTTTGGATTGTAGAGCACTACTACTAACGCTACTGTAAAATTACAGTCCACGTGCGCGCACTGCGCTCGACAGACATAAATAAATGTTGATAATTACCAATATTTGTCCACTCTTTTGAAACAAATATTTAAGTTTTTTTTTTTGCAGCAGCCATCACTTTCCCGAAAAAGAACAGTTCATGCCATATTTTGTCTTAATTTGGACGAGTTCCTTGAGTTTTCGGTGATGACCCCAACTCAAACATTTGATTTGGCAAGCAACATATTGGTATTAAAAACAAACCCTTTCAAGAAATGTCAAAAAGACCACTACACTATTTTTTATTTAGCAAACATGATTGTAATGTATCATGGAGGAAGGAAGTGGACAGGTGGTGGCGCTCTTGTCTACGACCGGTCTGCAAAAATAATAAATTATAACAATCATTTATCTGCTAAAGGCACTGAACACGTTTTGTAATTGTCAAAGACCAGTATTCTCACTTGGTGTATCCCAACATATGCATAAAATAACAAGCCTGTGAAAATTTGGGCTCAATTGGTCATCGAAGTTGCAGGAAAATGATGAAAGTTGTTGTACAAATTTGTCATGTTTGTGTGCTTTCTCAGATAGGAATAAAAACTTCTTGCAAGAAGTTTTTATTATTTTAGTGAGAAATTACCTCTTTCTCAAAAACTACGTTACTTCAGAGGGAGTCGTTTCTCACAATGTTTTAAAAATATAGTCAAGCCTCATATTACCGTGGGTCTCCTAATACCGTGGTAGCAGAAAATTCACTTTTTCCTTTTCCAAAACGTCATCTAATACTACTAGACGACTTTCTTTTGGTGAATCGATAGCCAAGAACCCTTTACCGATCTTGTAAAAAAATAAAAACAAATGAACTGTTGCGGAAATGTTTTAAATTTAAATAATTTTGAAAAAACGCTATTTTCCTGACTGGACGAATTTTCGCTGACCATGTCTGTCAAAAGTGTCCTTGGCCTCTATCATTAAAACTTTTACCTTAAACGCATCGTACACGTTTGGTAATTACTCAAAATATATATTAGCATGAAAACTGACTTGGTAACAAGTAAAAGAGAGCTGTTAGTGTTGGTAGTATAAAACATTGTGAGAAACGACTCCCTCTGAAGTAACGTAATTTTTGAGAAAGAGGTAATTTCTCACTAAAATAATAAAAGACTTCTAGCTAGAAGCCTTTTATTCCTATCTGAAAGCACACAAATTTGTACAACAAGGGTGTTTTTTCTTTCATCATTTTCTTGCAACTTCGATGACCAATTGAGCCCAAATTTTCACAGGCTTGTTATATTATGCATATGTTGGGATACACCAAGTGAGAACACTGGTCTTTGACAATTACCAAACGTGTACGATGCCTTTAAATGTTGTTCTCAGTTCTGTGCATTGAAATAATTTTGAAAAAACGCTATTTTCCTGACTGGACGAATTTTCGCTGACCATGTCTGTCAAAAGTGACCTTATATCATTAAAACTTTTACCTTAAATGTTGTTCTGTGCGTTGAAATATCAGTGCCGAGATGGTGGAGGGTTTACGATATCGCAACTGAAGTTGAACCATGGAGGTGGTTGAAAACTAACCAATGTTACTTATGCACACCCTTTTTGACAGTTGAAAATCGTCCACATTTCACAAAACACTCGGGTACAAATAACATTAACCTTACTTTACGGGCTGGTGTTTAGATCCTACCTTATGGACTCTGTCGATAAAAGTAGAAATAGAAAGAATAGAAGTCATGGAAGTAGAATTAGGCGGTCACACCGACGTGTATCACGTGAAAATTTGTGTCGTCTGCTAATGCTATTAAAAAAATCAACTACCGATAATGGTGCGTCTTATCAGATTGCTTTAAAAAATAACACTCACTTGGTACAAAACATTGTTAGTTTTTAATAAACAAAAACATTTTGTGAATGCTAATTCACTAGAATATTAAAATATGTAAACAACGTTACAATCGTTTTATTGTTTTTGTACGACACGGACACAATGTTGTAGAGTATATATCGGGGGGTCGCAATTTCAAATGTATCACCCGTATTTTTTACTTACAGGCAGGTCGGGTTCAAAGGTCAAAGTACAGCTTCGTGGGTCGGGTTGAGATCGCAGCGGAACTTGTGAGATCGTAAACTCAACATGCAAGATGTCTGCTATGAATTTTGGACAAAAAAGCTTCAAACCTCGACCACCTGAAAAGGGCAGCTTTCCTTTGGATCACGATGGTAACTGTTCTATCTTTCAATGTTAACAGAAAGTTGCCGTAAATCGTTTCAAAACTTAGGGGAAAGGTGTAGAGGACTGCAGAATATTTACTGTATGTCAGCGCAAAAGTGCTCGGGAGTCATTCCGCCCTCAAGCGTCCAGTATTATAAATCGACTCTGTTGAGAACTTTAGTTTAGAAGCAATTCATTCCAACTTCCTGGTGCACTTCATCATAATAAGATTGGCTTGAAATCATCAGAAGAGTTGCTTACTGTTACAAAAAAATAGTTAGTAATAAAATATTTTATTTGTTTACTTCCATGGTGCACAGTATTACACCATTCCAATCCAAGGTAAAGGGCCATTCCAGTTCATTCCAGAGTGATGTCTCAGATGAAACAGATATTTTAGGTCAATGTTCTCCCAGCTTGGGAGTTTTCAATTGGGCCTTTCCAGCATGCAACTTTAGCCGAGGAAATTTTTTGCTATCTCCCAATCGGCACAGAGGTCACTAGGTCAGCTATTGAACTGATGTTATAACAATGGACAGCACAGACATGACAGACGATCGGAAGAGATCAAAGACAATGTGTATTTTTTCCTCTTAAAAACTTGGGTTTTTTCTATTATTTTAATTGCAAACTGAATTAAAATTTTCAGTTATGTCTTTTGACACGCCCACCCATAATATCGAAAATATTATATATTTAAAGGGATTGTATTTGTTTGGTAATTGGGACCCACTGTTTGTTTCAATCCTACATAGTTGTTGTAGGTATATACCATGAAACTAACCTGTGAGAATTTCATTTCAAAAGATAGTAGCGTTTTTGAGATATTGCCGAAAATCTGGAGTGGTTATGTCCACGCAGGAAGAATAATCTGCAATTGGAATACACTATCTGAGAAACGTTACTGCAGTGACGCTTCTCAGATTCAAATTTTTGGGGATAAAAAGTGATATATTTTTCCATAACCGCAGTACTTCGAAGTGAAAAGTTTCTCAAAATGCATTATACTATCCAAAGCTGCTGTACTTCTTACCAAGTAAGTTTTTATTGCCATTCATTTTCAGAGTCATTACAAACGTATACAGACCCTTTAAACATTGATGGTTCTGAATGGCCCCCCAATAGTAACACCAACTTGCCCAATTTGCAGGGTATTCTCTGCAAATTACTTTCATTTCCAGTCTGTACTTATTGTAAACAATTTGAAACGTTACTGTTCATTGCAGGTGAATGCAAGAAGTTTAAAGAGCTTTTCATGGAGTGCCTAAGAAAAAATAAAAACAACAACAACAAATGTCGTCTTGAGTCCAAGGATTACCTGCAGTGTAGGATGGAAAGGTATGGCATTTAAGCAATGACATCTTTATTTAATAGATGTTGTGTAATAATTGCATCGGGATGATTTTGGTTTTTACTGATACACCAATGTGCGATAAGCACTGTATACTTAGTGCTCCCCCTCCCTCGAGTCATGTAGAAAAAAAACCTCAGGCATACTACAAGGGTGGGATTCGAACCCATGCTAGGGCTCAATTTTTACACTGGACCACTGGCCTGAGGCCAGTGATTTCAGTGTCAGGCCAGTAAACTCAAGACGAGACAAGTCCGACCGGTGGTCTTTTCAATTCAACATTTTTGTCTCAAAAGAATGATGTTCAAATGTTGAGTTTGAGTCTCACAAATATTTTCCAATTCTACTGAGTTAGTAGGGCCTATCATCCATAATAGTACAGAAGAGATAAATCTTCTTTTAGTATTTGTTTAAATAAAACAGTTTAGATGATAAAACTGTGTTCTCATTTTGATTCTGGTCTGAGCTACAAATCCTGCGGTCTTGTGGATTTTCCCCCCAAATTCGAGCCCTGCATGCCCCCCCCACCACTATTCTGGAGCAGACATGTCTTACCACCTTTGTTGTTTGTATCAAGATATTAAAGGTCCTAAACCGCCAAATTATAGGGTAAATTATAGAGATATTAGTTGGATTAGTTCTTCATGTGGGAGGGCATTTCAAATTTATATTTGAATCTAGGGTAGTGCATTTAGTTTCTCGAAGATGATATTCATTCAAATTGTGAGCAATTGATGCTTTATTATTAAAGGTATCGTACACGTTTGGTAATGACTCAAAAAAACTTACTTGGTAACAAGCAACGGAGAGCTGTTGATAGTATAAAACATTGTAGGAAACGACTCCCTCTGAAGTAACTTAGTTTTTGAGAAAGAGGTAATTTCTCACTAAAATAATAAAAACTTCTTGCAAGAAGTTTTTATTCTTATCTGAAAGCACACAAATTTGTACAACAAGGGTGTTTTTTCTTTCATCATTTTCTTGCAACTTCGGTGACCAATTGAGCCCAAATTTTCACAGGCTTTTTATTTAAATGCATATGTTGGGATACACCAAGTGAGAACACTGGTCTTTGACAATTTCTAAACGTGTTGAGTGCCTTCAAGATATACATTTATGAATTAATTTTTTTCTCTTCCACTAGTGACCTCATGGTAAAAGAGCCATGGAAGAAGCTCGGTTTGGCTGATCTTGAATCAAGGAAAGAGAATAACGGCCAGCAATGAACAGCGAGGGCTCACAGAGATTGTTGTTCTCGGCCCTTTGGTCCAACCACCTTAAAGGGGAACTCTCTGTCGTCTCTCTGTGATTTATCCATCGATGACTTAGGTTTGTTATGCACCCTGCGTGTAGGATCTGAACAAGAGAAACGATGGCGGCTAGAGACAAGATCCAATGAAATGGAGGAGACAGAACTCAAAATCAAAAAGACTCAGTTGGACAAACGGAAATATCTCGGGCTAAATGACAATAGTTTGATTGTAAGAATAGCATTGTGTGGGTGTTTTGCAATTTATCCCCATAGCAATCTATAGTCCTCATTTCTGATACCACTCCGAAATCTTTTGCATCCTGCGTATTGATCACAATAAGCACAGGTGTGCACTTTCTGCAATATATTTTGGCATGGAATTGGATTCCGATTGACTTTGTTTATTTCTTTAGTAACAAGACACCATAATTGCTTCTCTTCACCCACGAGTAAAAGGGTACTTGTGAGGGCAGAGGTATTGTTTTTTTGTGATTGATGTAGCTTGGTGCACTACATCATGCCTGGAATTACACTGAGGCCAAAGTCTTGGCCTTGGTGGCTCTTCAACAATTTTCCGTAAACTTTACTGCCACTATATATATAAACTTCAACAATTGTTATAAAATAAATTTTGCCAGAATTTCTGAACAAGGGTCAATTTCATAGAGCTGCTTATTGGCCGATGTTGTGCTTACTGCATGAGTAATCCATTTCATAGCGTTGCTAACCGTAAGCACACAAAAAGGCATGCTAACCTTCCGGTGCTTTCTGTATGAAAATGAATGACGTAACAATGCAAATCCATGGTGAACGCACAAGCTGGCTGCCTAATTTTCTTGCTAACCTGTGAAATACCCTGACGCTTAAGCACATTTTTCTGCTACAGTACAGTTGGCACGAAAATTTGCTTACCGTTAAGCGATACTATGAAATTGGCCCCAGGTGCCATCACCACACTAAATCTTGGTTGGGCATTTCGGGAGCCAGTTTAACCGTGTTATGAATGTCGTGTAGTGCACATTTTAGGCATTTAAAAATTACACACTACCATATCTTTACATAAAATTTGACTCCCAAAATAGCAGACCATTGGCAGACAGTAGTCGCGGTGCTGTGTGACAGCATTGCAAGAGGGTCAAACCATCTCCTATAAATGTAAATCAATGACATTAAAAAACACTTTCCGACACTCCATTATTGATGAATCTTCTTTTTCTTATTATGATTCAAAACTCTTTTAAGTCCAACATTTGGAAGTGAGAGCTCATATCAAAGTTGGTTCAACAAAAGTAAATTAATTAACACCTTTTAAAGGGACTGTATACGTTTGGTAATTGGAACCCACTGTTTGTCAATCCAATATAAGTGTAGATATACACCATAAAAATAACCTGTGAAAATTTCATTTAAAAAGGTGGTAGCGTTTTTGAGATAATGCCAACAATCTGGAGCGGTTATGTCCACGCAGGAAGAATAATCTGCAATTGGAATACACAATCTGAGAAACGTTACTGACAGAAACGCTTCTCAGATACAAATTTTTCCATAAAACACTTCAAAGTGAAATGTTTCTCAAAGTGCTTTATACTATCAGAAGCTGCTGTACTTCTTACCAAGTAAGTTTTTATTGCTATTAATTATCAGAGTCATTACCAAACGTATACAGATCCTTTAATGCTCTAGTAGTACCATGAGAATGTACACCTTTTCAATGTACCTCGTTTTATAAAAAGGGAATGAGTTTGACTCGAGCAGAATCTTTCCTTCTATTGTAAGTCATTAAAAAAGATTAAGAAAACTTTAATCAAATGTCTGACACTGTATTTTGCAATGTAAAGCAATAGACCAGAAGGGAAACTGACTGGGTGATTTTTTTACTAATTTTAGGTTGAACAAAGAAAGTTTGACTAGAGTGCCAGCGCTGGTGCCAGCGCTCTACCTTGTAGAGAGAAATGCGACTTAAGGTAATGGAAGGGTCACCTCAAGGGGATGCGACTTAAGGTGATCTCTCTCTCCTGCCGCTTCCCAGGTTGTATCGTAAACTTGGGTGTGATCCCTGGCTACACAGCAGTTACAGGTTGAATGGCTTCTGACTGACACCCCGAACAAAGATATTGACAAAATAGGGGACGGCCAACAATAGGGCTACATAGCTCAGTTGGTGGAGTGCCGGCACATTAATCCAGAGGTCTCAGGTTCAGCTCCAGTCACTTTTTCTTAGTTCAACCCCAAACTACTTTTTACAATGGTAAGGTTTCCATTAGTCAACCTTTTTGTGTCGGTGCATGTTACCACGCACTGTATGTTAAGGGATTGAAATATCATCAGACCAAATCCTAAGACGGTTTCCTGGACTGAATCACTTCTTGCCCACCATCAAGTCGAAGAAGGCTACTGCCTGCAGCAAGCAGTTTGATAGATGCTCCCTCTCATGTTTAGTTGCACTGTGAAAAAGGTCTGCATTCTCTTCAGCTATCCTCACTGAGGGGTCATGACCCTCTGCCCCCCTGTCGACCCCCTCTCGGATTAGATTTGCGACCAATTCCTGTCCGCTCATCCGAACCCCTCTAACCTGCAGGTTAAAGTGGCGACCGATCTGCAGCTGCGGTATTGAGATGGCAACCAGGGTACCGGTGTCCCCCGAGTCGTGATTCAGCGAGGTGTACAGCATGCATTCCATAGTCCTTTGAAATAGAAACATCGGGAAGGTAGACTTGTTGGCGTTGCTGTATGATTTGTGCTGCAGGACGTAAAGATCTGGCTTGGGCATTTCAGTAATTGTCTCCGTAATCTATTTCCAAAAAATGGAACAAAAATCTTGTTACTATAACTTCCAGGCATGTGAGACCTCCGCGTTTACGCGGAAATCCGCGTTTTTTATTTTCCCATTCCGCGTTTTTCTTGCGGGCTCCGCTTTTTTCCCGTCTCCGCCGTGAATGGTCGGGCCGCTTTTCTTAATATTATTTTTAATGTCCAACATCGATCATCAAGCAGCAAGTAATTTTACTGCACAACACTCACACATAGAAGGGGAACCTGGCATCAGGAAGCACTTTAAGTTTACCTGTATAATCATATATCGCGGAACCACATGGCGTGCATGAAAAAAACGGCACGTTAACAATAAATTGCGGCCAGGCAGCTGGCCCGATGCAGCTTGCGGTCTTCCATGAATACGTGGGTGAGTAGGGAAACACGCAACTCGAATTTCCAGGGTCAGAAGACGTGCGGTGAAGTCTAATTTCAACCTTGTTACTGTTATATTTCATGCAAAATTATAACCTCGTACTCATATACACATTGCTCTCGCCGCAATTTGTTTTTCCCAATGTGCGTCGTCGACCGATCGTTAAATCACAAAGATTTCAGTGCAAAAGAAGTTCTATCAAATCGATCCTCAAATTACGAATCCATGAAAGTGGCTGTTGATGAAAACACTATTATTAAGGGCAGAAATTAGGGGGAAAGATCGTCCAAAATTGCAATTTTAAGAACTTCACTTCCGTGGTTTTTTTTGGGGGGGGTGTTTTTTTACATTTTAAAAAATTTTATTTAATTTTGTTTTTATTTTTTATATTTTTTACACTTCGAAAATTGTGTGCATACTTACATGTGGGCTTGTGTAAAAACTTGCAGGCGAAAAAATTTGGGACTCCAACATTTTGCGCTGCGTGCTCGTTAACTAAAAACAATTTTTCCTCTTTTGTCCATGACCCGCTCACATGCCTGAACTTCTTAACTTGCACATCGTCAATGCAAGACGAACCTTTGGGCATAGTGTTAGCCAGAGGGGTGTCTGGGTGTCTTTTGGACACCCTGTTTTAAATTTGGACACTCTGTTTTATATGTTATTTACATGTATGTATTGAAAGTGAACAATTTGGACACCCAGTTTTAAAATTTCCAGCAAATTTGGACACCCTTTTACCAAATCCTGGCTAAAACTTTGCCTTTGGGTAAAATAACAAGTTTGTGAAAATAATTGTGCCTTTGGGATTGGTGGAAAAAGTTTCTCTTCATTGCCAAAAAATTATTACTTAACAAAATTATTTGTAACCAAAGTAAGAATTCTGCTGAGTGGACACTTCCCTTAATATCGTCTGCTCAAAACTATAAGGTCGTTCATACAATTTGTATGGATTTCATAACTTGCATTTTGCATTTTTATGAGCTTCTGGTCAATAGAGTTCATTGGTCAAAAGTTCTCTTAAAATTAAGTAATTGGTGAAAAGAAACATGCCTTTTCTAAGCAAAAATATATGTGGATTTTGTTTTTTGTTTCTAGATTGATAAGCATTTTTCACGTAACACCCTTTTGATCAATATGGATATGAAACTTGCAATAACAGGCCTGTGAGTGGACCCTTAAAAAAAGAGCTGAAACACTACATGATGTAAGAATGATCGTGGAACGTCAAGTGAGCGCACGTCACGCATTTACACTGGTCGAATTGGGGCACCCCATTGATCCAGTAACTAGGCTTATTTCACATTATTGTAGTTGTACATTACTGTTGTCAAACATAAATAAGGCCAAAAAGTTTTTTTTTTTTAAAGAAAAAAAAAAAAAAAAAAAAAAACGGAAAAAAAAAAAAAAAAGCGGAAATAAAAAATCGACAAAAAAATAAAAAGGCGGATATCCGCTTTAAAGCGGAGATTTCACAGGCCTGCAATAACTTATATAGCACTCGGCTGACAATATGATACTTACCATTTTAAGGTAGGATGGAGGGTCCCACTTGCCGGATGTAATGCCAACAATATCCTTCAATCTCCACTCCCCAACCCATCGATCTCTTCTCATATGAACCCAACTCACATGTTTCAGTCCGATGTCCACTGCCACTACATCTTTCACCGCCTGCAAAGGAAAAATAAAAGATTAATCCAGTATTTATGCATTACTTAAAGGTATCGTACACGTTTGGTAATGACTCAAAACAAATATTGGTATAAAAACTTACTTGGTAACAAGTAACGGAGAGCTGTTGATAGTATAAAACATTGTAGGAAACGACTCCCTCTGAAGTAACGTAGTTTTTGAGAAAGAGGTAATTTCTCACTAAAATAATAAAAACTTCTTGCAAGAAGTTTTTATTCCTATCTGAATGCACACAAATTTGTACAACAAGGGTGTTTTTTCTTTTATCATTTTCTTGCAACTTCGATGACCAATTGAGCCCAAATTTTCACAGGCTTGTTATTTTATGCATATGTTGGGATACACCAAGTGAGAACACTGGTCTTAGACAATTTCCAAACGTGTTCAGTGCCTTTAAAACCAAATAAAGCAGGCTAACAATCACCTGTAATATATTTATTGCTCTCGATCCCAAGGTTTTAGCCAGGATTTGGTAAAAGGTTGTCCAAATTTGCTAGAAATTTAAAAACTGGGTGTCCAAATTGTTCACTTACAATACATTTACATGTAAATGACAGATAAAACAGGGTGTCCAAAAGACACCCAGACACCCCTCTGGCTATCACTATGCTCCAGGGTTCTCCCCATGCACAAGCTAGCGTATCGGGCCAATAAGCAGGAATATATATATTTTTTATCACAGTAGTTTTACCAAAAACATGAAAAGAAAACCATATAGAATGCTCCAAATTGCACAGTAGGGCTTTGAAAACCAAGAAAAACACCAAGTAGAAAATATTCCAAGGTCCTTGTTTCAATTCAGCGCGCTTCGGCCAAACATCCCAAAATTTTGGCAAAGAATGCCCCACAGTTTTGAAAAAACCTGGGGAGAACCCTGTCGCAGCTCTGTCCCATATTTACCTCTATCCTACTATTAGCTATTCCTATTTTGTCTGCTTTCGACCCGTCACGTTTCCCAACAGCCACTTCCAATGGTGGTCTAATTATTCCCCTGCAGATTGTCTGTAATCGCTGGGTCCCAATGCCAGGCACTTGCAGTAGATCACCCACGCTGGCAAAGGGCCCATGCTCTTCTCTGTGTGATGAGATATGCTTCGCAATATAAGACGAAACATGCCTTGACGCAGCTAGCTCTGTCACTGAAGCTGTGTTAACAAACTTTAGAATGTTTGCAGCATCTTCATCGGTATGGTTATTGTCGGTGTTGTTCGTTTCTGTGGATTTAACCTCGGGACTTACAACACAACTACTTGATGACACCAGTTCACGTTGACCAACCTGTTGACAAAACTGTCGCAACCAGCTGGTGCGCAACACCTACAAGAGGAAAAAAAGGAAGCATTTTAAAATTGTTGGCACTGTTGGCACTGTATGGAATTCTTTCATGATCATATTTTCTGTTTCTTTTTTTTAATACATTATTGATATTAATAATAATTGGTCATCTTTTGAAATTTTGGGGGGGGGGCTTTTTGTCGTATAATTTTGCAAAGCCCTTATGAGCATCTTTTCAGGTGGATTTTGGCCCAATATAAACACTCATTATTATTATTTAATAATGGTATTTAACAGTGACTAATACAACAGATGAAGGAACATCCGATACATTTATCTTCAGACTACAGTTTTCACAAATAATTATAATTGTTGTCCGTGGTAAGTATTGTTACTCCCAAGTGTATTAATCAACAAACAAGTCCAGCAGCTGTACATATGATTATAAGCACTGGGCAACCTACTTCTAAAGCGTACACCACTGCCCAATTTCATAGAGCTGCTTGGGCACAGCAAGTAGATAAGAACAACAAAATTATGCTTACCAGAATAAGGATACCAGCAAAACTACCATGTCACATTGTACAATTTGTGACTGGTATTCTGCTTATTTCTGCTTAGCAGAAAATTGTTAAAGGAACGTTACAGAACTGGTAATTAAAATTTTCTTTATGATCACAGATTTACATAAAACTTACACGGTCTAATGATGATGATAGTAGAAAACATCCCGAGAAATATTTCTGTCTGAAATGCCATATTTGATGAGAAATAAATAAAACTAATTTCCGATTGGAGTTAATCGCTCATGAGCGTTTTATTCATGCATTGTATAACACATGCAACTGTGTAATCGGTTTTTCACTATTTTCTCGTGACCCAGATGGCCGATCGATCTCAAACTTCCACAGGTTTGTCAGTTTATGTATATGGTGGATTATATAAAGTGCTTTACTATTTTGTTAGCAAAAACCAATTCTGTAATGTTCCTTTAAGCAATATTTTCTAATAAAAAACGGCTCTACGAAATTAGGCCCTGGAGACTGCTTAGATCTGGGAACACACCTTGTGTATCACAAAAATAACTGGTGTAAGGATAGGATATCTTTTTAGGCAACAGTGCAATCACATTTAATAACACACACAGCTCTGTGTTGCAGTCACTCTATGGACATTCTTTTTTTTCTGTACACTTCAAGAAAATCCTATTCTTCAACACTTTAAAAAACACTGTGTGGACGTTTTTAAGTCCACATAGTGTTTCAAGTCCCTACATTCTGTGGACCTCTTTAGTTCTGAGGTCCACACTTCGTATGTAGCGTTAAAACACTAGGTGTTAGACAACATACGCCCATTTTGAACATTTTGAAACCATGGCACGGCTTTGGCTTAGTCTCTACCAATAATATTTATACACTTTTGGTACACAGCGGACGAGGCCCCACTGGTGTGTGGCTGAGTGTGAACCCAATCCTTGGCCACACTAGTGGGGTTAGAAAGGCAGACGAGGCCCAAGCCAGAGCCAAAACCCAAGCCCCATTTCAAAAATGGCCACAGTTTTTGTTGCAGATGCCTCAAATTGTACCCCCTGATGCAACGCAGAAAGATGTCTTGCTTGTGCCCTGATTACCAACTCAACTGCAGTGCAGCTTTGTGCAGGGCCACTTTTATAACTTGTTTGTGGGACCTGTGGACTACATTTCCCTATGTTAAACAATCCCCTGGCCTCGTCTCTACACCCACCATTGCCCACTATGATTGAATGATTCTACTCGACTCATATAAATAAAGAAGTGAAGCCTGCAATCTATAGTTCATAAACAAATGCAATAAAGTATTGTTTATGTTGTTAGTTGTCTCATGATGATTTTAACCCCTTCAACATGTTCAACCATGGAGGTAGGAATTACCTACCTCCATGGCCGGTTCAACAAACCCTTCCGACCGAGCATCGGAACTACAACAATCACAATACAAAAAAAATAGCAGAAGAATTTCAAGAAAACAAATCATATTCATACAATATAATATGAATGATATTAATTAACCATTCATATACAATTGGTTTTTTTTTGTCTTTTTGTCTTTTTTTCTTAAGACATCTAAGCATAAATCATGTCAGATCTTCCATACGTTTAATTTACAGAATACAGGTGATAAAACCTGACCGGAAATTGGGCATTGGGATTGTGAGAAACATTTTTATATTTCAAATAACGAGATAGGATTATCATGATTATGCCTATCCTAAGCTGTGTTTAATCCGTTTGTTTTGTCATTGGGACGAACGGCAACACATACCTGTATCAAGATGTCTGTACGTCGATAAAACATTGCAAAAAAGAAAAAGGAACTGACAAGCAAGACACATGATAAAACGATAAAACATTTATTTTAATGTTTACTCTAGCGCCCTCTATGTTTGGTAAATTTTAATTTTTACTCCAGCGCCCTCTATGTTTGGTAAAGTTGGTGTTCTTCGACGACGAGGCGCTTTTTTTGTGCGCCAGCAATAGCTAGCCCACAAAAAGAGCTACAGAAGTAAGCCTATTTATTGGAACCTTAAAATCAGTATCATTATATTATTCTAGAGCTGAAATTAGGCCTACGCCTACTCTCTTTACAATGTTACAAATACAATTGGTGGTCGAAGATTGTTTCTTCCCTCATTTCAATCAATTAATAGGGCTATAATAAGGCCGCAAAGTACTACCAAAAGACTCCACAGAAAATGGTGTGTAATTCGAAGCTCACAAAAATAGGCCTACTAGGATATGAACAGCTGGATCTGTCAGAAGTTGAGGGCCGGAGGGAGTCAAAAATGATGAGAAGGTCTCATCATTATGTGACTTATGTTTGGTTGTTTGTTGTTGTTGTTGTTGTTTTTTTGCATGCTGTTCTTTTTTTGTATGCAGGTGGGGGGAGGGGGAGCGCTGTGGCCAGCCGGTGGATAGTGTTTTGGTGGCTCGTTTTGCCATGGAGGTCATTAGATTGTGTCAAAAAAATAATTGATGGTCCTTTCTCTTAGTCTTATTGATCATGTTGCGTTTTTTTCAAAAAAAATAAACTCTAGATTTATTGTGCAGGTCCTATTAGTCTTTTTTAGTTTTTAAATGTTTGCTTCAACGGTGTTAAAGATTAACCGCAAACTTCCGATTATTATGATCGCCAACGCTTGGCATTTTATTACCACATGCGTCACAAGCCGGACATACCTCCGAGTTCATGTACTTGTACATGTACATGTACATACATGTACATGTACATGTGTACATACATCAATTTTTTGCTATCAATGTACGCGTGGTGGATCGGTACTGTTATGTGGGAGGAGTTTTAATTTGGGCCCAACCCACAGGTCAACACACTTTGCTGTGCATTTATTTATGCACGGTCGATGCATCGATGACGTTCCATAAAATTAGCATACCAGCTGGCAACAACGGGAAAATACACGGACTGTGTGTGTACGATGTACATTATGGAGTCACTGTGTGTGATGTGGCCGGCCGGCCTGGGATTGTACACATGTACTGACTATACATGACTGACAGAGACCAGTGGGCGATGGTGAAAGCAGTCTCACGTTTTATTTGTGTAAGTCACCATTTCACAAATAACTGGAGATTTTGCGGAAGAATTAGAAGTCATCAATTCAGTCAGTGCGTAGCTGTGTAATGCTGTCCAAAATATATGTCTTCGTGGTGTATGAACGATATTGGAGGGAAATGAAGTGCTGATTGTGTACGAAGTCACACTTCGTAGTGTGTCGTGCGTGTCGTCGGTTGTCGTCGAGGTTGCCAGCAAGCAGAAGCAGAATGGTACAGAATTATAAATCGCCCGTGAGGGTGTACAAGCACACGTTCGAGCTTGTCATGGCGGTAGGTATTTTCTGTTTAATAAACACAAAATCATGTGTACGTTCATTTATCATGTTTAGAATAGTATTCTTAAAGGAATTGATAAACTACCCTACCCATTTCATGAGCTACAATCTGTTGCTGGTTTAGATTTGTTTTTTATTTGCAGATATGGCCCAATTTCATGGCTCTGCTTACCGCCGAATTCTGCCCCTTGCGATCACCATTCCCCGCTTACTGTGCAAGTGCCGAATTTCTGCGCAACTGTGTAAGCGAAGAATGCCTAGTATTAGTAACGTGGAGAACGCACAAGCAAAAATTCCCCGCTAACCCGTGAAATACGCTTGACGTAAGCGCAGAATTCTTTGCTTACGGTAAGCAGAGCCATGAAATTGGGCCCATGTGAATTTGTTGGATATATGGGACGCACATGCGCTATATTTTTCCGTAGTCCTTGAGCGTGTGTGTGGTAACAAATTTATTAAGCAAACTTGACGCACAGTAAAGATGGATTACGCACGGCTGTACACGAATCAAACACCCGCTCTTCAAAATACAGTTCCCGTCGTTTCCTTCTCGCAACCTACACCCTGAAGAAGGACACCACTATACTAGTGTGAAAATTGTGCGCACATCTAGATCTAAATGCATGTGACGATCAGCAGGGGATGCAAAAGGGCCATTTGAATTTACAGAGACTTCTGCAGCTGTATGTTTTGCGTTAATTAAGCTTAAACTGCAAAAACTAGTTAATGCCTAATGGCTTGAAGTTTCAACCCTGGCAGAGTCTTTCTCAAAGAAAGACTCTGCTAGGGTCAAAACGTCAGGCAAAGCAACTCTTTTGATGCAACAATAGATCAGTGCAGACAATGACCATGTTGCTTTCAATGCTAAGTATAACGAAACATTTGCTTAAAATCAAAATGGCGCCGACATATCCCATCACATTCCAACAGTAGTCTAGATAGAGCTCCAGTTGCCCATCTTGATCTCTGGTCATCAGAGGGTCTTTTTAGTTTGGGCCAGCATCTTGCGATTCACATGAATCGCGGTAAAGCATTGAATTTTTTAAGACCATGGAGGTAGAAATAGATCTACCTCCATGCTTAGACTTACTGTAAAAGGCTTTAGATTGTATGTGGATTGCACCTGTTGCCCAAACAGTTTTTGGGCAACCATCAAGTTGGGGCAACACTCTAAATTCAAGACTTTTTAGTTTTAGTCACACTCACAGATTATTTTGTTGTTATTTATTTACACTCTTGCTTGAAAGAACTGACAGAAATGAAAGTAAATTCACTTCAATTGTTAATGATAGAATGCTCGGAGAGAAAATTTGTTTAAAAAAAAACACAGGGAGGAAAAATTCATGTTTGTCTTTGATGGGATTGATCAGAGTCCAATTTCATGGAGCTGTTTAAGCACAAAAAGTAGCCAAGCGCAACAAAATTATGCCTAAAACCAGAATAAGGTTACCAGCCAAAACACCTTGTCCCATGTACTGTTTGTGACTGGTATCCTGCTCATTTTTGCTCAGCAGAAAATTGTTGAGCAAATAATTATTGTCTGCTTAAAAGCAGCTCTATGAAATTGGGCCCAGTTCAACATCATTTGGTTTTAGGGCTGTTTTAATTTGGTGTACCCTGGATCTGACACCATGTGAGTGACCAACAAGATTTATAATGTATAATGCGGAAACGTATTACCATGTGATAATATATACATATTAGCTGTGTAGAACATTCTTGTTAGTACATGTACTTGTCTCGCTGTAGAGTAGATTTTAAAGGCACTGAACACGTTTGGAAATTGTCAGAGACCAGTGCTCTCACTTGGTGTACATGTATCCCAACATATGCATAAAATAACAAGCCTGTGAAAATTTGGGCTCAATTGGTCATCGAAGTTGCAAGAAAATGATGAAAGAAAAACACCCTTGTTGTACAAATTTGTGTGCTTTTCAGACAGGAATAAAAATTTCTTGCAAGAAGTTTTATTATTTTAGTGAGAAATTACCTCTTTCTCAAAAACTATGTTACTTCAGAGGGAGTCGTTTCCTACAATGTTTTATACTATCAACAGCTCTCCGTTGCTTGTTACCAAGTAAGTTTTTATGCTAATATATATTTTGAGTAATTACCAAACGTGTACATGCCTTTAAGGATAAATAAAGCCATTTGCATTGTAAATTTACATGTAACTGTGCTTGCCATTGTTTACTGTCCCCAAATATAACCTGTCCAGATTTGGTTTAAGATAATTTACCTTGTGATAGTAGTTTGTTTACAAAGGCAGTTTAATTTTACGTGTCTGGCCAACGTGTGATTGTTATCTAACCGAGTACAGAGTAAACCCAAATTTTGACAGTTATGTCTAATTGGAAAAATGCATCTGTTGATTTTCCTGGGTTTTTTTTTTTAAAGAGGGCTGGACTGGATGATGAGGGCTTTTTTATTGTTTGTTTTTTATTATTTCTTTCTTGGAGGAAAGTGCCAGACTAAATATTTGCTGGCTTTGTAGAACTTACTATCTAAAATATGGGTCAATTAAATCAATCATTGAAACAATTGTGCAATGATGAAGCAAAAATACAGGAATGATGTTAAAAAAACTGGTTAAAAAAAAATAGCATTAAGATGGGCTTATTTTCGAATGGATTAAGTCCTTAATGAAAGTGGAAACGTTAAAACGGTGTAAAATTTCATTGTATTGATACTTTTTCAGAGCAAAATTTATTCATCGTAAAACATCAAATGCGGTCAGATTTCAAGTAATATAGGTCTACAGGTATTTGTACACAGATTTGTTTTAGTTATATTCCTTAATTTCCGTGATATTCAATCAAAACAGGGTTTTCAATTGATCTTTTGACTGACAAAAAATTCCTTGGCCGCAAAAATTGGGCCTAAAAGTTGTATCTAGGATATGTACCATGTACAGTATACATTTTCTTGAAATGTCACACTACAGAATTGTAGTTAACATTTTTCTGGAGGAGAAGTGACTTGGCCCTAAATGAAGCCTAGGAAAATTGCCTGCAATTAATCTATGACAGTTGTAAATTTAATGCAATATGCCAGTGCATTCCATACAAGTATTGATTTTGTTGGGGTCCTGAAAAAGAAAGAACAAATCTAATACACCAAGATGTTTTGTGGAACTGATGTACACGTGCATTCCTTGTGTGTGTTAATCAATTCTTTCAAAGATCTTTTTTAAATTGATGACAAAAGAACAGGCGTTCTTTCCATTCATGCTGATGCTGATGCTGAGTTTGTCATTGATTTTACCATTATGCACACAAGGACCGTGGTGCTACATAGTACAACCGTTTTAAACTGACTGTTGTTTTGAAGCTTTGTATACATTGCATTTGGTGCATGCATTTTCTTGCAGCTCTATTCATGGTTATTACAGGGTGCTCCCCGGGATTGTTCAACACTGTGGTGCATTCTGGATCAAAATTTTGCAAGTTTGGCCGGAGCCCGCTGAATTAAAATGATGTCTTCGGAAGATTTTTTTTGGACAATTATGTTTGTTTTTAAAAGCTCTACTGTGCAATCTGGAGCATTTTAAATGGTCTTATTTTAAAATTTTCAAGAATTTTACCAAAATGTTTTGTTAGGTGTTTTTTTTAAGAATATTGTTTTTTTAACAAGACATTGTTTGCAATTGTGTGCAAGCTGGTGTGCAATCTGGAGCATTTAAAAAAAAAAGTTTTTGTTAAGGAATTTTTTGTTAACAAGACATTTATTTAATTTTGTTTTTAAAAGCTGAACGGTGCAATCTGGAGCATTTTAAATGGTCTTATTTTATAATTTTCAAGAATTTTACCAAAATGTTTTGTTCTTTAAGTATATATATATTTTTTTAACACTGAGACATTTATGTTTGTTTTTAAAAGCTCTAATGTGCAATCTGGAGCATTTAACAATTTTTTTTTTTTTTCATTTTCATTTCAAGAATTAATCAAAGTGGTAAATTTGTTAAAGAATATATTTTTAACAAGCGCATAGGGACCTCACGGTGATATGTGCTATATATAAGTACCGTCTATTATTATTTATGTTTGTTTTTAAAAGCTTTACTGTGCAATCCGGAGCAAAATGGTCTTATTTTATTATTTTTTGGTTTTTATCTATAACGTTGGGGAGGGGAAGGGGTATTTTTATTTTTTGTTTAGATACGAATACACTTATGTATTTTTTATATTGGCCTGCAGTTTGCACGTACTTGTATTGGCCCGATTGATGCTAGTTTGTGCATTGTGAGAACCCTGGTTGTTGTAGCGCAGAAATTTAGCAGTTACTAAAATATACATGTACCCTTCAAACCAAACATTGTAAGGTCTAATTTGATTGGTTTATTCCCAAGACAGCCGCTCAGTCTGTTCTTTGTACCGAGGGAGAACTTGAAAGCAAGGTCTCGACAGGAGACTCTTCCTGACGGGCAGTCATTTTGAAATATATAAAATATTTGTAAGAGATGAAATGGCAGAAAAAGTCAAGGTCAATTAAATTAAAAGCTATTCCAATGCCCTGCTTTGTATCATTATTAATAGAGTTATTAAACAAACAAAAATATGGTTAATAGGCCTATTCAAAAGCAGCTGTGTTTAAAACAAAGAAATAATTTTGCAGGATGCTTACCATCCAGGGTTCTCCCCAGGTTTTTTCAAAACTGGGGGGCGTTCTTGGCCAAAATTTTGGGATGTTTGGCCAAAGCGCGCTGAATTGAAACAAGGTCCTCAGAATGTTTTCTACTTGGTGTTTTTCTTGGTTTTCAAAGCCCTACTGTGCAATTTTGAGCATTCTATATGGTTTTCTTTTTATTATTTTTGTAAAACTACCGTAATTTAAAATTAAAAAAATTGCGTATCGGCCGATTTGGTTTTTTTTTGCGTATTTCGCCGAAATTATTGGGTGTCGGCACGCAATTTTCGCGTATCGGCCCGATATCCTAGCTTGTGCATATTAGGGAGAACCCTGCCACCTTTATAACAAGTAGGCTTTCGGATAAAAAAATTACGCAATTTCTTTTCGGGATTGCAACCAAAGTTTGACCCAACCTTTAAAATCTTCAAAACAGCCTTGTATCAGTTGTATGTGCACAATTTTGTGTGTACATCAGGGAGATTTTGACACTTCTAAACGTGCAAGTAATGTAAATTATATTTTAGGAGATACGACCTTGTTGCATTGACTTGTTGAGTTGTTCATTTTAATACCGTAAATATTCTCAATTCTGTCTCGTTCTGCAGGCATATCAGAAACGGTTCCCCACCTGTAAGATGATACCCATTTTCTTGGGCAGCGAGATTTTGTCGGAGTACAAGAGTGAGGATGGTGCCATACATATCATTGAGAGACGATGCAAGCTCAACATGGATGCTCCCTACCTGTTGAAAAAGGTACCAGACTCCTATCATACGTACTGTGTATATGTGTGTATCAGTTGTGAGCCCAGTTTCGGAGCTGAAAAGGGGCTTCACAAATTTCTGCTGTGGAAAAATAAGCGAGGAACAGGCACAAATTGTACACACAACGTTATTATTTGGTTGGTAACATATATGTAGCCTGGGAGAGATTTCATAGTTGCTTAAGGCTTTAAGCACAAACAGTCGTGAAGCATTAACAAACAAATATGCTTACCAGAATAAAGTTACCAGCCGAAATACCATGTCGCATATGTATTATCTGTGACTGGTATATCGCACATTTTTGCTGAGCAGAAAGTTGTGAAGCAACATTTTCTGCTTTAGTTGCTCTATGAAATTGGGCCCTGCTAGTAAAACAAAATTTTTTAGTTTATGCTTTGGTTTTTGGGAGAGTAAATTTATTTCCATCCCTTAGTTTTCAATAAATACATGCTATCAACTGGGCCCAATTTCATAGAGTAGCTAAGCACAACAAAATTATGCTTACCAGAATAAGGTTACCAGCCAAACTACCATGTCACATGTACAATTTGTGACTGGTATCCTGCTCATTTCTACTGAGCAGACAATTTTTAAGCAATATTTTCTGCTTAAGCAGCTCTATGAAATTGGGCCCTGGTGTAAATTTCATCAAATCTGGTGGTCTCGTTCTGGTGAAAACAGTGAAAATTTGTTAAGTATGCGTTGCCAGGAATTTTGTGCATGTTTTCATCTGGCTTGTTTCAGTTGTTTTAATCAAAATAAGCACATATGGTGATTTGTAGGGGTCTTTAAAAATACTTTGGTTTAAGTCTGTATTTTTCAAGCAATCCGCTCATGACAAAATTAATGCAATTTTTGTTGTGATACAAAATATACTGAAATCCGTAAAATGGACAGAGTGCATGAAAAAAATGCATTCGGCTACTTCTATAGTACTGGAATGTCAATTAATGACCAATTGGTTCTGAGCCTTTGAATTATATTTGACCTTTGGGCGAGGTCATTCATCAGCGACTGCATGTTAAATTATTAAAGGGACAAATCCATGGAAGTATCCTTGACTTGTGAACACTTCCAGGAAGCTCTACGGTCAGGAAACTGTGAATAACACCCCCCAAACAACTAGCAAAATAAAGCAAATAAATGTTCTGATGTGAAGTGAAAGTCGAAGGCAAGGTTACATGTCTGAATACTATTTGGTTTTTCTCCGTATTCTCGGTACTTTCCCCCTGAATCAGTTTTTGTCAGTTTTTCTTTAAAAAAATAAATACTAGTAGTAGCTTCTTCATTTTAATTCATTTATAGATTTGTTTTTAATGCGATTTGGAAGAAGTATAACAGGGCATTTCATTGAAAACTTAGGAATTTAAATGTTAACTCTTTCAGTGCCCGCTTTTTTTGTGTGTTTTGAACCTAAAATGCCCAGATTTTTGAGCTTTTTTGAAATTCTGTATTTGACAAAATGAATAAGTCTTTCTCACCAAACAAAATGTATTTTTTGCTGATTTGTGTTGCCTTTGTACATCCCAAAGTCAACAGTATTTCTTGAGTGATATATTGCCCTCTCATGATAACATGCATATTATTGGTCGTACATGTACGATTGATGGCACTTTTTTAGTACATAAAAAAGATTGTACATGTACGATAATGGTGCTTTCGGAATGCATAAAATAGATCATACTTTTGTACGACCTTGGCACTGAAAGAGTTAACATCAAATGCTGTGTGACTTTTTTCTACCAAAGTTTGCAAGGTACTATTAAGTGGCTTTTGATTTTAAAAATATACTTGTAAGTAATTTGTACGTAATGTGTAATGTATGCAGTTTTTAAAATATATTTTTAAAGGAACCGTCAATGTAGTGTATAAGTTAGGTTACACACAAATTATATTGGCTTTGAAACTATCTGAAGTGATCGCTTACATTTTAAAGAATATTTAATTATATCTTGATAGATCTCAGGGTTTGAATTTGGGGGTAAAATCCACAAGACTACAGGGCTTGTAGCTCAAAATGTTTACTGGACCAGATGGTTTTTTTTACAAGACCAGTTATTAGAAAAGATTTGAACCATTTTTATTTTGAACAAGCACTGAGAGAAGATTTATCTTGATTGTATTATGGGCAAGTATTCTTCAATACTCAACAGAATTGAAAATTTTTTACCAGACTGAAAGTGAACATTTGGAGAAAAAAAAACACAAGACCGCCGGACTTGTCCAGTCATGAACTTACTGGCCTGGTGCTGAAATCACTGGCCTTGGGCCTGTGGTCCAGTGTAAATTTTGAGCTCTGGATCTAAACAAGACAAATATTGAGATTTCAATATTTGTGTACACTGAATTTTTTGGTTTTTACCCTTAGACCAACTATGTGCTAAGCACTGTATATTCAGTGCTTTTCAAGTAACTGCAGAAAAAACACCACACTCTTCCTACTCTAATCTGATTTCCAATTTTGTTTGCTCTCAGAAGAATCTGAAAAATGATTACTTGATAAAGGCAGGGTATACTTTTAGTACGAGCATGCACAAAATCCGTAAAATAACATAAACAGTTTTTGATTGTTTTCACTGAAACGTGATGTTGTGAACACCTTGCGTATTTGATGAAATTGCCAGCGGTTGGTTTGGATGGTGTTTTTATTGAAAACTTACTGGGTGGGATTGAAATAACTAACATTCCAAAAAAGAAGTGATGTGTTTTCCCCCAGTGTTATTCAACTCTGGATTTGCCAATTTGCAGTCACCTGGCAAGCCCAGTGTCTACAGGTGGCTGTCTCTTTAGACAGCACTAGCCTGACCTGGATGGTGATGTAAGCTGCATAAACTCTCCAGGAGTTGTTATAAAAGCCTAGGGACTTCTCTAATAAATAAATCAATTAAGTTATTGTCCAGGGAAATAGACCAAGTTGCAATGCACAAAGATAAACTGAATTAAATTGGACTGGTCGGGCGGTGTACACGTTTTTGTTTTGTGAGGGGGTTTTTTTCTCTTGTTTTTCAATGATAAAAAAAAAATTGCACACAAAGGAGATTGGGAAACAATCAGAAAGCGAAAGTTATTAAATTATGAAAAGAGAAGAAAACAACATCAATAAAACGGAGATTACATGTAGTTAACATCAAGGATTTCTGGTATAAAGGAAAGTACGATGAAAAATACAAATGTGCGGGTAGTATTGCATGTAAGGACGTACATGTACAGTATTTTATTGGATATACGTTATTTGTATATTTATTGAATGGGGATCAGGTTGGCTCAGTAGTTTCCCTGCCGTCCACCTCTGTGGATCTCGGTTCGAGTCCCACCTCAGACCAGAGCTTTGCATGTGGATTGGGTTTTCAATCCCTACCTGATTGCGTGGGTTTTCCCCATTTGGGTTTTCCTTCCCACATCTAAAACTGAACATTTCTTCTTGTTTCCTATTCATCCCGTTGTTGGCGCTAGTTGTGCTGTTGGATGTGTAATAAGTAAATAAATAAAGACTCAATAATTTTGTTTATCAGGGTCCATAGTGTACTGGTTCCATTTTTATGGCTTTGCTCACTGACACTGAACTGTATGCAAGATGAATTTGAGGTTTCATTGCTATTATTATATGTGTTGAGTCCAAGGGACCCTAAAAAGTGACTAGCGCTGCGACCTTGAGGCCTGAAGATACCTTTGAAGAGAAGATGACAGGGTTTACCCTTAAACTTTTTCAGTGACTGGCCAGCGGTAATCAGAGCCATGAAATTGAAACGTGATGTTTCGATTATGGGCTGAAAAAAACACCTATTGTGTTCGATTCGTGAACAGATTCACAACCTGCTGTACGTGTACCTGCAGTTTTACTTGATAGAACATATATTTTTATTGCGCTTTATCCGCAGGCATTTCAAAGCATTTTTTTAAAGACAGGAATACAAAGTTGCCAATGGGGCTCAAGCGGGGTATAGTGCATGGTGGAATAAAGTCGCCATTGGGGCTGAAATGGTTAAGGTAAGGACACAAGTGCCAAGACTTGGTCCCAAACGCACACTCTGACAACACTAGGGCCCAATTTCGTAGAGCTGCTTTTAAGCAAAAAATATCGCTTAACAATGTTCTGCTAAGCACAAATGAGCAGGATACCAGTCATAAATGTTACATGAGACATGGGACCAATTTCATAAAGCTGTTTAGCAGAAAACTCCGCTAAGCAAATTTCTTTGCTAAGCAAGATGAGTGGGGTACCAGTCACAGCAATGGTAACTCTATGGTATTTTGGCTGGTAACCTATTTTTCTTAAGCAAGAGTTTTCTATGCTTAGCATGTTTTTGTGCTCACATGCTTTATGTATTAGGCCTTGGTATTTTGGCTGTTAACCTTAATCTGGTGAGCACCATTTTCGTGCATTTAAGCAGTTCAATGAAATTAAGCCCAGAGCTTGGGTCTAGTGCACATGACGGCAGTACCACGCCCATTCACAAATTATCAAAAGAAAATCGCCTTGTCAATTATGTTCAACTCTTAAATTCCACACAAAGGGACCTATGTAATTGTTGTAACATTGCATCATGTCATCTTTTCCGGCTTTGAAAAGTTTGTCACAATTACGTGTATACATACAATCTACTTATCGTCTGCTCAGGAAAGGTCGTTGGTGCAGTTTGTAAGGATTTCATAAAATTGCATAATTGCACTTTTGGAGCTCCTGGTAAATGGGGTTTATTGATCAAGAGTGGGCTTCAGAGTATTTGTTTAGCAAAAAGAAAATTAATTTTCTAAGTAAAACATGATTTATGTATTGATTTTTGATTTATTCTTTCCAAATTTATACCTTTTGATCATTACAAGTATGAAATTGCAATTAATGACCTTACAGCACTGAGCCGACAACATGCAGTTTACTGTAAACAAAATAGTGTAATGCAGCCAAGTGTATATGTACATGTACACATACATAATGTTTGTAGTCCAACTGTATAAATCTTCCAAAGAAAATATTGGTTTGTTTTTATGTTGGCCTTTAAACGACCCCCCCCAAGAGACATTAAACACAATGTGCATATTTCCACCATTTTGAGAGTCAATTCTTTTGGGAAATGGCGGCCAGAGTAGGTGCGTGCAAGTGCGCTGCTGCGAATCATGAAATGGGTCGAATCAATACCCTATAGGCCTAAAATGAAAACGATGCTTGTACCCATGTTTTAGCCAGGATTTGAAAAAAAGGGTGTCCAAATTTGCTGGAAATTTAAAAACTTGGTGTCCAAATTGTTCATTTACAAAACATTTTACATGTAAATGACAGTTAAAACATAGTGTCCAAATTTAAAATAGGTTGTCCAAAAGACACCCAGACACCCCTCTGGCTAACACTATGACTTGTACATTGTGTAACTCCTGAATTCTGGCTTCTGTCATCCGCAGATTGTAGGTGTGGATTACATTTACTTCATTCAGAAGAACTCTCTGAATTGGCGTGAGAGGACGCTGAAGATTGAGGCGTACAACGAGAGTTTCTCCTCAAGAATTATTGTCATTGAAGGATGTACATATTTCGTAAGTATTTAACAAGCAGCCCCCCTTTTTATTTTTTTATCAAGGCGTGCTGTAGGCTGTGAATGCAGGCCTGGAATTACATGGAAGCCACTGAGGCCATGGCCTCTGTTGCCCCTGGTCTTGGCCTTGGTGCCCCTTCAAAAGTTCCCCATAGACTTACAGATTTTCCAATAGAAATGCAAATTTGAAAATCTCCCTGATTATGGAAACTTTTTCCCTATTTATGTTGAATGCAATTTGAAATATCTCCCTGATTGTTGTACACAATTTTCCTGTTTGCAAGATGCAAATGTTGGCAGCTCTGCCATATGTGCCCATTATTTTATAATTTATTTTTAGAGTCAGGCACACAACCTCTCAGCTGACGTCTTCTTTCTTTTCTGTTCACTTTAGTTCCATTTAAAACTGAAAAAACACTGTACAAAGTTCTATGAGCTTTAAGCAGTTTCGCTTATGTGTGTGTGAAGTTTACAAAGTTGCACAGTTTCTGATAATTCGAGAGACGCTTTCACTTTCGCACATGAGAGATGCAACGAAACCATACAATTTCCGTACACCCATACAATTTCCGGTGAAAGTGTGAGGAATTGGTTGGGAGTATTGCCTTAGATCTGAAACTATATACAAAGTTTAGGGTGTTTTTCAAAACTGTGGGGCATTCTGGACCCAAATTTGTGGATGTTTGGCCGAAGCACGCTGAATGAAACAAGGTCTTCGGAATGTTTTCTACTTAGTGTTTATCTTGATTTTAAAAGCCCTATTGTGCAATCTGGATGTTTTCTCTTGATGTTTTTTGTGAAAAAAAACCCCAACTGTTTGTTTGCTTATTGGCCTAAATGAGCGCGTATCGGCAAGCAATTCGCACGTATCGGCCATACGCTAGCTTGTGCATGGGGAGAACCCTAACGGTTGTCCTGTCGTCCCGAGCAACGTGATTGAACAACACTGTTCATGGCGGTGTGCAATTTAGCGACTGCGGCTTGGAAGGCATTGAATCATAGGATGCCCTCCTAGCAACACCCCTTGGCAACAGCCGTAGCCGTAACTGCCTATATGATTGAGGAAGTCAAATTTTGAGTGTTGAGTTGTGTTTGAGCGTGCCATTGTATAAGACATTGTTCAAATGTATGTTCACAATGGTGTATTATTGGCTAGACTGTCGTAGTTATGGAAATGACATTTCCTGACAAGGTTTGCACTGAAATTTTTTAGTGACTGGCCAGATTTAGCTTGTCATTTCATTAGCCCGCCAGCTTTTTCACTAGTCCATATTTCATATTAAATATGGATACTTTTCAACACTGAGCTAACCAGCCGGACCATTTGGAGTGAATTTTGACTGGTCCTCAGGTGTTTTTAACTGGCATTTGGCCAGCAGAACACTATTGAGAGAGAACGCTGTCTTGATGTTAAATGCAGTTGGGTCTGATAGATACTAAATTACTCATTGTGCCCCAAAACCCGTACTATCACTGGCGACAAAAGCTTCCACGCTGCTGGCCCAAAAATCTGGAACAATTTACTCTACAGTATCCATCACTCTATAACTCATTCTATAATTCGCTTTAAACAAAATCTCTCAAGACTCACTTGATTAAGTGATGTGGTTTGCTTAATTCTGTTCCTCTTTTTGCTTGATGTTTATTTTGTGTTAAGCGCTGTGATACCAGGGCCCACTTTCATAGAGCTGCTTAAGCACAAAAAGTAGCTAAGCACAACCAAATTATGCTTACCTGAATAAGGTTACCAGCCAAACTACCATGTCACGTACAATTTGTGATTGGTATCCTGCTCATGTCTGCTTAGCAATAAAATTGTTCAGCAGTATTTTCTGTTTTTTAAAAGCAGCTCTTTGAAATTGGGGTCTGGTTAGGTAGATCACTATATAAATGCGGACATGTATTATTATTATTATTGTTGTTGTTATTGTTATAGCTGCATCTGTATTCCAGCTCACTGATTAAAAACAGGTTCTTTTGAATTGGTAGCAGCTGTAGGGGACTGACTGCATTGTTTGTATTTAAATATAACTACAAATTGCTTATTGTAATTCAGCATGCTTTCACGATTTCAATTACAAAACCAAAATGTTATGATAACGGTTAGACAAGAGTGAAAACCTGAAATCATTATTGTGTATTTTTTTTATGTCAATTGTCATTCACACAGTAGAGAAATTCAATTTGTTTCACTTCGTGTGCAATGTCCATCGTCTGATATTATTGAAGCAATTCAGAAAGATTTTGTATGTATTTGCACTGACTTGCAGAAAGTCGGATTTCATACAAGAAAAAAACCCCATGCAGACAAATGATTAGGTCTCTGAGTATCTCGAGGCCTTGGGTTTAATAAGTACCTTAACGGTAATATGCGCCATCTTGTTCAGAGGGCAGATTTCTGTACCTCGAACATGCATTGCTGTCTGTGACTTCTACGCACCTTTCAGACGTGTGCGTGAAGTTCTAGTGCTGAGTTGTTGGCGGCAACGAGTGTTCAAAATAAACACATCTGCCCCTGAACAAGATGGCTAATATTTTGTAGATGAAAGTTTATGTTCTTACTCAGTTGTGCGACATGATCATCCATTGTTCACCGTGGCGTATCCTGCCAATATTTTGCAGTTCGTGGAAGTTTATGTTCTTCTTTAATTGACATCCTAGCTAAAAAACAACTCTTGGATTCTGCACAGATTTTGCAGGTGAAATAGTTGTGTTTTCAAAAGGAAACTTGTTGAGGTGATCAAGAGTTTTACTGACATTTGTAGAGGAAATTACGATGGACTCAGTTTTATCCTCATTTTAGTTTCAGTTTGTTGGCCACTATCCATTGCTGGGTATCTTTTACACATATGCAGATAATTGGAACAAAGCACATTTTGCGTTGAATTGATCACGCGTTCGTCGTCTATTGATGAGAATTCCATTTCTCCATGTGTCTTGTTATTGGTGTAGCGATGGTTCTGAAGTGACTTTCCCTATTATTGAATTAAAAACATATAGGTTGTATTCCGTGCGCTTCAAATCAAATCAAAGAGCACCATCTTCTTTCATGGAGGAATCGAATTAACGATGCTCCACCGCACAAATGGAAGCGTTTAATTCGATTAACAATTTACAAGGTGCAAGTTGGTTAGGTCACCTCTTGTCGTAGGGGAAATTAACGGCGCTGTGATGAGTTCTGTAATGATCGTTTGCCTTGACGTCATGCTGCTGGTGGTCATTAATGGCGAGCTTTGTGTAACTGCGCAAATGCAAATTTATATTTAAAGGCATGGTACACGTTTGGTAATTGTCAAAGACCAGTGTTCTCACTTGGTGTATCCAAACATATGCATAGAATAACAAGCCTGTGAAAATTTGGGCTCAATTGGTCATCGAAGTTGCAAGAAAATGATGAAAGAAAAAACACCCTTGTTGTACAAATTTGTGTGCTTTCAGTTAGGAATTAAAACTTCTTGCAAGAAGTTTTATTATTTTAGTGAGAAATTACCTCTTTCTCAAAAACTATGTTACTTCAGAGGGAGTCGTTTCTCACAATGTTTTATACTATCAACAGCTCTCCGTTGCTCGTTACCAAGTAAGTTTTTATGCTAATAAATATTTTGAGTAATTACCACACGTGTACAGTGCCTTTAATGCATTATAGACTCTCGATCCGATATCGAATCGATTGCTTTGAATAACAAACACAAAACATTTACTCTTTGAACATTGTACTTGTGTAGAAGACAAACGATTATGACTACTACAATGGAAACAACAAAACTGTGGTTTTTGATAGGAAGCGTTGACTTGGGTTCGTAACATCTCGTTCCTTCCTCTGTATTGCATGACAACTTTTATCCCAGGATTTTGTTTTGAATCACGACATCGGTGCAAAGGAAGAACAATTTAAAACCCCACATTAGGGTGCAAGTATATAGAGTCATAGACCCTCTATATCTTTGGTAAAATGCAAGTCATTAATGCCCCATGAGCCAGGGCTCGAATTTGTGGGGGAAAAACCCACAAAACCACAGCGTTTCATGCTCAAAATGTTTAGTGTATCAGAATTGTTTTTACAAGACCAGAATCAAAATGAGAAAAAAGCGTTCTTCCTTAATATGCATTTAGCTGTTTCACAGGTTTTTTGTATTGTGTGTTTGTCGAAAACCAGAGAATACAAATTAACTTCCTCTTTTAACAAAATATAAACATAAATTCAGGCATATTTTGCCATTATTTTTCCCCAAGTAAAGGTGAGATGTTAACAGTGCAGTGGAATCTTATACACACTGTGTTCAAATGGTTAGACTGCATGGCTTGCAATTTCAAGGTACAGGTGTGAATCCGGCCAAGCTAACCGCTGATTTCACAATGACTAGAATAAGTATCGTCATCTAGTTGCTGAATCACAATTTCTTGATTTGTGCAATTCATAATCATAGACGTGAAACCAATGTTTGTATGAGAGAGATTGGCTGTTGCCAGCGGGGCTTTTATATTCCCCTTTTGGGAGCTTTGCTGAGTTCCCTTGTTTGGAAGATCATCTAAACAAACAAACAAATGCATAGGTTTTTCATTCTTGTCGTATGATTTTTGGACCAGGAAGTCCTTTGAGCTACTGTACGTATGCAAACAAACAGTTACCACTGCAGCGTCTGAACCCTCAAACAATTAAATCAGTGTGTTTTGAACTCCCCGTATCTTGGTCATTCACCAAAATACACACCAAGTTTGTTTGTTTGTTTTCTTTTGTGTCATTTTTTAAAAAATTGCATAGAGAAAAAAGTTGGGAAATACTGTCAAAGTGCAAACGATCATTCTAGGTGTTTACAGGGCTTGTATTTAGGGGGAAAGTCCACTAGACAACAGGGGCTTGTAGGTTTCAATATTCACAAAGGAAGAGTAGGGGTTAACCCCAGTGTTTCTGGTTCACATATTACAGGTTTCGTCAGGCTTGCGAGCTACAGGGATTAAGTTCACTTATGAGACATCCTTGGTTTCATTTTCAGAAATACATAATAATATAATAATAATAAAAAAGACAATTTATTGACAGCCAGACAGGCTGGATTCATGTACAATTTAAAAACATCAAAAATACATTACTAAAAAGGATGGTAAATTAAAAAGTTAGGAACCAATAAAAAAATGCATTTTATATTTTGACAGCAGACATGTCTTAAATCATGTTGCAGCCATTTTGTTTTTTCATAAATTCATTTAAAATCGAGGCAGGAAGCTTAACAACTTCGGGCTCGTTTTCACACAGAGCCAAATTGATCCTTAGATGTGCATCATCAATCTTAAGTGCCGAGCAAAGTGTGATGTCACAAAACAAATCACTATGGGTGATATTGACAACTCATCTTTTTTATGATGAATCTTAGTTGTTTTGTGAAATCGAGCCCGCCGGGCCCGTTGCTGTGTTTTGTGACTCTCTGGAGACAACAAATTTTGTTTATTAGTACAGCAAATCTGACTAAGATCTTTATCGCCTAGGCTGATAACGTACTAAGGGTAGGTGATGAGGTCTTAAAAACAACCGGCAGGGTCTCGGCCGTGATAATGGACCGAGCTGAATTCCACATCCTTGCAAGGTTTAAAACAGTCGCTTAAGACCGAGTCACTACTCTTTTAATCCCATTCATCAATGCCCTTTTTGTTAAAAAGCGTAAGAATGTAGGAAAATCTTTCAAACCTCTCTGATTTGTTGGCCTAAATTTGCAATTCCTGTTGCATCCTCGGGCTCCGTTTTTGCAAAGAGTCAATTTGCATGCGACGTTCAATGGTTGTGCGTATTAGAGCGCGTGCTAATAGATTTTACATTGACTACCGTCTACCGATATGTACTGATTGCATTGCGCATAAATTAGCGCCCGCGTAAGCTATAGTGCGTCAACATGCGTGTGAAGTATTCACAGCTCCAGTTATGTCTTTATCAGCCATTTAAAATCTGAAACGGTCATGTAACCGCCATTTATAGGACTGCCTGAACAAACTGGGGTATTTATTTATGTAGTTTCATGTACAAGTGGGTGAGTAAGGAGCTAAATAATGAGCTGCACTAAAAGAGCTGACACTGTCTGACAGAGCTCAACACAATCAAGAGACGGACTAAACCTGAAATAAGGGCAAAGACAAAATACCATCAAGTCCTCGGCCTAAAAATACCCTGGACAGTTGGTTTTTTTCTAATCAAAACGTCCCAGTTTACCTCAGCGTCAAATATACTTTATTGGTTTAACGGGATTTGAGAGAGTGGGTGGTGAGGGGGTAGAAGAGATATAACCAGCCTTCTTGTAACCTCAAGATTATCACGGGCTGCGTTCTTGTCCGGAAATGAATTTCCATGAGCTGGGAGGTATTCCTGCAACGTCCCAAATCTTTGACGGGGGTAGAGGGGTTCAGTGATTCAGTTTGCAATTTGCACGTGTTTGTGCAGTTGCTCTTGCAAGCTCGCTGGTCTCACAATTTGGATGTTGGTGATGAGCACCGAGATAGGAGAGATCGATCATGATTCAAGAGTTGAGTGGCGGACACAGTTTGGTTCATTGGGTTTTAACTTTGACATTAACAAAACTGGGAAAAAAAAGAAATCTAATGTAGGCATTGTGTGCTTCAAGCAGAGAGAGAGGTGTCAGGAATCATGGGAAACCAGTCTTTTGCATAAAATTCTCACCAGTTATCTGAAAATTATTATGTATGGCTCAAGGAGGGTGGTTCCCACACTAAAAGCAGATGAACGGTTCATGCATGCAACTTTGTAGCTGATCAGCTGATTTCCTTGGTGTGGTTTTGCACGGCTGTGAAAAAAACAAAATATACAGTGCCTGGCATTTTCCTCTTTATGGGTGCGTTCGATTAGCTTCCCCGGGTCGACCCTTTCTCCCCCCGGTGCGTTCGAATAGCTTCTACGTCATTATCGGGGTCAGCCCCAAGTGCCCTGCTTGTGGAGAGGGTCACTTGGGGCTGACCAAGGTGCATGACGTCATGACAAAAAACTTTCTCAATGGCCACCATTTTTTATTGTTCTTCAGCGGGACACTTTTAGTAAGCTTGACACACATTTTCACCCTTAAAACAGCGACTTTGTGAGCATTAAGTATTTTTATATTCGAGGACAAGAACTTGTGTATCAACGTGGGCTTGTACAATAATTTAACATTGAAGTTTTACCTTGAGAATAATTATTTTATGATCTTTTTGTGAATCCATGGACGTAATGCACAACATGAAAGTATTTCCGGGTCGGCTGTCCCAAGATGCATTGGTGTGAATGCTGGGGGAAGTTGGTTTTCGATTAGCTCATGACAGGGGCTCACCCGGATGAGCACACTGGGGTCGACCCGCGGAAGCTAATCGAACGCACCCTATATTTTGACAACCTATAGTTGTATGCCCTGAAGGTAGACCCTTATGACGTCACAAGCTCAAACAGCACCCTCACTGAGGTCAAAGGAAGATCAATCATTGGCTGAGAGTTGTGCATGGCGCGTACACAACGTGCACATTTTCCATTGTTTGAACTCATCGATGTCGGTCTATGCAGTTCACCCTGTTTTTCATAGAAAGCATTACAAGACTTTAAGTCAGCCCTACATGCAAGTACTGCATATTACTGCTAGGGCTTCCATTGCAGGGCATACTTCACACTTCAGCGTGAATTTTACCATCTTGCCCCTGTACCACAATGCATCTTGGGGAAAAAAAATAGTCGCAGCTAGTGTCGAGGTTGCGACTATTCGAAGCGCGACTAGTCAGGTAGTAAATTTCACTAGTCCCCCAGGCCCAACCTCGTTCCCAGTGGTGTACATGTACGATCTCGCCGCGCCATTTTTCTTTCTTTCCCAGAATGCCTTGCTCGATTGTAACCCCTGGAAGTGTGACTTTGAAGTATCCAAATATACTGGATATTTTAATTAGTCCTGTGGTTTATCCATTCTGTGTTAAAGACTATGCAGAGCGCGCTGTCAAAATACGCATCAAGTCATAGAGCAACTGGCCCCTCCCATTCTTTTTCGATCTTGTGATACGTCTAACTGTATGCAGTTTAGGGAGACCATATAAAAACATGATTTATTTGAAATGTATTGCGTCGAAATACCTTCATTTTTACACGCGTTCTACGTGCATTTTTACTCGCGAACTAAGCACCCGACAAGTGCCCTACAAGCGCTCGAATGTTATTAACAAGCGTGCATGCAAAGCAGTCACTTTTGGTTAGCCAATCAGCGTTGATTTTCAGTGTTTTCCTTCTAGGGGTTAGCAACGAGAGGTATCGATACATCGCGCTGTCCATGGTAGCGAGGCTGGCCCAGGCCTACTGCATTCCTGTGAAACTGTTCAATTTGTTTCTTTTCTGTCATATCCCCAACTTTACGAACGGCAAAGTTTTTCTCTAAAAAAACCGCAGTTCCGCATTTATTTCCCTCCACTGTCTTGACGTATTTATACCGAATGAAAGTGTCCCCCAAGTTAATTTGGATTTTACATCACACGCTTCCTACAGATCCCCTCCAAATTCGTTCTGACAGCCTGCTTTTCTGTTTTAAAGTGACTCCACGCTCACCCACTTTCTATCTCTCTATCTCAATCACTAAACCAACATTTGTACTGCTTAGGTTTGCTCAATCCCAGTGTATTCTGCTGTTGTACACACTCGCTTTACTCAACATTTATTCAGCAAAAAAAAACAAATGTCGCTGCGCTTGTCTTATAACATTTGGAATGTTATTGCATTTTGGTGTGTACATTGTAAATGTGTGTTAAGAGTATTTATATGTTATTCGGTGCTTTTGACCTGTTACAGGTACAAAGACAAAATTGTGCACAGGTTCCTGCACTTACAGAGTTTCTCCCCTCTACACACCTTACATGGCTCTTACATCTATTTACATCAGTAAAATACATTTATCTGAAACCTTTCTTGGTAAACAGTTTAACTTTTTGAGAAATTTGTCTGATTTTAGAAAATCTGTTTATAGGGAGGGTATACATTTGATAATTACTTTAAAAATTGATTACCATAAAAACTTACTTAGTAAAGAGCACTGGAGAGCTGTTGATATTATCAAACATGGTTAGAAACGACCCCCTTTGAAGTAATGTAGTGATCTAGTAATGAAGAGAACAAGGTAACTTTTCACCCATATAATCTAAGAAAGGCTTTAGTCTCAGGTATCTGAAAGCACAAAATTCTATGCAACAAGGGTGTTTTTTCTATCATTAGTGAGGATACTGGTCTTTGACATTTCCCAAAAGTATACCCTGCCTTTATCAAGTAATAACTTGTTTCAGATTCTTGATATAGCACATAATTCACACTTTCAGTGCCAGTAAGTTGTTTTGCCACGCCGAAATTCTGAGATAATTGGAGAAGATTTCACACACGTACGCACATTATCTTCAAGTGTTTTACTTTGAATCAAATAAACAGCTGAAGATTTTTTTCCCAAGCTTCTCCAAGAGTTATCACTCGTCCTGTTAACTCAATAACCGCATATTCTTCTTCTCCTTCATGCCATGCTCCTAGGTCATCTTCCCTTCTCGACATATCCACACTTTTACCCCAGATTTAAAGTCTTTCCTGACCAAACAAACTGTTTAGCGATCCTTGGGTTGATTAAGAGCTATAAAAGTGATCTCCTGCCCGATTATATCAGACACTCCAGACTGCGGTTGTGTTCGGGCCGTCGCTGTGCCATCTGATCAAGATAGAAGATTATATTTTTCCCCTTCTTCTTCACGATTCAAGCTTAAATCTCACTGGGGATTGAGTTTGGATTGAGTGAAGCGACTAGATTTTTCTGGAGATGGGGAATGATGATTAGGCCACATAAAAAAAAAAATGTTGATCGTCCCCTTCCGACCCTACAAAACCCCCCCGACCCAAATTTTATTTTTTTTACTTTTTTGTTTTTAAATCATAAAAACCGGTATTTTTAATGGTCTTTTCAGTCAAATTTGGCTCCCAGATTTTTCAGCTGACATTTTTTCAAAATCCATAGGTCGGAAATAGATGATTAAATAAAGGTTATTTATGTTGGCAAAACAAGAACAATTCTTCAAATATTTACTTAGGCTGCGTTTTAGTTTTTTGAAAATGTTTACAGAAAATGTCATCTAGGATTTGAAAGGGTTTAACAAAACAATTAAAAACATCAAAATCTCACAAACCCTTCGTTTTATAGTGATTATGATGATATCTTTATTCTTTATTTCATATTTTGCCATGTCAAAAAAAAAAAAAAAAAAAAAACGCCCTCCCTCCCCCACTTCCCATCAAAAAAGGACGATCAACAATTTTTTTTTTTATGTGACCTAGAGCAGTAGGATGAGAGGTGGGGGGGACACAGATGAGTCTACTATCTGTGTCTCCTTTCCGCTAGGAAATATTCTTGATGCATTACCATCGTGTGTAAAGATCATCTTGAATATCGTTTCATCATGGCTGATCAACTGCATGGGGTTGTAAACATGGTGGTTGCATCAAGGTAGTCCTGGTACTTCACGGAGGCAATTGGGAATTGTATCAAGAAAGAAGAAAACAATAATAATAATGAGTGATAAATTTGATTCTAGCTCAGTGATATTTACGTTCATGCCACATCAATCCTCAAGAGAATATTTCCATTATAATAATTTGCAGTTCTGATATACTGCTTTATCACATCCGAGGGTGTCTCAAACAAAGGGCTTAGTACTTTTTTTCTACAAGGTATGCGGAGCTGTGTTTGAATTATAAGACCCATTATTTACATAGCACCATGTAATGGTTTACAAGGTGCTGTGCGCAATCTGCAGCCAACCATAACAGAAAACACTGGGGTGAACCCCTTCTCTTAACGATGGGCGTCTCAAAGCGCTCAGTATTTTTCCTGCAAGGTGTATGGAGCTACGTTTTGAAGTCCTTCTTCCTTTACGTAGCACCATGTAATGGTTTACAAGGTGCCGTGGCACAATATGCAGCCGATCAAACCAGGAACACTGGGGTGAACCCCTTCTCTTTACGATAAGTGAACAGGGTTCTTTTATGTGCATTACACAACACACAGGAACTTAGATGGCTTTACGTTCCAACCGAAGGATGAAGCAATAATATATAAGTATCTCTTGAGTCCAGTGTGCTTGACCGCTCGGCCATGACACACCATCTGAAATACATTCTGTTGAAAAATATCATTTGAAAACCCCCCTAAAATCACCATTGCGTTTTTTTGATTTGCCACATTCGAAACAATCAAAAAAAGGAAACGTGCACAAACCCCTGACAAAAAAACATTAACTATTTTCATTTTTTTGACGAAAAATGTAAATAAAATATTTTTAAAATTGACCGAATTTTTCACAAGTTAGCTGTTTGTCAGTATGTTTATCTTGACGACTAGAGGACGAAAATGAAAAATAATACTCTTCTAACAACAAACAATGGGGTCTTACACCGTTCAATACTAGCATTGGAAAACATATTTGGATGGGGATGTTGTACAATGTACATTTACGAAATTGATAGAATTTTCACAAGTTACTTGTTTGTCAATGTCAGTGTTTATTGAAAACTTCACGATGGAAATGAAAATACTCTTCCAACAAACAATGGTGTGTTATACCGTTCAATAATAGCTCTTGAAAACTTATTTGGAAGGGAAGACTGTACAGTACATGTACATACATGGGTACATGATCTAACATCTTTGTGTATATATATCTTGCTGACATATTTCTGATCATTTCATTTGAATCCGAGACCCATACAACAATGTTTTTAATAACCTAGTTTTTAGGTTTTTTTCTTTTTTTAGCTGAATATTTATTGAGTTAGGTAACGTAAATAAGCAAATTAATAACATAATCAAACATATAGTGACTTTAAAGTAAAACCCAGCCTCGCTACCATGGGCAGCACGCCGTATCGATACCTCCTGTCACTAACCCCTGGTAGGGATGTGCTGAAGAACAACGCTGATTGGCTCCCAAAAGTAACTACTTTGCGTGCTCACTTGTTAACAACTTACGAGCGCTTGTAGGACGCTTAGTACGCGCATGTCAAAATGCAAGTATTTTAACGCGGTTCCATTTCAAAGGAATCATGTTTTTACACGGTCACCCTAAACTGCATACAGTTAGACATATCACAAGATCAAAGAAGAATGAGAGGGGACCAGTTGCTCTTTGACTTAATGCCTCTTTTGCGGGTTACCACACTTGAGCGGGCGCATAGAGTAGATCAGCCACAGGCCTAATTAAAATGTGCCAGATTCTGGCACATTTTAATGAACCAATTCCAGGGGTTATGAGCGAGCAAGGCATACTGAGGAAAAATGGGGTGAGATCAATCACCCCTGGAAACGAGGTTGAGTAAAACCACAATTAAGAGTTTTCAGTTCCTTTTAAGAGTGTGTTGAATTTTACAATTAAAATGTCTCATTTCCTCTCGGAACACTTCATGTCTACTTCAACCCCCCGCTGCAGGCCAGAGCCAAATCAAGTACTTTTACTTATTTGAATAATTATTGTGGATATTGTAGACTAAGTGCCTGTGCCTAATTTAATTTGCAAATCACTTTAGTCGCAATCCTATACAGCCACAATCCTATACAGCCACACACTGTCCAGGGTGCCACTGTGTGCATGCGAATCCAGGAACAGTAGGCTAATACAGTGTGTGCATAGAAACACTGGTGAGGTTTACATGCAATAAAAAATAAAAATAATAAACCGTATTTGTATAGCGCATATCACTGCAAAGTCCCTATGCGCTTTATAGGAAAAGAAAACAACAAGAGACAAATAAAATACCGACGGAAGACCAAAATTACTGATAGACGTTGAATAGATGTGTCTTAAGGCGAGTTTTGAATTGCTCAACCGTGACTGCTTCCTTAACAAACTCAGGTATGCCATTCCACAGTTCAGCTGCAGCTACTTAGAATGACCGAGCTCCGTATGATTTTGTAACAGGGGTGGAAGTGACAACAAGGGACTTTGATTTGGAACGTAAATTTCTAGAAGGAATGTATTTGTGAACTAGGTACTGGAGATAAACTGGGGCTATGCCTTGTAATCAATGAAAAGTTAGGAGGAAAATTTTAAACTGATTTCTAACTGAGCCAATGTAGATTCTGTAGACTGGGAGTTAATAAGGCAATCTTAGACAATTTTTATTGTGTGTTAAGATGATTCGGGGCTGGGTTTGGGAGTATTGATGACAGATTGAGCTTTTCAATTTTCACAGGTCTGTAATATTTCATGTATATGTTAGGGTCACATGACGTGCGGATACTGGCCTTTGAACAGAAAGAATGTTCTTGATGCTTTAGATGCCATTCCAATGCAAAGCAAATCTTGACATCAAAATAGAGATTTGCCGCTATGTGCAATTCCCCCTTGAGTTTAGCAGGTTTTAATGTCATACCGGCCTTGTTTTTCCCCCCCATTCACCGACCCCTAGACCTCACCCCTTAGGAATAATCAAAAGTGGCTAACATTTTGTTGAAACACCCCTTTAGACTGTCTCGCATCGTCCTAGGGCACTCCTGACTTCACATCGAGAGGACGTGTTCAAGGAGCAAACCTTTGCAACAAACGTAATAACTTCGGCAATAGTGCTCTTCCCGGCTGGTTAGAGACTGTGGGTTCTCGACAACATCCCTCCCCCCCCCCAGCCCATCAGATTTGCATGTCAATCGTCTAGCGCGTATACAGCACTGACACACTTTCTTCCCTTTATTCAGCCATAGGAGAGATAAGGTATCCCGCTGAAATGTGTTGACACTTGCCCTGGGGGCCCCTTCACGAAAACAGGAAGGGCTGGAACATCTACATTGTATGGATGTAAAACTATAGTGAAAGACCCAACAAACAGTTACACATAATGTACAGTGCTCCTGTTTTAGAGAAGTAATATTTCAGTTGAGGACTTTATATTTTTCTCATCTGAAATCGAGACGCCCCCCCTGACCCCCTGATACAGTCCTTACGAAAACTGTCATGTCGAATAAACACCCAAACATTCTTTCGTCTTCCCGCCAAACGAAGATTGACAAACGGAATATAGATTGCTTATCGTGGCTGACGATAAGAGACTGTCGTCCATGGGCAGCTCTTTGGAAAAGATGATATTGATTTCTCTAGACATGTTATCACCTTAATTAAAAAGAGCTGAACCCCTGAGGGTGAGGGACACGGCTAGGAAGTATGTCACTCTTGTCAGACGACTGCCTTCGTTATTTACCTTTGGACAGTACCTGTTTTCATTCAATCAATTAAGAAAGAAGTGTGTCCCCCCCCCCACGCAATTATCATTGCTCAGCATAGGGTATGGGAGAATCTGTGCTTAAATACATTTTTATGCCGATGTAAGCACTCCATTGGATTCTGTATGTAAAAAGGCAACCTCGTCCCCATGGTTTACTTTATTTCCAGCAATGTTTACAAAAGTAAACCCTAGGAGGGAAACTCCTTACTTGGACCCTGATTGGACAACGACTGGTGTACAAAAGTCTAACGTAAATATGTTAAGTTGTACTCATTCAGTATTCACCATGTTCACAGCCAGATTATTCTAATTTGCATACGTATCCAAAAAATTTGGATATGCAAATGATCCAATACCAGGGTGAGAGAGCGGTCAACCTCGTACTGCTCGACACACCTCGGGGACGAGGTTGATGGTATGGGAGAATCTGTGCTTAAATACACTTTTATACTGATGTAAGCATTCCATTAGATTGTAAAAAGGTTGCTTGTTTGTGAGGTGAGTGGCCAGACTGTGGGATTTGCTTTGTTGGTGACCCAGTTCCAGTGTTACTCTATTACTGAGCCATGGATTTGACACATTTCTACCTGCATGGTTATAAAGTGCATCTGCCCTTTTATTTTTTGCGATGGGTTGATGGAGTCAACCAGACCAAACATAACATTACGATCATGCCTGATTTACTTCTCTCAGACTGAGCAGACTTATGGAAATAGTCTTAGCATTGCTTCACTGTTGTCATGGTCCCGGACTGCAGATGAAAATTCACACATGTATCAAATGAGGAAGGCAACCAGATTGTGTTTTAAAATAGCCCCCGGTTTCAGCCTTGCTACCATGAGCAGAGCGCCGTATTGATAACTCTCGTCGCTAACCCCTGGTAGGAGTGCGCTGAAAAACAACGCTGAATGGCTCCCAAAAGTGACTGCTTTACGCGCATGCGTGTTAAAAACCTTTGAGTGCTTGTATGGCACTTGTAGGATGATTCCATTTCAAATGAATCATGTTTTTACATGGTCACCCTGAACTGCATACAGTTAGATGTCACAAGATCAAAGAAGAATGAGAGGGGACACATTCATTGGTGTACATACGTGCTTTTGGTTGTGGCATTTGGAATACTGTTAAGCAGGGACTGGCTTTTTTTTTTGGGGGGGGGAGGATGTTCTTCAATTGCTGTTCTCTCAATTTTAAGAATATTTCAGACAGTAAAATATCTATCTAGGATTGGTGCTGGTATAAACTTTACTATCCGTGAAGATTCAGATTGTACATAATCACTTTTGTATAGTTTCCAATTCTGTACTTTGCTCTTAAAGGCATCGTGCACGTTTGGTAATGACTCTGATAATTAATGGCAATAAAAACTTACTTGGTAAGAAGTACAGCAGCTTTGGATAGTATAATGCATTTTGAGAAAACCTTTCACTTTGAAGTACTGCGGTTATGGAAAAATATATCACTTTTTATCCCCCAAAACATTTTAATTATTTGCCTAACGCTTCTCAGAGTGTGTACTCCAATGCAGATTATTGCTACCACCTTTTGCACTGACATTTTCACAGGTTAGTTTTATGGTATAGGCCTATATCTACAAGTATAGGTTTGAAACAAACAACAAGCTCCAATTACCAAACGTGTACGATGCCTTTAAAGAGTGGCAGAAGAAAATTGCTGTACAATGTACATTTACATGTATTGTACAGGGGGTGATTTCATTCGGCATCCTTGAATAGCAAAATATTTAGATTGAATATGTTTTATGCATTATTACTGAATACTATTAATATTGAGTAGCATGATGATTGATGTTTAAAGGAGGGGTCATAGATTGGTTTTTGTCAACATATTACTGATTTATAGGCAAAATTATAAAGAAAAATACAATAAAAGTCACATGTAAAAGTTTCAACTGAATACAGTGTCTACTTGCTGGGAAAACAGCAACAAACTGTCAAGGTATTTTCACGAGAACGTTAAATCCATCCACGTTTCGCGATGTGACAGCGGGTATCAACCGAATCTCTGGCCGCAGCATTCGCAAACGGACACCAACCCTCAGAAATCTGAAAAAATGATTCATGCTTGAATCGTTTCTCAGATTAAAATGTTTTGGGGTGAAAAATTATCCAAACCATATTACTTTAAAGGGAATCCTTTCTCAAAATAGTTGCTGCTATCAACAGCTGCAGTGCTTCTCACCAAGTAACTTTTTATTGTCATTAATTTTTAGAGCAGTTACCAATTTATGACCCTACCTTTAAAGCACAAGGACAACATTGGTAATTGTTGAAAACATTCCGAAGACCTTGTTTCAAAATCAGCGTGCTTCGGCCAAACATCCAACAATTTTGGTCCAGAATGCCCCACAGTTTTGAACAAAACTTGGTAAGAAGTACAGCAGCTCAACACTTTATGTGACCCAACATGTACATGAAATAACAAACCTGTGAAAGTTTAAGCTCAATCCGTCATCGGAGTCACAAGAAAATAGTGAAGCAAAAAACTTGTTTGTTTGTACTCTTTTCTTGCGAGATCAAAACTAATTGTTATACGCATTCCAAGCAAAAATATTTCAAGGGAAGTTTTCCACCATGACCATTTGTATATCATGTAAGTTATGTCCAAATCTGTGACCGTTTATATTTTCACTCTTACCAATGTTATACACACCCTTTTTAACAGCGGCCTGATACATTTTGTGTTGCGTTTTACTGTTCTAAGCGACGGAAATCATTCACCGACTGTACATGAATGTACTTTCAGGCATGAAATTGCCTTGAAGACAGTGAAGTTAATGAAGAACATAGTTTTTTCCTGTTTTCTGTCTTTTGAAATTCCATGACCTTGCGCACATGTGGGCACAAATTAAATTTCCCCTCCAGCACACGTTTCTGAATGTGTTTTTCACCCATCAGTACAAAGAAAGGAATGAGTTTATATGAAGCAAGTTAATGGAATCGAAGCGCATTGGCTGTAAACAACAGGACGGTCTGGTTTTGATTTAACGTTGTGAGTGACGCTGCAACTTGCTTACCACTGCCTGAATTGACACCATTTAGCCTCCCGCATGTTAAGAATTTCATGCTCCATGGAGTACTCCATCATAACATCAAATGGTTGAATTCTCAGGGTTTCTCCCCATACACAAGCTAGCGTATCAGCCGATACGCGCAAATTTCGGCCGATACGCAAAAACAAATAAAAATACAAATTTTTAATTTCACAAAAAAACATCATGAGAAAACCATATAGAATATGCCCCAGGTTGCACAGTAGGGCTTTTAAAACCAAGATAACCACCAAGTAGAAAACATTCCGAAGACCTTGTTTCAAAATCAGCGTGCTTCGGCCAAACATCCAACAATTTTGGTCCAGAATGCCCCACAGTTTAAACTTGGTAAGAAGTACAGCAGCTTTGGATAGTATAACGCATTTTGAGATACTTTTCACTTCGAAGTACTGCGGTTATAGAATAAAATATCACTTTTTATCCCCCAAAATTTGAATCTGAGAAGTGTTAACTGCAGTTACGTTTCTCAGATTGTGTATTCCAATTGCAGATTATTCTTCCTGCGTGGACATAACTGCTCTAGATTCTCGGCAATATTTCAAAAACGCTACCACCTTTTGAAATGAAATTTTCACAGGTTAGTTTTATGGTATATATCTACAATCTACATAGGATTGAAACAAACAGTGGGTTCCAATTACCTAAGGTATATATAATATGTACAATCCCTTTAAAATCAAATTAACATTTCAGACATCACTATCTTGTATTTCTTCAGAAGCTGACCTTGAACCCTACTCTTAACCTCACTCTTGTAATAAACTGACATTTCCCCCATTCCCCTCCGGGGAAATGATAACAAATAAATTGCTTTATATCAGCCTGTACAATAGGTTAAGAGAAAAGAGCTGGGCTTTCTTGGACAAAGCCTTGTAAGAAATGAAACATAGGTGAACCACATAAAGAAAATTGAAAGTGGAAAACATTTTTCAAAGACATTGATAATTTTAGACGATCTTTTTACATGTAGGCCAGGATTTCTGTGTGGGAGTGCTGGATTTAGTCTGTAACCTGGCCATGCCGCCATATACTAATGAAGAATGCTTTCAGAGAATTAAACTTCCTTCCAAGTTAGTCAATTTGCTTTGGGTTGAATTCCTAAGGTTAAACTGGGAAGGCTAGTCGTTAAGTAGCAACCTACATGCACAATGTAGCTGCCAAAGCCATGAAATGATGTATGATTAATTAATGATGGAAGCGTTATGTTGGGTTACACAAAGTGTGGATACTGGTCCTTGACATTCACCAATGTTTGTCGAATGCTTTAAAGCAAATCAACAATTCAGACTTCGCTGTCTTGTATTTTTAGAAGAGAGCCAAGCTTGCACCCAACCTTTAAAGGCAAAGTACACATTTGTTTTTTGGAATCGTTTGATTGTTTTAATCCTATGAAAATGTAGATGTACAATACAACCAACCTATGAAAATTTCAGTTCGAAATGGGGATAGCGTTTTTGAGATTTCGCCGAAAATCTGGAGCGGTGATGTCCACGCAGGAAGAATAATCCGTAATTGGAGTACACAATCTGAGAAAGGTTTCATGCAGAAATCTTTCGCAAATTGGCAATCTTTTGAATCCCTTTCTCTAAAACCGCATTCCTTTGAAGGGAATTGTTTTTCAAAATGTTGTACATTATCAACAGCGGCAGTGCTTCTTACCAAGTAAGTTTTCATGGTCATTCATTTTTGGAGTAATTACCAAAGGTATACATGTACCCTCCCTTTAAAGGCACTGAACACGTTTGGAAATTGTCAAAGACCAGTGTTCTCACTTGGTGTATCTCAACATATGCATAAAATAACAAGCCTGTGAAAATTTGGGCTCAATCGGTCATCGAAGTTGCAAGAAAATGATGAAAGAAAAAACACCCTTGTTGTACAAATTTGTGTGCTTTCAGATAGGAATAAAAACTTCTTGCAAGAAATTATTATTATTTTAGTGAGAACTTACCTCTTTCTCAAAAACTATGTTACTTCAGAGGGAGTCGTTTCCTACAATGTTTGATAGTGTACTATCAACAGCTCCCCCTTGCTTGTTACCAAGTAAGTTTTTATGCTAATATTTTTTTTGAGTCATTACCAAACGTGTACGATACCTTTAAATGAAAATGTTGACTTCAAATCTTGCCGTGTAGGACTGTTAATCTAGACTGGAGATCAGCAGCGAGGTTTTGGTTTTGTCAGCTGAGTGTCCTCCCTAATGGGCACCCTGGCTAGATTCTCCACAACTGTCATATTGTTGTCATGTGCTCGGAAGATCCATATCTTATTCCCAAACTGTCATGCTTAAACAGCTACTTGAACGATTTTTTTTATAACGGGAATACTATTTAAACTTGTTTATACTGTGTTTGTTTATCATTTAAATGTAATTTTGATTTTTGTACACTTCTGAATTTTTCGTAATTATCGATCAAAAAATTAGGCCCCAACCTCAAGGTTTTTAAAAACTAGAAACACTTCTGGCGTTGACGGCGTGCGTCAAAATGACAATACTTTGACGTCATGTGTGGGATGTTGCTTTGTTATACCTCCATGCTGCAACAAAGCGGCTATACAAAATGGAGCTCCCACATATTACGTAACATTAGTGATGACGTAACAGGGCTTTTCGCAAATCTTTCTGAAAAGCACCGGAGAAGGGTATTCAAAATGATTTTTTTTAAACAGTTTAAATCTCTTATATCTCATGTGAACTCAATTTCCTTAATAATTGAAAACATTTTAAATGAATTACAGCAAAAATCACTTGTTGCCATTTTCGTTCAAGTAGGTCTTTAACCTCATTCTTGTAATACCAACCTTTTTTTCCCCTTCCCCTTTGGGGGAAAGGATAACAAATATATATTGCTGTAGTCAGACGAGAGGTGAAAAAGAGAAAAGGGAAATTGACTGCGAAACATTGGATTGATTGGTATTTGTGCATGAGAGGTTTAAAGAGGGAGACTTTAGTGTGAATGTTTTAAAATTTTGGAGGGATTTCAAAGTGCAGGAAATAGTTTTGTCAAAACACAACTAATATTCTTTATCCCGATATAAATTTACTAGCCAGTGATGTTTGGTTACCTTTGGTTTTTTGAACCGTTCAATTGTTTTAATCCTATATAAATGAAGATATATACAATTAAACCAACCTGTGAAAAATTCATTTCAAAAGGTGGTAGCGTTTTGGAGATATTGCCGAAAATCGGGAGCCGTTATATCCATGCAGGAAGAATAATCCATGATTGGAATACACTATCTGAAAAACGTTTCATGCAGAATGTTTCTCAGAATGAAATGTTTTTGAACCCCTCTCTCTCTCTGAAAACCAGATTCCTTTGAAGGGAAATGTTTCTCAAAATGTTCTACATTATCAATACAACAGATGCAGTGCTTCTTACCAAGTATGGTCATACATTTTTGGAGTAATTACCGAAGGTATACCCTCCCTTCAAGCAGCTCTATCAAATTGCAACCCAAGTGTACAACAGACATTGTAGAAAAATGATGCACATATAAAGATGTTTTTTCCTCAGGATTTCTCGTCACTCATTTTTTATATCAGCTCAGCTTTCCAGCTATTTATAACGATCTCCCTTCAGACATGTCCGTATGATGAAACATAGATGAACCTATTCCAGAAGAGGGGCACTCAGCTATTATATTACATGCCGACCTCACACATGCTCATTAGGTCATCTACATCACTGTTGCTATGGCGACCATATAATTATCCTCTTTGAAAAATGGCTCGGATTTACATTCACCCCCCTTTGATTTAGTTGCTGATGAAGTGGGAGGGGGCATGTTGCTGTTGTCGAGAATTATCAATAATTGCCAGCAGAAGACAGTTTGGTTCTGGAGAATTTCAGCAGGGCTACAGTATTTGTTATTAAGTAAAGTACATGACTTAGCCTAGGCCCGATTTCATAGAGCTGCTTAAGCAGAAAATTTTACTTACACATTTTATGCTTAGCAAAAATTTGCAGGATACCAGTCAGAAATGTTGCATGTGACATGGTATTTTGGCTGGTAACCTTATCCTGGTAAGCATAATTTTGCTGTGCTTAGCTAATTGTTGTGCTTAAAGGTATCGTACACGTTTGGTATTTACTCAAAATATATACCAGCATAAAAACTGACTTGGTAACGAGCAACAGAGAGCTGTTGATAGTATAAAACATTGTAGGAAACGACTCCCTCTGAAGTAACGTAGTTTTTGAGAAAGAGGTAATTTCTCACTAAAATAATAAAAGACTTCTAGCTAGAAGCCTTTTATTCCTATCTGAAAGCACACAAATTTGTACAACAATGGTGTTTTTTCTTTCATCATTTTCTTGCAACTTCGATGACCAATTGAGCCCAAATTTTCACAGGCTTGTTGTTTTATGCATATGTTGGGATACACCATATATGAGAACACTGGTCTTTGACAATTACCAAACGTGTACGATTCCTTTAAGCAGCTCTGTGAAATTGGGCGCTGGTTGGGTAGCGATCTTGTTTCATCGAGGGACCCGTCCCAGAATACACAGGAACACACATGTCATCTGAGCGGGATTTAGTTTTGAAGATTAACTTTGAAGTAGATGAAGATTGTCAACTGGGGGACCAGTTTCATAATAGCTGTTTTAAAAGTACAGACGAATCTTGCTTAGCAGAAGCAGGTTACCAGCCGAAAAAACAATGTAATTGTTTTGGGACTGGTTCCCTGCTGATTTCTTCTCAGCAGAAAATGACTTTTTGTTGGTGCTCATTCTCGTTAACTTCCTGGCAAATTATTAATCTAGCATAAAAATCATTAGTGTGTGAAAGAAAATGATATTCTTTATCGCCGATTGCAAATTTAACATCGTATTGAAATGACTTTTTAAAACTCATCCTTGTAAGGGTAGGGCAGTTTTTTCCTCGAGTAAAGTTCACCTCTATGACGGAAAAGTCAATATCTACCGGAACTTTTCAAGGCGGGCACCAAGGCAATGATATACATGTAGGGGAATGGTGGCAATTTCCCTTCATTGCCGCTGTCTGAAGTATCAGATCTTGATAAACAGACAGTACTTTATCATATGTCCAGAGTTGTCAAGGTCGTCAACCACTAAAACGCCAAAGTGACAGCCAACAAATTACGTGACGCAAACAATCAGATACGGGCTGTTTTCCAATTGTGATGCAAGGAAATTTGCGCTTCTCTTTTCACAAATTTGCGTGAAGTATGACCAGGGCCTAATGAATCCCAAAGTAGTTTCATTTGATGTTTTTTTTAATTAGATTTGTTTACACAATAAACCTATGTAGTATGAGAGAGAAGAGTTGTAATTAGGTTGGTTTATTGATCACCGAAAGCTTTTAAATAACGGCACGATGTTATAAATATCGAGCTGTCTGGCGTGGCTCTATTTGTGTGACGCCAGAGAGTGTGTTGATTAAAATATTATGCATTGTGAGCCATCACATGCACCCTGACTAAAAACAAAAACATTTGGTGCTTATTTGTATGTACTCGTTTTGGGTTTGTAACTCTCTTCTATATCACTTAATGGTTTTTTAATTTTTTATAATCAACCAATTTTTTTTCTTTTCCCCAGAACAGTTCAAATTTGTTGCTACTCATGGTTGACAAATGTGTGTACATACTTGAAATTACAATACATCAAGGATTTCCGCAATTACATGTAGCTGATTTATGCCTGCCTGGATCATTGCATTGGGCTTCAATGAACAGAATATTTTATATGAACAGATAATGAACTGTTCAGTGTATAACAGGACTATTATACTGCTCAGGACTAAGGTCATTTGTGTAATTTGCATGATTTCATAAAATTGCTTTTGCATATTTTGGAGCTCCTGGTAAATGGCGTTTATTGATCAAGAGTGGTCTTCAAAGTATTTATTTGGCAAATAGAAACAATCAATTTCTAAGTAAAACATTTATTTGTTGATTTTGATTTATTGTTTTCAAATTTATGCGTATTTTTTATTTCATGACCCTTTGATCATTACGGAGTATGAAATTGCAATGAATGACCTTAAAGCACTGAGCCGTCGATGTACGTGCGTACATGTACAATTTTTTTGTCTATTTCCATTCATACATAATAATAATAATGGATTTATAGAGCGCCTTATGCAAGCCTCAAAGCGCTGTACAGTTAAACAATAAGTAAACAGAAAAGAACAATGCAAGCTTTAAATTAAAATATAATAATAATTAAGTGAAATGGGCGAATTTAGGACAGAAGTGAATGATAATAAACACACTAAAATACCTAATATTATACATAAAATAAGTTACAACCGAATGGTAATAAACACACTAAAATACCTAATATTATACACAAATTAAGTTACATAAATACAAAGACAAAAATATCAAATGCAAAAAAGGGGTACAAACAAAATTCTCGTAATTGGACAAATAAAACTTGAGATGTTACGCACAAACTGTTTTAGAGGAACTGAAATCATTTCTAATATTTGTAAGGAAGAGAATTTATGCCTGGCATTACCTGGAGGCCACTGAGGCCATGGCTTCTGTTGCCTTGGTCTAGGCCTTGGTGCCCCTTCAAAAGGTTCCCATATACTTTAAGATTTTCCGATGAAGGTGCCCTTTGCAAAATGAAAATGGCCTTGCCCTCTCAAAGATAAAGTTCCAGGCCTGAAAATGCAATTTTGGCTTGTAAATTATGTGGATAGTTAGCAGATGTAGGATTCACTCTACAAGACCCAGCTGAAATAATGTACATTATGTACATCCAAAGTCTGTCTGTATTTGTGGTATTGTTTATGGACATTCTGGCTGGACTGAAAATTTGATAAAACATGAACATTGTACATATATAATAAATGTATCTAGACTAAACTTAAGAAAGTTAATGTAGGGTGTCATGGCTGAGCGGTTTAGATCATTAAATTGAAGTTCTAGTGGTTAAGTCATTGGGGTGTGGGTTCGAATCCTGGTCTTGACACTTTTATCCCTGAACAAGATACTTTACTATAATTGCTTCTTTTCACCCAGGGGTATAAATGGTTACCTGCGTGGGTAGAGGTTGATATTGTGTTTGAAAAAGCCTTTGGAGCGCCACGGCAGCCCAGGGCTGTATACTCCCTAGGGAGCTGAGAAAGATTACAGAAATGTTATTGGCCCAATGACCAGGGCACTAATGTAAAGCGCATTGAGACATTATTGTAAAATGCGCTGAGATGAAGGCTGTCAACTGGGGGGCCAGTTTCATAATGGCTGTTAAAGTACAGACAAACTTGCTAGATAGCAGAAACAGGTTACCAGCCGAAAAACAATGTAATTGTTTTGTGACTGGTTCCCTGCTAATTTCTTCTTAGCAGAAAATTACATTTTATTTGCTTATTCTCTGTATGGACATCCTGGCTGGACTGAAGATTGGATAAAACATTATCATTGTACATATGCATTATAAATGTATCTAGACTAAACTTAAGAAAAGATGAGATGGCGGGATTTGGGGGTGGGGGTGCGGTTGGCATTCGAGGTTTTGCAATCATGCATCACTGGACTTTTAAAAAAAATGCTCGTTAAAAAAATTAACAATCAACTTAAATACACTTGTATTGCATGGTATTGTATTGTCCTTGTATTGTATTGACTGCATACTGTGGTGCCTGGTGATTTCATATCCAGGGTTGCATTTCACGAAATTTAGACCGGTTATTGTTTTATTTTGTTATTCGTATTTTATATATTTTTTGCTGGTACAGTAATAAAATTTAAGTGCTATTTTTTATGTCTGCAAGTCATTATTTAATGCATATTGCTGGTGTAAAGAATAAGTACATGTTATTATGACATTTTTCGTTTTTCTCTCCTTCATACGTAAATGTACATACACTGTATCCATGCTTCGTTTTTCCCTTTATTTAATAATAATACCGGAGTCTTATATAGTATACAGATTTACACGTACTAATAAGGTACGTACATGTAAGGTGCTTGAACAAACAGACACATTTTTAGACAGGTATTTAGGTTTTTGTTTAAATTATGAGACTGATTTATGCAGCACCTTGTAAGGGTTTACAAGGTGCTGCAGCGCATTCAGCAGCCACTGCCAGAAACACCGGGGCAAACCCCTTCTGTTTAAGCGATACGTGTAACTGGGTTCTTTTACGTGTACACGATGCATGTGGCCTACAGCTTTCTGTCCCATCCGAATGACAAAGCAATAAAGGTTAAGTATCTTGCTTCGGGATAAAGGTGTCATCACCGGGACTTGAACCCACACTCTGCTGATCAGAAACACCAGAGCTTGAGTCCAGTGGGCTTGACCGCTCGGCCACGACGTGTCGTTCAAACGCGTCACATAACATTCTAAGTAGGGACAGACATAAAGGAAGTGGAACAGAAAGTGGGAGGTATTCTATAATGTATGTACGTACGTTTAGTATAGTTTTTTCAAAAACTAGTAATTAGTACCAACTTTATGACAAAATACCTTGCGGGTAAATACTGAATGTTGAAGTGCCTTGAGCATCACTGAGTGACGGATATGAGCGCTATATAAGAAGCCACTATTATTATTATTATTGTTTGGAAAGTTGTGAAATTGTTAATTGAACAATTTATAATTGATTTCTCAAAAATTACAACACCTTAATATTTATCACTCAATTTAATACATGACTTGACTTAAGAAAGTTGTTGGTAATGCCATGTACAAGGGGCTGATCTCCTTTGGATAAATTACGCCATTTGTTTTGAGAAGATCTGTATGACTTTTCGTTTCTCTGGACAATTTTATGAGTACACATAGGCCTCGACTTTGTCCTCGGCTTAGGCATCGTCTACCTGTGCAAAGTCCCCGTACTTAAAGTGTATATTTTCAAAATTATTGACGGACCTCGAGCCATAGCCTCAGCTGAAGCAGTGGTTTCGAAAAAAGGGGCTCTGACTGTCTCCTTGAGATGTTGTGTACAATGTATTTATGTCTTATTCCCTGTCTCATTGTTTACTATACAGATACACCCTGAGAATCCAGACTGGACGTGCTTTGAACAGACAGCTAGTCTTGAGGTCAAATCGTTCTTCGGTTTCGAGAACACTGTTGAGAAGATGGCCGTCAAGCAGTATGCAGCAAGTCTTAAAAAGGTAGGCCTCTTAATTCTGCAGGGTTTGGTTATGGCAGGGGGTAGTGGGGGGGGGGAGAAAGGGTTCCATTGCTCTAATGGAGAATATTGGATAGACTGGTCCCCTGTCTTTATCCCAGGCACTGGTCTTACAGGCCCAATGATTTCATTGGCTACAATGATTTCATTGGATAAACGTGAAGTGACGTAAGCTTTGCATATCTGTGTTATGATTGGTCCGAGGACTGGTGATGTAGTTTGTCAGCTTGCACTTTCGATCGTCTGCAAGCAGTGGTGCATAATGTTTGTACATCGTTCACCATGTTATATGTGTACAAGTACGTGTGAATTGACTTCAAATCTCTGTGTGAAATGAATGCGAGGTACATCTGGCAGCATCCGGTCAGGCAGGTATCTGGCGTTATTCACAAGCATCGAAGTGCGACGTCAGATGTTTCGGCTAAATTTTGGACAGCTTCAGACATTGGTGGCAGCATACTGCATATGTACAGTGTAACAGTGGTTTTCACATTGTATAATAGCTTGAAATTTAAAGATTTTGAAAAAAAAATGCTGGTACATGTACGTCAACAGCAACCCATTTACAATCCGCCTGTATAATGGGGCCTGCTGCAGACCATCCTGAGCTGCCAGCAAGCTGACTGGTGCTGTGGGAACCGACTCCCTGGGCGGAACTGAGGGGAATTCCGAGGACGAGCTATGTGGGCGTCCTCGGGAGGGATGCTGGTACAGAGACAACAACAGAGCTGGCTACCTGGGCCCAATTTCATAGAGTCGCTTAAGCGGAAAATATTGCCTAACAATTGTCTGCTAAGCAGAAATGAGTAGGATACCAGTTACGAATTGTACGTGTGGCATGATAGTTTGGCTGGTAACCATATTCTGGTAAGCATAATTGTGTTTTGCTGAGCTGCTTTTTGTGCTTAAGCAGCTCTATGAAACTGGGCTCTGCATAGAGGATAGAGGAGATTGGAGTCGCCGTAGGCTGTCCTGCCTGCGAGCGACATAACTAGCAACCTAACGACTCAACAGTCTCCAAGTCCAAACCCATTTCTTTTAAAATTAATACTTGTACACCAATGCACTTGTAAGTTTTCTATTATTTAGTTGATGTCACAAGTTCGGACAGTGCCCTCACTGAATTCAATGGAAGAGCTATCATTGGCTGCAAGTTGTGCGTGCACATTTCCATTGGTTGACCTCAGTGATGGCCGCCTTATGTAGTGGGTCTATAGACTGTGCAAGTCTCGCGCATATGTGCAGGGATATGATACACATTTCAGTGCATGAAAAGTTAACCTTGATTGCTTCAACATATGTCAATTCCTTGCTATAGAGTTTCACTAAAAACAGGTGAATGTTAAAGTTTGACCCCATCCAGGAAGCGTTTTTGTTAGGTTTTTTTTTTTTTTTTAACGAAATTAAGCAGACAAATATAAGGCCCCTGAAACTGAAAGTCTGTGTTACATCCACAGACAAAATCAATCCAGTTATCATAACTTAAATATAATTTTAAAAGAAGATTTGATTTCATAGAAAACTCTCATCTTCGTTCGAGTTCTCTCGTTTTCGATATGCGTTTGACTTGCACAGTCTATTTGCTTGGGAACATATCAATCCAGTTATCATAACTTAAATGTAATTTTTAAAAGAAGATTTGATTTCATTGAAAAATATAATCTTCGTTCAAGTTGTTGTCTCGTTTTCGATATGTGTGTGACTTGCACAGTCTATTTGCTTGGGATCAAATAAATCCAGTTATCATAACTTAAATATAATTTTAAAAGAAGAGTTGATTTCATAGAAAAATATAATCTTCGTTCGAGTTGTTCTCTCGTCTTCGATAAGCGTGTGACTTGCACAGTCTATTAGCTTGGGATCAAATAAATCCAGTTAACATTTATTTTCCTGTAGGGTAAAGAGATCCTTCTATACTACATCAATGAGCTAATAGAAGAAAGATTTGATCCGGGACCCACCTGGGCTGAAGTCCACAAAGACGACCCCATCCAGCCGGCTTCCAACCATTCAGAACCATCCTCTCCAGACGAGGACGAGACGGAGGAGGAGTCCAAACAGAGGCTGACCCTGGAGGTACCCCCAGTCATCAGCGCCAACGGTAAACACAGCGATGGGCACCATCACCGAAACCACCACCACCATAACCACAGTAGTAATGAGAGAGCAAGCGAGGCCCCATCAACCTCGGGGACGAGGAGTGGAGAGACGAGTACAAAGGGGCATGTGAGGAGGAGGCGGCTTGCATCCAGCGCAATGGAGAAGGGAGCAGTGGGAGGAATGGGATCAGAAGAAGGTAAGCAATTGGAGAGAAGAAGGGTAAGATTGACTGCACCATGTACAACATTTGTAATTATCAAAGACCAGTATCCATTTCATTTCATTTCATTTATTCTGGTTGTGAAGCCAGGGACTGTCAGAAAAGTGAACTTAATCACTGTACTAGCCAAGAACCCAATGGAGAGAAGACAAGGAAGGAAGTTTCAGTTTTAGATGTGGGAGGAAAACCCCAGAGAATTATTCCAGGGAAAACCCACGCAATCAGGTAGGGACTGAAAACCCAATCAACGCTTTTCTGAGAGCTCTTAGCTTCACAACCAGAATTAATAAATGAAAATGAAAAACACAACTGTCAAGATTTAGCTTTTTGACGGGCAGATGCGAGGCTCAATTAGTATCCATGTCGGGAGTTTGTTTCGCACTCCAACAAAGGAATGTTGGAAGTGAGCAAATAAAACATTTTAACAAGCAAAAAATTCCATCAAAAAGTCCCTGAACAATCCATGTACATTATTTGTTGTTTTCTTATGATATTTTGATGAGTTATTGTAAATACCGCAGACCTGTGAATGTTGTTGCCATAGCCACAAGAGGATTTATTCCTAATCGGTTGAACCTTTGGAGGTTGCATGCAATTAAGGAATACCACAGTTAGGGTCTTAGTAAACACTCGGACACGAGATGAAACTGATTTTATTGGATCGGTATTTCACTTAAAGCTACAAAATGGAAAATATATAGTAATCAAATGAAACTAGTTCATGCAGAGTAAAACAAGCAACGTGAAAACTCTTAAAATGCACTGAAAAAATCACACATACAATAATGTAAAATTGTTACCTTGTACCAAAATGTATCAAAAAGCTAGCTGCCTTAAAATGGAAAGCCCTTCTAAATGTATGTTGGCATCATCAATGTTTTTTTGTTTTCATACAGTAAATCAGAACATCAAAACACATGTGTTAGTCGGACTGTTTCTAATTAGGGGCCAATTTTATGAAGCAGCTTAACGGTATGCAAATTTGTCTGCTTACTTCAGCGGAAAAATGTGCTTAAGTGCAAGCGTATTTCACAGGTTAGCTAGAATAGGCGGCCAGCTTGCGCATTCACCTTGTATTTGTGTTGTTGCATCATTCATTTGCTTACAGGAATCACCAGGGCCCAATTTCATAAAGCCTGTAAGCACAAAATCTTGCTAAGCACAGAAAAGTATCGCTTAGCAGAAACAGGTTACCGACCAATATTGCATTAATTTTGCATTGTTGTGACTGGTGCCCCACTCAACTTTTGCTTTGCAAAGAAATTTGTCAAGCAGTATTTTCTGCTTAAAAGCTTTATGAAATTGGGCCCAGAAGCGGTTGGCAGCCCTATGAAATTGAGATTTGAACAGTAAGCACAAAATTGACCGCTAAGCGGCTCTATGATATTGGGCTTAGGATGCAAATTTTAAAAACAATGCACTATACCAAAGATTTTTCTGTTTATATCTGGTAAATGTTTACAGAAGTCTCAAAGGTTGATGAGGATTACATTGAGCAGTATCTTGGTCCGTTGACGTTGCTTCAAGAAAGCAGACTCATCCAACTCAGAGAATGGCTCAGCGAGACCCATAAAGGAAAGGTAAGGCTCAGTGAGGGAAACAAAGTATTTGTAACAGAAGTATTCTCATGATTTCTGCACTGAAAGTTTGGTGTTGCATCGGCCCAGTTTTGGTAGATTCGACAGTTAACCCTTTTAGAGACCATAGCGGCAGCATACCACCTTCATTGAATGTGTACGCAGGATAAACAGACACTGCATGTACACAGACCCTGTGTAGTGTAAGTAAAGGATACTTATGGTAGACCATACCCATACCTTCTTTTGTGGCTGGCTACTTTAGAAGCATGGAGATTTAACGGAGCACACAGCTACGTTCATTAAGAATCTGCATGCAAATTAATAATACTGAGTTCTTATATAGCACTTTATTACACCTGATGGGCGTATCAAAGCGCTCAGTATTTTTTCCTGCAAGGTATTGTTATTTTTATAAAAAAAAATTGGGGGTGTCTGCCCCCCGCTCCCCTGGTTACGGGCCTAGAGGCGAATGAATATAACCCGATTAGAACATATAGTGCCAGGCCATCGAGGTGTAAATATATGTTTCTTGTAACTTAACTCTTTCAGGCGCCGACCGGTCGCTAGCGACAGGTTTAAATCCCTTCAGAAAAATAGTTGTAAAACGAAAAATAAAGATTGCACGGCCACACAGTTTACAGAATGGGAAAGAGGACTCTTGAGGGTGCCATTGTGACCTGTTTTATGGGGGTCGCCATTTGCACACAAAAAAGTTAACAATTAATGTGTCCATATGATCACATTACCACTAAAATAAGTGGAGCATGAAAGGATTAAGCGGATACGACAGAACTATCCCCTCTATTGGAATTCCCCCCCTCCTGTCTTCTCTCCACCCTCATGGCATGCCCCATGCCAAGATAACAGACTGTTTGAATAATTCATCTCTAATGGTTTCAGCATCACCTGTTAGGTGACACCAAACTCCCTCTGACATTTACCTTGCATCCCTGGAAGTCTCTATCACTCTCTTGAGGGGCTTCATGTCTGGAATAAATGCAGCGTGCAAATTCAACATTTCCTTTGTCCTCCCCCGCCCCCCCCTCTCTCCCCCAGACTGCGTCAACTGTGCGCTGCATGATTTATTTGATACATATTAAATTTGGTTATTAATCTAATAGGTTGAATTCATTGGATATTTTAGTTAATTAAATAATTGGGGTTGGGGGCAATGTATTAATTTGTTGTTGTTCATCATTTTGCCAAGAATATTTATCGCTTGAGATCATTTATCCACTTTGTTGATGAAGTTTATGGAGTGTGAAAGAGAAAACTTCCTTGTTGCTGAATTCCCAATGACAACCAAGATGATCCTTTTTTTCTTCTTCTTTTTTTCTTCAAATGAAAGGGAATTCAGGACAGTAAAATACAAAATATTTTAAAGGCATCGTACACGTTTGGTAATTACTCAAAATATATACCAGCATAAAAACTGACTTGGTAACGAGCAACAGAGAGCTGTTGATAGTATAAAACATTGTGAGAAACGACTCCCTCTGAAGTAACATAGTTTTTGAGAAAGAGGTAATTTCTCACTAAAATAATAAAACTTCTTGCAAGAAGTTTTTATTCCTATCTGAAAGCACACAAATTTGTACAACAAGGGTATTTTTTCTTTCATCCTTGCAACTTCGATGACCAATTGAGCCCAAATTTTCACAGGCTTGTTATTTTATGTATTGTTGGGATACACCAAATGAGAACACTGGTCTTTGACAATTACCAAACGTGTACGATGCCTTTTTACTCTTTCATGCGCCAACCGGTCGCTAGCGACCGGTTTAAATTCCTTTCAGAAAAATAATTGTAAAAATAAAAATTAAGATTGCACAGCTTTCAGAATGGGAAAGAGGACTCTTGAGGGTGTATTGTGACCTTTTTGGGGGGGGGGGGGTCACCATTTCCAAAATAAAAACGAGTAAACAATTAATGTGTCCATAATGATCACAGTATCACTTACATAAATGGTGCATGAAAGCGTTATAAGGTAAAATGTAAAAAACCAAAAAAACAGAACAAAAAAGGACAAGGTGTTGTTGCGTTTAGAAACAAAACCGCCCAGAATCTTGAATATGAAATATATATTGACTATACAGAAAAAACAGTTGCAGTAAAACAAACCCTGGGATTTAACTTCCAATAATGAAAGCAAGATTGATGAATCTCAAGATTGGTTCATGTTCTGCTTGTACGCAATCAGATTTTCAGAAGACAATTTGTCATTTCTAAGTTGTGGTAAAATGCATAACCTTTATGTTGTGGTAAACTTGAGACCTTTTTGTCTGCCTTACATAAGTTCCTCGTGGTGGTGGGGGGGGGGTCACTTTATTGATCCAGTTTTTCTCTCTGTCATCATTTGTCAGTGGTGAATTGTTCAATTCACGTCACGTTGGTTTTTTTTAGTGATAATTTAGCACACGGTGACAGCTGCAATGCGTTATTAATGTTGATGCTTTTGGATAGGGAGTTGGGGATTCTCAAATGTCAACGGATGTCACATAGGGGCAGATGCTTCTTCAGTATGACGTCACTGTCATTGATGTGTCTTTAGGGTCGGCTACCTTAGCAGAACTGGGACAAGGAGCTTTTTTTATCGTGTCATGTTGTTAGGTGCCTGGCAGAAAAGCTTAAGTGCCTGGCAGGTGTTCATAAACAGTTGTGTTGAATTTATGTTGCGAAGTTTGTTTGTTTCCTAGATATTTATTCGTCAATGTAGGAAATTAATTTCAGCATGGGCAGACCTTGAATTTCATCTTTGAAAGGGCAAGGCCATTTTCATATTGCAAAGGCAAGGCCATTTTCATTTTGCAAAGGGCACTTCCATTGGAAAATCTGTAAGTCTATGGGACACTTTTGAAGGGGCACCAAGGCCAAGACCAGGGGCAACAGAGGTCATGACCTTCGTGGCTTCCATGTAATTCCAGGCCTGCATTCACAGCTGACAGTACGCCTTGATAAATAAAGGAGGCTGCTTGTTAAATACTCACAAAAATATGTACATCCTTAAATGACAATAATTCTTGAGGAGAAACTCTCGTTGTACGCCTCAATCTTCAGCGTCCTCTCACACCAATTCAACGAGTTCTTCTGAATGAAGTAAATGTAATCCACACCTTCAATCTGCGGATGACAGAACACCAGGGGGCAACAGAGGCCACGGCCTCCCTGGCCTCTGTGTAATTCCAGGTATGCATAAGAACAAACAAAAAAGCATAGTTGCCGGCGAATAGTTGCCGGCGAATAGTTGCCGGCCTGATACTTCAAGGAGGCAATTGCTGCTATGCCCCTGGCCATTGTCTTGATGTCCCTTGAAATGTTCCTTTAGAAATGTCTATGTTCCTCATAGAAGTGCCCTTTTAAACCAATGAAAAAATGACTCGCCCTCACAAGAATGAAATATCAGGCCTGTAACTGAAGAGTAAATTTTAGCAATAAATGTAAGTTATTTACGTATTATCGTTGAAAGTGCAGTCTTTTCTATCTGCCTATGACCTTTCACTGGTTTGAATATTGTTTAAAGGGTCTGTATACCTTTGGTAATGACTCTGAAAATTAATGGCAATACAAATTTACTTGGTAAGAAGTACAGCAGCTTTGGATAGTATAATGCATTTTAAGAGAAACTTTTCACTTAGAAGTACTGCGGTTATGGAAAAAGATATCACTTTTTATCCCCCAAAATTTGAATCTGAGAAGCGTTACTGACAGTAACGTTTCTCAGACTGTGTATTCCAATTGCAGATTATTCTTCCTTCGTGTACATAACCATTCCAGATTTTCGGCAATATCTCAAAAACGCCACCACATTTTAAATGAAATTTTCACATATTAGTTTTATGGTATATATCTACAACTACATATACATAGGATTGAAACAAACAGTGGGCTTAAATTTACCAAACGTATACAATCCCTTTAAATAGCACCTTGGAGAAGAGCCTCAGAGCCTAACATTTATCTGCTGGGATCCTCTGAGTCCTGAGTCCCAAGGTCTTCAGATGAGGTTCACGGCAGTGACAGCAACTTTGATTTTTTTTTAAAGACGCACTTACGTTGCATCAATTCGGGACTTGGGACTGAACTTGAATTTTGACTAAAATCAACAAGAGACTTGACATCGGACTTAAGTGTTAAGTATTTGCCCCTTGGTGGAGACTTGAAAGCTTTGTTGACCAGTGTTGTAGTCGAGTCCTCCGAGTCCTTGGTGTCCGAGTCCTTGGTATTTCCTGATGTCCGAGTCCAAGTTCTTGGTGTCCGAGTCCGAGTCCTTACCATTTCCTGATGTCCGAGCCCGAGTCCTTGAAAAAAGAACTGGAGTCCGAGTCCTTGAAAAAAGGACTTGAGTCTGAGTTTTTGAAAAAAGGACTCGTCTGAGTCCTTAAAAAAAGAACTTGAATCTGAGTCCTTGGAAAAAGTTCTCGAGTCAGAGTCCTTGAAAAAAGGACTCGAATCTGAGTTTTTGAAAAAAGGACTCGAGTCTGAGTCCTTGAAAAAAGGACTCGAATCTGAGTCCTTGAAAAAAGGACTCGAGTCTGAGTTTTTGAAAAAAGGACTCGTCTTAAATTTACCAAACGTATACAATCCCTTTAAATAGCACCTTGGAGAAGAGCCTCAGAGCCTAACATCCATCTGCTGGGATCCTCTGAGTCCTGAGTCCCAAGGTCTTCAGATGAGGTTCACGGCAGTGACAGCAACTTAGATTTTTTTTTAAGACGCACTTACGTGCATCAATTCGGGACTTGGGACTGAACTTGAATTTTGACTAAAATCAACAAGAGACTTGACATCGGACTTAAGTGTTAAGTATTTGCCCCTTGGTGGAGACTTGAAAGCTTTGTTGACCAGTGTTGTAGTCGAGTCCTCCGAGTCCTTGGTGTCCGAGTCCTTGGTATTTCCTGATGTCCGAGTCCAAGTTCTTGGTGTCCGAGTCCGAGTCCTTACCATTTCCTGATGTCCGAGCCCGAGTCCTTGAAAAAAGAACTGGAGTCCGAGTCCTTGAAAAAAGGACTTGAGTCCGAGTTTTTGAAAAAAGGACTCGTCTGAGTCCTTAAAAAAAGAACTTGAATCTGAGTCCTTGGAAAAAGTTCTCGAGTCAGAGTCCTTGAAAAAAGGACTCGAATCTGAGTTTTTGAAAAAAGGACTCGAGTCTGAGTCCTTGAAAAAAGGACTCGAATCTGAGTCCTTGAAAAAAGGACTCGAGTCTGAGTTTTTGAAAAAGGACTCGTCTGAGTCCTTGAAAAAAGAACTCAAGTCTGAGTCCTTGGAAAAAGTTCTCGAGTCTGAGTCCTTGAAAAAAGCACTCGAGTCTGAGTCCTTTGAAAAAAGGACTTGAGTCTGAGTCCTTGGAAAAAAGGACTCAAGTCTGAGTCCTTGAAAAAAGGACTCGAGTCTGAGTCCTTGGAAAAAGTTCTCGAGTCTGAGTCCTTGAAAAAAGCACTCGAGTCTGAGTCCTTTGAAAAAAGGACTCGAGTCTGAGTCCTTGGAAAAAAGGACTCGAGTCTGAGTCCTTGAAAAAAGGACTCGAGTCTGAGTCCTTGAAAAAAGGACTCGAGTCTGAGTCCTTGAAAAAAGGACTCGAATCTGAGTCCTTGAAAAAAGGACTCGAGTCTGAGTCCTTGAAAAAGGACTCGAGTCTGAGTCCTTTGAAAAAAGGACTCGAATCTGAGTCCTTGAAAAAAGGACTCGAGTCTGAGCCCTTGAAAAAAGGACTTGAGTCTGAGTCCTTGAAAAAAGGACTGAGTCTGAGTCCTTGAAAAAAGGACTCGAGTCTGAGTCCTTGAAAAAAGGACTCGAGTCTGAGTCCTTGAAAAAAGGACATGAGTCTGAGTCCTTGAAAAAAGGACTCGAATCTGAGTCCTTAAAAAAAGGACTCGAGTCTGAGTCCTTGAAAAAAGGACTCGAGTCTGAGTCCTTGAAAAAAGGACTCGAGTTTGAGGCCTTGAAAAAAGGACTTGAGTCCGAGTCCCGAGTCCAAGTCCAACAACACTGTTGTTGACAATTACAATTTTGTGTACTTCAGTTTCGAAAGCTTGATTTAAAGTTAAACGACTCGGTGATAATGTTGTTTCTTTGAAAGCAATAGGATTGGAATAGATTTGTATAATTGTATTATTGTCTTGTAAATTGTCTTGCCAATTGTATTTAGCCCTTTTACAGGATTGGAGAGGATGAAAAAAGCATCATCTTTTAACTTTAGTCTGAAAGCTGTACTGATTATGAAGTTCATACTAGAACCATAATTTCTGTGAAATGTTTTCCTCTTAAATGAAGTCATATTTGAGAAAAGTGTATCTGAAAACCTACAAAAGCGCAATCAGCTGATTTCGGTTGTTACAACCAAAATCAAGGACAATGTGTTTACATGCTAAAAATTGTGCATGGTTTTTCGGCACTATTTTCTCCTAACTCCCACAACGGATTAAGCCCAAATTTGTTATTTAATGTGTATGGTGGATCATACAAAACATGAACACTGTCTGCGACTATTTTGTTAGTTCTACCAATCCTGTATAATATGTTTAATGGGTACTCATATTTTCCTTCTGTGTTGATGTCCTGTATACTAAAACCTCAGTCCTCCATTTTAGGAAATATATTCTGCTCTCCTTGATTTATTGAGGGGAGCTCTTTGCACTCATCAGAACCAAACTTCACAGACTGTAAGTCTAAACAATGAAATTAAAGTAGGATTTCGGACTGTTCATAATGCTCATAATATTTAACTAAAACACCCAAGTACCTCTGACGATTCATATGCGGGTCCCGTATTTCAAGATTGGATTGGCAGGTTGTTAGTAGGCCTGTATGTTAGTATTATTATATGATGTTTTCCTTTGTGCAATCTGGTTTACGTCCTATAGAGCCGGATCCAGACTATGGATCTGAGGCCCTAAAGGGGGATATTATTTGATGGACAGTATTCTATATAATATGTGCTCGCATGTAATTTGACCGTTAATATTACTTGTGTAATAATAATAATATAGCATTTATATAGCACCTTATGCAAGGCCTCAAAGCGATGCACAAAAATACATAAATCAGCAATAATGTATTACCGAAAGCACACACACAAAATTATCAATATGCAGATTAAGCAATTAAAATACATCAACAATAAAATTACAGGATTTTAGTAAAAAATATAAGTTGAAATCATAAGAGAGGAGCAGTTACCAGCACGATTCACCCTCAGCCAAGATCCTCAGCATCCGGCTATTAACAGTCAAAACAATGATAGGCTTCAAATAAAAACAAAACCAGAAGGATAAATTAAACATTTGAAATAACAAAAAAATGCATTATTGTTGAAAAAGATGGGTCTCCAAGACCTTCTTGAACGTAAATAGAGAATCGTCAATAGGAATAGAGTCCGGCAAATACATGCATTGTTCTGGCACCACACAGACATTATTTACATTTTTAATGGTCCATCGTTGTCTGATGGCTCCGAGCGCTATTCGTGTATCTCTGAGAAAATTATGTTCTTTTGACGTGCGGCTTATCTCATTACAAAAGAAGAAAGGAGTAGAGGAATTTTGTGAGTACGGCTTAGGGCTTTTGTTAGAAGAGAAGTGGGTACGTGCTATTCTGCATATGAATAAATAAACAACAAGAGTCTTGCCTGCTTATAATGTATAATAACAGTCGACTGCATATTTATATAGTTTTGTTTCCAATGAATTTCTGCATTTGTTAACAAAAATGCATTCATTTTTATAGTTTAATCAAAAACAAAACATAAATTAACTTGAATGATCTGTGTTTGGGGTTCTTAGAAAAAAAGGATTAACTAGTAATAATAATAAACAACATTTATATTGCGCTACATACGAAGTGTAAAGTAACAAAAATAAACAATAGGAATAAACATAAAAAAAAGAGCATTTATGAAGTTGAATTAAATAGGTAAGTTTTCAATCTAGTCTTGAAAGTGTTCAAGACCGATATCTGGCGTTATTCACGAGCCTCGAAGTGTGACTTCAGATGTTTGGGCTAGACAATTCCCTGATGAAAGCGCCCTAATGCAGTCAAAAATATGGTTAATTCCAACATAAAATGAGGAAGTTATCAGGCTTTGAATGAAGGAGCGTTGATTATGGTTTTTTCTGTTGTACTAACGATACCGTCACAGCTGCCCAATAATTTTCTTAGTGAAAGAATTAAAAGTGTTGAAGGAATCTGCCATCTTGATATGTTCAGGTCGAGTGCAACCTCGTTCCTAGGGGTGATCGATCTCGCTGGGCCATTTTTTCCCCAGCATGCCTTGCTCGCTTATAACCCCTGGATTTGATGAATTAAAATGTGCTAGAATCTAGCACATTTTAATTAGGCCTATGGCCGATCCACTCTACGCAGGTATGGTGACCCGCAAAAGAGGCATCGAGTTTAAGAGCAACTGGTCCCCTCTCATTCTTCTTCTATCTTGTGATATGTCTAACTGTATGCAGTTTAGCATGACCGTGTAAAAACATGATTCATTTGAAATGGAATCGTGTCAAAATACTTGCATTTTGACATGTGCGTACTAAGCGTCCTACAAGCGCTTGAAAGTTTTTAACAAGCGTGCATGCAGAGTAGTCACTTTTGGGAGCCAATCAGCGTTGTTTTTCTGGCCATCCCTACCAGCGATGCTGGGTCGAGTGGTTTGTGTGCGGGCCTCGACAACTCAAGGATCTGTCGCCTGCTTGGGGCTGGAGAGTTGTTAATTGTGCAAATAAAGCAAAAGGAAAATCAAATCATAGTATACAAAAATCCTCTGTTGGTAATAGCGTTGAAGAATCAGCAATATACTGGTCATTTATTTAACCTCGAAAATAATGTTTAAAGGTATTGTTTGGTAGAGCTGACAAAATAGTCGCAGACAGTGTTCATGTTTTGTGTGATCAACCGTACATGAAATAACAAACCTGTGAAAATTTGGGCTATAATCCGTTCTGTGTGAGTCAGGAGAAAATAGTGAAAAATCATGCACAATTTTCAGCATGTAGACACACTGTCCATAATTTTGGTTGTATTTCTTAAGTTGTAACAACCGAAACATTTTCAGAAACATTTTCCTCAAATATGACTTCATTTCATAGGGGAAATATTTACAGAAAAAATTGGTTGTTAGTATGAACTTCATAGTCAGTAAGCTTTCAGACTAAAATTAAACAGTGATTTTTTTAAAATTCTTACCAATCCTGTATAATACCTTTAAGAAGACACCCTCTCCATTTAAGAAACAAATTGAAGAGAGAGAAGCCAAAATGTCAAATGTTTGTCTTCTAAATTGAAAAGAAAACACGCCCACACACCACCGTGAATGTAATGAGAATAAGGAAGTGGGGAAGTAGTTAGAGCATAATTTAATAAAAACCTCAGTTGTGGTGGACAGCAAACAAACATTGATAGAATTAAAGCAAATTTTTAGGGCATTGCCTGGAGCCAAGCTGTTTCTTAAGCCTCATAAATAGAACATAAATGTGGCAGCACTAGACATTCTGTTACAAAGACAGGCTGGTTAAAGGGATTGTACACTTTTGGTAACAGCTCAAAATCAGTGTCCACATTTTGTGTGATTCAAGATATGCATGAACAAACAAACAAACCTGTGAAAGTTTATGCTCAATTGGTCATCGAGAAAATAGTGAAAAGAGACCTTATGTGTTTTCTGTTTTTTCAAAATATCGCGCGTGATAAAAACTATTGTTTTACTCATTTCTCAGAAATGATAGCATTTTAGGCAGAAATATTTTAAGGAACCCTTTCTACCATTACTTACTTTAAATCATGTGAGTTTCGTGTGAATCTGTGAACATTTATGTTTTTCGATCTTACCAATAGTGTACAGCCGTCGATTTCACCAAACTCTTCCTAACTTAGGATTAATCCTAGGCAATGCTAAGAGATAGGACTAGTGTTAAGTACTGGTCCTAACTTAAGACTAGTCCTATCTCTTAGCATTGCCTAGGATTAATCCTAAGTTAGGAAGAGTTTGGTGAAATCGACGGCTGGGCCTGTAAAGGGATTGATATATGTTTGGTAATTGGAACCCACTGTTTGTTTCAATCCTGTATAGTTCCAGATGTTTACCATAAAACTAACCTATTTACTCAAAAGGTGGTAGCGTTTTTGAGATATTGCCGAAAAAATGTAGAGGTTGTGTCCACGCAGGAAAAATAATCTGCAATTGGAATACACAATCTGAGAAATGTTACTGTTAGTAAAATAACGCTTCTCAGATTCAAATTTTGGGGATAAAAAGTGATCTATTTTTCCATAACCACAGTACTTCGAAGTGATTGCCTAGTAACGTGGAGTACGCACGCGCACAAGCAAAAATTCCCTGCTAACCCGTGAAATACACTTGACGTAAGTGCGAAATTTCATGCTTCCGTAAGCGCCGATTCTTTGCTTACGGTAAGCAGAGCCACGAAATTCGACGCTGGTCATCTTGGTGTTTGTAATTTGTATCGGATACTGCTATTTACATGTATGTTTGAAAGCATGTACACACAGTGATCCCATGCAAAGTATGGTACAAGCTGTAAACAAGAGCTCACGTGGCTAAATCATGTTGCAAGGTGTGGGAATCTGATATAACCGTGTCCTTCACCTCACAGCAGGCATCTAAGGATTCTTCCTCGACACGTCCAAATCACGAGACCATGCTCAACACATTCAAGCATACTACAGTTTATTTTCTGTCTACATTTTAGTTTCTTTCTTTCTTTCTTTGGGGAAAGGGATTATTCTGTCCAATCGTCTAGTTTTATAGAGAAGCTTATTAAACAATCCGTTAAAATTGTAATCAATACTATTTTTTGGGGAAGTGCTGTACCAGGGCTCGGAGTTGGAGGGGAATCCACAAGAGCCACAGGGCTTGTAACTCAAAATGTTTACTGGACCAGAACTGTTTTTACAAGACCACAATCAAAATGAGAACAATCTTGTTGACACTGTGCATTTAGCTGTTTTTATTTAAACAAGCACGAAGAAATGTAAGAGAAGATTTATCTCCAAAGTGTTTTTAATGGTGTTAACTATACTTCATTATGAATTCAATAGAACTGAAAGGTATTATGTCAGATGCAAAATCAACATTTGAAAATAATTTGTATTTGTTCAAGATAGTACACAATTAGTTATCATTATTCAATCGGGAAAATAGAAGACCGCCGTACTTGTCCGGTTATGAGTTTACTGACCCGATGCTCAAACTGACTGGCCTCGGGCCTGCGGTCCAGTGTAAAGTTCGAGCCCTGTGTACATTGATAGCATTGCTTATGTTTTACATTCAGTTACAGGGTCCTCCCCATAATTTGTCTAAACTGGGGATCATTCTGGACCCAAATTTTGCAAGTTTGACTGAAGCACGCGAAATAAAATTGAAATGAGGTTTAAGCGCTCTGTGCAATCTGGAGCATTTAAAATGCAGGGCTCGAAATTTACACTGGACGGGACCGCAAGCCAGAGGCCAGTAAATTCAGTGTCTGGCCAGTAAACTCACTACTGGACAAGTCCGGCAGTCTTGTACTTTTCAATTGATTAATAATACCTCACTGTGTATAATATCTTTACTACTGGACAAGTCCGGCAGTCTTGTACTTTTCAATTGATTAATAATACCTCACTGTGTATAATATCTTTACTACTGGACAAGTCCGGCAGTCTTGTACTTTTCAATTGATTAATAATACCTCACTGTGTATAGTATCTTTACTACTGGACAAGTCCGGCAGTCTTGTACTTTTCAATTGATTAATAATACCTCGCTGTGTATAATATCTTTACTACTGGACAAGTCCGGCAGTCTTGTACTTTTCAATTGATTAATAATACCTCACTGTGTATAATATCTTTCAAAAACACACAAATGATGACTTTGAATCTGATAGATATTTCAATTCTGTTGAGTATCATAAGTATAGTTACATGTACCCAAAAGGCAAATGAGATCAGTCTTGTCTTAGTGCTCATTCAAATATAAACAGTTTACTTATTAAACTGTGTGGACAACTTGTTCTCATTTTGATTCTGGTCTTTTAAAAAGAATTCTGGTCCAGTAAAAGTGTTGAGCTACAAGCCCTGCAGTCTTGTGGATTTTCCCACCAATCTCGAGCCCTGAAATGGTTTTATGTTATGATCATTGTGAATTTGCTCTTAAATTAATTTTTTTTTTTTTTTAAATAAAAATACTAATTAAATGTGCGCGTGGCGGGGGCGTCATTAGCCGCAATGTGCACTTATCGCATGGAATCTGCTTGTACCGGCCTGATCTGTTGCGTGGGGAGAAACCCTGCTTTAAAACTCGTTAAATCTGGCATAGTCATCGATTTCTCAAACAAGTAAACAAGATCAGTGAGGCAGAACTAATTGCGGTGGTAATTGATTTATGCGGCGACTGGTCACTATTTGATAACACTTGAAGCTATCGGCCTCGTTGATGGTTGAGCCGGGCCATTTCCCCTTGAGACAGAAGGAGTGAAAGAAAAAGGAATTTCTGAAATGTAGACAAAGGACAAGATTAGTTATTCTATCAACAACAACAAAACAACACCAACAGTAAAACAACAAGAACAAGAAGACAACAACAACAACAACTACTATAAAACAACAAGACAACAACAACAACAACATCAACAACAACAACAACAACAACTACAATAAAAAAATAATACAAACTGAAATCTCCTTAAGCAAAACACTTAACCACCATTATTGCTGCGTCCTTCGGATTGGACGTAAAGCCGTTGGTCCTGTGTGTCGTGTAATGCACGTTAAAGAACCCAGTGTACTTATCGAAAAGAGAAGGGGTTTGCCCCGGTGTTCCTGGTTTGATTGGCTGCATATTGGGCCACAGCACCTTGTAAACCATTACATGGTGCTATGTAAAGGACTAGGTCTCATACTTATGTAGCCCCACATAAATGTACCTTGCAGGAAAATACTGAATTTTGAAGCGCCTTGAGCATCACTGAGTGACGGATATGAGCGCTATATAAGAAGCCACTGTTATTATTATTAACAGACTTTATGCCCTTACTTTATTGATTTAAAAAGATGAAGCATAATACTGTACCCTGCCATTAATTATGGATTGAAATAACCATACCTTTTTTTTCAAAATTCAATTGACTTTATTATCTCTAACGGGGAATTCATTTCAGCCTTTTACATCAACAAGTTATGAATACATAATGTGAAAAGCTGAATTCACCTGCTTCATGTATAGTGGAAGTAGATTGACAAAGTTTGTACATCCTGCATTTCTGAATCCTGAGCCATTTTGATATTATATATGTTTTAATTCTTTATGTTTTGAGCTTTAAAACATTTGTGTTGTCATATAATGGTAAAGCTACCTTGGCTCAATTTCATAAAGCTGTTTAGCAGAAACTTCTGCTCAGCAAATTTCTTTGCTAAGCAAGAAATGAGTGGGGTACCAGTCACAGCAATGGTAACTGTGTGGTATTTTGGCTGGTAACCTTTTTTTCTCAAGCACGAGTTTTCTGTGCTTAGCAAGTTTTTGTGCTTACATGTTTTATGAAATTGAGCCCTGGGCACAATTTCATAGAGCTGCTTAATCGGCCGATTTTGTGCTTACTGCGCAACTTTCCATTTCATAGCGCTGCTAACCGTAAGCATGCTAACCTTCCGGTGCTTGCTGTATGAAAATGAATCACGTAACAATGCAAATCCATGGTGAACGCGCAAGCTGGACTCCCAATTTTCTTGCTAACCAAACCTGTGAAATACGCTGCTTCAGCAAATTTTTCTGCTATAGTCAGTTCGAAAGTTTGCTTACCGTTAAGCAGCTCTATGAAATTGGCCCCTGTATGTGGCGTAATACTTCGTAGAGAGTGTTTTTATGAGTGGTTTTGTAATAAGTACAGTCTAGCAACCTGTTTACTATCTTTTTTTACAACCAGATTTGATCATTTATTTTCTCTAGATTTATATATGGGACAATAAAGATTTGAATGATCTATCTATTTGTATCAATCAATCATTATTAAAAACATGACCTGGCATCACATAAAGGCCATGATTTCCACTGCCCCTGGTCCTTGCTAAACTCGGACAAGCTAATGGATGTACATGCACCCTTTACCGTGTTTACACCAAAAGCGGCCTTGCTCCCGTTTTTCAGCTTCTTGTTACCGACAACATGACGTACACATTAAGTATTGATGAGGAATAAAGTCATACTATCTCTATTTTGTGTCCCCCCCCCCCCTCTCCAGATGCCCAAGGACATGCATCTGCTTCGTTTCCTGAGAGCGAGGGACTTCAACACAGAGAAGGCCCACGAGATGATCACCGCCTCCCTGGCCTGGAGGAAACAACATCAGGTGGACAAGATACTCAGTACTTGGGAACCACCAGAGATTCTCCTCATGTCGTTTGCAGGGGGATGGCACTACCACGACAGTGGTATGTAACATATGTAGATGTAGAGAAAGAGGCCATTGTATTCGCTCTTTGCACGGTCAGCCATTTGCGTTTAGAGCCTCGCCTTGGGGACAGCAGTGAATAGAAGCATTATATAGCTCTGTAATGTAATGAAACTTTCATCCAAACAGATGCATAAATACAATACAAAAAAAGCATGAAGTTGAGGCTGTACACGCACATGGCGGATCCGTGGAAAGGGCAAATAGGATAAAGACCATGTCACACGAGGCAATTAACAGGCAACCAGCCCCAGGCAATCTCCAATAAAAAAATCATCATTCACATTTCAGTTTTCTCATTGTTTTCTTGAGCCCATTTCACACGATAGCGATTTAGCAAGGGTCCCTTGCTTATTTTTTGCATGGTTCTGAAATTTTACAAAGTGCACCTCACGTGAAAGGACAACAACATTTATACTGTCCATAAAGGACGGCAAATTTGAGATTTCACAATTAGGGAACTTGGACAGTCCAAACATTGTTGTCCTTTCACACGACTCAGAACAATTTGTATTTCAAAACCATGCTCAAATTAAGCAAGGTACCCCTGCTAAATTACTGCCGTGTGAATAGGGCTTTAGGGGTAGTGAGTTACAGCTAGAAGAATGTCTCTTGTGCTGCCGAAGTGTTCCTTGTGCATGCAGTGCAGGTGGTTGCCCCTGAGCTGCCACTAAACATTGCCCTGTGTGACAAGGCCTTGAGACACATAATATCATAGAGGTGGCCGGCGAGATTCCACCGTTACTCACGTTACTCCAACGACTGGAATAAATCAGAGATATGGCTTTCAAAATGATTTATTGATTTGACATGTTGAGATTTGTTATGATCAATTGCAAATCGCATTAAGTCATAAAGGCCTTGTTATCACATGAGGTGCTTTTTATAGGCTGCGCTGTATGCAAAAGGAACATATTCAGTTTGTACACTCTTGATAAGTGGGTGAACCAAATTGGTTTGTGGGCACAGAATGGGTAGTATCACCTTGTGGTGAGTGTGATTGATCCAAGCCCCCCTGCAATAAGACCAGAGCTGGGCCCAATTTCATAGAGCTGCTTAAGCACAAAAAGTAGCTAAGCACAATGAAATTTTGCTTACCAGAATAAGGTTACCAGCCAAACTACCATGACACATGTACAATTTGTGACTGGTATCCTGCTCATTTCTGCTTAGCAGAAAATTGTTAAGCAATATTTTCGGCTTTTAAAAGCATCTCTAGTTGGGCCCTATTTCAGGTTTCATGTTAACTCTTTCAGTGCCAAGGTTGTACATGTACGATCTATGTTACATGTATGTATTCCGAAAGCGCCATTATCGTACATTTACAATCTTTTTTATGTACTCAAAAAGTGTCATCAATCGTACATGTACGACCCATAATATACACATAATATGTACATGTTATCATGAGAGGGCATTATCACTCAAGAAATTTTATTGACATTATGGATGTACCAAGGCAACACAAATCAGCAAAATACATTTTGTTTCGTGAGAAAGACTTATTTTTATTTTTTTAATACAGAATCTCGAAAAACCTAAAAAAGCTGGGCACTGAAAGAGTTAATGTTTTATATCCATTTTTCCACCTAATGTTTCAAATCCTTAAAAGTTAATTTAGCAATTGTGCCGAGATAGACTCAGATTCAATGCTTCATCATTCGTTCTTTCAGACGGACGGCCCCTTTACATTGTACGGCTTGGTCAGATGGATGTGAAGGGATTGATCAAAGCGGCTGGTGAGGAGGCTATCCTAAGACATGTGAGTAGTTGATAAAATAGGTTAAGTGCACCAGGGGGGCTTAGCTGTGTTCCGTTACGTACAATGTAGAGACGGACTACCAGCTGAAGTCAATATGTTTCTCTTCAAGAGCGGCTGATTATTGTGGGGGACCGGCTAAGCAAATATCTCCGATGAATGATATTTTTTTTCGCCGCTTGGCTAGGCTGGAGGGGGAATTGCTCCTTGGGATGAGTTTCTGAAAAGATATTATATGCACATGATGCTATCATATCGCAGTCGCTAATGGTTTTACCTTGAATGCCAAAGGTGAACAAAAAGGGGCCGGTTATAGGCAGGCATGTGCACAGTTGAGCGTCGTCATTAGTTAGGCCATTTTGATCACTGTGGAATTGGGATATCATGTTTGTAATATAAGGTTTGGAAAGAACAGATGTTTCTCAAATTAAATATAAATGTGTTATGAGCTGTAAATTATTAAAATGTCTTCCTTTTTTTGTTCGAATTGAAAGGGTTGAGGGGCAGCTGGGTAATTTGTTTAGAACTCTTTCACTACTGAATTTAATATGCAGCTGTGACGGAACTGTTTGTACATAGCAACAACAAATTCCCAACACTCCTTGGTTCAAAGCCTGGTAACTTCTTCATTTATATTGTAATTATAAGAAGGTTGATGCTAAAATTAACCTTGCAATGTATTCTTTGTGAATATTGATGGGTTTTTTGTTTTTTTACGCCTACATCATAAAAGTGAAAAATTGATTTGCAAATGAGGAAATAAATCGCCCACTCATGACATTTCTCATTTGATGTCACATATATTTTGACAAAAATAAAGCTTTGAAGAATACATGATGGTTGGTGTATATATTGGCAATACTGTCTCAACAAATTTACTGATTCAGAAAAATTATAGAGAAGTTATTAATTCATTTTCTTGCCAACGTCACGCAGAAACCGTTCAGTGTTTATTGTGTTCTTGCACAATCATGTATATGTACAATGTAGTAGAGGTGTTGAACTTGCACATTTTCATCAAAATTATCAATCACAAGGCTCCATTTGTCTCAAATTTCATCAAATCAGAATCACTAGATTCGTCTTTATCACAATCATTGCCAGAAATAAACTTGGAGAGTAAGTTCATGGCTTTGAGAAACGAAATTATCTGATTGCGCGATGATAAAATTCCGTGTGCGGCCGCCATTTTGTGCAATACAATACACATGGGATGCCAACATGTATTTGTATGATTGGTTAATATAATTTGGGGTTGAACAAAGAAAAATTGACTAGAGTGGGATTTGAACCAACGACCTCCGGTTTAACGTGCTGGCGCTCTACCAACTTAGTTATCTAGCCCTATGTTGGCGGTCTCCCTATTTTGTCAATATCTTTGTTTGGGGGTGCCAGTCAGAAGCCATACAACTGTTAACTGCTGTGTAGCCAGGGATCACACCCAAGTTTACGATACAACCTGGGATGCAGAAGCTAGGGGATCACCTCAAAGGGATGCGACTTTTTTATTTCAATTATCAAGTTGTACAAAAACCACAAGAGAAACTGGCTGGGTAAATTTACGCGGTCAGTTTCTCGTGTGGTTTAAATCTTGATATGGGTTAATATATAAATTGTTTTCAAATTAGTTGTTCTCCTTTTTTTTGGTCTCTCTGTTTTTTCATTGAGGGAAGAGAAGAGAATTTAATTTACATTCCATAAATCAAGACTTTTTTTCTCAAGCATTTATAATTACTTGAGTTGCTCTTGTTTGTCCTTGTTGTCTAGGTCTTGTCGATCAATGAGGAAGGCCTAAGGAGAACGGAAGAAGCCACAAAGAAAGCTGGTCGACCAATCAGGTAAGAGTAATGTGTACGCTGTTAAACATCTTGGATGGTGCGCACAAACTTTAGATAGTGCAACACAAAAGGGAGCATGTCATATTAATAATAATAATAATAATAGTGGCTTCTTATATAGTGCTCAAATCCGTCACTCAGTGACGCTCATGGCGCTCCAACATTATTACCCTGATCACTGGGCCATTTATTTCATTCCTTAAACCAGCTCAGCTTCCTTGGGAGTATACAGCCTGTGCGGCCAAATATGTAGTGCACTAAGCTAAATAAATCACAAGAACCATCTCTGCCCTCACAGGTACCCATTTACCCCTGGGTAAAGAGAAGCAATTATAGTTAAGTGTCTTGCTCAAGGACACAAGTGTCATGACCGGGTTCGAACCCACACCCTAATGACTCAGCCACCAGAACTTGAGTCCGATGCTCTAAACCGCTCGGCCACACGACACGCTAATATTGCTGTTATTGAAGTGAAGTCTTGAAGTGAAGAAGATATTTAACCCTTTCATGCACCATTTATTTGAGTGATAAATTGATCATATGGACACATTAATTGTCAACTCAATTTTTGCAAATGGCAACCCCCCCAAAAAAAAGAAAAGAAAAAGAAGACAGGCCACAATCGCACCCTCGAGAGTCCTCTTTCCCATTCTGAAAACTGTGTGGCCGTGCGATCTTTATTTTTCGTTTTACAACTATTTTTTCTGAAGGGACTTACACCGGTCGCTAGCAAATTTTAAGTCAAAACAATTGGAGAACAAAGAGAAGTCCTCGTTTTACAGGGTCAACAAACAGTATTGTGTTTGTGTGTATTTCTAAACCTTGGCCCTTTCCTCCACAGTTCGTGGACCTGCCTGGTGGACTGCGAAGGCCTCTCCATGCGCCACCTGTGGCGACCAGGAGTCAAGGCACTCCTCCGCATGATAGAGGTGGTGGAAGCCAACTACCCAGAGACGATGGGCAAGCTGCTCATCGTCCGAGCCCCGAGGGTCTTCCCCGTCATCTGGACCCTGGTGTCCCCTTTCATCGACGAGAACACGAGGCAGAAGTTCCTGATCTACGGGGGAAAGAACTACATGGAGCATGTGGGTGGTTTGCCAGACCATGTTGAGCAACAGTATATTCCTGACTTCCTGGGAGGAGATTGCTTTGTGAGTATTGGCTTTTTTAAAAAATTGTTATGCCCCACCTAGGAAGCAAGCCGAAGGGGCATATAGTGTTTGCCTTGTCCTTCCGTGTATGTGGGTAGGTTTCCACATTCAAACCGTGGACCTGTAACAAAAGGGACAATACATGTAGGTTCACGGTTGCTGTTACAAAGGAAAACATTGTGGTCCACGGTTGCTAACACAAAGAGTTGAACAAAGGAGGGTCCACGATTGCTGGTGTTTACACACGTGTGGGTAGGTATCCACATTCAAACCGTGGACCTATAACAAAAGGGATAATAGGTCCACGGTTGCTATCACAAAGGAAATCATTGTGGTCCACGGTTGCTAACACAAAGAGTTGAACAAAGGAGGGTCCACGATTGCCGGTGTTTACACACGTGCGTGTGTGTGTGTGTGTGTGGGTAGGTATCCACATTCAAACCAGGGACCTATAACAAAAGGGACAATAGGTCCACGGTTGCTATCACAAAGGAAAACATTGTGGTACATGGTTGCTATCACAAAGAGTTGAACAAAGGAGGGTGCAACCACTGTCCGAGCGATTACTCAAGAAGGACTTCGCATATCAACTGCAAACTTGCAATTAGTGATCACCTAACATCACAAGGACGTACGGCCGCTTCAAGGTGAGCTATCGACCCTAATCAACTGCCACCAAGGGCACGTTACCACCTACTCCTGGGGATGAAACAGGGTTAACCCCTTCACAGTCCGTAAGGATGTAGGCATGGGTATTATCCACTAGGAGCCTGGCTGGTAGAGCAGAATGCACTCCCTTCCAAACTTTTTATGAAGCAATTATGGTTAAGTGTCTTGCTCAAGGGCACAAGTGTCATGACCAGGATTGGAACCCACACTCTGCTGCTGACAACAGCAGAGCTTGGGTCCGGTGAACTAGACCGCTCGGCCTTGACACGCCACGCAATTGACAAGAAAATGTACACTATTATTATTATTATTGGTGTGCCTTACCTCTATCATAACAGTGTGACATCCCAGAGGGTGGATTGATCCCAAAGACGTGTTACCGCTCCATGGAAGATCTTCAGAATCCAGATGAGCTACCACTCTGCTCAGAGACTATCTACAAGTCCGCTATGCTGCAGAAAGGGCTCCCTCAAGAGGTAGGATGTTGGACCATCACTTTATAAATAAATAAAAAACAATTCTCTGTTTTGGTTTTTTAAATTTTTTTTTTTATAGATTGTAGTAAATCCAGTCATCCTTTTACATCACATCAATGCGAATATTATTATAAGTGCCACGACGGGGACTAGAACCCACACTCTGCTGATGAGAAACACTTGAGCTTGAGTCCGGTGCTCTTAATCGCTTGACCACGTCACGCCACAGATTTCATCCTTGGCTGACCAATCTGAATGCGCAAACTGTCTGGAGTATATATGAATGTCTTTTTAAATTCAATCAGTGAGATTGCTTTTGCTTCCTGAGTTGAATTGATGTTATGATTATTATTATAAATTTTTAGTAAATTGATTTGTAGTGTGTTCGTCGTTAGTTTTGATTTTTGATTTTTGTTGTTGGATTCAGCTGGGTGCTAGTTTATGTAAAGAAGGATGGGAGGTAGAGACCGAGGTCCAAATTCATAGAGTTGCTTAAAATCAGACAGTAGTGCTTGAACATTTTTTTCTGCTAAGCAAAACTAAGCAGGGCACCAGTCACAAATGGTACATGTGACATGCTGCTTGGTTGAAATTGGGTCTTGTTCTTTTTAACATCACACCATGGGTGGTAGTCTCCCGAATTCCAAAAATCTACACGGCGGCAGTAGAATAGTCTCCCGAATTCCGAAACCTACTCCGCGGCAGTAGAATACATAGCAAGACAATTTCTTCAAGAACAAAAATCTACACATCAAAGTAGATATACAAATGGTGTTACTGCAAGCTAAATATACAGTATTATTTTTTCAACAACAGCCACCAAGCGTCACCGAAAGTTCCAGCCGGATAGCAGCTATTGTTTTCATTGACTGTGTATTTTTCTTGTCAGGTTGTGGTTCACATCACGGACATGCACCAAGTTCTGACCTGGGATTTTGACATCCTACGCGGGGACGTGGTCTTCTCCGTCCTGATGTCCAGACACCCTCTGACCGTCCACAAGGAGCCCATGGGTCCCATGGGACTGACCAATTCTGTGGTCATTGATAAGTCCATGGTGTGTGGGGTGGACTACAGGCAGGTGGAACTTCCGTTGGTTTGCAGGGCTGGAGCTAGCATACAGGTTGGTTAACTTAGGTTTTTATATTTTGTTCTTAAGGTTTGTTCCGGGCCCAATTTCACGCCGCTGCTTACCAAAAGTTTTTTGAGCTTACAGCGCATTGTAAGGTGCGTACTTCTTGGGGGCCGTGGCAGGGGGTAAGTGCAGAATTCCATGGTAAGCAGTGCAATGAAATTGGGCCCAGATTAATGGAACCGACCAAGCAATGTACTGTAACCAGGTAATCGGGTAAAAGCAGTTTGGTAGCCGTAGTGGTATCTTCCCTCGCCTTCCACCTCTGGGACCCTGGTTCGAATCATGCCGGTTGGAGACCCGCTGGGGGCCAGCTTGCCGGGGGCACTATGTGGATTGGGTCTTCATTCCCTACCTGATTGCATGGGTTTTCCATGGATTAATTCTCTGGGGTTTTCCTCCCACACCTAAAACTGAAACTTTTCTTTGTTGTTTTCTCTCCATTGGGTTATTGGGTAGTACAGTGATTAAGTTCACTTTCCTGAGAGTCCTTGGCTTCACAACCAGAATTAATAAGTGAAATTAAGTGAAATGAAAATGTAGTCGGGCAGTAGCCCCGGAAGAAACCTGTGCAGAGAAGATAGTAAAGGAATGTTTAGTTTACAATGAGTGACGAAAACCCCAGATGAGGTTAAAACTATGAAATCACTAAGGAACTAACAAAAAAAGTGAGGCTTCTTTTCTTTCTTTTTTCGCCAAGCAAAGAAGCTTTGTAGTCATTGTCACTGTACATAGTAGTCTTTGTTGAAGACCCTCCTGTTATTAATAACTTCCCAAGATCCATTGCCACAAGAGGGCGCGCTCTCACCAAAGACCGCTATCGTGGGAGTCCGCTTTAGCGGTTCTCAGGGTTATAGTGGTTCGTGGTTGATAGCGCCCTCTATTGGTGACTCTATCGGCGAGGGAAATTAACAGCAGGAGTACAGCTTTCTAGAAAATAAACAACAGGAGCGTTTTGAACCAATACTATGTACATGTACATAGCTGTGCGTTTCCATTGGTTCATCATCATTTTAACTCTAAGATGGCGGCTTGATGCCGGCAGTGCATAAGGTCTATTAAAGTGTTTTGGAGGTTTTTTTTTTAGGTGTTCGGCCAACAGCCGAAAAACCTATTGATATTGTACTGTTTTTTCCCCACGGTCTTCTTCCTTCCTACTGAACCTTCTCATCGAGATTTTGCAAAAAGTAAAGGTCCCTTAGTCTTGAAACTTACATTTACTTAGACCTTAGTGTATAGATGAAACCGCAACTTTTTCAGGATGATAACGTCATCATGACGTCATAACATTAAAGTTAAAAAATAACATGAAATATTTTAAAACGTGATATCCAGAGAACCATAAATGATACATACAAGATCTTTGCACCATATGAAAGCTCTTGATTCATGTTACAAATCTTACACAAAGTGTGACCCCATGTGACCTTTTACTTCCGGTCGCCAATCGGACGTTGAAGATAAACGCTTTAAAAACATTGTATTTGATTGTGTCTGTAATTCTCACTTCCAGGGTACGCACGTTTGTCAAGCCACAGGATGGTATATCCTGCAATGGAAGTTTTACAGCAGTGCTAATCAGACCAGAGCAGACCAGGCTAAGGCCCACCAAGGCAAGGCTCATCACCACCACCATAAGTCAAAGGTCATGTACTACTACGAAGTCTTATCCCACGAAGATTTCAGGTGGGTTGGCTGTTCTTGTCATTTTGTACTTTGTTTAACTCTTTCACGCGGCGACCGGTCACTAGCGACCGCTTTAAATCCCTTCAGAAAAATAGTTGTAGAACGAAAAAAAAAGATTGCACAGCCACACAGTATTCAGAATGGGAAAGAAGACTCTTGAGGGTGCTATTGTGACCTGTTTTTTGGGGGGGTCGCCATTTGCAAAAAACTGAGTAAACAATGGTGATTTTTGTCCTTACCCAATTCTTTATAATAGCTTTAATTTTCCCGTTTTTTTTTTGAAACAATGATTCCTGAAAGGAGTCTCCTATTACAAGAAGCCAGTAAAGAGATTTTCAGTTTTCCCTTTTTTGTCAATATCTTTGTTTGGGGTTGCCAGTCAGAAGCCATACAACTTGTAACTGCTGTTTAGCCAGGGATCACACCCAAGTTTACGATACAACCTGGGAAGCAGCAGCAGAGGGATCACCTTAAGGGGATGTGACTTTTTATTTCAAATATCAAGTAATAATATCAATCAATAAAAATTGAAAGTTTAGTTACAGCTAATTATATATTGACACATCCATTGAGGGAAACATTATAGATAATCTAACACTTAACTTAACTTAACTTAACTTAATTGTATTTATAAAGCGCTTTAACACTGTTTCAAAGCGCTGTACAGACTAAAAACATTAAAATGCAGGATAAAAAACATGAGCAGAAATAGCAATATGGTTTAAAAATACAGAACAGTTAAAAAAGGAGCCAAAAAAAAAAAAACAGTAGTATTCTTCTGTCCTTCTTGGCATGACTTGCCATAAGTTCTCCCAATTCTTCAAATTTTCTTCAGCATAAATGGCTGACATCACTACATTGTGTCAAAACTTCAAACAAAAGGGTTAAGCAATTAGTTTGAGTCTATCAACATAAAAACAAACTCCATCTTGTTTTTGTTATTTTCTTTTGCAGGGGGTCGATGAGCAGCTTGAAATCATGCCACAGTGGTTTCTCAGCTCTGAGCATCAGTAGCACCGGCTCCAGCAAGGCGAGCGCGTCCAGCTCCCAAGTGTCCCGGTGACAATCACATCGCCACGATTCTTAGCTCTTTTAACAAAAAAAATATTCCTATGAGAACATAATACACTTCAAATGCCGTCAATACACAGAACGTCCTCTTTATATTTCAAGGAAAACTGTACACATTGTTCTGCCTCCGGGATCGATATCAGACAAACTTCCCCTACAGTCGGAGTGATTTTTCCCCCCTGGAAAAAGAATGACTCGAAGGAGCAGTTCCGCCCTGGAACGAGATAGTCAAGATGAAAGTGTGCTGTAAATCTAACCACAGTTTTTTGTATGTGTGTGTGTGTCTACTACTGCCGCTTTTTATGTGTGCTTCAGGCTGACAATGACCTCATGGTTCCATTGTGACAAGTTGCCACATGACCGAAGTGAACATTGTGGCTAGTGCCATTTTTAGTCAGCAATCTGAAGTGTCTGTGTTATTTACCTGGCAAAACTGCTGTACAAGTATTTGTGATTTTCGTCTTCTTCGGAAAGCCCATAGTTTTAAACTAACACTTCATGAATCATCTCATTGTTTAGATTACAGTCTTGCTGCTTTCAGATGACTGTGTGCTAAGATATGTCCACCCAAAAAATAGCTCAATGCTTGCCAGTAGCCGCAACGACAACCTTGTCATTAAGGATCAATGCAGCCAGAGTCATGCAGACAAATTGATGGCGTCAGCAGTGACTACCGCCGGATCGCTGAAGAGGACTATTCTTCAATGTTGTCACTGAAACCAACAGCCATAGCCACATAGCCAAAGGCCCTTGATTCCGCCATGACCATATCGTCGGCTCAGTACTATAAGGTCATTAACTGCAATTTCACATCCGTGATGATCAAAAGGTCATTAAATGAAAAATGCGTGTATATAAATATGAAAAAAATTAATCAAAATCAACTCACTTAGAAAATTAATGTTTTCTATTTGCCAAACAAATACTTTGAAGACCACTCTTGATCAATAAACTCCATTTACCAGGAGCTCCAAAATATGCAAAAGCAATTTTATGAAATCACTACAAATTGCACTAATGACCTTATAGTACTGAGCAGACGATGTATAACTACTCTATGGGGGGTCATGATGGGTGAGGTCAAGCGAGGTGGACCCTCATAGACTGGATTTATAGACCGTTCTATTGTTGATAAACAAACCGCGCTGGTTGGCATGAACGACCGAATGATAGCAAAACATTCAACCGTGTTAACAAATGTTTTGTCAAAATTCAACATTTCTGCAAACCTTTAATTAAACAAAAAACACAGCCAATCATGATTGGATGCTTTGTTTCCAAAATATTCAACACTATTTTGAAATATTTGTGAAACATTGTTACAAACTGTGGCTATCTGTTTTTGCTTTGCATTTATGGCTTCCCATAGTTTTTTCAACCTTGGTTGGCAAACACTTGGGTTAGGACGTTGCAATAGAAAGGTCTATAATGCTACATTGCCTGCCGCGAGTGTTGAACCCATAAGACCTTCATATCCCACCATTATGTAAAGTGTAATAAATGGCTAGTTCAAAGTTCAAAGTTCACATAGAGCAAATGGGAGAGTAAATTTGCACTTGAGATACGGGGCGTTTGCAAACTATCCCCAAGAAGATGTACATGTAGACCTCTTGTGTGAAGTTCAAACTGCCCCTTTCTGAAAAGCGGTTCATATTCTACAACAGTGTGAACTGAATCATGATGCGTAAATTTAAAAACATTTCAAATCAGGAAAAAATCATTGGCTGCAAATTTGTGATAAGTAAAATTTCTTTTCACTATAGACGTTCATCTAGGCCACTCCCACCATAACAACTGCCTGGCAAAAATGCACTCATGCGGGACAGACATGTAGGGGTTCCGCCCCTCGATCATGAACCCGGTGTTCTTGCACCACCATCAACAAAATAAGCTGTGCAGCTATCCTAATGGTGACTGCTTGTTTACACTTGATAATGGGATTCAAACATATTTGATTTTTGTCCAATTTCTTGGCGCACAGCTACGATTCTGAGTGGTCGATGCCTTCGGGTGCAGAGCTGGGTTGGTCTATTGTTTAAAAGTATGAACCCTTTATTCCATCGTGGAGGACATGGAATTCAATTGAGACTAAAGGAGTTCAAGTCTTTTGTTTTGAATTGCAATATTTATAACAATTGTGTAGTGTACATATATATCCAGTAGCTCTCGGGGCATTATTTTGTATTGCTACCAATGAAAAACGAATCAATCATGTATCATGTGTTGACATTCTATTGTGTGTGGTAAAACTATTTTCAGTGTGTGGCTAACGTATACCAAATAAATGAAATGACCAGGGGCCTACTTTCGAAGAGCTGCTATTAAAGCAGGAAAATTAGCAAAGCACAAAACAATTGTGCTTACCGCAAACAGGTTACCAGCCAAACTACCATGTCATACGTATGTAACATTGGCGACTGGTTTCCTGCTAAATTTGTTTGCTCGGCAGAAACTTGTTATACAACATTTTGTGTTTCAAGCAGCTCTAAGAAATTTGGCTCTTAATTTCATTTTGCAGCTGAGCTAAAATATATACCCAGTAAATTGCTTGAAGAAAAGTAACCCGGGAACCAGCTCCCAGCACTATACATCACCTTGCATTTGAGTTGGTACCCGGACATTTTCTCCTCTTGCAAACGTTTGTGCTTTGCTGGACTATGAAGTTAGCTGCTAGTGGTTTAATGCAAAGTGTTAACCCATTAATTGCTCATAAGTAAAGTATTTGTTATCTGATTGCACTTTTCGTCAAGAATTTGGTGCATTGAATTCTACCTTTGAACCACTCTAAGAAGACTGTTGTCATGATCATAGCCAGCCTATGGCTGTAAATGGAATCGTGAACTCTAATCCAGTTTCTGCACGTGCAGGCGTGCTGGCCACCACGTCAAACATATAACAATGACGGCGCCCCTTGTGAAGTGATGGCCGGCGCATGTGCAGTAACTGGGTAAGAGTTCATAATTCCGTGTACAGCCACAGGCCTGCTAGGATCATGACGAAACAGTCCCCCTTTAAAGATGAGATATCCAAGACGATTGTGCTGCCAAAGTTTTGGAGGCTCGCACATCCACTTCACTGTCTTATGATATCGGTATCTTGAGCCGCAAGTACATTAAGGTTGAAGGTAAATGTTCAATGTACCACTTTGTACGGGGGAAAGTGCAAGCGGAAACTATTGTTAATGAATCATTCATCGAGGTACTCTAAAAGTTTATTGTCATCCGTCATCTGTTTTGGGATGTTTTTCTGACAGATATTAACGATACTAACAGGCCTTTAAAATTACACACATCTATTGACGCTCTCGTTCTTATTTTGATTCCAATGGGTCCTCTCGGAGATCATGGCTTTGTGTTGGCTTTGGCTAACTTTGGCTCTCTTTGGCCTTCTGAAGCCATGCGCTTTCAACTAAAGGGTTTCAAACCGCGACCTAAACGAAGGTTATGTATCAGTCGTTTTGTCAGAAGAAGTTTTGGTCTGTGAAATAAGGGTAATGAAATGTGACAGCTTTCTTTGTATGCAACTGACTCTGTCAAATCCAATTAACAATCTCATTCATACAAAGGACGTGTGATTAATTTTTTTCTTAAAAGAGCTAGGTTTCATGGCGAGTGATAGCAGGCATAAGTACTGACGCTCTTGCTGTCACTGTGATTACAGTGGATCTTGTAAATTCTGTTTAATCACTTTTTTTATTATTGATAATTTAGCGTAAAAACCCAACGTTGTCTTCCATTCATTATTATGATTAAAACTCTAGGTGTTCGTAGATAGTAGCATCAGAATTTTGATCTAGGCCCAGTTTCATAGAGCTGCTAGAGTACAAAAAGTAGCTATGCTTAACAAAATTACGCTTACCAGAATAAGGTTACCAGCCAAACTACCATGTCACAAGTCCATTTTGTGACTGGTATTCTGCTCATTTCTGCTCAGCAGAAAAACTTTTAAGCAATATTTTCTGCTTAAGCAGCTTTATGAAACCGGCCCCTTTAGTGTAGAAATTAGTAATTCAAAACTCTGTGTGTGTGTGTGTGTTATTAGTTTCAGTAGTCACAGATGATCTTGTCTGATTTAACTCTTTTTTTTCCCCTTTCTGAATGGTGTATTAGATGTAAGTTAAATTTGGCTATAATTGGCATCACAAGATGATCATTAAATATGAAATTGGGTAACTTTTTTACTTCAACTTTGTGAACTTGTAAAGGAGAGCAACAGTGGACTGTATTCAGTGAAAAGCACTCAAAAGTACAAAGGATTATCAGTAACAAATGCTATTTGTTAGCTAATATTGTAACACTTTAGTCCAAGATTTTTGTATACTTGTACTTTGTGGGTCCTTTCTGAATAGGGATAATGTGTCTGTGGCGATACTGCTGCACTTGTGTACTCCGACATTAAGATGGGGGTGGTTGTTAAAGTCAAGTACTCTGAGCATGATGTCACACCAGTACTATTGGTATACTCTCCTGCCCAACTGGCCTATGCCACAAAATACCACAGGAGACTGTGGATACTAAGTCCACAGTACACAAGCCATTGGGTTTCCACATAGTACCAGCTGTACAAACTGAAGAAACCCATGCACCTAATGCTAGCCTGGAAGGTATGGTACTTTGTGGCAGTCTGTGGTACCAGTTTATAAGAGGGTTATGTTTACATCATTCATAGAAGTGCCAGGAATAGACCGTATGCATTGACGTCATCATGCCGCCATCTTAGAGGTCAAACAATGATGCAACAATGGAAAACGCACATCTATGTACGCGCGGCACACAGGATGAGCTAATGAGCAACCTTCTTTTGACTTCTAGCCGAGGGCGCCCAACTCAAATGACGTCATGTGCATAAGGTCTATATATAGAGCAACAGCAGTGACTTTGAAGTTTGTGATTGGTTAACACTGGTATCCTTTTTATACGGATGGATTTTGTGCAGGTTTAATAACTGAGAACTCACTTAGGTGTAACCTGGATAATTTTGGAAATGGCTTTTTAGGGGCGTGGTCAATCTCTTTGAATCAAGATAAGGTACTCTGTTTAAGTCAAGACAATGTACATCATTGGTAGTGGTGGCACCACTTTATTTGTTCACTCTCTTCAAATCAAGATAATGTGTAGTATTGGTAATGGTAGCACCACAATAGTATGCTCACTCTCTTTGCATCAAGATAAGGTATGGCGTTGGTAAAGTTGGTTTAATTGCTGCTTACTCAAAGATATTTACTGCAAAGTTTCATCCAATTAGTCTTTGGCAACACGTGCATATTTTTATGTATACAGCTACACATATCTGCCCGTTGTAGTTGATAATGTTATTATTCATTTGTTTTCATAATTGAACATCAAGTCCCATTTTCATTCAGCTGTTACCGAAAAAAAATCTTGCTAAGCAGGAACCAGATACCAGCCAAATTGTCATGTCATTTACACTAATTGTAACTGGTGCCCTGCGAGTACATTGCTCAGCAAATTTAATTGGCTTTGTGTGCTTAGACAGCTTTATGAGATTGGACCTGGCTGGGTTCATAAATCGCGCATTGTGCTAATGGGGCATGGGAGGGGGTGGTACTATTAGTGGTTTGCATATCACATTAAAGGGTCTGTATACGTTTAGCAATTACTCAAAAAATTAATGGCAATAAAAACTTACTTGGTAAGAAGTACAGCAGCTTCTGATAGTATAAAGCATTTTGAGAAACATTTCACTTCGAAGTAATGTGGTTATGGAAAAAGATATCAGTTTTTATCCAAAACATTTTGAATCTGAGAAGCGTTTCTGGCAGAATCGTTTCTCAGATTGTGTATTCCAATTGCAGATTATTCTTCCTGCGTGGACGTAACCGCTCCAGATTTTTGGCAATATCTCAAAAACGCTACCACCTTATACAATATAAAACATATACAATCCCTTTAAGCTTCTGTTTAATGTTCATTTATGCAATAATGTTTGTGAAGGGAAACTTGTCCTTACTGACCCATATGTGTCTTTGATGATTTTAAATGGAAAGCACAGCATTGGTTTTCAGATCAGACTTTCATTTTACCACTCGGCTCTACATTCGAATAAGTTTCATCAGAGGAAGGTTTTCGTGAAGGGAAAAGATCATCTTATTGTCTCAAGTTCTTATACTTTTCATCCTGCATGCAAAGCTTCAAATCTTTTGTAGTAATTTATACTGTTTGTGACCTTTTTTTGGCCGATTTTTGCTGAGCATGTTTAGTTATAAACTGATTAACAACAAGGGAAACTGACTGGGTAAATTTTAAATAAATTGGGGTTGAACAAAGAAAAATTTACTAGAGCGGGATTTGAAAGCAACGACCTCCATATTAAATATCGTAATGTTTCGCTACTGCTGCTGAACAACAGCTCTGTGATATTTGGGTCCTGTTGTGTGGCTTGAGCTTCATGATGTGGACAGGTCAGATGCTGAACACCATATGCAAGTCTACTGATTATAATTTGTTAATTTGAGGGTCTGGTTAAGGCCAGTGTTGTGACTTTCCTTTAATTTATCTCTCTATGCCAATGTACAGAATGTATGATTAATATTTATAGCCATTTCATACAGATGGAGTGTAGGGGAGGGTGGGGGTATCAGTTTATAGTGTGTGAGGTGTGTGTTTATTTCCGTTGCAATTTTGAGTTCATTTCTTACACTTTTTCTAATTCTTTTATTCCGCGCCTACATGGGTTTTGTTGGTCCGGAGGATAAATTGTTCTAACAAGTACGTTTTCAAAGGGAATAATAGTTAGAAAATATATGTGAGCGATTTGTGATGCGTTGGTTTATTATATTGAGGCACGATGTCACCTCAAGGTTATGTGGTCGTGTTATAACAAGAGCGGGCTCACAGCTCTTATCATGTCATCAGCAGCGTTCTCTCTTGATGGTGGTCCGCTGGCCAAATGCCAGTTAAAACAGCCAGGGACCAGTCAGAATTCTGTCCAACTAGTTTGTTAAGCAAATGTTAGCGTGGGATCAGTCGCAAGCATGTACATGACATGGTATTTTTTTCAGATTTCTGCTACTAAGCAAAATTTTGTGGCGTTAATATTGTAAATTTTGAGTCGTTTTCAACGTCCTTTTAACATCCACTTCCACTGCAAATTTGTAAGGCTTTTTTTCTCTAGCACACAGCTTTGCTTCTAACACACGTGCTGCAGTTCAGTGTGTAATTATAGATGGAGGAAAACAGAAACTCGAGAGATGACATTGCACAAATCCAACTTGTTCTTTAAAAGCTAATGTATTTATCTAGAATTATGGGTTTTGATCTGTGCAGTTTGCATTTCAGATAATCTTAGAAAATAGACTTCACGTTTACAGGTCTGTACATATCAAATATTATTATAAACATTAAAGTACTCTCATTCTGAGGTATGTAAATTGTACTATAGATCCAGGGTGGGATGTTATATACGTAGACATTATATAACTACATTGTTGATATAATCATGAGAGAGAAAACAAAATGTTGTTGTCAATAACTCTGTGTAATATCCCCGGCTGCTGGCAGCCTGGTTCAGTATTCAGTCGATGAATGCGGGGAGCCAGTGTAGCGCTCTCCCTCGTCACGTGAAAAGAAAAATCACTACAAACTCTTAATTAATTGAAAAGTGTAACAAGAATAGTGTTGTACACTATTTAGAGATTTCTTGTCATTGAAGTTTAGTCAGTCTCCGCTGGCTTGCTGTGTATGTTTATCCAAGGTGATAGGGAAGTAATATATTTTATAAGATGTTACACATATTTAACGTAGTTAACATAAGGAGCTGCTGTTGAGTGGCTGTAACACAGCCTCCTCACAACGACAAAACTAAGTAAAAAAGTCAACTGTTTTGTAATGTAACAGAAACATTCATTGTTAGTTACACCGTGTTTTAAAGCAAGCTGATAAAATAGTCCGATGGAAACCTTGGCACAGTTTCACTAAATCAAGACTATATGCTTAATAAAAACTGATATGCCTCGAGTTAAAAGATAGGATCATAGATTGGTAATTACTCCAAAAATTAATAACCATAAAAACTAACTTGTTAAGAGAGCTGTTGGTAGTACATCTATGACACATTTTGAGACAGGATCCCTTGGAAGTAAAGTGGTTTTGATAATTTTTCACAAAACATTTGAATCTGAGATCTGATGCATGCATGCATCGTTTCTCAGATTTCTGACGGTTGACTGAAAATCCAAATTTCCATGGTGTCTGTTCACGAATGCTGAACGGTTGGTACCCACTGTCACCTCGCTAAACGTAGATAGATTGTGAAAATACTGATACAGTTTTTTTGGTGTTTCCTCAACAAGTAGACACTGTATTCAGCTGAAACTTTCTCAGATGACTTTTATCGTATCTTTCTTTATAATTTTGTCTATGAATCAGCGTTATGTTGATAAAAACCAATTTATGGCCCTACCTTTAAAAGGAAAGCAGTCGCAACCAGAAATGTAAAGTGCTGCTGCAAAACAGGATTGTCCTGTGCTTATCAAGTTGTTTACTAGGCAGATTAAACCAAGAACACTTGGTACAACAAACGTTGTAGTCAGAAAGCAGTTGTGTATACACAGTTTTATTTTAAATTCCCTGTATTAAATCTATTGATAAATAAATAAGTACATGTTATTTCCTGTTGTCTTTAAAGAGGTTTACCGGCCGGTTTTATACACATTTCAGGAAGATCTACAGGATTAATAATTATTAACAAATGTAAAAGGAAACTCAACAAAGTATGATCTGTCAAGTTCTATAATGTACAATGATGGGACTTATGGGAACGTTGTGTGGTCACAGATATTACATGTACCAATTCATTTTTTCCATTGTTGGCATAGTCCTGAGCATGCACACATTTCTGAGAACGATATTTCTGAGAACGATATTTCTGAGAACGATGGACTTACCTCGTACTTTGTGCTGCCACAAAAAGTTCCCAAGTAAATGTATCCCATTGGAGGGAGGGGTTGGGGTGTGATTTTAGGGCTTTTGGGGTGGATTGTCAAAGTTTATGTGCTGGATGTATGGTAACTGTAGTTCCCTTTACTAGATCTATGCAATATAATAAAAAAATAATTGTAAAGAAAGTTATGTCCGGAATTTTTTAATTTGTCATTATTTGAGTAAACCAGAGTTTTGTTTTTTAAACGTTTGTGTATAGTTGCACTGATTGTACACACCAGGGCCCAATTTCTTAGAGCTGCTTAGGCACAACAAATTGCTAAGCATGACACATTTATGCTTACCAGAATAAGGTTACCAGCTAAAATAACATGTCACATGTACAATCTGTGACTGGTGTCCTGCATATTTTTGCTAAGCAAAAAGTTGTTAAGCACAACTTTCTGCTTGAGCGTGCTTAGCAGAATAGGGTTACCATCCTAAATCCCATCTCACATAATATACACGATCTGTGACTGGTATTTCGCTTATTTTTGCTTAGCATAAATCTGTTGAGCAATTATTTTCTGCTTAAGCAGCTCTATGAAACTTGACCCAGGTGTCAGTGAGGAGTCCTAAGCTTACTCAGTGGAAACGAGGGTACCATCAAACTTCACCTTTTTGAGAAATACAGAGGAATTTTATTGCTGGGCAAAAATGGAGGGGGGGGGGCCTTGTTACTTCGTTTTAATAATTTGGGTGGTCGGGTTTGGCGTAGCGGTATCTTTCCTCGCCTTCCAGCTCTGAGACCCTGGTTCGAATCACGCTGGGGGCACTACCTGGATTGGGTTTTCAGTCCCTACCTGACTGCGTGCATTTTCCCTGGAATAATTCTTTGGGGCTTTCCTGCAACATCTAAATTTGAAACTTCCTTCCTTGTCTTCTCTCCATTGGGTTCTTGGCTAGTACAGTGATTAAGTTCACTTTTCTGATAGTCCTTGGTTTCACAACCAGAATATATTAAATTAAATTAAACAAAATGACAGTTTAAGAGGGAAAAATAGGTCATTTGTCAAGTATTTCTTGGTTTGCTCCTATAAACAAATCCTATGATTATGAGACAATTACTTTTAAAGAAAATTCAACACTAGAAGGAAACCACCGGACTGCGTTCGAATGAGCTCATGATGCTTCATCAGCCCAGTAGTTCTATTCTTTGTCACAAATTCTTCCAGTTTTCAAACCTGTGTGCATCTATTGTCTAATTTAGCCATCAGCGCGTAACACCCCTCTTCTACTTAATGGTTGAGGCCAATAAGTTCTAGCCAATCACGCGTAATCTAATTCACATAGTCGTACCACCTCTAGGTGCGGCCTGCATGACTTAGACGTCACAGTTCTTAAGTTACTATATTGTTAATGTAGCCATGTCATTGTTGGTAATGTTTGGGGAATGTTCTTATGTGTTTTATTGTGAATGAGGGAATGTGAAAGTCACTGCGGATGAAATCTGTAAAAAAAACTCAGGCAGAACACAAGTTGCTCGTCTGAGAGAGGGCAGAGTTTTTGGAGAGAGAACTGGGCTATCTTCGGTTAAAACTAACCCATGGTCTTCAAGATTTGGCAAATAGCAGTGCCAATTAGTACGGAGCTCCGTTCCCCACCAGTTCCCCACCCGGTGGGGAGGTCAGACTGGGAGTCCCCCGCAAGATCTCGCGTTAATGAACAGAAATGCGATAGTCGGACTGGTAGTAATTTTCTGGGGTGTGGCTGGTTGGACATGATTATGATCAAGCCAGGATTTGAACCCCCCTCCCCCTGAGCTCACAGCTCTTCTGAGAGCTGTGAGCTAGCCCCCTGGATTACTCAGTAAATTAATGGCCTGGAATTGCACAAAGGCCAGGGAAGCAATGGCTTCCATTGCCCTGGTCTTAGGCCTTGGTGCCCCTTCAAAAGTTTCCCAAAGACTTTTAAGATTTTCCAGTGGAAGTTCCCTTTGCAAAATGAAAATGGCCTTGCCCTCTCATCAACGATGAAATTCCAGGCCTGAAATTAGAGGTCAAACAGCCCTTAAAAAAAGTCATCACCATTTCTTGTTGAGAAAGGCTCTGCTGGGGTTGAAAGGGGAGGCTTGGCATTAATGTTTTATGCATTGTTTAGATTTAGGTTGCCTCAATGGACAATGACCTGCTGCGTGAACACGCACAAATTTCCGGAGAAAACGGACAATTTGTCATTGCTTTTACTGAAACAGGAAAACTGAATTGAATTTTTTTTTTTATTGTGTCATAAAGTTTTTGCCAGTTTTAAAAACATTTTGACTGAAATATTGGGAAAATCAAACACTTTTTTTCACAACATGTTATGCCATTTTTTAAATGCCTTCGTGTCACAGTTTTTTAGAATTTTCTTTTGTATCACATGTAAATTTGGGTTCAAGGAACAATGTGGAAAAATTTCAACTTTGAGGTATTATGTAGATTGCTCTATGGTTTAGAAAAAAATACGGTCCTGAGGGGTAACGAGTCAATAATAAACAAATAAACGAACTTATATTATGTATTTTATTAGCAACAAACCAAAAACATGCGACTGACTGCGACTTAACTATTTTTAATTCCCAGCCACGCCCACCACCCAGCTTGAAAAACATTGCTCTTATCCATCACAAGGTGGCGCCATCAATGTTATCAATTTGCAGATGGCGACTTGATAATCCAGATGTTACACGAAAATACACTTCTGCTTTTTTGAGTGGTGGTATTGTCAGTGATCCCGGTCGAGTTAATTGAATATCTGCATTAAAAAGCCTGCACCTTTGTTAATTACTGGTTGATACGTGTGGTGAGCTGTAAGGCGTTTAAATGGTAATGTTCATGTTTTATTTCATTGTGCCTGAGTTAAAAAAGTTGTTGCTGTGTTGTGCTGTGTCATTTCTTGTGCGTACATCTAATCTTGTTTTGATTCTTTTGCTGTTGCGAGTGTTGTTGTACTTTAGTAGTGCATATATTTTTGCTACCGGCAATTTGTTTCAGTAAACATCAGCATTAAGCCATTTTGCAGTAGCCGAACCCTCTTTGACGCATACATAATTATGAAGTAGCGGCAATAACTATTTTAAGGTTTTGTTATTAACTGCATCAAAATTCCGACCATTCTGCGGAGCACAGTATGCAGTATGATGGTTGATAGACTACTGTGTAGTGTTTGTGTGAAATAAGAATGCTCTTCTTTCATTAAATATAAATTGATTCCACATTTAAAAGGATAGTACTACCTTTTCTTTCTCTGATTGTGGCTCCCGAGGATTTTTGTTTCATAAAATGGTCTGATTCCCATCTCATGATTACGAAGTCATAATGACAAAGTTGGCACGGAACAAGGCTAGTAATTGATTACGATAACATTTTCCCCAAATCCCTCCAAAAACAGTCACTGCGAATGTTCAGTGTCGTTCCACCTTTTCAACGTTTACTTTAAATTAGCCGGTGCCAACAAAATATCCACTGTCTAATAAAGTAAATCATTCTAGTTGCGATAATCGTAACCCTCCAGACCGTCGGGAGGGTGGAGGGTTACGATTATCGCAACTAAAATTATTCGTGCGATCATATGTTTTCGATCGACACATGTATTTTCGATTTCAATTTTGATACCTGTTTGCCGTAAGAAGGAGCAAGATCCATGGTTCCATGTTAACCAGAAGCTTTTTTCTGAAATATGTGTAACTTGGTTTTTGCTGTATTGTAGGTATAATTTAGTCCTCATTTGTACATCATGACATCATCAACTACATGTAGTTGTTATTTCAACTCCACCTGACTGCCTTATCAACCACTGAAAACACACAACAAATTATTTTCGTGACAAGAATATAATTTTGTCTGCTTACCTTTTGGTTATCTTGTTGTTGTCCACCATTTTAAAACCACCCACCAACACATCTGAAATACGTTGCTATGGTTGCTAGAGGTCGTCAACGTTGGCGGCGCACAACTCGTTCCACTCGAAAATGTTGGCAAATGCGTGCAAACGTTGCCAATGTTTGTGCTAGAGGAACGCACCCCAGGCGCCTTACATAAGTTATCGTTCTTAATGTTTTATTATGTTAAATTTGCATTGGGGATAAAGAATATTATATTTGGTTTTACCCGTACACCGATGTGTGTAAAGCACTGTATACTCAGTACTTTCCCGAGTCTTGTGAACAAAATCACAGGCATATTTCCTCGGGTGGGATTCAAACCCACGACCTTTGCCACTCCAGAGCAGATGTCTTACCAACTAGACCACCGAGATTGCCCGCTAGCTAAAATATAGGATTCAAACTGCCTCTAGCTACCGGGCAATCTCGGTGGTCTAGTGATCTGCACTGGAATGGCAAAGGTCGTGGGGTTGAATCCCACCCGAATAATATGCCTGTGATTTTGTTCACAAGACTCTGGAAAGTACTGAGTATACAGTGCTTTACACACATCGGTGTACGGGTAAAACCAAATATAATGTTGTAAATGTTGCTGATGAGCAAAGGCGTTATGCCTCAGATGTGCAACCTGTATGAGGTTCAACTTGATTTCCCCCCTTATTACCCTTCTGATGGCTTGATGTTGAATCTAGGGAGTAAAAAAGGAAGTTTTGCTGAGATGTGCACCTTCTTTGGTGATTTGTAAAATTTGTAACTTTTGATACTTGAGAAAGTACAATCATAAAAATATCAGTATTGGTTTGATTCTGATCAATAGGCTAACTATGAGAATCCAACTTTGAAATCCTGTTGAATACTTTAAAGAAGTACACTGTGTACAAACAACATAAAGTGAACATGAATTGTACGCCTTGTTTTTGAAAACATGTGTTTATTAGCTTGTTATGTTCTTTCGTAATCAATACAATTGTGTTGCGTCAGTACATGGCACCCTTGGTAACATACAAGTGCTTTACAAACCACTTTATAAAGATAACAGGTACATGTATTCAAAATTTTAAAACTATATTAGGCATTCCTGAACACCTAGTGTTTGTCAAGTGACAAACACTTACATTTATGCTCTAGTTGCCTTTTGCTATTATTTCTTAACTATGATTACAACTGTTGACTTGATTTTTGTTTCTTAGTGACTACAATTTAATACATTTTAGCTTTTGAGTAAGACTCTGCTACGGTCGAAATTTGAGGCCATTAACAATTTCTGTAGTTGTACCATACGTCATTTGGCAATCAGCTACACATGTATTAGACTGTGCAAGTCTCGGCGTATCGAAAACGAGAAAATATTTGCTAATCACTTGCAAAAATATAAGGGTACAGCAGAGCTGTGTATAGACCCCTTGCTCAACGCGCAGCGCAGCGTACTCACATGCGCCTTTCCTGGGTGTCATTTTGGGTGTCAAAATCGAATACAAACATGCACAAAAGAGAGTTGACACCCAAAATGACGTGCATTGTTCGGAGGTGCGTTCTGCGTTGTGTAAGGGGTCTATATAAATCAATAGAACCCCCTTGCATAACGCGAAACGCTACAGATACGCTGAGGTCACGCGCACATTTGTACGCACAGAGAACAGCTACCGTCCAATGATCTGCCTCCTTTTTGAGGATGTGACGTCATATGCAATGGGTCTATTGAGAAAGTTGCGATTAGAAGCCATTTTTGGTAAAACAAATCTGCATTGTGCGCACACAGGGTGCCAGACTGGACTGCACATTGGATTGTGCAATGTTTGGACCAAAAATGGTGTCCAGCAACCATTTGACCAATGTGAACTGGTCCCTCCATGTTGCAACTCTCTCAGCTCTCCCGTGCAGGCTCCCTAGGACCATGACCCGAGTGGTCCTAACTACACATTTGTGTGACCTAAATAAATAATTATATAAAATCAAAATTAATTAAGTGATCTGCAAGACTGTACACCTTTAACCACAAAATCTTAAAACAACTTCACACAGAGACACCATGCAAGCATTTTCCCCCAAAAGATCCTACAAATAGCTGCCAGTGTTCAACCTGGTCCTTACTATGCGGTGAAGACCGGGTCATCACACTGAACTATTACTCCATAATTGTATTAATTATTCACTGGTTTTACCATAAATTACTAAATCTTGACTTGAGGCACTTTTTCATCTAAAATTAACAAATTACTTACTTTACAAAAACAAGTGATCTGTGTAATTTTAATGTTGGCTACCGTGGTTATCCTGCTCCATTATTTTCTAAATTAAATCTATTATACGCATAAATTACTCCCTTTCTGTTTTAATTCTTATTAACATTCATGTATACAGTGCAAGAGGAAATGTGTTCGTCCAATTAAATGTTAAACTGAAACCGATTTCTAAAAAATAGTGGAGGCATAAATACTGAATTTTTTTATTTTTTTGTTAATTTGTTTATTTATTTTTATGTTTTAATTTTTTATGGGGGCAAGATTATTTATTTATTTATTTATTTATTTATTTATTTATTTATTATTATTATTATTTTTTTTCTTCTTTTGATTGGAGTTATACGACTCCGTTTATTGCACACTCAAAATGATAACATCATGATAACAAGGAGCGAAAGTAAATAATATAATAATATACAAAGTTTAGGTTGCCTAGAGTTATATACAATGGATACAATTATTAGAGAGGAGTCATTAATTAGGTTTATTAGAAGTACACAAATAATGCAGATTGAGTATGTACAATTGGATCAAAAATTAATAGTTGAATTCCATTTGATTATCCTTATTAATATAGCACAGGGTATTATTTCTAGCATAGACACAAATTTATCACCGTCCATTCGTTCCTTTTCTAAAGTGAGAAAGTGCTTGAGAGTACGTTTGAACTGTAAAATAATGTCAATATCAGAGGGATTTTTGTAGTTTTGAAAAACTTTTTTGCACCTGATGTTCCAAATCTGCCGAAGCATCTTGACTATTAAAACACCCTGGACCGGTTTTAGGTCATATCCAAGAATTCTGTTTGGATCACTAAGATGAAAATATTTGTTACCGGTGTAATTTCTTATAAGGTATTCTACAAAGACCCAGGCATTTAATGTGTGAACGCAGAATATGAACAAGTGTTGATGAGATTCTGGTTCAGTTTCACACAAGGGACATTTCAAATCAAGAATCATGCCAATTTTGTGTAAAACATCTCTAGTAGGATGGATCATATGCTTTAATTTGAACCAGAAATTCTTATCATCTGGGTCGAGCAAGTTATTACTAAAACCGTTTTTCCAGATCAGAGACCAGTCCAAGTCCATAGCATAATGGAAAACTTGTTGCCAAATATTCTGAGTTCTGGGGGTGATGAATTTTGTTGAAATCATTCTGCGGTAGTTAGTTTTGGAGCTGGTCTTTTTAATTATGACTTCACTGTCGGCACTTTGATCTGGTAAAACAAGCCAATTACAAATGTGATTCGCAGGACCTTGTCTTTTCTCTTGAATTAGGCTGAAATCGATGTGATCTTTGAGTCTACCTACAATTCTACCTGCATTAATTCTTTGGATGGAATATTTTCTAGCCACTATTTTGAAAGATATGAGGTTTCCTTGTCTAGTGACTTCTTTGATCTTAGTCATGCCAGCTGATTTCAGGACTGGACAGTGCAGTAACGTGTTATCTCTAGTAGCAACGGAGTTGTTAAAAATAGGGTTTTTCTTGTCTGTAGGACACTAGAAAAATTACACCTGAGAGTGCCGCCAGCCTTCTTAAAGGCAGTAATAACTTCTCCATAAAAAGAAGTAGTTTGGGTCTGAATTTTATCGTTGCCAAAAATGTACCAACCTAAGTTATTTTCTGCACTAGCTTTGCTGATCCAATAATCAAAGAAAATCTTCCAAATCTTGTCAGAGTTGAGGTAATGAGCTAACCAGTTAATTTTCAAGCTGTCCAGCCTACACTGAATATCAATGAGGCCAGTGCCACCCATTGTTTTAGGACCTGTAATGGTTTCTCTCTTAATTTTGTCGTTTTGGCCATTCCAGAAAAATTTCCAAATTACGTCATTAATTTTCTTAACCCATTCAGCAGGACAAGCTAAGATGCTACCTAAGTAATTGATACTGGCGCCAACAAAGGTATTGACAATAACAGTTTTGCCCATGTAAGTAAGGTGACGTTTGGACCATTAATCAAGGATACAATGAATTTTGTTTACTCTTTGTCCTCTGGTGTAACATGATTACCAAAGACAATACCAAAGATTTTCAATTTATCGCTGCACCAATTAAAATTACAAGGTTTGTCTTGTCTATGTTTCCATTTCCCTAGCCAGAGGCCTTTGGTTTTATTGACGTTCAGTTTCGACCCACTACCTTTGCAATATGTGTCGAGGATCTCCTTAATTTGTTGAAATTCACTTTCTTTACCAACAAAAAGATTAGTGTCGTCAGCATGCTGGACTAGTTTGACACTTGTCTCCCCTTTTGGGGTAGCAATGCCACTCACAGCCGTAATATTTCTAACGAGACTTGCTAAACCCTCAGCACATATTACATACAGTAATTTATTTATTTATTTATTTATTTATTTATTTATTTATTTATTTATTTATTTATTTATTCATTTATTTATTCATTTATTTATTTTTTGTTTTTCTCTTCATGTGGAGTTAAGCTACTCCGTTTATTCAACAACAACATCAGCAACAACATACATCAAATAAAACAAGCTCCAATAAATACTGCTATAATAATATAACAGATACAATGAGCTACGGGAGGTAATATAAAAAAAGTAAACTGATAACATAAAAAAACCAAAAAACATAAATATTTATATACATGTATACATTTTAGCGTGACAAAATCATATTTATTTATTTATTTATTTATTTATTTATTTATTTATTTCATTGAATTTCTGACATCACAATTAGTGCCAATAACAGGATGAATAGGAAAAAAGAAGAAATGTTCAGTCTTACATGTAGATGTGGGAGGAAAACCCAAAATGGGGAAAACTCAAAGGGACTGAAAACCCAATCCACATGCAAGACTCTGGTCTGAGGTGGGATTTGAACCGAGGTCCTCGGGTGAAAGGCCGGGAAAGAAACCACTAAGCCAGCCTGATTCTTCATCTTAGACCCCAAACCTGTATGATCCATGTGTCTAGTTTGTCTTGAGAAACGGAATGTGCCGCTTGAAATATTGGTACCATGATGTCAGCAGAGTGTCGGCAGTTTGACGAAATCCAGCATTCCTCAGGTAGTAGATCAACATGTTCAGCCAACAGTTTGTTAGACGAGGTAACACCACCAGAAAGAAATTTTTGATTTTTGAACCTGTGTACAAAACTTGTATATCAAAAGATATGACCATAGTTGGCAAGCTGGCAAAACAGGCCGTCAAAACTATGAGAAGCATTGTGTGTACTGCTTTGTGCTTTGGTCTTGGTGCCTCCAGCTGATTTCCAGCAAGTGCTAGTTGATTGTTCACAGCATTAATTTGTCGAGCATGATGACGTGAAATCATGAAGAGTCTGGTGTACGTTATGAAAACAACAAGCAGACTACTAAATGTGATGCAATTTCCGATCACTGTCAGAGATTGAAGGTATTCTTTAAGTACTTTATATAAGAAGAATTCACACATCATAGTTTTTTGACTGAAACTTGATGTCCATTTGTTGAAGAAACCACACCAAGTTGCTATAAGTGTTGCAATCCCCATAACACAACATACAGCAATTCGTGCTCGCCTGACTGTGAAAAGTGAATTGTATTGAAGTGCATGCACAACTGAAATGTATCGATCAACAGTTAAGATAAGTAGGGAAAGATGAGACGCACAGATTAGAAAAGGTCCCATAAATGCTTGTATTCCACACAGCATAGAGTTACCACAGTTTCCACAAGTCACTGATAAGCTTGCTGGAATCGCCACAAAAAACCCATTACCTAGGTCTGCGACTGTCATGGCCCTCAGAAATACTTTGGTTGTTTCTTGGATACTGTTGACTTTAGGCAGAACAATTAAAGCAAATAAACCCAGTGTAACAATGAGAATTGAAGTCACACTGACAATGATACCTCTAATAGCGTTGTTCACGTCACTCTCAGTTTGATTCATGATGGAGTTATTGTTGGTAATAATAATAATAATAATAATAACAATAATAATAATAATAATAAAGAGAGATTTATAAAGCTCAAACAGTTGCAGATCGTTCAAGGCGCTGAAATACAAGCCAAAAAAAATGGTTTAAACGACATAAATTAAATTTAAAACAATGATAATTAAAAAAAATTACACCAAATTACGTCTTGACCAGCCAAAAATACACAGTAAGCTAAAAAGATGAACTTGTTAAAAATAGTTGTAGAAAATGAATACTAGATACAAACCTTTCATTAAGGTGCAATGTTACAAAAATACTGTTTGAAAAGATGAGTCTGAAGGCGAGACTTGAACAACTTGATGGTCGACGACTCCCTGATGATCGGTGGCAGACTGTTCCAAAGTGAAGGAGCTACAACGCTGAATGCTCTACCACCATACGAACAAGTCCGTGGAGGAGGGGAAGGTTGATGCAGAAGATTGAGGGATGAAGACCGAAGGTGTCGAGTGGGCTGGTGTCGATGAACGAGCTCTTGGAGGTATGACGGTGCTAGCCCGGACACTGATTTGAAAGTGAGGACGAGTGTTTTGAAGATTATTCGATGTGAGACGGGGAGCCAGTGAAGAAATTGTAGGATTGGGGTTATGTGTTCATTTCTGGTAGCCTAATATAAGAGCTGCATGAAACAACATCTAGATGTTACCAGTTGGATCCTCAAAATGTTAAATAAGTAAGCATTCCTTTCCAGACTAAATGTTTAAGACACGATGTACCTGTACCAGAACAATTAAGGTTGAGTAGAACTATTGTTCCTGACGATGAACTCAAGACAATGACGAGAGGATAAGGATGATGATGAGTGCGATGAGAATAATGCTGAGAGTACGACAATTCAGGTTGAGTAGAACTATTGTTCCTGACGATGAACTCCAGACAATGACGAGAGGATGGATGATGATGACTGCGATGAGAATAATGCTGAGAGTACGACAATTCAGGATGAGTAGAACTATTGTTCCTGACGATGAACTCAAGACAATGACGAGAGGATAAGGATGATGATGACTGTGATGAGAATAATGCTGAGAGTACAACAATTCAGGTTGAGTAGAACTATTGTTCCTAACGATGAACTCCAGACAATGACGAGGAGGACAACATTGAGGATAAGGATGATGATGACTGCGATGAGATTAATGCTGAGCGTACGACAATTCAGGGTTGAGTAGAAAAAGTGTTCCTAACGATGAACTCCAGACAATGACGAGGATGACAACACTGAGGATAAGGGCGATGATGACTGCGATGCTGCGATGAGAATAATGCTGAGAGTACGACAATTCAGGTTGTGTAGAACTATTGTTCCTACTGATGAACTCCAGACAATGACGAGGATGACAACATTGAGGATAAGGGTGATAATGACTGCGATGAGAATAATGCTGAGAGTACGACAATTCAGGGTTGAGTAGAACTATTGTTCCTAACGATGAACTCAAGACAATGACGAGGATGACAACATTAATGATAAGGGTGATGATGACTGCGATGAAATTAATGCTGAGAGTACGACAGTAGTGGAGTACGTTGAAAATGGTAGTGTTAATAGTTACCTTTTAAATCTACAGATGTCCCATTAAGAGTAATTTCAATCTGCAGTTTTTGTCTCATCCATCCAAAAGCTTAAAGCAGAATTGATACATGAGTTGAGTAACGCTGACATCGGCTGTTCCCAAAATCTGCCTGCAACTGTGCATTGTAATTTATGGACTGGCTTTAAGTATTGAAGGTTTCATGGTAGAGCAGTGGCTTGCTTTTTAGAGCCTAATTACTGACTGACATATCATTAAATATCGATTTAATGTAATTGCAAAGATTGCTTGATAAACAAACTGATGTACCTTTTTTTGTTGTTGCAATTTTCACCAGCTGAAGTTTCAGCTGAATAAAGTTGGCTTTGTAGACCCCTGTTATTGGCTGTCACATAATTAAAAACCAATTTAAATTCACTTCAAATATTGTTCTGATAAAACAAACTGTTTGCTTTTTACAGTAAGATATTAGGGTTCCATCAGCTGAAGTTAAATAAAGTTGGCTTTTGTGTACCCCATTATTGGCTGACGTGTCTCTGAAAAGCAATTTCAAATAATTTGCAAATAATCAGTAATTGTAGGGACCATCAAATATGCCTTTAATATTTGTTTTTATTCCTGCCAGTGAGTATTTATAAAGAAGTTTAATGACAGTTTGTTGATCTATGCTTCTAAATTAATTGACAGCTTTTGTGTGCTTTGACAGTCGTTTTTGTCATCATCAGATATTGAATACTTTAATGTAGTATTGTAAATTGTTTAGATAATTTTATTCCTAATTTAGGCCTATACTTGTTATACTGGTATCCTTGTAAAGTGCCATGAGCAGAGGTGATGTGTGCGCTATAGAAATAAAATTATTATTATTATTATTACTGTACAGCGCAGTCTAGCAGACATCGACTGGTGTCTCTAACTAGATTCAAGCTGATTTCTTTGCAGTACAGTATTTCTGACTAAATCATTAAACATCCCCTGCTAATGTTTGACATCAACCTAAAAAACGCTCCCCGGATTGACAGGTATGAGGATCTGGGACACAAATGTACAAGTTCATGAAAATGGCGCAACTAACAAATAATGTCCATGGCATGTTTCTCAATTGAAGTTTTAAAAAGGGGCTCCAAGGTCAGATTAAGTCTTGTGATGCACTCATTTTACAATAGATAGAGGTCTCATGAAAGTTGTAAATAAGAAATTGGAAGTCTCTAACCTCACATTGGTTTAAAATGTCATTTTATTTAATTTTTATTTGATACTCTTTCAGAGCGAAGTTTGAAAAATGACATTATCGGACATCAAAAAACAAATCGTTCTGTACAAGAGGAGTTTGTGCACCAGTCAAAAGGTCAAATTCAATGCTGTTTTGATTGAATAGCATCAACATTCAGGAATGAACTAACAATTGTACAAAAATGTACACACAATATATATTAAATGTGACATCATTGAATGTTTTTGGATGTTGACAAAAATTGCACTTGAAGGGTATTCAAACGTATTTTACATCGTTTTAACTTGAGGTTAGAGACTTACATTTTTTCCTCCCACTTTCATAAAGAATTTATCAATTGGAAAATTCTGAAATTAAATTTGACCTTTGAGACCCCATTTAACTTGGTAGTTGTACCACTAGCTCTTCCTTTGAGATAATTGTCTGGGACAGACACAAGTTTATACCAGTTTACACGATGTACTCATTCCGACAATGTTTTAAGCAGTAGTCACACTTTACAATAATAGAGATGATGTTACGTGTATTAGAAGTAAATTATCTAAAAAGTAGAAGACAATTTTCTACAGTAAATGTTGAGCTACTTTGTGTGAAAGGATAATTGTGAAAAGCAGCCCTTGCAAATTGAGCACAAAGTTAAAGCACAATTTGTACAGTATGTAGTTAATATGTTTAATGTAAAATATACTAATCACTTGCAACGAGTGGTCCTAACTACACATTTGTGTGACCTGAACAAATAATTATATCAAATAAAAATTAATTAAGTGATTTGCAAGACTGTACACCTTTAACCACAACATCTTTATACAATTTCACACATAGACCCCTTGCAAGCATTTTCCACCAAAATGTCCTATAAAGGGTAGATTCCATGGTGAAAGTGTTACATGAAAAAAACTCTCTCCAAAGATTATATAAAACATTGTCCATGTATTGGTAAGTACACAAATGTATGTACTGAAGCCATTTGCAAGTTGGAGTTGAATAACAGCCAGAAGAGACCGCTTAAATTTGAATGCCTCAGAACTGTTGCTATGTCACATCGTTTAGGGCAAGCTTTTGCGTAGTTACGTATGAGACAGTGAACACGATCACGCAATTCTGAATGAATGTGTATTTCATAATGGTATCAGGCTTTGCCCATGTGGAGGTTGCTTAACATAAGTTTGCCCTGAACTATGTAACACCATCTTTAGTCCGGAAAATGCAATTTGAGTTTTAAGCTGTGACTAGTCAAGTAATTTTACCAGACATTATTCAAAATCTACATGTACCTCACAAATTGGAATACATGTACACCATTTGACTACAGATCTGAATAATATTGCAAATGTCAACTTCACTGACATTATAAACCCCAAATCCTGTCACAAAATATCCTTATGGTGGGTCATATATCTGGAAATGCAATTAGATACAATACTAACCATCACACAAAAGTAGTAAAAGATAAATGTGAAAATGCTACCAACTATCTCCATGAACCACATTTTGATAAATCAGTATATACCCTAATAAACACATCTAACTAGGCTAGTGTCTAGTTATAATGATAAAGAGGTTTGTTTTTGCATTTTAGACATTCTAATACACTAATAAATTAAACAGCATGTAGTTGTGATACATTGCAGTTGTGCTAAAAAATTCCAAAGAATAATTTAAAATATTGTGACCTTGGTTGGTGGCTGGCAGCAGCAAGGTCAGTTAATAGCTGCCAGCCTCCAACCTGGTCCTTACTATGCAGTAAAGACCGGGTCATCACACTGAACTATTACTCCGTAATTGTATATTCACTGGTTTTACCATAATTTACTCAATCTTGACTTGAGGCAGTTTTCATGTATAACTTTATGCATAAATTACCCCCTTCCTGTTTTAATTCTTATTAACATTCATGCATACAGTGGAATGGGAAATTTGTTCGTCCAATTAAATGTTAAATTGAACGTCAATTTCTAAAAAATAGTGGAGGCATGAGATACTGAATTAGTTAATTTTTTTTGTTTATTTATTTATTTATTTTATGTTTTAATTATTTATGGGGGCAAGGAGCAAAATTATTTATTTATTTAATTATTTATTTATTTCATTAAATTTCCGACAGCACAATTAGTGCCAATAACAGGATGAATTGGAAAAAAAAAAAAAAGTTAAGTTTTAGATGTGGGAGGAAAATCCCAAATGGGGAAAACTCAAAGGGACTGAAAACCCAATCCACATGCAAGACTCCGGTCTGAGGTGGGATTTGAACCGAGGTCCTCGGGTGAAAGGCGGGGAAAGAAACCACTGAGTCACCATGATTCCTCATCTTAGACCTCAAACCCGTGTGATCCATGCGTCTAGTTTGTCTTGAGAAAGGGAATGTGCCGCTTGAAATATTGGTACCATGATGTCAGCAGAGTGTTGGCAGTTTGGCGAAATCCAGCATTCCTCAGGTAGTAGATCAACATGTTCAACCAACTGTTTGTTAGACGAGGTAACACCACCAGAAAGAAATTTTTGATTTTTGAACCTGTGTACAAAACTTGTATATCAAAAGATATGACCATAGTTGGCAAGCTGGCAAAACAGGCCGTCAAAACTATGAGAAGCATTGTGTGCACTGCTTTGTGGTTTGGTCGTGGTGGTGCCTCCAGCTGATTTCCAGCAAGTGCTAGTTGATTGTTCACAGCATTAATTTGTCGAGCATGATGACGTGAAATCATGAAGAGTCTGGTGTACGTTATGATAACAACAAGCAGACTACTAAATGTGATGCAACTTCCGATCACTGTTATAGATTGAAGGTATTCTTGAAGTACTTTATGTAAGAAGAATTCACACATCATAGTTTTTTGACTGAAAATTGATTTCCATTCGTTGAAGAAACCACACCAAGTTGCTATAAGTGTTGCAATCCCCCATACACAACATACAGCAATTCGTGCTCGCCTGACTGTGACAAGTGAATTGTATTGAAGTGCATGCACAACTGAAATGTATCGATCAACAGTTAAGATAAGTAGGGAAAGACAAGAGGCACAGATTAGAAAAGGTCCCATAAATGCTTGTATTCCACACAGCATGGAGTTACCACAGTTTCCACAAATCACTGATAAGCTTTCTGGAATCGCCATAAAAACCCCAATACCAAGGTCTGCGACTGTCATGGACCTCAGAAATACTTTGGTTGTTTCTTGGATACTGTTGACTTTAGGCAGAACAATTAAAGAAAATAAACCCAGTGTAACAATGAGAATTGAAGTCACACTGACAATGATACCTCTGATAGCGTTGTTCACGTCACTCTCGGTTTTATTCATGATGGAGTTATTGTTGGTAGCCTGATATAAGAACTGCGTGAAACAACATTTAGATGTTACCAGTTGGATCTTCAAAATGTTAAATAAGTAAGCATTCCTTTCCAGACTAAATTATTAGGACACGATGTACCTGTACCAGAACTATTAAGGTTGAGTAGAACTATTGTTCCTAACAATGAACTCAAGACAATGACGAGGATGACAATATTGAGGATAAGGATGATGATGACTGCGATGAGAATAATTCTGAGAGTACGACAATTCAGGTTGAGTAGAACTATTGTTCCTAACGATGAACTCCAGACAATGCAGGGATGACAACATTGAGGATAGGGATGATGATGCCTGCGTTGAGAATAATGCTGAGAGAACGTCAATAATGGAGTACGTTGAAAATGACTAAATCTTTCAAATCAACAAATGTCACATTCAGAGTAATTTCAATCTACAGTTTTTTGGTCTCGTCAAACAAGCCAGCGTTGAGCTCAAAGCAGAATTGATGCGAGGAGTGTAACGCTGGCATTGGCTGTTCCCAAAATCTGACTGCAACTGTGCATTGCAATTAATGGACTGGCTTACATGTAAAATTGACATTGATTGAATTCTGGCAATATTTATAAAGATGTTTTATTTTTAAGAGGGACATTCTGTTTGTTCTTTGCTTTCAAATTAAGTAACGGCTTGACAGTCTTTTGTCATCAGACATTGATTTCAATACGGTACAGTGCAGTCTAGAAGGACTGGTATCTCCGACTAGATTCAACCTGTTTTCTTTGCAGTAGAGTATTTTGACGTAAATGACAGTCAGTAAACATAATGTCCATGCTAATAGTTGACATCAACCTAAAAACCGCTCCACGGATTGTTTGACAGGTATGAGGATCTGGAACAAAAATGTACAAGTTCATGAAAATGGCGCAACTAACAAATAATGTCCATGGCATGTTTCTCAATTGAAGTTTTAAAAAGGGGCTCCAAGGTCAAATTAAGTTTTGTGATGCACTCATTTTACAATAGATAGAGGTCTCATGAAAGTTGGAAATAATTACAAGTCTCTAACCTCACATTGGTTTAAAATGTCATTTTAGTTTATTTTTATTTGATACTCTTTCAGAGCGTAGTTTGAAAAATGACGTTATCGGACATCAAAAAACAAATCGTTCTGTACATTCTAAAGAGGAGTTTGTGCACCAGTCAAAAGGTCAAATTCAATGCTGTTTTGATTGAATAGCATCAAAATTCAAGAATGAACTAACAATTGTACACAAATGTACAGACAATATATATTAAATGTGACATCATTGAATGTTTTTGGATGTTGACAAAAATTGCACTTGAAGGGTATTCAAACGTATTTTACATTGTTTTAACTTGAGGTTAGAGACTTACATTTTTTCCCCCCACTTTCCTTGAATTTATCAATTGGAAAATTCTGAAATTGAATTTGACCTTTGAGACCCCATTTAACTTGGTAGTTGTACCACTAGCTCTTCCTTTGAGATATTTGTCTGGGACAGACACAAGTTTATATCAGTTTACACGATGTACTCATTCCGACAATGTTTCAAGCAGTAGTAACACTTCACAATAATAGAGATGATGTTACGTGTATTAGAAGTAAATTATCTAACAAGTAGAAGACAATTTTCTACAGTAAACGTTGAGCTACTTTGTGTGAAAGGATAATTGTGAAAAGCAGCCCTTGCAAATTGAGCACAAAGTTAAAGCACAATATGTACAGTATGTAGTTAATATGTTTAATGTAAAATATACTAATCACTTGTAACGAGTGGTCCTAACTACACATTTGTGTGACCTGAACAAATAATTATATCAAATAAAAATTAATTAAGTGATTTGCAAGACTGTACACCTTTAACCACAACATCTTTATACAATTTCACACATAGACCCCTTGCAAGCATTTTCCGCCAAAATGTCCTATAAAGGGTAGATTCCATGGTGAAAGTGTTACATGAAAAAACTCTCTCCAAAGATTATATAAAACATTGTCCATGTATTGGTAAGTACACAAATGTATGTACTGAAGCCATTTGCAAGTTGGAGTTGAATAACAGCCAGAAGAGACCGCTTAAATTTGAATGCCTCAGAACTGTTGCTATGTCACATCGTTTAGGGCAAGCTTTTGCGTAGTTTTGTATGAGACGGTGAACACGATCACGCAATTCTGAATGAATGTGTATTGCATAATGGTATCAGGCTTTGCCCATGTGGAGGTTGCTTTACATAAGTTTGCCCTGAACTATGTAACACCATCTTTAGTCCGGAAAATGCAATTTGAGTTTTAAGCTGTGACTAGTCAAGTAATTTTACCAGACATTATTCAAAATCTACATGTACCTCACAAATTGGAATACATGTACACCATTTGACTACAGATCTGAATAATATTGCAAATGTCAACTTCACTGACATTATAAACCCCAAATCCTGTCACAAAATATCCTTATGGTGGGTCATATATATGGAAATGCAATTAGATACAATACTAACCATCACACAAAAGTAGTAAAAGATAAATGTGAAAATGCTACCAACTATCTCCATGAACCACATTTTGATAAATCAGTATATACCCTAATAAACACATCTAACTAGGCTAGTGTCTAGTTATAATGATAAAGAGGTTTGTTTTTGCATTTTAGACATTCTAATACACTAATAAATTAAACAGCATGTAGGTGTGATACATTGCAGTTGTGCTAAAAAATTCCAAAGAATAATTTAAAATATTGTGACCTTGGTTGGTGGCTGGCAGCAGCAAGGTCAGTTAATAGCTGCCAGCCTCCAACCTGGTCCTTACTATGCAGTAAAGACCGGGTCATCACACTGAACTATTACTCCGTAATTGTATATTCACTGGTTTTACCATAATTTACTCAATCTTGACTTGAGGCAGTTTTCATGTATAACTTTATGCATAAATTACCCCCTTCCTGTTTTAATTCTTATTAACATTCATGCATACAGTGCAATGGGAAATTTGTTCGTCCAATTAAATGTTAAATTGAACGTCAATTTCTAAAAAATAGTGGAGGCATGAGATACTGAATTAGTTAATTTTTTTGTTTATTTATTTATTTATTTTATGTTTTAATTATTTATGGGGGCAAGGAGCAAGATTATTTATTTATTTAATTATTTATTTATTTCATTAAATTTCCGACAGCACAATTAGTGCCAATAACAGGATGAATTGGAAAAAAGAAGAAATGTTAAGTTTTAGATGTGGGAGGAAAACCCCAAATGGGGAAAACTCAAAGGGACTGAAAACCCAATCCACATGCAAGACTCCGGTCTGAGGTGGGATTTGAACCGAGGTCCTCGGGTGAAAGGCGGGGAAAGAAACCACTGAGTCACCATGATTCCTCACCTTAGACCTCAAACCCGTGTGATCCATGCGTTTAGTTTGTCTTGAGAAACGGAATGTGCCGCTTGAAATATTGGTACCATGATGTCAGCAGAGTGTCGGCAGTTTGGCGAAATCCAGCATTCCTCAGGTAGTAGATCAACATGTTCAGCCAACAGTTTGTTAGACGAGGTAACACCACCAGAAAGAAATTTTTGATTTTTGAACCTGTGTACAAAACTTGTATATCAAAAGATATGACCATAGTTGGCAAGCTGGCAAAACAGGCCGTCAAAACTATGAGAAGCATTGTGTGCACTGCTTTGTGGTTTGGTCGTGGTGGTGCCTCCAGCTGATTTCCAGCAAGTGCTAGTTGATTGTTCACAGCATTAATTTGTCGAGCATGATGACATGAAATCATGAAGAGTCTGGTGTACGTTATGATAACAACAAGCAGACTACTAAATGTGATGCAAATTCCGATCACGTTCATATATTGAAGGTATTCTGTAAGTACTTTATATAAGAAGAATTCACACATCATAGTTTTTTGACTGAAAATTGATTTCCATTCGTTGAAGAAACCACACCAAGTTGCTATAAGTGTTGCAATCCCCCATACACAACATAAAGCAATTCGTGCTCGCCTGACTGTAACAAGTGAATTGTATTGAAGTGCATGCACAACTGAAATGTATCGATCAACAGTTAAGATAAGTAGGGAAAGTTGAGACGCACAGATTAGAAAAGGTCCCATAAATGCTTGTATTCCACACAGCATAGAGTTACCACAGTTTCCACAAATCACTGATAAGCTTGCTGGAATCGCCATAAAAACCCCAATACCAAGGTCTGCGACTGTCATGGACCTCAGAAATACTTTGGTTGTTTCTTGGATACTGTTGACTTTAGGCAGAACAATTAAAGAAAATAAACCCAGTGTAACAATGAGAATTGAAGTCACACTGACAATGATACCTCTAATAGCGTTGTTCACGTCACTCTCAGTTTGATTCATGATGGAGTTATTTTTGGTAGCCTGACAGTAAGAACTGCATGAAACAACATTTAGATGTTGCCAGTTGGATCCTCCAGATGTTAAATAAGTAAGCAATCCTTTCCAGACTAAATGATTTAGACCCGATGTACCTGTACCAGAACAATATAGGTTGAGTAGAACTATTGTTCCTGACGATGAACTCAAGACAATGACGAAAGGATAAGGATGATGATGACTGCGATGAGAATAAAGCTGAGAGTACGACAATTCAGGATTAGTAGAACTATTGTTCCTGACGATGAACTCAAGACAATGACGAGAGGATAAGGATGATGATGACTACGATGAGAATAAAGCTGAGAGTACGACAACTCAGGATGAGTAGAACTATTGTTCCTGACGATGAACTCAAGACAATGACGAGAGGATAAGGATGATGATGACTGCGATGAGAATAATGCTGAGAGTACGACAATTCAGGTTGAGTAGAACTATTGTTCCTAATGATGAACTCCAGACAATGACGAGGACGACAACATTGAGGATAAGGATGATGATGACTGCAATGAGATTAATGCTGAGAGTACGACAATTCAGGGTTGAGTAGAACTATTTTTCGTAACGATGAACTCCAGACAATGACTAGGATGACAATCGGCTGTTCACAAAATTTGCCTGCAACTGTGAATTGTAATTTATGGACTGGCTTTAAGTATTGAAGGTTTCATGGTTGCTTTTTAGAGCCTAATTACTGACTGACATATCATTAAATATCGATTTAAGGTAATTTCAAAGATTGCTTGATAAAACAAACTGATGAGTTTGTACATTTTATTTTGTGGCAATTTTCATCAGCTGAAGTTTCAGCTGAATAAAGTTGGCTTTGTAGACCCCTGTTATTGGCTGTCACATCATTAAAAACCAATTTAAATTCACTTCAAATATATTCTGATAAAACAAACTGTTTGCTTTTTACAGTAAGATATTACGGTTCCATCAGCGGAAGTTTTAGATTAATAAAGTTTGCTTTTGTGTACCCCATTATTGGCTGACGTGTCACTGAAAAGATATTTCAAATAATTTGCAAATAATCAGTGATTGTAGGGACCATCAATTATGCCTTTATAATTTTTTGTTATTCCTGTCAGTATTCATAACGAAGTTTAATTTTGAATGAGGACAGTCTGTTGATCTATGCTTCTAAATTAATTGACAGCTTTGTGTGCTTTGACAGTCATTTTTGTCATCTTCAGACAGTGAATACTTTACTGTACAGCGCAGTCTAGCAGGCATCGACTGGTGTCTCTAACTTGATTCAAGCTGATTTCTTTGCAGTACAGTATTTCTGACTAAATCATTAAACATCCCCTGCTAATGTTTGACATCAACCTAAAAACCACTCCCCGGATTGTTTGATAGGTATGAGGATATGGGACACAAATTTACAAGTTAATCAAACTGGCACGACCAACAAATTATGTCCATGACATGTTTCTCAATATTTAAAAAAAGTTTTAAAAAATGGGCTCCAAGGTCAAATACAGTTTTGGATGCACTCATTTTCCAATAAATAGAGTCATCATGAAAGTGAGGACAAAATTACATGTCTCTCACCTCACGTTTAAAGGCACTGAACACGTTTGGTAATTGTCAAAGACCAGTGTTCTCACTTGGTGTATCTCAACATATGCATTAAATAACAAGCCTGTGAAAATTTGGGCTCAAATGGTCATCGAAGTTGCAAGAAAATGTTGAAAGAAAAAACACCCTCGTTGTACAAATTTGTGTGCTTTCAGATAGGAATAAAAGGCTTCTTGCAAGAAGTCTTTTATTATTTCAGTGAGAAATTACCTCTTTCTCAAAAACTACGTTACTTCAGAGGGAGTCTTTTCTCACAATGTTTTATACTATCAACAGCTCTCTGTTGCTCGTTACCAAGTCAGTTGTTATGTTTATATATATTTTGAGTCATTACCAAACGTGTCCAGTGCCTTTAAAATGGTGTAAAATGTCACTATATTTGATAGTCTTGCAGAGCGAAAGTTGAAACATGACGTCATCGAACTTAAGTGGATATGTACATTCCTACCTAACAGGAATTGCTGCGCCAGTCAAAATGTCAAATTCAATGCTGCTTTGATTAAATATCATCAGCAGTGGTCATTTAAAAAAAATATTTAATGTTGTTTTTAGCATTTTAAATGTATTTCATCTATTTAGAAATGATCATAAAATTTTGCCAGTGGTCACCTATTGGTCAGTAGTGATCATGTTATGAATATTTACAAAAATGCTTCATCTCCCACATTCTTCAGCCGATTGCAGCCTAACTTCGTCCAATGCTTCATTGGCCCGAGCAAAGATTTTGGCCAATGGTCATCTAGTGGTCAGTGGTGGTCATTTAACGAAAATTTTCAGAATTTTGATCCTCTGCTACCTAACTTGGTCAAATGCTTCAATGGCTGGAGCCCCGATTGGGGTGTACACGTATTTTGGTAGAGGTCACCTATCATTCAGCAATGGTCATTTTATGAATATTTACAAAATGCTTATTCTCCAACATTCTTTAGCCGATTGCAGCCTAACTCGGTCCCAATGCTTCATTGGCTTGAGCTTTATCTGGGGTGTACACAGATTTTGGCCAGTGGTCACCTATCGGTCAGCAGTGCAATTGTAGCTATGGCTGCCAATATACTGTGCAAGTCTCGCATATTGAAAAATAAGAAACAAACTCGAACGAAGACTATATTTTTCTATTAAATCAAATCTTCTTTTAAAATAATATTTATTCAAAATTCTTGAAAATAAAAAATACCCATAGCAAGTTGTTATAAACAAATTCTCAATTTTTGTATAATACAAATAATTTGTTCAAATTAACATTGAAACAAAGTTAAAACTTGGGACGAGGATGCTTATTGTTAGAAACCCCATTTTCCAATCACGCCTGAATGTGTGCGTCTATCCCATAGGTTTAATGACAACATGCCCGTCAGTTGGGCAGCATTCTTAATTTCTTACAAGTAATTGGAAACGGAGGTCAAGTCTTATTCTCAGGTTTTCTTCATTATTTTGTTGAATTGATTTTACTTTCATATTGTTTATCACTTAGTATTACATTCCTAACATCATATATAATTTTCATGGCCATAAACTACGTGAAACTAACATAATTGACAAAACAAAATCCTGCCCACTTAAAACTCCATATATGGTTAGGACCACAATGGTCCCGGAAGTTTCAAATATGCGTGAGAATTGCGTTGTCTAATTTTGTCTGTTTGTCTTTTTTTGTCCGTTGTCTGTCTTGTCGTGTATGGCATTCCCAAATCAAGCAAACGCTTACCGGGGCTTGCCTCCATTTCACAAACTCTGCCCTATTACTACTATTATATATCATCAATGTATTCTGTTTTGATGTAAATCATCATTTTGTACGATACCGGCACATGAGATGTGTGAAATGGAAATAAATGTCATTGAATTGAAATTGTCCTTTTTTTGCATTGACACAACAATTTCCTTGTTTTTGTCCGTGTCCCCACAGCTTGATATCATAGTGACTTAAATGCAATCATCATGCCAGCTCTGGTCTTATTCAGACGTCGTTGGAGGATCGGCAGTGATGACTTCGTATTTCCTGGCATATGGTCCTTCCTGTTCAGAATCCTATGGTGAGATGAACGTTACAATTTTCCTTTAAAGGGAACGTATATCTTTGATTTTTGGAACCGTTTGATTGTTTTAATCCTATAACATGTATGTACAGTAAAACTAACCTGTGAAAATTTCATGACAAAAGGTGGTAGCATTTTTGTGATATCGTTGAAAATCTGGAGCGGTTATGTCCACGCAGTAAGAATAATCCGTAATTGGAATACACAATCTGAGAAACCTATCTGACAGTAACGTTTCTCAGATTCAAATTTTGGGGGATAAAAACTTATATCTTTTTCCATAACCACATTACTTCGAAGTGAAATGATGCTCAAAATGCTTTATACTACTGAAAGCTGCTGTACTTTTAACCAAGTAAGTTTTTATTGCCATTAATTTTAAGAGTGATTACCAAACTTGCTATTTGGACTGACGTTTTCACCCATTTGGACTTACCCCGTACAGGTTGACAGCAGTATTTGTCGTGTACACATCGCGTGTCTCGTTCCTGGAATGCCACGGCAGAGATCTCTTGATGACCTATCTAATCAGCCTGATGACCATACTATCAGTCACCATTTGTCTGGAGTTTATCGTGGTGTACATCAGTGCTCAGGGGTCGATATTTAACGCAGCACCACGGCGTCGTTTACCTCTGGTGAGAACAGACCACAAAGAGTGTTTGTTTCGTTTGATTAATTTCCACTCAAGTAAGTAGCAAGTCATAAAACAATGGCTTTGAAGAAAATGATCTCTATTGAGCAAAGGGCCATTTAGAAACCCATAGGGCTTGTTTCGATGACACTATTTAAGTGCCAATGTGAAAGTGGGTGTATTCATGCAAAACTAGAAATGAATGGAATCGTCGTCTCTGTCTGCTGTGCACGCCCTCTATGTCAGCTGTGGACATAGGGTATCAATACCAGGGTCCCAATTTCATAGAGCTGCCTGAGCAGCTGTCCCTGTTGCCTATAAGTATCTCTGATTGTTAACAGTTCTTTCTGCCTTGTAGTTTCTCTACATGCGAGTTCTTGTCTTCATTATTGAGATTCTATTCAGCAGTCAAGTGTCCCTGTTGCCTATAAGTATCTCTGATTGTTAAATGTTCTTTCTTTCCTTGTAGTTTCTCTACTTCCGAGTTCTTGTCTTCATTATTGAGATTCTATTCGGCAGTCAAGTGTCCCTGTTGCCTATAAGTATCTCCGATTGTTAAAAGTTCTTTCTTTCTTTGTAGTTTCTCTACATGCGAGTTCTTGTCTTCATTATTGAGATTCTATTCAGCAGTCAAGTGTCCCTGTTGCCTAAAAATATCTCCGATAGTTAAAAATTCTTTCTTTCTTTGTAGTTTCTCTACATGCGAGTTCTTGTCTTCATTATTGAGATTCTATTCGGCAGTCAAGTGTCCCTGTTGATTGTTAAAAGTTCTTTCTTTTTTTGTAGTTTCTCTACATGCGAGTTCTTGTCTTCATTATTGAGATTCTATTCAGCAGTCAAGTGTCCCTGTTGCCTATAAATATCTCTGATTGTTAAATGTTCTTTCTTTCCCTGTAGTTTCTCTACTTCCGAGTTCTTGTCTACATCATTGATTGTTAAAAGTTCTTTCTTTGCTTGTAGTTTCTCTACATCCCAGTTCTTGTCTTCTTTATTGAGATTCTTTTCGGCAGTAAAGTGTCCCTTTTGCCTATAAATATCCCTGATTGTTAATGTTCTTTCTTTCCTTGTAGTTTCTCTACATGCGAGTTCTTGTCTTCGTCGTTGAGATTCTTTTCAGCATCTTGGGGGCCGTCTGGATGTTCGGCGAGTTTGAGTTTGACAAGACAAACAGCTGCGAGAGGAACGTCGTCCGTCTGGTCCAAGCTGCAGTCATCATCAGCTGGTTACTCCTGATCGTCGTTTGCGTCGCCGTGCTGGTTCTCTTCAATCCGTGGCATCATGACCACGAAGTCGGAGATGGAGATTGTGACGAGGAGCATGTCATCAACCCCGCTGTACAACTCAGGTGGGAACAGAGGTACGTGACTAAGGCCAAAAAGAAATTGTTTGTTTGTCCCCGTCCGACTGACCGTGAATGCATGTACACAGTACAAAGTAAGTTCCGTGCACTGGTGACTCACTATACCTAACTAGTTAAGATTTCTATAGTTTTTTATGATGTTGTGAGACCAATATTTTAAATTCCTGTGATTGTTTTTAATCATTGGCTGAATAAACCATTCTATTCTATTCTATTCTAGTACAGGTGAATGGTTTTAAATGGTTGGTCAACTCGCTGAAAAACATTAACCAAGTGTTGGAGGTTTAACATTGCTTGAAATTTACACTGGACTGCAGGCCCGAGGCCAGTGATTTCAGCACCGTGCCAGTAAACTCATGGCCTGACTGGACAAGTCCGGCAGTCTTGTGCCTTTTTTCAATTCTGGGCCCAATTTCATAGAGCTGCTTAAGCAGAAAATACTGCTTAAACAATTTCTGCTTAGCAACAATAAGCAGGATACCAGCCACAGTACATGTAAGATGGTATTTTAGCTGGTAACCTTATTCTGGTAAGCATAATTTTGTTGTGCTTAGCTACTTTTTGTGCTTAAGCAGCTCTATGAAATTGGGCCCTGTTGAGTATTGAAGAATACTTGTCCATAATACAAATGAGATAAATCTTCTCTCAGTGTTTGTTCAAATTAAACAGTTCAAATCTTTTCTTATGACTGGTGTTGTGAAAAAAACATCTGGTCCAGTAAACATTTTGAGCTACGAGCCCTGTAATTTTTGGATTTTCTCCCCAAGTTTGAGCGCTGGAGTCAAGATGTTAGATATTAAGACATTGTCTTATGGCTTACTTTCAGATGCAAGATGTTGTGTTGTTGTGCAGGGAAGGATGACAATTCACAAGTAGCATATGCTGAGGTGGCTGCTATCCTCTCCAAATTCTTCCATGTGAGTCATTAAAATGAGTGCACGACGAGACAGGGGACATGTCCAGATGTACACTTTACCATGTGGCTTTGGCTGTAAGCTAGGCATAAACCAGGCATTAGCAATATAGGGATTCTTTAATAATGGCTATATGCGGTTTCAGCAATTTCATAGAGCTGCCTAAGAAAAAAGGCATAAGGTGGTATGCCTGTATCCCATCCCCCAAAGTATAGTCAGTTTACTAGTGCAGTCCGCGGTCCATGAGAATCTAACAAAACCTGCAGTTGGATTTGATGAGTTGAGTTGGTTAGGTTGAACAGAGTTAAAAAAAACCTTTATGTAAAGTTTCTCATCTATGACAACGATGTTAATAGATGTTAATTTTGTACCAGGGATAATGAATATAATTTGTTTTTACCCTTACCTTGATGTGTGTTAACGCTGTATACTCAAAACTTTTCTAAGTTCTGTGAAAAAAACAAACCCGCAGTAAAATAAATTGTCGGGATTCAAACCCATGACCTTTGCATTGCTAGAGCAGATGTCTTACCCCTAGACCACCAACGAGCCCAGTGGCTAGAGGCAGTTCGAATCCAACCATGTTGTTATTTCCGCGTTCAGGGTCTCGATACAGTGCCTTCAGACATCATCGCAGGCCTCATCCTGATGCAATTGGAACAGGAGCGACTCATGCGGAATGGCGAGCAGCCCAAGTTGACCCGCCCCTGCGGCCCGTGCCTCTCCGCCCCCTCCCGGTCTGCTGTGGAGGAGGTACCCCAAGCCGCGCACTACCTGAAATTTGCAAGCAGCGCCTATGGTTGGAAGATGTTTGTCTGTGCGGACTTATGCTGTGGGGTCTGCAAACTGTGTGAATATTGCAAGTAAGTTGAGCTGTTGATGTGTTTTATTTTGATGAATTGATCAATCTTAAGGACCTTAGTCCAGGACAACCAGCGGATAAGTACCGTCCAGGACAAGGTGTGTAAATTCACCTTGTTAGAAATTGGGTGTCGGAGAAACCATGGGAGAAGTTCACAGTGCCTGGGGTCACATTTGTTTACAAACCGCAGAGACTTGGATTGCTATCTGCTCACTGTAATCAACTCCTCTACACTACACATCTTGGTTAAATACAAGAATGACCCCCAAACTTCCAGATCTCTCCAAAACCGCAAGCCAGTCAGTCAGTCAGCCAGTCAAACCGCAGAGCGATCAGCGGGGTGCATGAGCATGGGGCTTGTCTTTAGTGCATCAGAGAATTTTGTGCCTTTCGGCAAGTAAAACCATGTCTGTCATAGAAATACAGTCCGGCGGAAATCCAACACAAATTTGACATCGGAGAATTGTTATACAAATCCCTGTCCTGGATTATTTTGACAAGACCCCTTAGGTAGCTGAATATTATTCTTCACTGTACTTTAGCCTAATAAAGCTCATTTGATTAATGGCTGCAGATGTAACTTCAAAGGCAAAGCTTAAAGGGATTGTATACGTTTGGTAATTGGAACGTCACTGTTTGTTTCAATCCTATATAGTTGTAGATATATACCATAAAACTAACCTGTGAAAATTTCATTTCAAAAGGTGGTAGCGTTTTTGAGATTTTGTCGAAAAAATCTGGAGCGGTTTGTCCACTCAGGAAGAATACTCTGCAATTAGAATACACAATCTGAGAAGTAGTACTGCAGTAACGCTTCTCAGTTAACAAATGCTCAAACATTACCAGAAATATTTAATAATAATAATGTCTCTCAGGATTGCAACCCAAAGTATCATATCAGGGGTTTTCCTTAACTTTTTTTTTAAATAGCCAGCCTAAAATAAGATACAAGAAGGGTCAGAGAGCTTGTGTCTCTTTCACAAGCATGTGGCGTGTCGTGGCCGAGCAGTTAAGAGCACCGGACTCAAGCTCTGGTGTTTCTGATCAGCAGAGTGTGGGTTTGAGTCCCGGTCATGACACTTGTATCCTTGAGCAAGATGCTTTACCATAATTGCTTTTTCCTTCAGATGGGACATTAAGTCGCAGATCCAGTGTACTAGCATTGGTAGTGCACATTAAAGAACCCAGAACACTTATCGTCGAAGAGTTGGGGTTAACCACAGTGTTTCTGGTTCACATAGCAAGCACCTTTGTTTTACAGGTTATCCTCAGGCTTGCGAGCTTCAGTGATTAAGCTCAATTATGAGTCAACCTTGGTTTCATTACCAGAAATATTTAAAAATAATGTCTCTCACAGGATTGCAAACAATTGTAAAATTTGATTAAAAAGCTTGATGGGAAAGACCTGTTTCTGTGTTTAAAATTGTCCTTTGCCCTCCCTTGTTGCTTTTCACCAACTTTCTCAAAATGTTAGGAGTGATGAGCGGATGTGAGTATTAAAAAAAAATTGAATTCAATGTTTTTTTAACTTTCAATTGTACCAATTTGGTTTATGTATGAATGTACACCTCTTAGTCTTAGATAAAAAAACAAAAAGCATGTCAACTTTGATGCATGTTTGTTTAGCTTTGAGTAGGTTAGACAAGATTTCACCTTATTTTATTTGTTTAGTTGTGTGTTTGGTGCACTGGAGTTTATTAAATTCAATTTTTCCTCCTGTTTTTGTTTTTAGAATTCTTTAAGTGTAAAGTAGAAGGTGAGGGTGGACTTTCCTGATGAGTTTTAGATGGTGATGGAATGTAATTTGTCTAGTTTGAACTTTTAACTAGGTAGTTAGCTAACTGTTATGAGAGCAAGTTTGACTGGTTGACTAGTGATTGATTTCAACCTACCACTAAACCAGCACCTAGTTTAAATTGGTCAGTCAACTGTTAAATACAAGTTGGACTGCTAACTAATAGTTAACTGGTGGTTGATCTCAACCTACCACTAAACAAGCACCTAGTTTTAATTGGTCAGTCAACTGTTAATATACAAGTGGGACTGCTAACTAATGGTTGACTGGTGGTTGATCTCAACCTACCACTAAACCGGCACCTAGTTTCAACTGGTCAGTCAACTGCTAAATGCAAGTTTGACTGCTAACTAATGGTTGACTGGTGGTTGATCTCAACCAACCACTAAACCAGCACCTAGTTTTAAACTCGGTCAGTCAAATAATGAGAGCAACTTCAGCCGCTAAAGTGCTAACTATCGGTTGGTTTCAATCAACCACTAACCAGCACCTAGTTTTAACTTGTCAAATTCTATGTCAACTCATCAGTTAACAATGATTACTGGTCAAGCTTGCTCTGAAGTGACTTCAGTGGGATACACTATAGTCCGACCGGTTGATATAACGTTGAATGAGGTAACGCTGCATTTTACTTGATATTGTACATGTACATAGATGCTGTGGATGTCTGAGACAGGGTAGCCGGACTGAGAAGGACAACTGTTGCCAGTGTGACACGGCAGCTGTCAAGTATACCACGGGACTAGAGGAAGAAGACATTATTTATATTAGCTTTCATAATAAAGTAAGTCAGGGAACCGTGTGGAATGCTATCGTCGTGTCGGTGCCAAAAACTTTGTATCTCGCATGAGAGCAGCTTCATGCAAAAAATGTATTGTGGCGTGTCGTGGCAGAGCGGATAAGAACACCGGACTCAAGCTCTGGTGTTTCTGATCAGTGGATCAGATCAGAGACCATTTGAGACCATTCATTTCTCTATAACCATCACTGTGTGTCTTGGCCGACACTTTTGCATGGACACAAACTTCAGGCATGACATTCATGCTATTTGTAATTACAATTCCCCCCCCCCTCAGAACAGTAAGATTGTTATTAAATTTGCCCAAAATAGTCTATAAAAGCCTACTTTTTATTTAAAATGCCCAAGCTTTTGTTATCTCATCCCTTTACTTCGCCTATTACTGAGGCCGTTATAAAAATTCTTGGCAAGCATACGTTTTCGTGAACTGACGATTACCAGCTAGCATTTCAAAAATAACCCATTGGAACATAGTTCCCTACTTTCATGGAATAGACCCCTTGCATGTCGTCCCAAGACCCAAACGGTGCCCTCACTGAGGTTAATGAAGACCTATCATTGGCTGAGAGGTGGGCGTGGCGCATGGACGCGTGCACGTTTCCATTGTTTGACCTCAGCGATGGCGGCCAATGCAAGGGGTCTATTGTAGATTCTTTTGATGTTTCATTGAGTTCTTTCTTTGGGCTTGCAGGTATTTGAGATTCCATTTTTCGTTGCCTTGGATCATGAGTATCAATCAGTGGTTGTTACAATCAGAGGATCTCTCTCGTTCAGGGTGAGTTACATATTTATTTATTTATTTATTTGTTTACACATCCAACAGCACAATTAGCGCCAATAACAGGATGAATAGGAAACGAGAAGAAATGCTCAGTTTTAGATGTGGGAGGAAAACCCCAATGGGGGAAAACCCACGCAATCAGGTAGGTACTGAAAACCCAATCCACATGCAAGTCTCCAGTCTGAGGTGGGATTCGAACCGGGGTCCACAGAGGTGAAAGGCAGGGAAAGAAACCACTGAGCCAACCTGATCCCCTTATTCACGCTTGATATTCAAGCTTGTGGTGTGCTGTGATCGAGCGGCTAAGAGCACCGGACTCAAGCCTGAACATCTGACGTCACACTTCGAGACTCGTGAATAACGCCAGATATATACCTTCCCACCTCCCAGATGTACCTTTGACCTCGCATTCAAATTCACAAAGATGGAGATTCATAGTATATACACAAACGTGTACACACACAAAATTGTGAATAAAACAACATAAAGCAGCAGACGATCGAAAGTACAGTTAACTGCTGCTGGTGTAGCTGACAAACTACGTCACTTCTGAGCAGACCAATCACAACACAGACATTGAAAGCTCACGCCACTGCAAGTTTACCTACTGAAATCATTGAGCCTGTAAGACCAGTGCCTGTCTTTATCCTTGCGGATAAAGATAGGGGACCAGTCTAACCGGACTCAAGTTCTGGGCCCAATTTCATAGAGCTGCTTAAGCACAAAGAGTAGCTAAGCATAACACAATTACGCTTACCAGAATAAGGTTACCAGTCAAACTACCATTTCACATGTACAATTTGTGACTGGTATCCTGCTAATTTCTGCTTAGCAGGAAATTGTTAAGCAATATTTTCTGCTTAAGCAGCTCTATGAAATTGGGCCCTGGTGTTTCTGGTGAGGATAATGTGAGTTCAAGTCAAGGTCGTGGCACTTAGAGTTGACGGTAGTATTAGAAACTTTAATTGTTTTTCTTTGATGTACAAATCTTACGTAGTATTCAGGCTCACTGTTAATTGATCCGACAAATGTATAAAAAGTTGATTGATCTTGTTGACTTCCGCAAGAACCTTGAGATTGACCTTAGGGACCATGGATAAATTATGTCCCAGGCTTGGCCGAAATCTGACGCGTTCCTATGCGTGCAAGCTCAAACAAAGGAAAACCCACCCATTGTCATGCATAAGAACACGTTCTTCTGCAATAGTCCGGTCTTGAGGGAGACTCACTGTATAACAAAGGAACAATGCTGTTGGCCAGCTTAAGCCAAATGTCACTTTTTAGTTATAATCGGCTGACTAGATAAACCATTGTCCGGTATACTGTACCTACCTGAGCTAGACCGCAAACACTAATCCTTCACTCCTTTGTAGGCTGCTTTCGAGCTGCCTTGTCCATGTAATCCGACCAACAAAAGGCACCAACAATAGAGTTTGATAATGAGGGAACCTAATAATCACTGGAGCGCAAATCCAATGGTTGCACGGGGCCGTGACAATTTTGGAACGACTTCGTGCAGCCACGCGTCGGCACGCATGCGAACGCATTCTTAATTTATCCATTGGCCCTTACAATTATGTAACTTGATGGTGAAGCCTGGAACTTTATCTTGATCGTGGCAGGATGCATTGACAGATGCCACGGCCGAGTCCATTAAACTGGACATTGAGGGACAAGAAATCTACGCACACAAAGGCATTACTCAGACTGCAATGTATATCAGAGACAAATTGGAGAGGGAGCATATACTGGAGAGGGCATTCCAGCGAGCACCGGTAAGAAAGAAGCATCATTTGTTTTTCCTTCAAACCAAAAAATCTGAACTCTTTAGAACTCACACACAAGTAAACACACAGCTCTGTGTCGCAGTCACTCTGTGTGGACATTCCTTTGTTCTGTACACTTAAGGAAAATCCTATTCTTCAACACTGTAAAAAAACACTGGGTGGACATGTGTAAGTCCACATAGTGTTTTCAAGTCCCTACATTATGTGGACCTCTTTTGTTCAAAGGTCCACACTTTGTAGTAGTGTTAAAACATTGAGTCATGTACTCCTTGAACGTGGCATGGAAAGTGACAAGATGTTTTTACTGTACCTATGAATCCTGTGATTATTTTGTTGTGTTACAAGTTTGGTTTAATCATGTGGAGGACAGAAAATACCTTTCAAATGATTTGCACAGTTGTTTTGTTTGCTTTACCATGTTGAAGCTTTGAGGTTGAAAACATAAGACAGATTCGCTGATATTAGGAAACATTGTTCGCGCACAGAAGTTTGCTCAACTGTACTATCGTCTCGAAGAAACAAATTGTTCAAAAAGTGATTGAAAATATTCACAACTTACCCTTGATGCGGCAGAAAACCTTTCCCTATTGATAACCCTCTGGCTATAGACCATGTGAACTTTGTTTACAATAAGTGTGACCTTGTGCATTCTTTGGGTATTCTGGCAGGCAAGATACTACACAGGTCCTATGGGAAAGTTGACATTTTGTGTCATAATTTCCACATAAATCCAAGAAATATGAAAGTAAAAGCTGGACAAGTTTTGAGATGTGCCCCCTTTCATCATATCAAAAGTTGATAGAAATTAGACAGTGCAATCTCCATAAAATATAAGATTTTATGTTTTATTCCATTAGTCTGTGTACAAATCGTGCCTGCAGGAAGTCCAGGCTCTGTGGCTCTTTTGTAAACATGTGATGTCACAGGTCACATCGTCTATTGATAATTCTCTGATAAACTCTGGTTCTAGGCTCAGTTCTGTTTTTTAATTTTTATATATATTTTGTTCTCATCAGGATTACAAGTTAGTGATTGCAGGCCACAGCCTAGGGGCTGGTGCTGGATCCATTCTTTCCATCTTACTATACAACACATGGCCTGGCCTAAAGTGTTATGCATTCGCTCCGCCCGGCGGGCTTTTAAGGTAGGTCTACCCCTAAATGCCACTCCCTGCTCCCCCCTCCCCCAATATGGCATGCCGTGGCTGAGTGGATAAGAACACCGGACTCGAGCTCTGGTGTTTCTGATCAGCAGAGTGTGGGTTCGAGTCCTGGTCATGACACTTGTGTCCTTAATCAAGACACTTAACCAATATTGCTGCGTCCTTCGGATCATGGAGGAATGCATGTTGATAATGTGAGAGGAGTTTAGAGTAATCCAATGCTTATGCTGTTAATACATTGACGTTAAACTTGAACAAAATTTGGTCAGAGCTTTTCCACATTTTTTATTTATTCTTCTATGTATTTTGTCATAGTGCTGAAGGAGTAAACTACACTTCGGACTTTGTGACGTCAGTCTTGCTCGGTGAAGACCTTGTGCCGAGGTAAGTATACGGGCATTCAGGTCGGCGTAGTGGTTTCTTCCCTGACCTTTCACCTTTGGAGAAATCTGGCCTCGAATTAACCTACTGCACCCACAGCAATTGTCGTGGTACCGTGTGTTTTTTACTGTGGAGCCTTTTGCAAAGTTCCAATAAAGAATTTTCAGTTTCCTCATAGAAGTGCCCCTTAACCAGAGGGAGAATTGCTGTGTCCTTTTAAGCCCAAAATTCAAGGCTTGGATTTATACAGTTCTTATTGGCCCCTTGCACTGACGTCACACGCTACTACTGTCTGATGTTTTGTGGCGTGTCGTGGCCGACCGGTTAAGAACACCGGACTCAAGCTCTGATATTTCTGATCAGCAGAGTATGGGTTCGAGTCCCGGTCGTGACACTTGTGTCCTTAAGCAAGACACTTAACCATTATTGCTGCGTCCTTCTGATGGGACGTAAAGCCATAGGTCCGGTGTGTTGTGTAATGCACGTAAAAGCACCCAGTGCACTTATCGTAAAGAGAAGGGGTTCGCCCTGGTGTTCCTGGTTTGATTGGCTGCATATTGCGCCACAGCACCTTGTAAATCATTACATGGTGACTAGGTCTCATACTTCAAAAACCTAGCTCCGCTTACCTTGCAGGAAAAATACTGAATGTTGGAGCGTCATGAGTGTCTCTGAGTGACGGATTTGAGCGCTATATAAGAAGCCACCATTATTTTTAAGTGTGTAAACATGTGTGCGTTGCCTAGGATGCTCGAATCACAGTAGCAACACAAAGGGAAAGCAACTCCCAAAATGGCGCAATCATTATTTATTTTGGTGGTGACGTCAGGTGACAGTTTCAGACGGTTTAATTTTCTAATCTCAACCTCGATTCCATTTTAGGCTAGCACTCGGCACTCTTGAAGACCTAAAAACTAGAATGATTGATGTTGTCAAGAGAACAGATAGACCAAAGGTAAGTCAAATACTAGTCTAGTGTATTACCCTACCCTGTTTGTAAGAGTGTGGGCTCACACAGAGTGGCTCCACTGAATACCAGAAGCCCATAGGAGTTGCATTGAGCTAGTTTTTCTTTGATGATTTATGTAAGAAAAGGTTTTTGGGGTTTTTATGAGCGATCACCTAACATCACAAGGCCGGACAGCCACTTCCTGGTGAGGGCTAAATTTAACCGATTTGGGCTATCGACCCAAATCGACTGCCACCAGAGGCACGTTGCCACCTACTCCTGGGGCTGAAACAGGGTTAGCCCCTTCACAGTCTGTAAGGATGTAGGCATGGGTATCATCAACTAGGAGCCTGCGATGTGAATGGATGCAAGGTCAAAGGTGCGTTTTCAAGGATCCCTCCCTTTGCTCGAGGCTGATCTCTGTCGTTATTCACGAGCCTCGAAGTGTGATGTCAGATGTTCTGGCTAGGGTTAATTGACCATATTTTTGACCTCATGGGGGCGCTTTCATCTGGGAAAGTCTTGCATCACAATTACAGTTTCATCTTATTTTAATTGCCTGTACGTAGTTTTCTTGCATCAATGACGAAATACAAAAACATAATAATAACAACAATGACAAAAAACCCGTTTGTTTACTTGTTTTTCATCACATGAAGTTGGTGCACAAACGCCCTAAAAAATACGGCGAATTAAAAGTAATTGAACAAACTTAAGGAGAGGGTCAGTGTGTTTGATACTGATCTCAACCCATTCTCTTGCAGTACCAAACACTTCTAGGCGGCTGTTGGTGGACAGTTTGTGGTTTCCCTGAAAACCTTCCTTACTCAAGTGAATTGTCGGACGTCCATCCCACGGAGGACCCAGAGAGCCGCCAGCCACTGATCAACAACCAGTCTACACCGCGACCTCGGCCTAACTACACAGGGGTACAGTCTGAGGGCAATGGAGGGACGGTAGGGGGTGAAGCTGGAGGAGGGAGGGGGAGGATTGAGTTGTATCCCCCTGGTCGAATCCTTTGGGTTACAGAGGACGTAAGACCCTCAAGGTAAGCATAAACAAATACATAACATGTGGTTTGGATTGTCAACAACTGATTAAAAGCACTGGGTAATTACTCAAAATATTTATTAGCATAAAAACTTACTTGGTAATGAGCAACCGAGAGCTGTTGATAGTATACAAATATTGACTGCTTCGAGTGCTATGGTTAAAACTACGACTCCCGAGGTGATCCCCGGAGCATTCTATTTTCCCGAGGCGCAGCCGAGGGAAAATGGAATGGAACGAGTAAAATCAGTCAATATTTGTTTTATAACACCCCAACAGACTATTTATCATCCTCGTACACGTAACGTTCGTACGCGCATTTCAGATACACAGATGCACAACTGATTGGGTTCGAGGTGGGTAAAAAAGACGTCTGGGTACCGCGCGTGCCATGTAATAGTCTTTTGACTATTGCATAGCAAATGACTATCACACGGCCACCGGGTTTCTAGTCAAACTATAGACATATCATGTGACGCGCTCTAAACCAATGAAAAGGCAGAATTATTGTAAGGGGTGTTATAATATAAAACATTGTGAGAAACGACTCCCTCTGAAGTAACGTAGGTTTTGAGAAAGAGGTAATTTCTCACTAAAATATTTGAATCTGAGAAAGACTTCAGGCCTGAAGCCTTTCTCAGGCATCTGAAAGCACACAAATTTGTGCAACAAGGGTGTTTTTTTCTTTCATTATTTTCTTGCAACTTGGATGACCAATTAAGCCCAAATTTTCACAGGTTTGTTATTTTATGCATATGCTGGGATACACCAAGTGAGAATACTGGTCTTTCACAATTACCAAATGTGTCCAATGCCTGTAAGGGGACACATTGCCTTCGGATCGGGTGCTTTAGGCTATAAAAGCGTTTGTTATGAAATAAAAATGTTTTGAAAGATATTTTAACAGTAGATTATAATGATTCACACAAATATCCCTCAAAGTTGTGCGGTTTTCCTTTTACCTTGTGAACTAACACAGTCCGTAATTTTGTGGAAACAAAAACTTGGCTCTACAAAATGGCAGACCATGTTAGAATGATTAGTTTAAAATGAATGCTTTCTCTGCTAACTCTTCCGTCATGATGTAAACCTCATTGTATTATTTTAAATGTTTTAACCCTTCCCCAGGGTGATGGGGTATGGTCCTTTTTGGAATAAAACAGAAATCAAATCAAAATCATTAGTATTATTACTTTTTCAAACTCATTTTCCAACAGGAGGCTTTGTTGTAATAAACCCTCGTATAAAATCCGCTGGGCAACTTGTCAAGATCTGAGCCACATCATCATCAGTCCAGCCATGGTGACCGATCACCTACCTGTCAACCTCTCCAAAGCGCTGCATGAAATTGAAGAGACTACCTACGTGACCTCCACTTCTGACGAGCCCCCGGTATGAGTGGACAGTGTTACTGGCATGCGTTTCTGTGTGTATGTGTGTGTTTTATACCAAGGAAAAGGCTTCAGGCAACGGCCAAGGTATGATTTGTATGATTGGGTTCTTGTATAACAATGGCCCAATCCAGGTAGCTCAGGGCCAAATTTCATAGAGCTGCTTAAAGCAGAAAATATTGTTTAACAATTTTCTGCTAAGCAGAAATGAGCAGGATACCAGTCACAAATGGTACATGTGACATGGTAGTTTAGCTGGTAACCTTATTTTTGGTAAGCATAATTTTGTTATGCTTAGCATATTTTTGTGCTTTAAGCAGTATTATGAAATTGGGCCCTGCCACTTGATCTGTTGTCTTATCTTTTCCCACAATTGCATATCCATACGTTTGAGAAAAGGTCACCTTGATTTTTTTTTTTTAAACTGCTATCATTTGAACGGATGCATCATGCACTCTGTGTGTGGCATGGTGCGGTCTTTGAACACCTTACCTACAACGGCGCAGTTGCTGCTAAGCAGTTTCTATGGATGGCGGAGCTTAATGGATTGATCTATTCTGTTTTACAGACATGGTATAGCATTGATTGCAGCTTACATTTAAAATTGTCAACACAATTTTTTTGTTGCAAACAGCCACATTTTTAAAGCCCTGAAAAGGTAAGGGTAATGACAAGAAGTTTTGAGCACAGTTTTGTTTCTGTATGTTCTTTTTCGTTTTTCTATCTTGACTGTGATACAAGGGAATAGGCTCCTTGCATATGATGTCACACGCTCAAAAAGCGCCCTCACTGAGGCCAAAAAGTGCCCTCACTGAGGCCAAAGGAGGCAAATCATTGGACGATAGCTGTTCTTTGTGTGTAAAACCGTGCGCATGACCTCGGCGTCCCTGTAGTGTTTCGCCTTATGCAAAGGGCCTATTAGTTACATGTACATTGGTCATGAAAGGCCCAATTTCATGGCTCTGTTTACCACGGAAATCTGCGCTTAGGGCCCATAGAATGTCCCACTTTTTTACAAGGTGCCGTTAAGTGCAGATTTATGTGGTAAGCAGTGCCGTGAAAAAGCACCCCGCACTAATGCTAATAGAAAGCTCAGTACCCAGACAGAGCTGCCAACTCTCCCTGATTCTGCAGTAAGTTCCCTAAAAATAAACCAATCTTTCCACGTTCTGAAGAAACAAAATTGAAAATCTCCCTGATTATGTATGGAAACTTGTTCCCTGTTATGTTGAATGTAATTCTAAAATATCTTCCTGATTGTTGTACACAAAATCTCCCTCATTGCAAGATGAAAATGTTGGTAGCTCTGCCCAGATCTCAGACAAGGTGTCAAATTTCACTAACGTACTTATAACGAACATGTCCAAGCTTTGGGTTACTCGCGAGTACTGACTACTACAACCGCGTCGAAGCGGGCGGTGATCGCGTGAGTGCGGTGGAAAGTTTGTCTCGCATCCAGGTATTTGTAGCAAAAGTGACATCATTATTGTGGAGTGCTATTGGGACCTGCATTGACAATTATCCATGTTACCTATGTTAAAACCTGTCATAAAACGTTTCTGTTTGTTTTAGCGCCTTGAGTACATTATTGGTAGATACGTGTGCTATATAAGACTATATATATTGAATGCTATCCAGAGTTACTCATGTAACGAAATTGTCTATTCATTTTTTTTGCCTGCCAGAAAATTTTCACTGGAAAGAATGTTTGAAAAACAGCCCTGTTAGTGTATGGTTTGCTACACTGCAAAAAATTTGTCTTTAGGGTTAATGTGAAATTGTTATAACGTCCAAATATTTCTTCGCTGGTGTATGGACAAAAATTGTGACTGAATTATGCATTGCAAGGCACATCTTGTAAGCATATAAATAACATGTTACCGCAAGCCAAATAGACATTGATACCCCACCATGCAATGCCTCAAAACCTATATATAACATTATTACAAAATGAAATCATGTTAAACTATGACTGTCCCTAAGCTTGCAAGATTTTATAACAAATATTATTTTGAAAAGGAGTCCTTGAGGCGAACAGAAAAACAATTCAAATAATCCTTGTAAAGTTATTTTCATATTTGTTCCTGTGAATAGTTGCCACTAATTTGCCCCTTGTGCAATATTTTTACAACTCACAAGAGATGATGTTATAGTGATCATATAAACAGTTATGAAACTGAAAAAATTCTTCTGTCTTAATTCATAATTATAGTGCAAGCAAAATTATCATATCGCTTTTAGAACTTTAAAAATGTGTATTATACTGAAGAGTAAATTTGAAAAGGAATCCTGAAATAGATCTTCACAAAATTCTATTTACATGTAGGCCTATGAGAATCATACAAGTGCATTTAAAAAAATTAAATTAGAGTTTTCTTTTAAATCCATTTCTTTGCAGCATGTTTAGTGCAGCCAGTTTTGTCTGTCAAAGAAATTGAGCCCATTTACTTGCCTTTATAAATGAAATTGTCAACAACAAATAGTTTGTTGACCTGCTGGTATCCACTGGAATAAAATGTTCAGTATAAAAAGAAAAATGTATTTAGTAAATGAGATAATTTATTAAATTATTATAACTTTTTTCTTATTGACAGTACACATTGATATTAAAATATTAAGATGCTAGCTTTTAGATTTAGGTTATAAATGAAGACAAACGCTTTGGTGTACTAACCAATATTGTTTAAAAACATTTGCTATCAATACCAGTGCCCCCCCCATAATAATCTACATTTTTTTAAAAGATTTGTTTGTTTAGGGGGCGGAAAGCTGTAATTATATTAGTAATCATTAGTAAACAATTAGTAAACAATTACATTAGTAAACAATTATATAGCCTTGAATTATATAGCCTTGTGAAGGTAAAAATGTGCTGTGGCGCAATCTGCAGAGAAACATGCCATTTTCTTAAAGGTTGTGTCATACTTTGGTAATGACCCCCCAAAAAATAATGTAATTTTTATCCGAAAGCCAACTTGTTATAAAGATGGTGATGGCAGTAAGCATCCTGCGAAGTTATTTTAACTAGTCCCCAAGTTGATTAGAAAACAACAAAAGTATGTCAACAAATGTGAATCACCAAAGATAGGCAAAAGGAGATTGACTTTTGGGGATTCAAATTTCCATGGTGTCCGTTTGTGAATGCTGCGGCCAGAGAAATGCACCACGCTAAACGTGGATGTATTTGATGTAAACGTGGATGATGAAAACACCGTGACAGTTTTTCTTGTTGCTGTTTTCTCAACAAGTAGACACTGTAATCAGCTGAAACTTTCACAGGTGACTTTGATCGTATCTTTCTTGATACTTTTGCCTATACATCAGCATTAAGTTGACAAAAACCAATTGATTGACCCTACCTGTAACCTAGTTTCTTTTGCATGCATTACACAAGACACAGGACCTATGGTCTAATTCAATCCAAAGAAAAAAGCAAATTTTGGTTTCTCTCTTTAACGTTTTGTATTAGTGTAATTATAAACAGTCTTTTGATAAAACAAATCAAGTTGGGTTTTTTTATTTACATTAATTGAGTTTTTAAAGGTGATATTTAAATTGAGGTTTCCAACCCTTGAATAAAAACAAATGTTTGTTGGTTTTTTAAATATTACACTCTCATTTGCCCCCTTTTTCTGTCCCTCCCCCTCTCTTTCTGATTTTGTTTAAAAACAACTGTTTTAGAAACAAAAGCTCAAACAGTCTGCAAAACATTTTTACATACTTGGAAAAGTGAAGGCAAAGAAACAAGTAAAAAATGTATATAAACATTTTAAAGTATTGTATTTGTTTGTATTTTTTTTCTTTTCTTTTTCTTAAAATGCTTTGTAATGTTCTTGGGTTTCACCATTAATTCCCCCCCCCCCCCCCCCCGTGTACCATTGGAGCATGGGAGGTTATTTACTGCAGCAGAACCTTTTTATCCTCTTCTGATAGTTTTGCAGTTTGTTTGTGTGTTTGTTTGTTTTTTCTATCAATCTTTTTTTATGCCATAAACTGACTGGAAGATGCCAAACTGAAGATGTTTTTTTTTTTCCCTCCGCTACGGACTGAATGGGACCAGCATGGGCCATGGCCCATGCTGGACCCATTCAGTCCGTAGCGGAGGCAGATATGGCTCAAAAGATTGAGAGACGTAGCATTTATATACCTTTCCCAAGGTATGTCATTGCACAATAGATTGGGGATTTCCCGTTGACATGATGTACAAAGGTCACAGAGGGTACAAAGGTCACAAAGGGAAGGGCAAAAGCCAAATGTTAAAAAGGCGCAACATGCACATATATACTACTACTGGCCCATGCTGGTCATTGCACAATAGATTGGGGATTTCCCGTTGACATGATGTACAAAGGTCATAGAGGGTACAAAGGCAGCTTTTCTCACAAAAACTGAAGCATACCTTGAAAAAGAGAGCCTTTCATCATTGTTTTTATTTATGACAGTTTTAAATGTAGGGTATTACTTTGGTAATGACCCTGAAAACAAATTGTGTAATTTTTATCTGAAAGCTTTGTTATACAGATGGTAGTGATAGTAAGCATCCTGCGAAATTATTTTATTGCCAGTGCCCCTGTTTGTTAGAACTCAATTAAAAGTATGTCCACAAATTTGAAGCGCCAAAGATTGCCTGCAACTTTTGGATTTTTCCATGGTGTCCGTATAAAGTGCAGCCCCTCAATATGGCCTGATATCAGTTGGTACCCGCTGTCACCTCACTAAACGTGGATGGATTCAAGGGTCTTGATGAAAATACTGTGACAATTTGTTGCTGTTTTTTTTCTTTCAACAAACGGACACTGTATTCAGCTGAAATATTCACAGATGACCTTTATTGTATATTTATTGATAAGTTGGCATTATGTTGACAAAAACCAAGCTATGACCCTATCTTTAATATAAATTTTTGTCAGTTTTTGACCTAAAGAACTGGGTGTTTCATGGGCAGAACGAAAAAAAGTTACTATAAAAGGTTCAGTTTTTACTATGTCCTACTTTGCACAATCGCCAATTATGTGATTTAGGAAATATGTTCTGCATCCTTACCATTTTCTTTTTATACATATTTTCCTCCTCAGGTTAAATATCTTGAACACTAAAAAGAGGCTAGCCTATTTCTGTAATTTTTTTTTTAGTTTTTAAAGGTTGTTAAAGATTTCTTTTTACATGATTGTTATTACATCATTCGTTTTCCCTAACAAATATTTTTTATTTGAAACTGTTGGTTCTTTTATTCATTTTTCATATGATTTGTATGTTAAGATTCAACTATGTATTATGATGCACAATGCCGACATTGTATTACAAAGTATTAATTACGTGGGTTCTTATATTTGTTATTTACCGCCTTTACTCAAGAACAATGGCTTCTGATTGGCACCCCCGAACACAGATATTGACAACATAGGGAAACCGCGACCATCAGGGCCGGCTAGATAGCTCATTTGGTAGAGCGCCGGCGCATTAATCCCGAGGTCGCAGGTTCAAACCTCGCTCTAGTCAATTTTTCTTTGTTCAACCCAAAATTGTTTAAAATTTACCCCGTTTCCTTTGTGGTTTATTACTTTATTCAAGAGCAGTACATAGTACTTTAAAACCCTATCGGAAAAATCTCCTACCAACTGGCTCTTTCCACGAAATTCCATGGGAGATGAAGTCCACAGTAAACAAGCCATGGGGTTTTCCCACATAATTAGCTTTATAAACAGAAGAAACCCATGTACCCAATGCTAGCCTAGAAGGAATGGGACTTTGTGGAAGTTTGTGGTCTTCGGTCCACACTTGACATCACTCACTTGAATGTTCCCCGTGCAAACAAAGTTCTGGGTCAAAAAGCATTCAGTGTAGCTGGACCAATGATTTGGAACAATCTTCCTCCTGTCATTAGGGGATCTGTTTATAGTTCATCTCTATTTCGTAAAGCTCTTAAGACTCGCCTCTATCCACGTTAATTTCTTGTAATGTGCGCTATGATCTTGATGGAATAGCACCTTATAAGTTTTAATTTTTATGTTATGTTATGTTTTATGATGATTTTAATATAAGCTCAGTATTAAAGATTAAAAATAAGAACGGTGATCATCGAGAAACACAATTATTACTTTCAATGTGGAAGCATGCTGATTTATTAAGCTTAGACTAGCATCAATCCTCCAAATGTCGGACACTGCTCACTTCGTACCCGAGTCACTTCGTATTCAAGTCAAGCCATACGTGTATGACATGACTTATGTACGAAGTGATCTGGGTATGATTTTTTGGGTACAAAATGACCGACATAAAATCCTCCAGAGGAATACGTCCATGTAAATACCATCCAGAAAAATACAATTTGAAACCCCTCACGTTATTTTGATTGCAGAAGACGATTTAAGCACGTTGCACAAAATTCATGACAAAACCTTAAACAAGTTTTTTCACAAAAATGTGACCATTTCATTTGATGAATTTTGCACAAGTTGATTGCATGACGTGTTTATTGAATGAAACACACAGGATGGGAATGAATTAACTCTTCAAAAAATCAAAAATGTAATCTCCATTTAAAGGCAGGGTGTATTTTTGGTAATTACTCTACAAGTTAATGACCATAAAAACTTACTTGGTAAAGAGCAATGGAGTGCTGTTGATGGTATAAAACATTGTTAGAAACGACCCCCTTTGAAGTAGTGTAGTTTTAGAGAAAGAGGTAACTTGCACCCCCAAAATTTGAATCTGAGAAAGGCTTCAGGTCTCAGGCATCTGAAAGCACACAATTTTATGCAACGAGGGTGTTTTTTTCTTTCATTATTTTGTTGCAACTTCGATGACCAATTGAGCCAAAAATGTTCAAAGGTTTGTTATTATTTGATGCACATGTTAGGATACACCAAGTGGGGGTCCTTGTCTCTGACAATTACCCAAAGTGTACCCTGCATTTAAAGACACTGGACACTATTGGTAATTGTCTTGGTGTATCCCAACATATGCATAAAATAACAAACCTGTGAAAATTTGAGCTCAATTGGTCGTCGGAAGTTGCGAGATAATAATGCAAGAAAAAACACCCTTGTCACACGAAGTTGTGTGCTTTCAGATGCTTGATTTCGAGACCTCAAAATCTAATTCCGAGGTCTCGAAATCAAATTCGAGGAAAATTACTTCTTTCTCGAAAACTACGTTACTTCAGAGGGAGCCGTTTCTCACAATGTTTTATACTATCAACAGCTCCCCATTACTCGTTACCAAGTAAGGTTTATGCCAATAATTATTTTGAGTAATTACCAATAGTGTCCACTGCCTTTAAATGTTGTCTTGTTACATTTTGACTATGGACCGATGCTGTCATTATCAATACTCTATTGACATTTGTTTAAATCAATCACAACCATGTGCTCTCGTACTTGACACATTGGGGTCAAGGTTTGACCTTTGTCTGCTATTCCATCAATGCACATGTACTGAATCCACATCTCACAAAATGACTTGTCGTTGAACTTTAAGACACTCCCAATAGAAAGGGACGATTGCTTGTCATAGAAGTTGACTTTCACAAGGAACACTGAAACTGCTGTAAGGCCCGCAAATGAAAATACTTGAGAAAATCAGATGTGGAATGTTTTCTACCGGTCTTTATAATCCAAATTATATGATGAACTTGTATATTCATGGCTTATTTTCATTAAGCGTGTAACCACAATAACTAAGCACAGAAATAAATTTGCATTTAGTAGCTAAAACTTTTGAATATATGGGAGACTTGCATGGTCTGTTGTAAAGCACCTCATTCGCCCCTTGCACGGTCAGCCATTTGTGTGTAGAGCCTCGAATTGGGGACAGCAGTGAATAGAAGCATTATATAACTCTGTATTGTCACAGTAATGTAATGAAACTTTCATCCAAACAGATACATAAATACAATACAAATGAAGCATGAAGTCAAGGCTCTACACGCACATGGCGGATCCGTGCAAGTAGCGAATGTCCAGTACCCCCACAGCCATATGTACCACAGGTAGAATTTGAACCCGTAACCGTCCACGGTATGTTGATATCCGATTCAAAGTCCAAAAGACGAGTACCATATAGTACTTGGCTATCTGAGTACAAGTATGAGTACAAAGTCATTTTTTCAGTCGAGTATCAAGTATGGACTTCAAGTACTAGTACTTTGCTAGCCGAGTATGAGTGGATTCAAAACGTTACTCTGGGAGTACTCGAGTTTGAGTACTGAGTACAAGTACTAGAACTCTGTTAACATCTCACTTATAAGAATACTTCCAGCTTGGTTGGTTGATCCCCCTTTTTGGGATCAAGTAATTTTTTAGGGGAAAAGAGAACCAAAGCAATTTTCCTTTTTCTGGGGAAAAGTAATTGTGAGTACATTGTAATGGAGTTTTTGTATAATTTGTTGCTTGTATAAGGTGTAGTTGAAATTGACTCTTTTTAAGTTTTATAATTTCGATGGGATTTGTGCATAAAAATCTGTTTTCAAAAGTAAATGCTACTTTTAAATTTTATTGATGTTAAAACTTACCAATCATCAAATAAATTGGGCTGTTTTTCCCATTTATAAAAATAAAGTTGTATAATTAATTGAAACTTTTCAAAATTATGGTGAATAATTTATACCTTAATGATGTAGAAATAAAAATCACTTTGGCGATCGTAATTTTGTAACACCAGAATCAAGATGATGTAGAAAAGAAAAATTACTGTGGCAATGTTAACTTAGTAACAGTGAAAGAGAATATTCCAAAACTAAAGTACGTGACCTGAAATTGTACATTATCTTGATCTGTTGAGTTTTCAATAAAAATTATAAATCTTTTGGTTTGAGAATAAGATTGTTTGTCTTGTCTCCAAGTACCACACAGTGATGACACATTTTTCTTTTTAATGATGAATGCCCAGTTCTATCTGACTTTGCAAACACATGTCACATATTCATAATCAGAGGGCAAATATCTTATGCTTAAGCATGATATAGTGCTTAACAAATTTCTGCTAAGCAAAAGTTTGCAGGAAACCTGTCCCAAATGGTACATTTGACACAGCATTTTGGCTGGTAACCGTATTCTAGTAAGCACAATTGTTTTGCGCTATGCAAATGTTTGTGCTTAAGGCCATGTCACACGAGGCAATTTACAGGCAACCAGTTCCAGGCAATCTCCAATAAAAACATCATTCGTATTTCAGTTTTCTCATTATTTTCCTGGGGATAGTGAGTTACAGTTAGAAGAATGTCTCTTGTGCTGCCAAAGTGTTCCTTTTGCATGCAATGCAGTTGGGTTGCCTCCAAGTTGCCTGAAGAAAAATTGCCCTGCGTGACATGGCCTTTAAGCAGCTGAAATTGGGCACAGTTTATATATTTGAAGGTATTATCTCGGTAGTAAGTTACTGTCCACAGATACAAGCACCACATTATCACCTCGGATGAACAACTGGTTCACGTGCCTCTTTCTAAAGTCTTCAGGTTTAATCTTCAATCTCCCACCCCTCACCCCTTCTGTAGTTCTAGCTTCACTTTCAGCGTGTTCAACACTTCCGCTTGGATCCGTCTCCTTGTGAACCACAGCCTTGCTGTGTTGTGTAATTTCACATTTCACCGCTGAACTATGCTCTTCCTGACATTTGATGTCAATGACCTCATTTGACCCTTCAGCCAATTGTTCTGTAGTAGTTGGTTGACCAATATCTATGAATTGAGAATCTGTGACCGATTGTAAGTCTTCTTTCTTTACTTCAGTTTCTCTTGTCCCCTCCTTCTCCTCTTTCCTTTCCTCCTCATCATCGGAGAGCGTTGTTAACTCCTTCTGCAAAGCAGCAAAATGCTTCTGGAGAGATTCAGTGTCAGTTTCTGTTGCCCCCTCCACCTCTTCCTCATCATCGGAGAGCGTTGTTAATTCCTTCTGCAGAGCACAGCAAAGCTGAGATGAGATTCAGTCAGTGTTGTTGTCCCCCCCCCCCCTCCCCCCCCTCCTTTCTCCCTTCCTTTCCTTTCCTCCTCATCATCGGAGAGCGTTGTTAACTCCTTCTGCAAAGCAGCAAAATGCTTCTGGAGAGATTTAATGTCAGTTGCTGTTGCCCCCTCTCCCTCTTCCTCCTGTGCCTCTGTTTCATCATCGGAGAGCGTTGTTAATTCCTGCTGTAGAGCAGCGAAACGCTTCTGCAGCAATTCAATGTCATCTTCATCCTCTGTCAAGACACCTTCATCTGCTTCCTCTTCTGTTTTTACCTTTCTTGGCAGAGAATCTTGCAAATCTTTTTCACTCGTCTTCGCCTTTTCATGTCTCTTGTCCTTTTTTCTTTCTCCGTGTTTAGAACTTCGATCCTGCAAATCTTTGCGACTCTTTCTCTGGGTGGCTTTCACTCTGAGCTCTTCAGAATCTTTTTGACTGCTCTCCTGCAAACCTTTGCAACTACTCCGCTGTGAACCTTTGCGACTGCTCTCCCGTGATTCTTTTCGACCTCTCTCCTGCGTAGCTTTTTGACTGTCCTTCTCTGAACCAGTACGACCGCTCTCATGCGAACCTTTGCGAGTATACTCCTGTGAACCCTTTGGAATGTGCTTCTGCGAGTCTTTGTGAAGGTCCTCCTCTTTGTATCCCTGTGAAGGTCGGTGACTTTGTTCCTGTGTGTGTTTGCTTCTTCTCTCCCGCAAATCTTTGCTTTTGCTTTGGTCTGAATGTCCTCCGTCTCCGGAATGTGAGGAAGATGGCCTTGCTCCTCCGTCTGTTGAACCAGACTTTTCTAATGTCCGGGGTTTGTCCCTTTCTGGCAAACTGGAAGCCCTTTTAGGGTGTGATGTTGAAGCTGCAGTCTCCCTCTGCATTGGTGCTTTTGAATTGTCAGACTCCATCAATTTGACGGAATCCTTTGGATTATATGTTGCACTCTCCATTATCTGATGGAAACAAGAAGACACCCAGTTAAAAAATGTTTCAAGCCAAACCATTTGTGCTGATTTGGGATACTACCTCATCTCTTCAACCCATAAAGGAACTGGGTTCCTAAAAATGAGCTATTCTCCAATTTCTTAAAATTAACAAAAGACAGCATCATGATTCATAGTTCCTGCAATTTAAATTGGAAAACACTGCAATGTAAAGTTATAAATAATACTGGAACCAGTAGCTCTCGAGTCGATCCAGCCGACTTGATCTTTGCTACTTTTCAATGTAATAAGTTTGTGTATATATACCTTTGAAAATGTCAATTTCTCTTCATGGTAAAATCGTTGACCAGTAGAGGGCCTCCTCCATGTTTCATCCACATCGACTAGGGCCTTGGAGGAAACAGACAGAGTATGGTAAGTATGATCTTTAAATTGTGATTTTAGATTGTAATTACCATAAGATGCACAGACATCGATTTAAATTTACCATATTGAAGAATTTGTCGAATGTGACTACGTATCCGGTGCAGATGCTTCGTAGTCCCTTGAAAGACCTTGTACAGACCCGAACCTTACAGCGTTGATTCATGCAGCGATACAGTACTGATAAAGGTCCTGCGGCATACTCTGTAAACAAGGAAACAGAAATAAACAAAAAGGGGTCGTTATTGGGCTCATTTTTTGTTTCATATTTTGCTTTTGATACATTTCATCATCAAGCCTGGAATTACACAGAGGCCATGGCCTCTGTTGCCTTGGTGTTGGGCCTTGGTGCCCCTTCAAAAGTTTGCCAAAGACTTGAAGATTTGCCAATGAAAGTGCCCTTTGCGAAATAAAAAAAAAGCGGCCTTGCCCTTTCAAAGATAAAATTCCAGCCCTGTTTCGTGTTTCCTTTTCTTAGTTGTGTACACAATTATATAAGCACAGTTGCTCCAGGATCCCAAACTTTCAATTTACCCAGTCAAATTCCCATGGTTAATTACTTTATATTTTCCAACTTTTCAATGATCTGACAATAAAATCGGACTTAACAATCAATTCACCTCAAAAATAGGGACCTCAAACTCAAACCAATGTCATTATAAAACCTTCAAACATCTAAGGTACTTTAACAATAAAATATGGCTTTATGAAGGGAAAAACAGGAAAAAAAGTACATACTCTATACAGATTTAGTTTTTGTTTTTGGAAACCATATTAATACTTTAAACCTTGCTTTTACCAAGGTCCCCTTTTTCACCAAACAAAGACGGCTTTAAAAATTCCATTGTATAAAAGCCTAGTTCACTAATGTTACTATTAATAGTATTATACAAGTGATTACACTTCCTCTTCTTGTACTTTTATTTTCTATCCCTTTTTACAAACCTGACATTCTTGTAAGAGCATTTCTGTAGATTACGGGTTTGTACTTTCGTGTGTCAATAAGCATGTCCTTAGTTGCTCGGAATCCTGTCCCAAGCTGTACTGGTTCATTTCGCTTCTGATGGGAAAAGTTCAACAAAAATTCGGAACCAGGAATCAACACCAAAATATTAAGTTAAACATTTTTAATTTCAGTTTGAAAGAGATACAGTTGATAAATGCTTGAGTTATTTATTAATTAAGTTTGACTTTAGTCTTAAAATTGATACATTGCAATACAGGAACTGTTTTATTTGCATTTTTAGGACCCTTGTTTTTAGATGAACAAGTTTCTTTAATAAAAGGTTAAGATACTTGAATTGGAATTGGTAATCTACGACAATTATGGGGAAAAATGGGTTGACGTTAAATGTATTGTAAAGAATTGTTTTTATCCTCCTTTGTTCCTATTCCACTTTCAGTATGTTTGTTTTTGTTTTTGTTTTTGTTGTTTTGTTTTGTTTTGTTTTTGTTTTGTTTTGTTTGTGTTTTGGTGGGAATGGGAGTTCAATTAATCTCACCGATCGGTAGCTCTGAATTCCTAGGTCTCTTTGAGGGTTCTCTTGTGCCACCGACCTTGAAGAACCATGGGACTGCCCGCCGGATGATGAGGCGCTCCCCCTGATCCCGCCGCCCCTTCCAGCCTCTCCTCCTGGGGCTCGGACTCCCCCTTGCCGGGCTTGTTCACGACTGCCTGTAACCTTTTCATACTGGTACAAGTTGTCGAACACTGACGCCCCGGGGAATGGCAGAGCAATCCTAGAGGAGTATAAAGCTTTTAAAGGATTGAAATGGGGAGACAATGGGTTGATTTCTCCCAGTTCTTCGTTATGGGGATCAGACATCGTTTCTTCGCTCATGGGCGCAGCCATTTTGAATGTGAAATTCAAAACCAGAGCTATTTAATTTTGACACAATGTTGTTTAATTTATTTCAAAATGAAGTTTATTTTTTATCATTTTTAAATACTAACACTATATTTATATTTAATATCATTTAAACAGATCTACCTTTTTTTAAAAATATTGCTGATTTATTTTTGTATAATAAAAATAAACTGAATCATTTGCGTGACAACCGGGTTATATAGACTGGTACCCGTTTATGCGTTTTTTTATTACGTGTGTATTAGTTTTACCGTAAAAGGTATCAGACTGCGCTCACTACCGACTGTCAAACTGCAAAATTAATCTTTCACTTTTTTCAGTTTTTATTTTGCTCATTTCGTCGGTTCAAAATGCCTCCAAAGAAAGGTAAAGGTAAAAAGGGCAAAAAAGGAAAAAAGGATGACGGGGAGGAAAGCTATGAAGCTCCAGAACCGACTGAGAAGGAGAATTTGTTGAAAGCAGAGTGAGTAAATATATTAATTTTTAGGAAGTCGAACTTTTCAATTCAAGTTTTAGTTTTTGAGTCATGCCTATTTTTTATTTGCCTTGAACTTCAAGTTGAAGGATTCCAATTGTATTTACTTTCCGTGACATTTGTCATGTTTGTGACTTGGTCATCATAATCATAAACATTATATCCATAAAGAGCTGCTTCTGAAGTTCTTTTCAGACATTTGCCAATGTGAATATTGAAGTTGAACAAGTTGTCACCATGATCATTGTCGTCGGATAATTGTTTAAAGGAACATTACAGAATTGGTTTTTGCCAACAAAACCGTTAAGCACTTTATATATTCCACCATATACTTAAACTGACAAACCTGTAGAAGTTTGAGATCGATCGGCCATCTGGGTCACGAGAAAATAGTGAAAAACTGATTACACATTTGCATGTGTTATACAAATGTACAATACATGAATAAAACGCTCATGAGCGATAAACTCCAATAGGAAATTAGTTTTATTTATTTCTCATCAAATATGGCATTTCAGACAGATATATTTCTAGGGATGTTTTCTACTATCATCATCATGAGACCGTGTAAGTTTTATGTAAATCTGTGATCTCAAAGAAAATTTTAATTACCAGTTCTGGAACGTTCCTTTAATTAAGAAGCAAGAAATTATATATTTTGAACACTCGTTGTATGCGTGAATTTGGAGCGCTGGGAACAGATGACAACAACACTACAGTAGTAGCAGTTTATGGGTGTTCATAATAATATCAAATCTTCCCCATGAACAAGGTGGCGCATTGTTACTGTGAAATTGTTTTCCAATAAGGCTAAATTTCTGTATCCGGCCACCACTTTATCTCCCCTAAATTAGGTCAAATTATATCCTTACCTGTCCAGAAGGGTTGACGAGAATGTATACAGAGAGGCACAGGCACTTTGAACTATTACAAAGTGTCAAAATCAGGAAAAACAAGCAATTTTTCGGGTCTATGTGGGCTTGACAACGCAGCTCTGTACACCCCCAATTTTTAGTTCCTGTGGGCATGAGTTCCGTAAGCGATGAAATGAAATTTACTTTTTTTGAAGGTAAAAATTAAGCATTTTAGCTACCAGTTCCTCAAGAGGAATATTAAAAATGGGAAATAAAGTCCAACATCCATTAAAAAATCAAATAAATCCCTTAGAAAGTGGTGGCCGGATACTGAAATTTCCAAAAATGAATAGGACATGCGAAAGTGTATGTCTTGATGCGTTGTGTTTTTATATTTTTTTATTCATTCATTTTTTAATTTGTTAAGTTTATTTGCCGGTTTTGTTCTCATCAGGTTGGATTCTCTCACTGAGGAACTTGCAAGCATCAAGAAGAAGGTGGAGGAACTGTATCCTTAAAAACAAATAAATACCTGGGTCGCTTTGTAGTTGAACCATTAGGACCAATTTTTTGCATTCTAGTTTTGTTTGTGCCCATTTCGGTTGTCATTTTGATTTGATTGAAATTCTGCAAATGGCAAATGTTACACGGCAATAAGTTTAGATAAGTTAACCAAATTCAATAAGCAAGGGCATTTTTATTCAAACACCTGTAGGTCTATACATCGTTTTACTGTATTTCAGTTTGACTTTGATATGGGTTGACCTGTTTAAATACTACTTCGCTTGATTTGGGATAGATTTTTTATATAGATGTACTCATTTGCAACTCAGAATTTGGAGGGAAAAAACCACAAGACTGTAGTAGGGCTTGTAGCTCAAAACTTTTACTGGACCAGAAAATTTGTTAAAAACCAGAACCAAAATGAGAAAAACACAGTATCACAATTAAACTGTTTTTATCTGAACAAGCACTAAGACTAAGATAAGATTTATTTCATTTGTCTTTTCGGTAAAACTGTCATACTTAGCAGAATTGAAAGATATTTATCAGACTCAAAGCCAACAGTTGATTGAACATACGTTTTAAAATTGAAGATGAGGTGAGGTATTCAAAAACACAACACCACGGACTTGTCCGGTCATAAGTTTACTGGCCCCACAGTGAAAACACTGGCCTCGGGCCTGCGTTTCAGTGTTAATTTAGAGCCCTGAATACTAAATTGTAATTTTTAAACTGTTTGCCATTTGACAAAAAATTGTTCTTAACAAATTTCCCTCAGTCGGAAGGAGAATGAATGGCTACAACAGGAGGCTCATCAAACTAGGGTGGAAAGTGTAAGTCTCTTTGGGTGGAGTAGCATTATTATTGAAGTCTCTTTGGGTGAAGTAGCATTATTATTGTTTGCAATTTCTGTCGAGCGCCTTACAAGAAGCCACTTTCATTAGCTTTTTTTTAAGCCCTTCATGTTTTCATTCTTGAATGTACCTCAGTTCACGGCCGAGTGGTTAAGAGCAACGAACTCAAGCTCTGGTGTTTCTGATCAGCAGAGTGTGGGTTCGATACCCGGTCTTGACACTTGTGTCCTTAAGCAAGACACTTAACCATAATTGCTTCGTCCTTCAGATGGGACGTAAAGCCGTAGGTCGTGTGTGTTGTTATAAAAACTATCAATGTTTCGATTTTCATGTTTCCATTGTTGAATGTACCTCAGTTCATGGCCGAGCGGTTAAGTGCACCGAACTCAAGCTCTGGTGTTTCTGATCAGCAGAGTGTGGGTTCGAGAGCCGGTCTTGACACTTCTTTTCTTAAGCAAGACCCTTAACCATAATTGCTTCGTCCTTCAGATGGGACGTAAAGCCGTAGGTCCTGTGTGTTGTTATAAAAACTATCAATGCACGTAAAAAGACTCAAGTACACACTTATCTCTAAAAGAAGGGGTTCGCCCCGGTGTGTCTGGCAGTGCGTTTATCTTCAATCATGATTTGAAGGCCGCACTCAAAACACAGAAGTTATTGCAGCATAATATGCAGCTTGTTTCCTCATTGGGGATTTTGATCGTTATCTTTCCAGCATGAATACATGTCTTATATGTCCAAGAAGGCACACAAGCGTCAGACCACCATCGTGACATTGAGCGATCAGAATCAGCAAGAGATTCGTATGATTAACGAGCAAAAAGAACAAATGCTACAGGAGTACGAGGATAAGAAAAAAGGTAAGTGCCTTACACTATTACCACCCCTGTTCATTTGGGCCTTAAGCATTCCTGAAACCATCTCAACTCCTTTAAAAAATAATAATAATAGCTAGTTCTTATACAGCACATTTTACAATAACGTATCAATGCGCTTTACATTAGTGCCCTGGTCATTGGGCCAATAACATTCCTTTAATCTTTCTCAGCTCCCTGTATACAGCCCGGGCTGCCTTGGCGCTCAGAAGGCTATTTCAAACACAATATCAACCTCTACCCTTGCAGGTACCCATTTATACCCCTGGGTCAAGAGTATCTTGCTCAATGAAACTTGTGTCTTCGAGCAAGGTAATTTATCATAATTGCTTCTCTAAACCACTCGGCCACATGACATACCTTTGGAGTATGCAGCACCGGCAGCCCAATGGGCACACAGGTTGCTAATCATTCACATCAACAATCCCTACCCTCGCAGCTTGTACCCATTCACTCCTTGGTGATAAGAAGCAATTATATTTATAGTTGAAGTGTCATGCTCAAGGACACAAGTGTGACGATCAGGATTCAAACCCACACTCTGATGACGCAGCCATCAGAACTAGGGTTCATAGCTCTTGACCACTCAGCTTTGAATCTATTTCTTTCGAATTTTTTTTCCAGTTCTCAGGGATACTTTGATGGAGAAGGAAGCAGAGCTTGCCAAGACGAGGAAAGAGCTGGATGAGCTTGAGGAATATAAAGTGAGTTAATTGATGCACTCTTGCTCTGTCCTTTTTCTCTCGGAGCTTAAATACGCTTACAGAGGGAAGGTGAAGAAGCTTTCTAAAATATTGTGCCAATAAAATAAATTGTGCATTTACATATCACATTGGTTGACAAATTAATTATATTGTTTCACTTTTGGGCAATTTGTTTAGATTTTCACTATAGTTATGTATGATAAGCACTGAATTTTCAGTGCGATGCAAGATTAAAATTCCACAGCACCTCGTGTAGAATTTGAATCCACTACCTTGTCATTCTAAAGCCGGGTCCATTTTTATGGCGATGCTAATTGTAGAGTTTTGTGCTTATGACGCCTGTACAGCGTGTATATCTGTTGGCCATAAACGCAGAATTCCGCGGTAAGCCGTGTCATGAACATTTGGCCCAGATGTCTTATTAAACACTATTGACCCCTTACACGACGCGGAACGCACATCCTCAAAATGCACGTCTACCATTTCTGCCATTTTGGGAGTTATTTCCTCTGCGTAAATTTTGACTCCCAAAATGGCAGACAAGATAAGCGTGCATGAGGCGATACACATCAAGGAAGGGGTCAATACCACAAAGCTTGCCTGAGTGTAATGAAAGGCCAGCTCAAATCAAATAATTACTAGTGAGTACCGCTACAAAGGGCCCTGTTTATCAAATGGTTTGAAATTTGAAATTGACAGCGCCTTCAAGAAGGCCAGGTGAAGAGGATACGAGACCTAGAGAAGGAAGTTCTTAGGATGCGAGGGAAACATACGGAGACCATCCAGAAACTCAAGTCTCAATTCCTGAAGGAGAAGAGAGAGTACCAGGGAGAATCCGAAGCAAAGATTCAGGAGGTTGGGAGGCAGGCAAATAAGGTGAGTGTCTGTCTCAGTATTAATTAAAGGCACTGGACACGTTTGGTAAGCATAAAAACTGACTTGGTAACAAGCAACGGAGAGCTGTTGATAGTATAAAACATTGTGACAAACGACTCCCTCTGAAGTAACGTAGTTTTTGAGAAAGAGGTAATTTCTCACTAAAATATTTGAATCTGAAAAAGACTTCAGGCCTGAAGCCTTTTTCAGGCATCTGAAAGCACACAAATTTGTGCAACAAGGGTGTTTTTTCGTTCATTATTTTCTTGCAACGTCGATGACCAATTGAGCCCAAATTTTCACAGGTTTGTTATTTTATGAATATGTTGGGATACACCAAGTGAGAATACTGGTCTTTGACAATTACCAAACGTGTCCAGTGCCTTCAACTGACATCAGTCTCAAACTGGGCCCGATTTCAAGCCAAGAAGTCATGAACTTGGGCCTTGATTGTAAAAATATTGAAATGGTGGAGCTGACAAACACGTCACTTCGGAGCGGACCAATCATAACACAGCTATGGAAAGCTTACGTCACTGCCCGTTTATCCAATGAAATCCTTGTATCCAATGAAATCATTGGGTTTGTAAAACCAGTACCTGTCTTTTTCCTTGTGGATAAAGACAGGGAAGCAGTCTATGGTCTCAGTCGCTTTGTGGCTAGCCTATTTAGTGATGATTACTGATTTGTTGCATTCTTTTTCGTTCACTAAACAGGAGGCCATGCATTGTCTTCAAGAGCACACTACTCGTATCAAAGATGAGAATCGAGATCTCAGACAAGAGCTACTCAAACTCATCCAGAAATCACGTGTGCTGAACGAGCACAAGGTTCAGCTGTCCGGACAACGTAAAGAGCTCCTGAGAGAACAGCAGTACGCTGCGGACTTGAAGAAACTCCACGGCACAAGGCAACATAAGGTCCTCAAAGCGTTTGGGATGTTGGAGAGTGCAGAGTGAGACGTCAGAATGTAGCTCCTGAGGAAGGTTTGTCTGGTCGATAGAGCAACAATGGTGCTCCACCTCTTGATCCCCTTGCACCAACGTCACACTCTGATCATCTGCCACGCTCGCCGTTTTGGGAGTCAAATTGCACGTACTGTAAACAAGATGGTGTGTAGTAAACGCTGGCTCAACTAAAATGCACACTGTATAACTCGCGGGGACATCGACACCCAAAATGGCGCAACTGAGATTATTGTGGTGATGACGTCAGGTGAATTGGGGCAACTGTTTCTGTGAGTCTGATTTACGTTTCTTCTACAGAATTTGGAATGTTAAAATGTTGTTGGCGATTTCGGGAAAACTTTTCACCGCGTGTTGTTACAGCCCTTCCTCGCAGCTTTGTTGGGTTGCACATTTTTGAATCATCAGGAGAAGAGGATTCACCAGTTTAGGTATTTATTATAATGTACAGGTTCGATGAATTTCATTTGTGCCTTGGTGCCTCTTGAAATGTTCCAGTAGAATTTTAAAAAGGAAAAAACTGCCTTACCATTACAGGAAGAAAGTACTACCGGGCCTGCAAGACTTTTTTATTTTCAACTTGGCGTCATCTCTAATCAGCTTGATTCTTTTGTGTGTGTGTGTGTGTGTTGGAGTGGATCGGATTTCAACAAACCGCAGTACATTAATGAACATGATGACAATAAAAAAACAATTTTGGGTCCTCCATTGGTAGCAATTTTATAACCAGTATGACAAGCCTTTTTTAAATTACACGAATACATTCCGTCCAACATTTAGTTTTTCAAGTGATTGTATATAAAGTAGCTTTAAAAAAATCAACCCGAGGTGCTTAATTTATTTTCTCCACCCAATAATTACTATGTGTTAATAGATTACGCTAGTTATATAGTAACGGAGTTACCCTCTCGTTACTGGGTGAGGTTTTTTTCTGTCTGAGATGTTAGGTGGTGTTAGGTCTAAGGCATGCATGCTCTAGAATGTAGAAGGGGTTCGATTGTAAAGTGGCTGTGGTTATTCAGGGCTTTAATTTTACACTGGACGGCAGGCACAAGGCCAGTGATTTTAGCGCTGGGCCAGTAAACTCATGACTGGACAAGTCCCGCGGTCTTGTGTATTCCAATAAGATAATAATACCTCACTGTATAACAATATAATTATGTTCAAATGTTGACCAAATCTGATAAATATCTTTCAATTCTGATTGGCCCGATGCCAAAAACACTGGCCTCTGGCCTGTGGTCCTGTGTTAATTTCTAGCCTTGAAATTAAGTAAAAGTTAAATTTTGAGAAGAAAAATAAGATACTGTAGACATGTACATGTATTAAGGGAAACATTTTTTATAAAAAATTTACTTGAGAAAATATCTGAACAACCTTGAGCTGCTATTTTTTCACACACATTATTATTCTCAACACCACCAATTCTACTCGTGTGTGTTTTATGTTTGAGATGGTTTGTCTGTAAATAAGATTAAACAGTATGTAAAGTTTTTACAAAATTGTGATATTAAACCATAACAAGTTTACGCCAGGTCCAATTTGAAGTGTTCTTAACAAAACCTTTATTTCTTTTCAGCATTTTGAGTAGATAACACTTTAAGAAATCTTTTTGAAAAAAACACTAAATATTTTGCTTACACAATATTCTCAATCTTTACCGTAAAGTTATATGAATACATGTTTAACAAAAGTTATCAAACCATAAACAGTTCAGAAACGATACAAAGTAGAACCAAAATAATCACTTCTTCAAGAAATATTTGTTACACGATGTCAGCAGACTGATTTAACAAAAAAGTAGATTAGGGTTTTTTTTCTTATTATATTTTCTTCTTTTCTTTCCTTTTTTACTCAAGAACTTTGATCACATTGTTTTGAAACTGGTAAAACAAAAGGTGGAATTAAAGGGAAAGTATACCTTTGGTTTTTGGAACCGTTCGATGTTTAAATCCTGTACAATAACACTAACCTGTTAAAATTTCATTTCAAAAAGTGACCACAGTAGTGTTTTTGAGATATTGCCGAAACTCCGGAGTGGTTATGTCCAGCCAGGAAGAATAACCCATAGATAGAATAAACAATCTGAGAAACGTATCTGACAGTAACGTTTCTCAGATTCAAACTTTGGGGGATAAAAACTGATCTTTTTCCATAACCACATTATTTCAAAGTAAAATGATTCTCAAAATGCTTTATACTATTGAAAGCTGCTGTACTTGTAACCAATTAGGTTTTTATTGCCATTAATTTTAAGAGTGATTACCAAACATATACCTTCCCTTTCATAACAAGAAGTTGTTTGGTTTTCTTTGAAAGATGACCATCGGTACTCGTGACTAGTTGACCAACGAGTAGAGTAGCTTGATCTCCTTTGCATACTCCAAGCCACTCCTGAATTAAAAAAAAACAAAATTATTGTCAGATTTAGTTGGAGTTGATAGATAGATATTCCCTATTTTAGATTTTTTTTATTACACATTCCAACAGCACAATTACCGCCATTAACAAGATGAATAGGAAACGAGAAGAAATGTTCAGTTTTAGATGTGGGAGGAAAACCCCAATGGGGAAAAACGCATGTCGACGCAGAAATCCACGGCCTAATACAACCAGGGCCAAGTTCCCACAAGGACTATCGTTTACCATAGTTTGACTACGTTAGCCAGAACTCTGTCTAATCAACGATGGTTAGACTACACTAGTCGACTATTTGAAACCAAACTACCGGGCATGGTTGCATGGCTGGTTATCAATAGCTGTTTTCATAGCACATTGCAGAGAGGACCAGTTATCAGAAAATGATAACGTACGTTGAACCGCCGGTCACGTTGACATGACAATACTAGAGCCCTTCATACTTCAACTTCTGAGCATGCCCTATGTTTGTCAGTAAACAACCACTAGTTAACCATTGGTCCTTGCGCGAACTTGACCCAGAATGTAATGATAGACTGGCAACAAGTCCTATGAGTACTTACTCAACAGGTGTTTCTAGGATCAGTGGTATGTTATCAAAGCGAGGATCATTCATGAGACGTCGGAATGCCTTGATGCCGATATGACCCTGACCGATCTTCTCATGTCTATCAAGGTGGCTTCCAACCTTACCTGTCAATCAAACCAAAGAATCTGGTCAGAATTGGATTAATAATGTATGTACCACTGCTTTTTGTTTGCCCCGCTGTTGGCGAAGCCACCAAAGGGGCGTACTGTTTCCAGAATGCCCTTCCATGGGTGTGTGTGAGCTTACAGGAGTGCCCTTTGACACAATGGAAAAATGGACCCCACGTGGGAATTCTTTAGAAAAGGAAATAATAGAACAACAATAGCAGGACACCACAAACCGAATCCGTAAGGTTGGTGTGCGTGTCTGTGACCTTACAAACGCGTACTTACGGCTTACTTTAGATAATGGAAAAATGCTACCCCACAGAGAAATTCTTTAGAAAAGTTATGTCCATGCAGGAAGAATAATCTGCAATTGGAATACACAATCTGAGAAACGTTTCTGACAGAAACGCTTCTCAGATTCAATTTTGGGGGATAAAAACTGATACCTTTTTCCATAACCACATTACTTCAAAGTGAAATGTTTTTCAAAATGCTTTATACTATCAACAGCTGCAGTGCTTTTCACCAAGTAAGTTTTTATTGCCATTAATTTTATGAGTAATTACTTATTGTATACAAACCCTTTAATGAAAGTTTTTGTTACCTTTGGAATCATTCAGATGAGCAGCCACAAGGTATTTGAGACCCACAATCTCTTCAAAATCCTCCATCATATCCTGGTAGCCTGATTCACTCGACAGATCAAAACCTCATAAAAAAAAGTAGAAAGGCGTTTTAGTCGGTCACAACAAATCACAAATAGAGATCTGTTACAGATTTGGTGTGGCATGGCGGTTAAGAGCACCGGGCTCAAGCTCTGGTGTTTCTGATCAGCAGAGTGTGGGTTGGAGTCCCGGTCGTGGCACTTGTATCCTTGAGCAAGATACTTTATCATGATTGTTTTGTCCTTTTGGACGGGACATTAAGTCGTAGGTCCCATGTACTAGGATTGGTAGTGCATTTAAAAGAACCCTTAGAACACTTACCACGTAAGTGTAGGGGTTAACCCTGGTGTTTGTGGCTCACATAGCAACTCTTGTTTACAGGTTTCCTTGGGCTTGCGAGCTATAGTGATTAAGTCCACCTATGAGGCATCCTTGGTTACATTACCAGAAATATATGATAACATATAATACAGCACAACAATTATGTGACATAGCAACAATTACGTTTACTTAGAAATAATGTTAGTTCAAAAGTTATTTTAAAAAAATCACAGGACTCGGGGAAAGTACTGAGTATACAGTGCTTTACACACATCGGTGTAAAACCAAAAATAACAATATTCTTTATCCCCGATGCAAATTTAACATATATTTAATTGTCGCGGTCCCCGCTGCTAAAATATAAGATTCGAACTGCCTCTAGCTACCGGGCAATCTCGGTGGTCTAGTTGGTAAGACATCTGCTCTAGATTGGCAAAGGTCGTGGGTTCAAATCCCACCCGAGTTATATGCCTGTGTTTTTTTTCACAGATCTCGAGAAAGTACTGAGTATACAGTGCTTTACACACATCGGTGTACAGGTAAAACCAAAATAACAATAAATTTTGACATCACAGTATTTGACTTACGTTTACTAAGCAATAATGTTAGTTCAAAAAGTAAAATTTCGACATCACAGTATTTGACTTTGATTGATAAGGGATCCAGGACTTCAGCCTACCTGCAGCAAATGCATGACATGTATCCAGACAGACCCCGATCCGGGACTTGTCCTTCACTCTTTCAATAATTCCATGCAGCTCCTCAAACTTTCCTCCAACTGTGTTCCCCTGACGGCTCATGTTCTCAATCACTAGAACGTAATGAGCATAAATTACCATTAGTTTGTTACCCTGCACGAAGCCATCGCACAGTTTTGACAAGTACGTTTGTTTGTTTGTTTGAAAACAATGGGAGACTTTGGAACGCTAGGTGGCAGCAGACTTACCAGGTAAATTTCCATTGCTTATGTAGTTCTGATCATGCGCACATTACCGAGAACAATGGATTTACCTGGTAAGTCTGCTGCCACCTAGTGTCACCAAAAGTCTCGCATTGTTGTGAACTCCGCCCAAAATTCAGCCGACAATCTCAAATTTACAAGTTACCTACAGAGACCTAGCCAGACACCTAGCCTAACTTCCTCCCCCCCCCCCCCAAAAAAAAAAAAAAATCACTGTTGTTTATTTTTGATTGCCACATTCAAAATAAGGCCATCAAACACGTAGAAAATCTTTGACAAAACTTAAACCATTTTTCGTTGTTCTCTCTCAAATGTGACCAATGACATTTTCAAAGGTTGGTGGTTTGGTGTGTTTATCTGTAGGCTGAGAATGACTTTACTCTTCAAAAAAATAAAAACAGTCTAAGGTTTTTTTGTTTTTTTTCAAAATGTGTACTAAATTGGGTACAACAAAATGTTGGGTAAAAAGGTGTCAAAACAATTTGCACAGTTTTAACACCAGGCTTGTCTTAACCCTCTAGTCTACCACTGCCAGGATTATAGACCGTGCAAGTCTTGCGCATATTTGAACATTGGGACCCATTAAAGTGCGCGAATTTCCTTCACGCGTTAAAGCAATGTGCGTGGAACCAAAGTGGTCCCCAAAAATGTTTGAATACGCACGAGACTTGCACGGCCTATTGCAACTAACCTGTCATGACCTTGTTTGTTTGTTTGTGCACTATGTTGATGGACTCTCCTATCTTATCCAAGCATTCCTCCACTGTGATCTCACCGCACGTTGACCCTTCACATAGAATTTTCAAATAAAAATGATGAATTTCTTTTATAAATGGATGAAATCAATCTGTTGTCATCGGTGATATGTGTAGACGGTTGGATCGTGTTAAAGGGTCTGTATATGTTTGGTAATGACTCTGAAAATTAATGGCAATAAAAACTTACTTGGTAAGAAGTACAGCAGCTTTGGATAGTATAATGCATTTTGAGAAACTTATCACTTAGAAGTACTGCGGTTATGGACAAAGATATCACTTTTTATTCCCCAAAAGTTTGAATCTGAGAAGCGTTACTGACAGTAACGTTTCTCAGATTGTGTTTTCTAATTGCAGATTATTCTTCCTGCGTGGACATAACAGCTCCAGATTTTTGGCAATATCTCAAAAACGCTACCACCTTTTGAAATGAAATTGTTCACAGGTTAGTTTTATGGTATATAACTATAAAAGATTGAAACAAACAGTGGGTTCCAATTACCAAACGTATACAATCCCTTTAAAGGTAGGGTCATACTTCGGTAATGACCTCAGAAAAAATTTGGTGTAACTTTTGTCAGAAAGCTTACTTGTTATATAAAGATGGTAATGATAGTAGCATCCTGCAAAATTATTTTGTCTGGAGTGCCCTTGCAGTTGATTAAAAATTTGAATTTCCAAAGATCGCCTTGAGGAGGGCCAGTAGAAAACCATCATTGGCATAGGAGAGAACCAATGCACAACTCTACTCACATATGGCCTTAGCTGGGAATCGAACCAGGGCCACAGTGGTGAGAGGAGAGCCCTTTATCATTCCACTAGCCACCCATGCCAGCCATCCTGAGGGAAAATGGTGTAACCTTAAAGCAAAACCCACAGGCTGTTATTTGAAACCACAGCTCTGCCCATTTTGAAGCAGGGCACCAGTTGCAGCAATGTAAATTTTATGGAATTTTGGCTGGTAATCAGTTCTGTTAAGCAATATTTGTCTGTGCTTAGCAAGTTTGTGTGCTTACAGGCTTTCTTTCCAAAAGGACCACTGTTTTTAACCATACCTACCAGGGTGAAAGTTATAACGTGTCAACCCCAGCTTCTCGCAGCGATTCAACTCATCTGCCAGGGCTTCACGCGACTTTCTCAGTGTGTCCGCATTCGGCGACCCACAGTTCAGCAAGTAAGAGCCGTGCGGAAGAATAACATCTGGAGAGAACTTGTGCTCCTGACAAGCCTGACGAAACGTCTCGGCCGGTTTGTCCTCTAAGGGCTTTGCTGCCCACTGCCTCTGGGAACGGAGGAAGAGAGCAAAGGCCTTGGCACCTGTTGTAACCGCACCTTTAACTGCATTTTCTAGACCTCCTAGATGTGGACAAAAAAATAAAAAATACTTTAACAATTACTTGTAAATCACATTCTTCTTTGATGCTGCCATCTTTCACTTTGGCGGTAATTTAATTGTGTTTTATTGTAAACTGCTTTTGATGATGTGCAACAAGATAAGATCTCATATTTCCTGAAAACACAATACTTTTAAAAACCACATTCGGGAAAGTGGGCACATGTACATAAATAACAGTTGAAACCATAAGTTGAAGAGTCAACGTCATTCACCCCTAGGAAAATGTCCAGAAAAAAACTAATGCTGTAGAAAAAAATTCTTTAAAAAAACCTAGCTCCAGGATAATAAAATTTGCCAACAATCTATTGCATTTTTTTATGATGTCAACATTCGCTTTGCATTGCTATATACACATGAAGTGTGAAGTGGCCTTTTATGCGAACAGCGTACCTGCAACACTCATGTGAGCTCCAACAAACTTTGCCGCTTTTGCCATATTGTCAGTATCGCCATTCACTTCTTCAGCTTCACCCTCATGAGCCACGCCTTTCTGGGCGTCGACCGTTTCAAACACACCCTCCTTATCAACAAGCTCCCCTTCTGTTTCCTTCCTCTTCTTCCTAGTAGTGTTCAGTTTCTTCTTCTTTCTTTTCTCTGTTGTCTCAGTACTTTCAGGAGCTGAGCGTTTCCGCTTGATGGGTTTCTCTGAGATATCTGGTTGGCTCTCACTCTCTCTCGCCTTCCTTGTCTTTTTTCCGGGGGTTCTCTTTGCTCTCTTCTTGGTTTGTCTCACTCCAAGCTCATCTTGTGAGTCTTCCTGACTTTGATTCGCTGTGTCGATATCACTTACTCCTGCCTCTTTTTTGACAATCTTCCTCTTTCTTCCAACTCCAATTTCCCCTTGACCCTTTTTCAGTTTTGTCTCTTTCACAATCTTCTTCCTTGATAGATCCTCTTTGATGGTTGTCGATGGTTCTAACCCATCAGCTTTTTCCTTCGTTATTTTTTTCTTGGGGGCCTTCTCCTTTGGTTTCACAGCTCCTTGAGGAGATCTCTTACTTGTGTCTCTACTAGTTTCTATTTTAGCCCTGCTCTTTCTCAATTTGCCAACGATTACTTCTGGTGGTGTTTCCTTGTTGTCTTTTTTCTTGATTTTTTCTTTAGGAAGTTCCTGTTTGACAGTTTCTATAATCAGTGACGTTGATTCAGCGTCATCGCCGAGTCCATGGCCAGACGTTTGCCGTTTCTTCTTTTTGCCTTTGGAGATTCTTTGTGATTTGATGGTTTTATTTTCGGGCTTCATTCCAGTTTTTCTCTTTGCTACAAACTGAAATTCACAAAGACAAATTTGAAATTAATTTATGACATTATTAAGAAATAAACAAACAAGTCATAAATTTGTGTAAAGAACAGATCAAATGCCCTTGCATCCTCCTCTGTCATTTCGTTATTCATGGTAATTTTAAATGTAGGTGCTGCTATTGTTTCCCCTGGGTGTCCAACCACAATTACCTTGAGCATTGAAGACACTCAGGCAGTGTCCTTTGGCTATGTAGATGGTTTGCCAGGGTCTAGTCACATCAGACATGCATGACACTGCCCCATTTTTGATATTTCCCAGCACACTAAGAACACTATAATAACTAGTACAGTAGGCCTATACACACTCACCGACTCAGTCTATTTTTAGCATAACAACAGTTTAGTCTGAAATGTTCAGAAGCCCCTTCTGTGAAAAAACAAAACAAATTAAAGGAATATCTGAACGATACCTTCTGATTATTTGTTTAAAAAAAATTGATACCCACTTCTAAGTTCTAGTTCGTCGCTGTCCGTCCGTTTCGAAAACAAGTGGATCATCGACCAGACACCAATGTTTACATTCACAACCACATGGTGGATTATTCGATCGCATACGTCCGCAATGGCGCCCTCTAGTGTCGATTATTCTCACTAATAATTATTGTTTAGTGCAAAACATTTGGTGGCCTGACGTTTCGACACTAGCAGAGTCAGTCTTCGAAAAAGACTCTGCTAGGGTTGAAACGTCGGCCACTTATTACTTATTTTTGCATTTATACCACAGGTCCTTTTGGTTGGTAAGCAGTTTGCAACAGCTAATTCTGTTTTCTAATGTCGTTTGTGTAAGCAATTGGCCACAAGTGTGTGTGGTCATGGAGAATCCCCCCAGCGGCAGGATGGATTTCTTTTTCATCCTATGCCATTCATATTTTTTCTTTCTGCCAAAATGAATCTTTCATGATATGTCACTTGTAATTGTTTAGATTTGCAACAATAACAAAAGCATTTGAAACCTGACGTGCCAATTGTCCGGGATAAAATCGTTCCGGCATTCAAGTTTAAATGTATCGTACACGTTTGGTAATGACTCAAAACAAATAATATTAGCATAACAACTTACTTGGTAACAAGCAACGGAGAGCTGTTGATAGTGTAAAACATTGTAGGAAACGACTCCCTCTGAAGTAACGTAGTTTTTGAGGAAGAGGTAATTTCTAACTAAAATAATAAAAACTTCTTGCAAGAAGTTTTTATTCCTATCTGAAAGCACACAAATTTGTACAACAAGGGTGTTTTTTCTTTCATCATTTTCTTGCAACTTCGATGACCAATATTGAGCCCAAATTTGCACTGAGGCTTGTAATTTTATGCAGCGAACACCATGGTATTTGACAATTACCAAACGTGTTCAGTGCCTAGACTACACACTATAAGCTTATAAGCTTGAATAGTAACAAAAACGCCAGATTTTACCCACTATGTTTTAAATGGATATGCATGAAACCAGATAAGGCAGCGACCAGATCCAAACGCGAGATTTGTGGGATAAAACTTTTCTTAATGAAAATTAGAAGATTGATATGGATCAGAAGTGTCTATTTCTATGTTGAGGCACATGGAGGCTTGATTTTTCACCCCTCAAAACGTCAAAAGCTCAGAGCTTCCGGGGCTTCGCTCCCTGGACTACCAACGGGGCAACGCCCCTGGACCCCACTATCGATGTTACAGAATTTTTTCAAGTAAATTAAGAAGAGTGATATGGATCTGAATTGCTTACATAGTGTGTCTATTTCTCTGTTTTATAGGCACAATCATGGAGGCTTGATTTTTCACCCCTAAAAACGCCAAAGGCTCAGAGCTTTAGGGGAATTCGCCCCCGCCCGACCCCCACCGGGGCTTTGCCCCTGGACCCCACCATCGATGTTAATTGTTCCAGTAAATTTAGAAGATTGATATGGATCTGAATTGCTTAAAAGTGTGTCTATTTCTCTGTTATAGACACATGGAAGCTTGATTTTTCACACCTCAAAACGCCAAAGGCTCAGAGCTTCAGGGGGCTTCGCCGCTGGACCCCATCACCAGGGGCCAATGTGTCCAGAGCGGACAGTATTGCATGGCGGACACAGTTGCATCTGACACCGGTCCCTGCAACCCCAACGTTGTTTTTTGTAGAGCCCCATTATGGGTGCGCCGTTGTGCCCCCGGTTTTAGAAAATCCTGGATCCACCCCTGGTAAGGGCGCCGTCTACCCTTTTCTACCTCTTTCACTTTTTGCTCGACCGTCTATAAACTCTGCTGGACCGTGACTCAGCTCTCAGTGTATTTACATCACATTTCATGCCTCTCCATGAGCTGGCTAATAAATAGTTAAGATTTCATGATGCATGCATTTTTATGAATAGGCTAATGTGTATCGCTGGCCGATTTGAAGTGAGACATCCTTGGGGAGATAACATTGATCTACCGCCTGAAGATTTAATCTTCTTTCTTTTGTTTTCTTCTTCATTAGGCGCCCCATTATATGGCAATCAATAATATTCCAGGGGATAATGTATTCATTAATTGTAATTAGCTAGCTCATCATTGAAGTCCGTGGCGCCGATGGTGACGCGTTCATTAATTGTCGGGACTTCACTGTGTATTTCAATGATATTAATGTAACAAAACACAACTGGCTTCTTCACTAATTAAAGAAACTATCGTGGCAATCACAAGGTAGATGTATGATTTCCAATTACGTAATTGTTTGTGCAATGAGGAGAGGGCGGTGGGTGGGTAATTGAGTCCCAATAGACTCTGCTTGAAGACCGATCGTCTCAGGTAATTTTTTGAAAAATTATTATGCTAATTTGCCCCACAACAAGGCTAGAAGCCACTCTTCTTTGGTAAGGGGCTACAAGAAGAAAACATTAAGGTGGAAATAGCTCAGGGGAGCTGAAGGTAGGAATTGATATTTCTCTTTTGGTAATTACTCTGAAAATTAATGGCAATCAAAACTTACTAGACAAGAAGTACATCAGCCTTGAATATAGTATGGGAAAATTTTCACTTAGAAGTAGGCCTACTGCGGTTATGGAAAAAGATATCACTTTTTATCGCCCAAAATTTGAATCTGAGAAGCGTTACTATGACAATATTATACGTTTCTCGGAATAGGCCTAACCGCTCCAGATTTTCGGCAATATCAAAAACGCTACCACCTTTTGAAATGAAATTTTCCCAGGTCAGTTTTATGGAGTATAGGATTGAAACAAACAGTGGGTTCCAATTACCAAACGTATACAATCCCTTTAAAACAGTCTATAATTATATTGTAGGATGGAGGGCCATAGGGCATGCGGGCAAGGAGTTCCAAAGAGATCGGTACGTGGATACGGGTTGAAATGTCTCTTAGTGTTCAACATCTCAGCAAAACAAGAGTGTGTGGGTGAGAAGAAGCAGAAAGCCTGGATTAACGTTCAAACATCCCGTTAGGAGGAACCAGGTCGGACACACTGGTAACACATTCACCATGAAAATATCCGTAGAAAAGACAGAGGCAGATGCAGTGTAAAGGAATAAGCTGCATGACTGTAAGATTTTGAAGAGACTTTCAGGAAAGCTCATTACAGACAAGATAAACGAAATCATTAAGCATCAAGCAAAGAAGATTGTCAGTATTTTTTTAAAAAGTAGAATCCTGGATTTATTTGTTAGTGCTAAACTACTGTGTATTTTTGTGACCATCGAGTAGTGTTCTACACCGCACGATTTTCCCCCGATCATCGACACTAACAAAAAAGTGTGCCCATTGTTATTCAATTGCCTTGAGGGCGCCCTTTGTGAATTAACAGGTTGTTTGTTTTTCTGGTCAAGTTTGAAGAACAGCATGGATGGTAGACTTGTGGACAAGTCGTTAATGGTCTGTCGCGGTGAGATAGTCGAGTTGTGACGGTGCTCTCGCGAGATCACTGCTCTCGCGCGAACTGCTGGTTGCCGACTTCTCACTCTCGCGGGCCAGCAGTCTCGCGAGAATACCGCGGGAATCGCGGATACCGCGGGAATCGCGGGGAGATTCGGAATAGAGTCGGAACGCTATCACCGCGACAGACATTTAACGACTTGTCCACAAGTCTACATGGAAAATTAGAAGATTGGTGCACGTACGCATTGCAGGCCTGGGCGCCGTCCGCTGCTCGATCGACGGCGGGGGGGGACGACGTACACACACGCACACAGCTAGCAGACGAGACGAGCACAATGAATTTTGGACAAGTTAGCTACGTAGAGAAGAGAGAACTGCACTCGGCTCTTATTTTACTGTAAAAACTTTCAATTCAGTATTGGAAATGTCTTGTTGGAGTCATGCTGAGCTAAGACTAGAAGTAGTCAGCCATCAAATTATGTGAATTTGTGGACACTTTTTTGCATTTGGAGCCGTACTTTCACATTGTTTTCAGTGGCACAGTAACATCGGGTGTGACATCTGTGAGTATTATTTAGATAACCACCACACCGTGCGTAAACAGTTAGCCGTTGGGAGACGGATTTTTCCCCCCGATGTAGCGAGTGGGTTGCCCGGTCGTCTTCACCATGGCTTTCGCTAAAACTTCCACTCTATTGCTGGCCCTTTTCTCCGGGTTTGCCGCGTTGGTACTAAATGCCGTCGCCGTCGGTTCGCCGTATTGGACCCAGGCAAACTTCAGTGGTTCTGTCCGGAACTATTACGTCAATGGAACGGTGGAAAACCCCGTTCCAGTGCTGATTCGGAACCGAGGATTGTGGCTTTATTGTGGGTTTGTGATGAATGAAAACTACACGGCCGATTTTAGTACTGAGGATGTTTCAACTCAAACCAGTCAAGAACCGCTGGATGGTAAGTGTTTGTTGTTGCCACAAAAGATGGATTTTCACAATGTACTCGTCAATTATTATTAATATTATTTATTCGGCCATTTCTAAAAAAATAAAACACCAAAAAACCATTCAGAAAATTTAATATTATATTTTTGAAAAAACCCCCAAAATAGGTGCCGGACCTAGGTGCCCCATATCAAGTTGGCCAGGATTATCAAAAGTGTACTCAAATACTGTGATCAAAAGTCAGCTAATCAAATCACTCAACGTTATTGTTTCTGTTAAGCACGTTGTTATTTTTTAACTAAATATTTTAATTTTCATGTGAAAATATGTTCATGGTGTACAAACTACAAAGATTAAGAAAATTTGATTTACCACCAAATCAGTTTTTCACAGTGTGCTTGTTATTGTTATTGTTCAATTAATTGTTTTCATTTTAGAAAATATTTTCATGGTGTACAAACTATGAACATAGGAAACATCAAGACATTTTCACAAGACTGAAAATAAATGTATTGTTTGGTGCTGTTTTAAAAAGAAAAACTAATATTGAATAAAACCATAAATCAAAAAAGAGATTTCACATAGGGAGGCCTACGTACCAGTGTTACCACAAACCGTAATATTACTGACAGTTATTGACTTTGTATCACCACTAATTTGCCACCAGGCATTTAGTTTTAAAATCCTACTTGTAATAATAAACAAATACATTATACTCAGACTCCAAATTGCAACAACTGTGACAGTGACTGTGACAAAGTGAAAGATAAAATTTGAGCCCCAAAACTGAAAATGACGCTTCAAGCATTAGCGTAAGAGCATAACAAATTTGCATTATCTGCCACGCCTGAGTGAGGCAATCATTTGCATTGATTTGCTGTTAACGTTAATCGGTATGGCCTTTTATCCCTTAAGGTGATGAAAGGAATTACTGCACCATATATACATGTACATACTTGTATCCACTTGGTACCATAATACACATTTCTTAATAGCGCTTGATCACACCCGAGGGCATCTCAAAGCCCTCATTATTTTTTCAAGGTAAGCAGCTCTAGCTATAATTGAAATTTAAGACCCATTTATTTACAACGCACTTTGTACAGTTTATAAATACCCGGCTTTGGCGCAATCTGCAGCCAACCAGGGCAAACCCCTTCTATTAACAATAAGGGCACTGGGTTCTTATATATTGCACAAAACACTAATGTCTCATCTGAAGGAGGAAGCAGTAAAGGTTAAGTGTCAAGACCAGGACTCGAACCCGCGCTCTGCTGGTCAGAAACACCAGAGTTCGAGTCCAGTGCACTTGACTGCTCAGCCACAACACACCACGTGTATTCTTATATGCATGTCAAAGGGAAAATGTTGAAAAAATATTCTTTATTACAGTGATCGAGTGCCATTCAACGGCAAATGAAACAAGCACCCAATTTTAATTGAAAAGTTTCAAGCAAATTAAATGTATGGCATTAGGGTAGTTGCGATGATGATAACCCTCCGGTTCCTGACTGGATAGTTTCAAGGTCACCACAACTAGTGAAAAAACAGTCTCTTTTTGACATGACTCATGGCTGTAAGAATCTACTGTATTTGATGACTTTATATACTTGCTCTACAGGGTTTCATGTGAGAAAAATATAACTTTGTTTCAAACAATCTTGAAAATCCATTTCAGATTTTTTTCTCTTCAAATTTCATAAAATTATCAAAAGGAACATGACAAAATATAGTCTTTGATGCAGAAAATGTTCTCTCATTTCTCATGTACACTATCATGCCTGTGATTTGTCATGTATTTTTTCCTGATAATTCATGAAATTTCATTAGCCTCCTTTGGCCTTGACATTTTCTTGTAAGAGAGATGAACTCTCCATCACAGGTCGGAGACAGAAGACTCTGCTCTGATCTTGGTTTGATCCAGCCTGTAGATTTCTATCAATTTGTGGTGATGTAAAGAGTCCATTAAACCTCTGAAATAGCATCCTATTTTATTCAGGGAGCTTCATCTCAAGACCAAGGGGATATTTTCATCAAATTTTTAGCATTTTCATTTATGTACAGTCTTATACCCCTGATTTCTTCATCAGACCGTCACAAACCTTTCACAATTTATTCCCCTTGTTTTCTTCGCTGTTTTGCTGACTTTTGGCTTATGGTCCCATATACTCAAGATGATTGTATGGTTCGATGGGAAACACTATTGACCTGTCAAAGAGTATACTGGTTAACACTGACCAGCAGGCTCCTGTCAGAAATAAATTCCTGTTTAGAATCTTACGGGAACGCAGAGCACCTGCTGCTGATTAGTTGCCATAGAATTGATCCATTAAGATGAAGCCTTCTACACCCAAGATCAGACCATGCAGAAAATTTGATAGGAATTCAATAATTTTCTTTCACAATCGGGTAATGCATCATTTTCTTGAGCCCAGCAACACTTGTCACAGCTGAGTTCTAGTGAGGTTTGTTTTTTACGTAAGGTTAAAATAATTGTAATTTAATATTTAACAATTGTGTAATTCATGCAAATTGTGCTCTTTTAAAGGTAGGGTCATACTTTGGTAATGACCCCCCCCCCCCCAAAAAAAGCTTACTTGTTATAAAGATGGTAATGGTGGTAAGCATCCTGCGAATTCATTTTGTCCAAAATGCCCCCGTTGATTAGAAATCAATTAGTACTGTTGACAATTTTAATTTCCAAAACTCACCTCAAGGCAAGTTTTTTGGAGATTCAAATTTCCGTGGTGTCTGTTTGTGAATGCTGCTGTGGCTGGAGATGCGGTTGGTTACCGCTGTCATTTCGCCAAATGTGGATGGTTTCGATGTCTTGATGAAAATAACATGACAATTTTTTACCTTTTTCTTAACAAGTAGCTACACTGTATTCAGCTGAAACTTTCATCTTTTTCGATAATTTGGCCTTTAAATCAGCATTACGTTGACAAAACAATCTTGAACTTAAAGGGATTGTATCATGCGTTTGTTAATTGAAACCAATGTTTGTTTCATTTCTACATTGGTTACCATAAAACTTACCTGTGAAAATTTTGTTTCAATAGGTGGTGGTGTTTTGAGATATTGCCAAAAATCTGGAGCGGTTATGTCCACGCAGGAATAATAATCTGCAATTGGAATACACAATCTGAGAAATGTTAGGCCAAATGTCAGTAACGCTTCTCAGATTCAAATTTTTGGGGTATAAAAAGTGATATATTTTTCCATAACCACAGTACTTCTGGAATCTAAGTGAAAAGTTTCTTAAAATGCAATTATCCAAAGCCGCTGTACTTCTTACCAAGTAAGTTTTTATTTTCCATTAATTTTCAGAGTCATTACCAAACGTATAGAGTGCACTGTAATAAGTTATTTTTCTGCTATTAATGTATTGGATTAGATTTTTTTAACTTCCATGCAGCCTCTCTAGCGACTTGTTAAATTGTTAGAAAAATCTGGTAACTCGGGGGTTTGCCATCGAGGTGCAAGTCCCCATGTATTGGAACGTTGGGGCTCATCTAAGGGCAACATTTTGTTCCCTCGTGGGAACCCCAGATTCCCCCTAAAATTTATTAAATACGAGTGAGACCTGTACCCCATTAGTGTCCAAAATACTTGGTTCAGTTGTGTACCTCATTATGTTTTTTAGAATCGTGTACGTTTGCCACATTGGTGATGATTTTTTTAATTTTATTTTATTACGCTTCTTCACTGGCACAGCAATACAAAAGAAAAATACAGGGAACTAAAAAGAAACGATATATAAAGAATATCAATAACATATATTATATAAAAATTGTTTTAAAAGTTACAACAAATCGCCAGAGAGTGGCAAGATGAAACAGGTGACCAGCAGGTACAGAGCCATCCTACCACAGTTGAAGGGGAAGGGATGGGCTTGGGGTAAGAGTGAGGGGAGGAGGCAAACAGAAAACAATGATCAACTGAAGGGGTGCAACTTTTCAGCCAATCAGCTGATTTCCTCTTCTTTTTTCCAAAAGATTAATTATAGAAAACTTAAAATCACAACAGTGGTGTGGTTATAATTTGGTGTTTAGCCTTACTCTGATATGTGTATTAAGCACTGTATACTCGGTACTTTCCCCAGTTCTGTAAAAACAAAAAATTCACAGGCAAATCACCCAGACGGGATTCAAACCCACGACCTTTGCATTGCTATTAAAGCAGATGTCTTACCAACTAGACCACAGAGCTAGCCCGGTGGCTAGAGGCAGTTCAAATCCTATGTTTTACTCAAGCATCGGGTACCGCAATGATTTAATATGTTAATTTTGCATCAGGATAATATAATGTGTTTTTTTTTTACATGTACACTACCTCATTGATGTACTGTACATAGGTAAAACTTCTACATGGGTTAAGCAACAAACGTAGATTGTAGGTTATCTTTGCAAAAATTGGTGGCGAAGAGTTTAAACTGTAAATTTATGTAAAAAGAAAATGTTTTAAACCACCAGTTGCATGTAGGTCACTATGACATAACAACAGTTGAAGGGACCTTTAGCATACCTACATTGTAGGGGGGTGGGCGTTTTTTCCTGCAGGACCTGGAAGTCTAAATGCACTGAGTATTTGACCCAATGCACCTGGCGTTATCATTCACAATAATGTTTTGGTGCACCATTTCGGTAGTCAATGTTCCTGGGTGATTGTCTTGCACGTTTTACGTGTCTTGGGGTTCACGTGCTTTAAAAGGCTTAGTCTGAATTTACAGTTTTGGCAGTGGCTTTTGCCGGATCGCTGATCGCCGAATACAGAAAAATACAGTGCTTTTGCCCATATCCAATAAGGTCAAAGGCCAAGTTAAATGTGGGATACAGATGTGCTGTAAATTCTGTATTCCGTAAGCTCGCGGGTGATAACAAATTTATCTTCAAGCAAACGTGATGAGCAGCTTAAAATAGTGCAATGATGCTGAGTTTGAACAGCGCAATACACAGGGTGTGATGGACCGTGCAATATGGTTTAATATCACACCGTGAATCGAGGATTCAAGTTTGATTGAAGACAAAATTAATTACGTGTCGGACCTGTGGACATCAATGGCTAAATAACCATATAGAGCTTGGATAACAATATCGTTGATTGTTGAATGTATGTTGTCACCAGTGTGTCGGCCATGCAGTCTATTGATTGGGGTAGCAGATGGTGAAAACTGGAATGTTGCGAGAAACATTTTTTCCAAAGTTGTACAAAACATGATATTTGCCTTGGCTTGCTGAAATGTGATGGTACAGACAAAGAAGAATACATTCTTGTGAGGCAAAATGATATCAAACTGCAAAGATGTAATGGTACACAGTATCCTGCAAAATGATTTTGTCTGAATTGTTGAAAAATGTTTATCTCCAAAGATTGCCGGCAGGCAGCTTTTGGACTTTTCCTGTGGCGAAATAGACTGGTGCCTTTTGGATGTGATGAATATCTTAGTACATTACGTTTTAGGAATGAGACCCAAAATGGCTACATTTGATAAGCCTTTTCAATGAAATCAATACTGGTACAATCCCACTCACCAATAAATATTTTCCATGAGCGGGTAATTTCATAAAACTCAAGGTTAACCATTATTGATGTCACTTGACGTACGTATTGTACAATACGTACGTAGTTTGTGTGGGATGACCAGGTGCAGGTCATTTTTACAATGCAATAAAAGGGAGTTAGTTTTGTTTAGGTTCATGTCATGTAGATTGTGCTTACTACTGTACGTGGAGCAAAATACCTACCCCACAAGACTGCAGACCAATGATGTCTGTGATTTAAAGGGTCTATATACGTTTGGTAATGAGACTCTGAAATTAATGGCAATGAAAACCAAGGTTTTAGCCAGGTTTTGGTAAAAGGGTGTCCAAATTTGCTGAAAATTTACAAACTGGGTGTCCAAATTGTTCACTTGCAATACATTTACATAAATGACAGATAAAACAGGGTGTCCAAATTTAATACAGGGTGTCCAAAAGACACCCAGACACCCCTCTGGCTAACACCCCTCTGATGAAAACTTCCTTGGTAAGAAGTAAAGCAGCTTTGGATAGTATAATGCATTTTGAGACCCCCCCCAAAAAAAAAAAAAAAAAAAAATCATTGACCCATTATATAACCACAGCCAGAGATCGAAAGTGTTTGATTTTTCTGGAGGGAGGAATGCCAGAGGGCCAGGAGAAAAAACCCTACGGTCATTGGAGAGAACCAACGCACCAGGCCTGGAATTACACGGTGGCCATGGAGACCATGGCCTCTGTTGCCCCTGTTCTTGGCCTTGGTGCCCCTTCAAATGTTTCCCATAGACTTTCAGAGTTTCCATGGGAAGTGCCCACAAATGAAAATGGCCTTGCCCTTTCAAAGATGAAATTCCAGGCCTGACGCACAACTCTACTCACATATGGCCCTAGCCAGGAATTGAACCAGGCCCACAGTGGTGAGAGGCGTGTGCTTCTACATACTAGCCACCCACGCCATGGCACCCACACCATTACATATGTGTACATGTAGTGTAGTGGCTTGTTGTTGATTATCTTATGTAACAAAAGTTATTTTTGGACCACCAGCAAATGTTCTGATAGCTGTAGGCCTAAGCCCTGCTTACATTAAACTCTTGTAAAATATAAGTTTACATACGTGTATAATGTCATGAGAGTCTCCCTTCTCTGTCATGATTTGAATCAAAATTCACGAGTAAAACAAAGCTTGATTATTCAGATTTTCTTTACAAGAATATAGACAAAATCTTGATCCTATAGCAGCACATGTAAACTTATGCATCACTCAGGTGTACAAACCCTAGTCCCTACTTGATTATTTGTTATATTTATGCCCCCCCCCCCCACATTGAGAATATATACTTTAAGGTGATCCCTCTGCTGCCACTTCCAAGGTTGCATCATAATCTTGGGTGTGATCCCTGGCTATTATACGGCAGTTAGAGGTTGTATGGTTTCTGACTGGCACCCCTGAACAAAGATAATTAACCAAAAAGGGAGACCGCCAACATTAGGGCTAGATAGCTTAGTTGGTTGAGCGCCGGCACGTTAATCCAGAGGTCGCATGTTCAAGTCCCGCTCTAGTAAATCTTTCTTTGTTCAAACCAAAATAATAACTAAGACACACATTTTGCAGGCATGTGAGACCTCCGCGTTTATGCGGATATACGCATTTTTTATTTTCCCATTCCGCGTTTTTCCTCCGAAGCGAACTGATTAAAGAGATTGTATATGTTTGGTAAAAAGGTGGTATAGTTTTGAGATATTGCCGAAAATCTGGAGCGGTTATGTTCACGCAGGAAGAATAATCTGCAATTGGAATACACAATCAGAGAAAAGTTTTGAAAGAAACGCTTCTCAGATTCAATTTTGTTTTGCTAAAAACTGATATCTTTTTCCATAACCACATTAGTTCAAAGTGAAATGTGTCTCAAAATGCTTTATAGGCTACTATCAGAAGCTGCTGTTCTTCTCACCAAGTAAGTTGTTATTGCCATTAATTTTATGAGTAATTACCAAACGTATACAGACCCTTTAATACAGAGGTTGGTTTCTTTCCCACACGCATTCATGAAATTGCAAAGTTGCTAAAAAGTTGCTAAAAGTTACCAAAAAGCCATCTACTGCCACACCCGTATGATGCCTAACAAGTGCTCGTTTTTTTTCCCCTGCATTACTCCTTGATTTTTTGCTAATTTCTCGCTTTGGTGCCATCAGTGTTGCTCACCAGTAAGCTTAACAGCCACTTCACACATTCCTGCTCCTACCCAAGGGGGGAAACACTATAATGTTCCAAACAGGTGAGAAAACTAATTATGTCCTACATGTATTATTGCCTCGCGCAAATACATGTAGACAGTGTTTTTATATGTGTGAAATCCTGATGGATAAAAAGAGTAAAGAAACATACTTGGGGGTCGTTCGTAGTTTTTTGACGACAGAGGTGTGGGGAGGGAGGCCAGAGTTTGTCCTTTACTTTGTCAGTGACTTATAGCTAGCAGGATTATTTAGCTTGTAATTTCACTAGTCAGCCAGCTTTTCCACTAAGTCCATATTTCATATTAAATAGAGAAATTTGTCAGCCAGCCAAACAACTTGGAGGGAATTGTGACTGGTCTTGTGGTGTTTTAACTGGCATTTGGCCTGCGGCCCACTGTTTAGGGAGAATGCTGCCGGGGGGACCAAGTGCCACCATTATTGAGTAGGCACTATTCCATGCGGTGCACCCAGCTTTGAATGACAGGCATCTTTTAAAACAACGATATTGACGCAACTATATGATTGCAATAGCGTAATGTGAGATCAAACCTGTGTGCAAAGGGAAGGCAAGAATTATGCATCCCACCCAGTATTGGGAGGAAGCAAATGCTCAAGAATGGATTGGCCTCTAGTGATCGCAGCTGTGATCGATTTGAATGCGCTGAGTGGCTATCGTCGACGCTTTGAGCACTTATTCAGGGTTATGATTGGTCAAAACCCTGACCCCTAAAGTGCTCTTAATAAATAGCCTAAATTCTCCAATTTGGTGTTCAGAGATGAAGCCCGGAATCCTCCAATAATAAGAATCATATAATAATACTCAGTTATTATATAAAGCACTTTTCACACCCTTGGACGTCCCAAAGCACTCATCAGGGTTTTGCCCTTAACTTTTTCAATGACTAGCTGGCAGGACCAGTTAGTATGTTATTTCACTGGTCCGGCAGCTTTGTCACTGGTCCATATTTTGGAGTTTCCTTCAACATTGTTATTAGCATGGTACTTTATAATTTGAAGCAATGAACAATCAGTGGTTTACGTGTAGCAGTGGCAAGCAATCAACCAGCCAGCCGGACTAGTTGGACAGAATTTTGACTGGTCCTTGGTGTTAACTGGCATTTGGACAGCGGACCACTGTTAAGGGAGTACGCTGCTCATTATTTTTTCTACTGGTTTACAGACCTATTATTTTGAACAATTTTTAAGTGTATATTTTTTACATGTAGCACCTTGTAACAGCTTACAAGGTTGTGGCGCAAACCATGCCAGAAACGCCGGGAATCCCGGAAGTGTACAGGGTTCTTTTATGCACATTCCACCGGAAGGACGAAGCAATAATGGTGAAGTGTCTTGCATGTCAATATCATTCAGTTAACCCGGACTAATGGCAGGTTGGTATAGCCCTGAATCATTCAATTATTCGGAGAGTCAAGTATCAGGAGGATCAGAATGATCAGAAGGGTTCAGAAGGGATTAAGGGCATGAGGGTTTAAAAATGTTGGTAGAAAAAATAGGTTTCATGACAGGAGAGAGTTAAACTATCATGAAACTTAATCTTGTGCTCCTAAATGTTTTAAAAATATCAAAATGCCCTCAACCCTCCACACTCCCTCCAAATGCAACATGGAAATTTGAGTATTTTGGAGGCTTAGGGTTTTTTATTTGAAGGGTCTGAGCTTTGAACTGGGTAGTTTGGTCCGATTCTGTTGTAAATTTGAGTTGTGTGTTCATGAGAAAGTAGAACAAAAAATCATCCATTTGGCCTGAAATTTATGAGTAATACATGTACCAGCAAATCTGCTGTTTGACCATGGCTTGTTAGGGAATAGGGTTTATTTTGTATTTTTAATGCAAGGTCTATAATTAGGTTATAAGTCAAGTGATTACCCTTTTCACCTATCCCCCCCCCCCCACATGCACACACGTACACAAGTGTGTCACAGCAGCAATTACTTTTTTGCAACAGCTCCCATTTGTTGTGTACACACTTTCCAACTGGGTACCTTCACCCAAAACAGGTACCGTATTGTCCCTTCTGTATTAGGTCCCCGGTTTGAACCCTACCCAACCCAACTTCATCTTCCACTCTTAATTGTTTCACTGTATTGCTCTGTTAGGACTTTTGAACTCTTTAGAGCAAGCCCACCAAGGACGTACATGTATGTTGTACACGTACGTTGTACACTTTGCCAATTTAAGTTGATTAGTTAAAAATTCCATTTATAGTATAATGTAAAATATTGTGAAGGGAAATGCATACATGCATACGTAGAATGTTCTGTCTGAATGATACCAGTAACAATATTAACTGTGTGGGTGTGTGTGTTGGTGGTTGCATTGAAGCTGCTGTGACCACATACCACCTGTAAGAGTTGTACCTCATTTTTGCAGAAAGAAAGAAAAAAACTTTCAGTTGTATGGTTGTCTTATTCCAAACTGCCTAGAACAAGATAATCTGAAACTATCCAAGATCTTAAAGTGACCACCTGTGCTCCAGGTTTACAAGCTACATTATGTACATGTGCATGTAGGGCCTAGCTTATTGTAGAAAGAAGGATATTAATTTTTGATTATAGCATTGGACTTTTTGGGGTACATGTTGTAAACTAACCCAGCAAATAGGTAACTTGACAATTTTAAGTCCAGTGCGAACAGCCCAGTAAAATTTCACCCAGGTTACTTAACCGAGTCCAATGGGTAGTTTAAAGGGACACGTTGCCTTGGATCGGGGGAGTTGGTCTATGAAAAGCGTTTGTAACCGTTTGTTATATAATGCATATGGTTAGAAAGACGTTATAAAAGTAGAATACAATGATCTACAAAAATATGTCTCGAAATTGAACAAACACGGTCAGCCATTTTGTGGAGTCAAATTTTTAACTCCACAAAATGGCTGACCGTGTTAGTTCGCAAAGTAAAAGGAAAACCACGCAATTTCGCAGCATATTTGTGTGGATCATTGTATTCTACTTTTATAATGTCTTTCTAACCATTTTATAACAAACTTACAAACGCTTTTTTTAGACCAACTCGTCCGATCTAAGGCAACGTGTCCCTTTAATTAACCACTTTCTGCCCAGGTAAACTAACCTGGTCAAACTAATGAGCCAAAAAGTCCAGTGCGCCGCATCGTCTCGGTAAAACCGGCCAGTAAAATACAACATCCGGTTCGCTGCACAGCCAGGATCACATGACTTTGACTTTTGAAATGAAGTTTTCACAGGTTAGTTATATTGTATATTTATCTACATTTAGGCTTAAAACAATCAAACGGTTCCAAAAACCAAAGGTATACTTTGCCTTTAAGTACTGACTTTCCTGAATCCTGTAAAGAAGAAAAAAATCCACATTCCTCTTTGAATCCTACTTGATATGCAGGTGGCTTTTTTTTCCACAGGACTTGGGGAAAGTACTGAGTATACAGTACTAAAACACACATTATGTATAGAAAAAATGTACAAATCATGCATATAGTGTAGGTGTACACCAAACATTAATAATTTTCTTTATATATCCTCGATGCAAATTTAACATTAAAAAGTTTTTGTAAAAAATTAAAATGTACACACTTGGACTACTTGTTTGCATGTGCATTTGTTACAATTAATTGGAATCATGCATATAGTTTACGTGAAATATACACCGTATAGTCTGGCAATCCAATACACCAGTGTTGATTGTGTTATGCTGTACAACGCTCTAAAGCGACAGCCTGTGTCATGCATCAATGACATTTTACATTACATGTCAGGGTTCTGCGTCAGCGTTTGTCAACAGTTTTGTTTTTCTATTCTGTCCCAATACAAGTTGACTTTTTTTTCCCCCTACACAGCCACCATGCACCAAACTTGTTCTTCAGTGGGTTTGCTGATGAACGTTCATGTTTGTATTAGCTGAAGGGTCAATACAAGAGCGTGAATCATGAATGCAACCTGTTAGTTTTTCTATTTTATGATGGTACATGTATAGTGATAGGCAATCCAATAAACCAGTGTTTCGTACATTGTTTCGTACATTTTTTCTATACACATTTGATGATGGTATAGTGATTAGGCAATGCCAGGATTTACCCTAACTTTTTTAGTGACTAGCCAGCGGGACCAGTTAGCTTGTCGTTTCACTAGTCCGCCAGCTTTTTCACCATTCCATATTTCATATTAAATAGAGATGCTAGCCAGCTGGACCACTTGGAGTGAACTTTTGATTGGTCCTCAGGTGTTTTTAACTACATTTTGTTGTGTAGCATTTGGCCAGCAGACCACTGTTAAGGGAGAACATTGATTGCCATGATTTGTTTGATTTACACAAAGCCATTTTACATACATTTATGCATGGTACATGTTTTATTTACATTTTTAAGCATGCAACAAGTGAAAACAATTTCTGGTCCAGTAAAATTTGTGAGCCATAAGCCCTACAGACTTGTTGATTCCCCACCCATATCTCTAAGTCATGTAGATTATCACACGCCTTAACGTGGATAGCTCTAGAGTTTCACAAGATATCAATCAGACTCACGAAGGTGTTTCTTCAACACAAACCTAATAAACAAGTTCAAGCAATTTCATTTCTTCTTCTGAGCCTCAGTGTCACCAAATTCTTAAGCTCAAGTCGGATTTCAAGTTCAAAGTCTTTCAGTTTCAGGGCAAGTCTCAGGCCAAAATAGTCAAATCCCAAGTTCCAAAATGCTGTGACCTAAGTCCCAAGTTCCAAGATGCTGTGACTCAAGTCCCAAGTTCCAAGATGCTGTGACTCAAGTCTGATTTGAGCCCATTGTCTCAGACTTGAACACCCACCTTTGTGTTTTGTCACTTAGGACAATCAAGACATTGGCCTCTCATCCACTGAGATTTTCACTTTTTTCAAAGATTTAATGTACTTACTGTACCAAGCGGTGTAGGGCAGTGGACTCAAATTCTGTAATTTACAGAATGTGGGTTCGAATCCTGGCCTGGTCAGTCGCGACACTTGTGTCCTTGAGCAAGTTGCTTTGTCATAATTGCTTCTCTTCACAGAGGAGTACAAATGGGTACCAGCCAGAGCTGGGGAGTAACCTGCGATGGACTGGCATCCTGTCCAGGGGGAATAGAAATATTCTCAGTCATTTAATGCCAATGAAACCGGATATAAATACCGGCCTAATTAATGTCAATGAAACCGGATATAAATACCGGCCTGATGAGCCATATTAGCTTGAGACGGACTTTATTTTACTTTACTATCCAAACATATCAACTGCCGCCTGGACGCAATGATGTCAATTTTTGTGAAGGGGTTTCAGTTTGATGAACAGTTTTTTCCTCAGGGGCCGGAATAGAGCTACATTTATTTATCCTGGGGTGCATTTTGAATGGTTGTTTCGCGGTGATGTTACTGTTCGAATCCCACCCGAGTAGCCCATGGATAATTTGTCCACAGGACTTGGATTGCATTGAGTATAAAGTGCATACCACTTTGCTTGAAAGATGGATTGTTCCATTCAACTGGGCTTCACCTCATTGAATGGAACATTCCATCTTTCAGCTCATGAAAATATTCTAACCATTGCACTCATAAACATTCATTATTTATGTTATATTAAATGACCCAAATCGGTCAGAGCCAGCCATATAGTGTTCACAGAGTACATCGTTAGTATCACCTGTAGATGGCTCTTTGAAAGTATATTTTATTTAGAAAATTGGAGTTAAATTTATCCTTACAACAATCCTATCCCCTTTGTATGACAGTATTGTTTGTTTCAAGCATGAGCAGATCCAGGGCCCAATTTCATAGAGCTGCTTAATTAAGCAGACTATTTTGCTTACAAATATTGTGCTTAGCTGAAATTAGCGGGATACCAGTCAAAAATTGTGCATGTGACATGGTATTTTGGCTGGTAACCCTATTCTGGTAAGCATATTTTTGTTGTGCTTAGCTACTTTTTGTGCTTAAGCAGCTCTATGAAATTGGGCCCAGGTCATAAAATTGATCATAAAACTTGTTTGTGGACATTTGTGTATATATGTAACAAATACATGCATTTACAGCATTCCCTCCTAATAGGCCTAATGTACCAGTGTGTGAAGGCCATGTCACACGAGGCAATTTACAGGCAACAAGTTCCAAGCAATCTCCAATAAGAATTATTCATTCACATTTCAGTTTTCTCATTATTTTCTCAGTATAGTGAGTTACAGCTAGAAGAATGTCTCTTGTGCTGCCAAAGTGTTCCTTTTTGCACACAGTGCAGTTGGGTAGCCTCCTTGTTGCCATACAAAAATTGCCCTGACGTGTGACATGGACATTTTGTGTACATATTGCAAATTTTATTCAAGTTTACCACATAATGTTATGAACAGCAGTTTCACATTTACAAAATACAAGGTTTGGGGGCATAGTACAACGAGTTAAACTTTTGCCATTTTTAGCAAAATCGAAATGCTGCATAATTTATCAATACATTTCACAGACACACTGTGTGTTATACAGAGCTGCCAACACTTGCATCTTGCAATTAGGGAGATTTTGGACAACAATCAGGGAGATATCTAGAATTACATTCAACATAATAGGGAAAAGTTTCCAGAATCAGGGAGATTTTCAAATTTGTTCATCAGAACATGGAAAGATCGGTTTATTTTCAGGGAACTTTCTGCAGCAACAGAGAGTTGGCAGCTCTGGTTATAGCTTTTTATACACTACATGTATGATTAAACAGTATGTATGCCGAGCTCAACAGGTAAACGTAATGTCTGTTTTTAAGAGTCTCACGATGTTAAAGGGGAAGAGAAAATGTAGACCCATTATTCTCAGAATGATGTCATCAGATGTTTTGGATGTCGACAAATTTTGCAGTGGAAGGGTATCAAATACGATGACATTTTACACCATTTTAACTAGAAGTTAGAGACTTGTCATTTTGTCCCCACTCACATGAGGACTCTGTCTATTGGAAAATGAGTACATCAGAAAATGGAATTTGTCATTTCCCTTCCTCTTTAAAGATGCTGAAGAAATCAATTCATAAAATACTGCTTTTGGTGCAATTTATCTGAAGCTTATGCAGGAAGAAGGCATGGTGATGTGCAGGTCTCGGTTATAATGTAGTACATGTAGCATGTACCACTTTTTTATTTTTATTTTTAAGTATGCAACAAGTAAAAACAATTTCTGGTCCAGTAAAATTTGTGAGCCACAAGCCCTACAGACTTGTTGATTCCCCACCCATATCTAAGTCCTGTAGATTATCACACACGCCATAACGTGGATAGCTCTAGAGTTTCACAAGATATCAATCACAACCTCACGAAGGTGTTTCTTCAACACAAATATAATAAAGAAGTTCAAGCAATTTCATTTTTTCTTCTGAGCCTCAGTGTCACCAAATTCTTAAGCTCAAGTCGGATAAGTCCCAAGTCTTTCAGGGCAAGTCTCAAGCCAAAATAGTCAAATCCCAAGTTCCAAAATGCTGTGACTCAAGTCCAAAGTTCCAAAATGCTGTGACTCAAGTCCCATGTTAAAAAATGCTGTGACTCAAATCCCAAGTTCCAAAATGCTGTGACTCAAGTCCCAAGTTCCAAAATGCTGTGACTCAAGTCCCAAGTTCCAAAATGCTGTGACTCAAGTCCCAAGTTCCAAAATGCTGTGACTCAAGTCTGATTTGAGTCCATTGTCTCAGACTTGAACACCCACCTTTGTGTTTTGTCAGTTAGACAATCGAGACATCGGCCTCTCATCCACTGAGATTTTTACTTTTTTAAACGATTTAATGTACATACCAAGCGGTCTAGGGCAGTGGACTCAAATTCTGTAATTTACAGAATGTGGGTTCGAATCCTGGCCTGGTCAGTCGCGACACTTGTGTCCTTGAGCAAGTTGCTTTGTCGTAATTGTTCTCTCCACAGAGGAGTATAAATGGGTACCAGCAAGAGCTGGGGAGTAACCTGCGATGGACTGGCATCTTGCCAAGGGGGAATAGAAATATTCTTGGTCATTTAATGTCAATGAAACCGGATAAAAATACGTGCCTGATGAGCCATATTAGGTTGAGATGGACTTTATTTTACTTTACTATCCAAACATATCAACTGCCGCCAGGACGCAATGATGTCAATTTTTGTGAAGGGGTTTCAGTTTGATGAACAGTTTTTTCCCCAGGGGCCGGAATAGAGCTACATTTATTTATCCTGGGGTGCATTATGAATGGTTGTTTCGCGGTTACGTTACTGTTCGAATCCCACTCGAGTAGCCCATGGATAATTATTTGTCCACAGGACTTGGATTGCATTGAGTATAAAGTGCTGCCACTTTGCTTGAAAGATGGAATGTTCCATTCAACTCGGCTTCACCTCGTTGAATGGAACATTCCATCTTTCAGCTCATGAAAATATTCTCACTATTGCACTCATTAACATTCATTATTTATGTTATATTAAATGACCCAAATCAGTCAGAGTCAACCATATAGTGTTCACAGAGTACATCGTTAGTACTATCATTACCTGTAGATGGCTCTTTGAAAGTATATTTTGTTTAGAAAATTGGAGTTAAATGTATCCTTACAACAATCCTATCCTCTTTGTATGACAGTATTGTTTATTTCAAGCATGAGCAGATCCTGGTCATAAAATTGATCATAAACATTTTGTTTGGACATTTGTGTATAAAACAAATACATGCATTTACAACATTCTCTCCTAATAGACCTACAAGTGTGAAGGCCATGTCACACGAGGCAATTTACAGGCAACAAGTTCCAAGCAATCTCCAATAAAAATATTCATTCACATTTTAGTTTTCTCATTATTTCTTGGGGATACATGTAGTGAATTACAGCTAGAAGAATGTCTCTTATGCTGCCAAAGTGTTCCTTTTTGCACACAGTGCAGTTGGTTGCCTCCGCGTTGCCATACAAAATTGCCCTGACGTGTGACATGGACATTTTGTGTACATATTGCAAATTTTATTCAAGTTTACCACATAATGTTATGAACAGCAGTCTCACATTTACAAAATACAAGGTTTGGTGGCATAGTACAACGAGTTTAACTTTTGCCATTTTAGCAAAATCGAAACGCTGCATAATTTATCAATACATTTCACAGACACACTGTGTGTTATACAGAGCTGCCAACATTTGTATATTGCAAGCGGGGAATTTTTGTACAACAATTAAGGAGATATTTGGAATTACATTCAACATACAATGTAATAGGAAAAAAGTTTCCAGAATCAGGGAGATTTCAAATTTGTTCATCAGAACATGGAAAGATCGGTTTATTTTTTCAGGGAACTTTCTGCAGAAACAGGAAAAATTGACAGCTCTGGTTATAGCCTTTATACATTATGATTATAAACAGTATGTATGCTGGGCTCAACAGGTAAATGTAATGTCTGTTTTTAAGAGGCTCACGATGTTAAAGGGGAAGAGAAAATGTAGACCCATTATTCTCAGAATGATGTCATCAGATGTTTTGGATGTTGACAAATTTTGCACTGGAAGGTTATCAAATACAATGACATTTTACACCATTTTAACGTGAGGATAGAGACTTTTATCACCACTCACATGAGCTCTATTTATTGGAAAATGAGTACATCACAAAATGGAATTGGTCATTTCCCTTCCTCTTTAAAGATGCTGAAGCATTCAATTCATAAAATTCTGCTTTTGGTGCAATTTATCTGAAGCCAACACAGGAAGAAGGCATGATGATGTGCAGGTCTCAGTTATAATGTAGTACATGTACATGTACCATGTATGTAGTGTAAGCACTGTTTAAATACAGCTACAAATTGTGGATTTTTCAAGTGGGTTAGAGAACTAGATGCCCCAATGCCTTAAAGTACTTTGAACCTGCTATAAGATGACAGCTCAATGTACTCCAACATGTATGAGAAACATTCAAAACCCTACCCTCCCCCTAGATATATAGTCCCTTTAAGAAACGGCCTCACTCACTTAAAGGGATTGTATATGTTTGGTAATTGGAACCCACTGGTTTTTTTCAATCATTTAGTTGTAGATATATACCATAAAACTAACGTGTGAAAATTTCAGGTAGCGTTTTTTGGTAGCGTTTTTGAGATATTGCCGAAAAACTGGAGCGGTTATGTCCACGCAGGAAGAACAATCTGCAATGGAATACACAATCTGAGAAACGTTACTGTCAGTAACGCTTCTCAGATTCACATTTGTTGGAATAAAAAGTGATATCTTTTTCCACAACCGCAGTACTTCTAAGTGAAAAGTTTATCAAATGCATTATACTATCCAAAGCTGTTGTACTTCTTACCAAGTAAGTTTTAATTGACATTAATTTTCAGAGTCTTCAGACCCTTTATTATTAACCAAGTAGAGTTTATGTAGGATCCCTACTGCTGCCTCAATCCTCCAAAAACAATCAATGCCAGTTGTGGGGGTGGGGGTGGGGGTGGGGGTGGGGAAAGACCTCCACTGCCTCCAATCCAACAGACAAAATGTCAAATGTGCATCAATTCTTCAAAATCCTCTGGTTGATTTTGAGGGACAGTTCAGATTTTTTTTAAAAACAGTGTACAGTTTAAAACACAAAAATCTCACATTGTCAAATTAGACATGTCCTTTAGATATGTTTGTGCAGGTTTAGAGTCAGGGTATTCGGTAATTGTCAAAGACCGGTATCCTCACTTGGTGTGTCCCAACATATGCGTAAGATAACAAACCTGTGAACATTTGGGCTCAATTGGTCATCAAAGTTGCAAGAAAATAATGAAAGGAAAAAACACTCTTGTTGCATAGAATTGTGTGCTTTCAGATGCCTGAGAAAGGCTCCATGCCTGAAGCCTTGCTCAGATTCAAAATTTTGGGTGAAAAATTACCCTTTTCTCTAAAACGACATTACTTCAAAGGGGGGTCGTTTCTACCATTGTTTTATCATATTAAAAGCTCTCCAGTACTTTACCAAGTAAGTTTTTATGGTCATTAACTTGTGGAGTATTTACCAAAAGTACACCTGCCTTTAATGCATACATTTGTAGCTTTGAGAACTAGACTATGAGCTGTGAATATTAAAATATGAAAGGGACAAATTTCCGTAGCATGCCACCAACTTATTGACGTAAAAAGAAAAGAAAAAAGGTTTATCAACATACACCTGAGGATGTATTCAATCGACTTTGGAAATCGAAAAGTCCTGGCGAATTTTCCAATGCACATGAACTATGACTGATTGGAGTATTGCACAACTTACACTTACACACACACACAGCAGGAAAACGAAACAAAATGGCGTTTATTTTCATCTCACGGTTTTGGGACACCTTTTTAAGCCTTTAGAATTATTCAATTCTGCCTGTTTTCTGGCTGTATATTCTGTCAACCCTTCTTGATAGGTAAGAATATAACTCAGTGTAATTTGACCTAAATAAAAGGAGATAAATTGGTGGCATGCAGTGGAAAATTTGCCTACTAAAGTCCCATGAAGAGAGGTATCGATACGGCGCGCTGCCCATGGTAGCGAGGCCGATGGCTACTGTAACATTCCCAGGTCCTTAATTTGAGTTAAGATTACACCCCCTCAGTTGACATTTTTTCACATTTTAGTTTCCACACCTGTTTGCACTTCAGTTATGTGTCCGCTTCTTCCTTTGCAGCTCTTGTTGAATGCGTCGTGTACAACTTTACGTCCAGAATCAAACCAAATGCTCCGGGCGCTACCTACTTAAGTATCAGATTTTGTGAGTATTATTCAGACACTTTTACTTAAAGAGGAAGGGAAATGTCAAATTCAATTTTGGGATGTACTCATTTTTCAATAGATAGAGTTCAGTCCTCATATGAGTGGGGGAAAAAATATAAGTCTCTAAACCTCACGTTAAAATGGTGTAAATAGCCATTGCATACGATAATCCTTCCGGGGCAAAATTTGTCACCATTTCATTCCTGAGTTTTTTTAGAGCGAAATTTGAAACATGACGTCGATTGATTTCAATAACTTAATGGGTCTTTACATTCCAAGGAGGAATATTTTGTCGGAAAAAGGGTAAAATTCAGGGCCGTTTTGATTGAATATCATCGAATATCATTGAGCACATTACATAATTGAATTTGACATTTCCCTTGCTCTTTAAAGTAATACATAAAAGTGGCTTCTTATACAGTGCACATTTCCGTCACGGGGTGAAGCTCATAGCGCTCAACAATATGCAAAAACACTACAGAAAACTTGATACAAATTTTGAAAATTTGATGTATGTATTATTTTTGTGTGTAGATTGTTAACAGTTTACAAAATAACTCTTCTACTTATCCTTACATTGTTTTGTTAAAGATAGGGTCATCGTTTGGTAATGATCCCGAGTAACAAAAAATGTAATTTCTATCCAAAGAAATCCTCTTTAAAATAAAGATGGTTATGGTAGTAAGCATCCTGCAAAATTAGTTCATCTGAAATGCCCCTGTTGATGAGAAATCAATAAAAACATTTGAAACTGAGAATCGATTCATGCATGAATCCTTTCTCAGATTTCTGAGGGTTGTTGTCCGTTCCCTAATGCTGCGGCCAGAGATGCGGTTGGTACCCGCTGTCACCTCGCTTAGCGTTGATGAATTCGACTTTCTTTAAGACCATGTGCGGGTTCGAATCCCACCTCAGACTTGGAGCCTTGCATGTGGATTAGGTTTTCATTCCCTACCTGATTGCGTGAGTTTAACATGATAAACACATTTTGGGAGGCAATTTCCACATGTATTTCCACAATAAAACACAAAGAATGCTGTACTAGAATTGTTTTTTACTCTCAGTAACAAAGAGTGAGTCCAAACTGATTTTGACTGAAAGACCAGTATTCTCACTTGGTGTATCCCAACATATGCATAAAATAACAAACTTGTGAAAATTTGGGCTCAATTGGTCATCGAAGTTGCAAGAAAATAATGAAAGAAAAAACACCCTTGTGCAACAAATTTGTGTACTTTCAGATGCCTGAGAAAGGCTTCAGTCCTGAAGTCTTTCTCAGATTCAAATATTTTAGTGAGAAATTACCTCTTTCTCAAAAACTACGTTACTTCAGAGGGAGTGATGAGTCGTTTTTCACAATGTTTTAGACTATCAACAGCTCTCTGTTGCTCGTTACTAAGTAAGTTTTTATGCTAATATATATTTTGAGTAATGACCAAACTTGTCCAGTGCCTTTAAAGGTCTCTCTGGTTTGGTACATGTGTTCAGATTGTATTTTCTGGACAGGATTATTCAAATTTCCTGGTAATTGTTTCTGAAGGTTTTGTGACAATTTCTCTCGATACAGACACAGAGAAATGTGCTGCAATTATAGCATGTGCAGCACTCGCCATGCAGTTCTGTGCAGCCATGACCAGCATTCAGGGCACGTGGACTATGTTGACTGTACTCTTCACGGACTGTGGCATCATGTTCTTAATTGGAGGTAGGTCTTTGTTTCTCTTCTACAGTCCCCTTCCTTCAACCCTATCCAGCACCTTTCCAGATTTGCTCAAGAACCACCCAAGTCACAGGGCAGGATTCTCCCCAGGATATTTCAAAACTCTGCGAGGCACCCTGGACCCAAATTTTGGACGTTGTGGCCTATAGCACGCTGATTTGAGAAAAGTTCTTCAGAATTATTTACTTAATGCTTATCTTTGGTTTTAAAAGTCCTGCTATGCAATCTAAATGTTTTAATCTTTAAGATTTTGGGGAATTAAAGTCTGAAGTGTTCCCAACCCCTCCCCCTGCAAAACAAAATTTGTAGCGGCCGCAATTCGAGCATATCAGCCTGTAATTCGGGCATATTGGCCTGCAATTCAAGTGTATTGGTCCTGCAATTCGCATGTGTTGGCCCGTAATTCAAACGTACCAACCTGCAATTCGCACGTATTGGCCCGTAATTCGAGCGTAATGGTTTGCAATTTGCGCATATTAGCCCGCAGTTCGAGCATAACTGCCAACAATTAGAGCATATCGGTCCGCAATTCGTGTGTAATGGCCCGTAATTCGCGCGTATTGGCCCGCAATTCGAGCAAAATGGTCTGCAATTTGCGCATATAAGCCCGCAGTTCAAGCATGTCGGTCCGCAATTCGTGCATATCGGCCTGTAATTATGGTGTAGTGGCCCGCAACTTGCATGTATCACCCCGATACCCTTGATTGTGCATGGGGGGAACCCTGCAGGGAGTAATGCGACTAAATTTCCACCAATTTTATGTGTTGTCGTTCACACTGGCAATCTCATATAAATTTGACTTGCCATTGGAGCTCCCCACTTGTCATAAAAAATATATGAGTTAATACATGTACAGGGTCCAATTTCATAGAGCTGCTTTTATAGCAGTAAAGATTGCTCAACAGTTTTTTGCTAAGCACAAGTGTGCAGGATACCAGTGTACATGTTACATGGTATTTTGGCTAGTAATCTTAATCTGGTAAGCATGATGTTGATGTGCTAAGCTACATTTTGTGCTCGAATATTTATGACGTAACGCTTCTCACAGCGCTGCTATCCCATAGTATCCATCACCTCGATCCCGCCGATGTTCTATCCCCCCCACTGTTCCTAGTGTGCTATACTATATCATTAGGGGATGAAGGAACGGCGTGTTGCCATGGGTGCGAAACTGCAGGGGAAATTCCCTCGGTGAGAAATCACCGCATGGTCAGGGAAACGTCGGGTGCACCGCAAGTACTTGATGTCAATTATGAACGAATCGGATTAAAAATTGAGGCACCAGCTTTTAGAGATCGCAACGTCCAATTGATCATGGAGGTAGAAACCATGTGATGTAGAAACCATGAATTAATTGAGTCAGAACCAGTGATAAAAAGCACACAAAAAAGTAAGGTATTCTGTTTTCATTGGATATGGATGTTTTAAATTCAGTGATTTTATCTCGGCCGTTTGTATCCATTTACAGTCATATCTTGTTTGTTTATTTAAATTGCCCATTTCCACCCTGTGGTAAAATTGTTTTTCCGCGTTCGATTGAGTCATTGTTATCCAATTCTATAGGGTTCTTTTAATTTTCAAAAATCTTCTTGATATATTGTCATATCGGCAATATTTACCCGACGTTATATAGCCAGTCAAAATTTTCGATATTGTCCAGCCCTATCCATGTATGTTATGTATTCCCATTTTTATTTATTTTAAAATTTCCTGTGCAATGGCACTTTCTGTCTATATTTGTACCTGAGTGAGTGGATTTTTTTTACTTTGGCTGTATGAACAATAATAGGCCTAATCATTATAATAATAATAACAATGATAATTTTAGATGTGATGCAAACTGCTTCTCAACCAGTCAATCACAATGCAAAGCGTAGTATAAATCTTTAATTTCTTAAGTGCTATCGTGTGCAATATGTGAAATGATACCAAGAAATGAGTCCCAAACCAGCGTTTTCAGTATTGAAATGATCATAATAGCTGAATTCAAATAGAGAGAGTGCTTTCAAATTAGGCTCAATGCTCTCCTTTAATGAAAGTGAAATTTGCCTTTTCCCTGGAGCTCAAAGGGAACATTTAAAGGGTCTTTATACGTTTGGTAATGACTCTGAAAATTAATGGCAATAAAAACTTAATTGGTGAGAAGTACAGCAGCTTAGGATAGTATAATGCATTTTGAGAAACTTTTCATTTCAAAGTACTGCGGTTATGGGAAAAGATATCTCTTTTTATCCCCCAAAAATTTGAATCTGAGAAGTGTTACTGCAGTAACGTTTCTCAGATTGTGTACTCCAAGGCTTCCTACGTGGACATAACCGCTCCTGATTTTCGGCAATATCTCAAAAACGCTACGACCTTTTGAAATGAATTTTTCACAGGTTAGTTTTAAGGTATATATCTACAACTATATAGGATTGAAACAAACAATTGGCTCCAACTACCAAACGTATACAGACCCTTTAAAGGCACTGAACACGTTTGGAAATTGTCAAAGACCAGTGTTCTCACTTGGTGTATCCCAACATATGCATAAAATAACAAGCCTGTGAAAATTTGGGCTCAATTGGTCATCGAAGTTGCAAGAAAATGATGAAAGGAAAAACACCCTTGTTGTACAAATGTGTGCGCTTTCAGATAGGAATAAAAACTTCTTGCAAGAAGTTTTTATTATTTTAGTGAGAAATAACCTCTTTCTCAAAAACTACGTTACTTCAGAGGGAGTCGTTTCCTACAATGTTTTATACTATCAACAGCTCTCCGTTGCTTGTTACCAAGTAAGTTTTTATGCTAATATTTGTTTTAAGTCATTACCAAACGTGTACGATACCTTAAAAGTACAGTTAGCCTATAGTTAATATTTATGTGTTCACCAATTTCCACAATTGTACTTACGTTAAGTGCCCGTGTTCCAGACATTTTACATCTTTTAATACTTTGGGGTCATGAAACTTGTTTTTTCTTATGTTCCTCGGTCTTGAATTCCAGGTTTTTACATCATTTTTTCAAATCATAGGAAAGTTACTCAGACTCAGAGTCAAAGTTACCAAATAATAAAAGACAGTGTACTAATTTTGATACTCCAGTCTTTGATTTTTGTTGACCCCCCCCCTCATAAATTGAGTACCCACATTGTACTCAGGCCACAAAACAAAAAACTAAATAAAAACCTGTTTCCGGTTTCCCAACAAACCCTAATATTAAGAACCGTTTTAGAAATGTTTGAATTATAGACCAATTTATGGAGCACCTTGTAAGGCTTTTATAAGGTGCTGCTGTGCACTCAGCAGCCACTGCCGATTGTATTTCTTGTTGTTTTAGTTTTAAACTTACACCAATGTGTGATAATAAGGACTACATATTTAGCTCTTTCCAAATCCTGCCTAAACCCGGAATATCCGGAGGCTAATCGGCTGGGATTTTAACCCACTACTCCATCATTCTAGAGCTGGGCCCAATTTCATAGAGCTGCTTAAGCACAAAAAGCTTAGAGCTCAGCACAAAGCATTTCCGCTTGAGCAGAATAGGGGTACCAGCCTGAATCCCATCTTACATACACAACCTGTGACTGGTATTCCACTTATTTTTGCTTAGCATAAATCTGTTAAGCAATATTTTCTGCTTTTAAAAGCAGCTTTATGAAATTGGGCCCAGATGTCTTCACTACTGTATTGTTTCCTTCTTTTTTTTTATAACCAGCTGTTTTCAGCCTGATGAGCTCATTGTTCTTCATGATCAGTTTCACCTACGGGACACACCAGGTCCCAGCAGCCTTCCCCCCTCTCCCGAGTGGTTACGTCTTAAACTACTCTTGGTCTTTCTTTGTTGCCTGGGGGTCGTTCGCCCTGACGGTTCTCAGCGGAACGTTGTATCTCCTTATAGCCAGGGCGTGGCACCTGGAGGAGGTGTGGGTTAAAGCGGAGGTGGAGAAACCGGGCGGTAAGAAGGAAGAGACCGTCAGCTCCCGAAGGAAGCTCATGGGAAAACTATGAGAGACACGGGAGAAAAAGAGGTGCTCAGTGCTTTCATTTCTTTGTACTATTTTTTAATTGAGCCTTACTTCTGCCCGGTATGGCAGTTTTTGTTTAAATTGTCAAAGCTACATGTATATCATTTTATATATTCCAGAAGACGATCATATACAGTGTGACTGTATCAAATTTTGTATCCCTTTGTCTTCAGTCTTTCCAAAGTTCTTAACTTCTATCTACTTTAAATCTCTCTCACTAACTGAAATTTTTAACAAGAAAGGACTTCCAATGCAGAAAATGCACATGATCAGAGATACATATATACGTACGTGAGAGCATTTTCTGTACTGTATTGTTAATCATAGATTAATCTTGCAATAGTTGAAGACTTCAATGCAACAACAAAAATGAAAGAAAACGACCATGTTCAAAATCATTCATATCAGGATCCAAGAAAATGAGTCGTACAAGCATTTTTTTTATTGGTTTTAAAATCTCATTCAAAATAAAAAAACATGTTATTTGTTACTCATCACAATTACGTATTATAGAAGTTATAATAGGCCCCTAACACTGGTGTGACTCTCAGCTACTGTCTGCCCTTGTAGTCAAATTGCATGTGTTAAAACATGGTGCGCGTCTAACCGCCTACGCGTAGCCAAAAATAGTGTGAATAAAACACGGCGTGGTGCCATTGCATTGTTTTGAACAGTATGGTTGTAAATATGGTGTGTGATCGGCAACAAAATTTGTTTGAAAACTTTTAAAAATTCCAAGTACCCTATTGAGACCTAGCCAATTAGCGTATGGCAAATGTCAAATTACCCAAGGTTGGTTTTTTTACTGATTTTTTTCCATTACATCAATGACCATCGCCTCTAGGTATTCCCGAAGGAATCGTACTGTAAATCTCTTAGAGCCAAGGGCTAACGGCCACTCCTGACTGCAATCAGTTATGTCTTCCAGATTGCTTGAAATTGTTTTATTGTGTCTATATTTAGACTCATTGAAAGGGATTGTGGTCACCCCACACAATGTTACACGCTATTATAAAACGTAGTGTTTGAAACAGTGCGCTGGTGTTGTTGTGCATTAAGATTCCGATAGTGCACTGCAGATTTTTAAAAGTCAAAATCATTGTGCAACCAGTCATGTTATCTTCCAGCGCCCAATTTCATAGAGCTGCTTAAAGGCCGATTTTGTGCTTACTGTGCTGTGATTTCCATTTCATAGCGCTGCTAACCGTAAGCATGGAACAAGGCATGCCATCCAGTTCTTACTGTATGAAACTGAATGACGTAACAGTTCAAATCCACTCACAAGCTGGCTGCCTATTTTTCTTGCTAACCTGTGAAATACGCTTACGGATGGCATGCCTTGAAGCAAATTTTGCTGTAGTAAGCACGAAAATTTGCTTACCGTTAAGCAGCGCTATGATATTGGACCCAGATCACTATACTATCCATTCTCCTATAAAGTGCACTTCACAAAGCTCACAAATTACCTTCAGTTTGTCTGTGTATGCCTATAATTCTTCCTGAAAAGTGAACACGGATACAGAAATATTTGTGTGTTTTCCTTGAAACTGATCCTACTATATAACATATTGATTCCCTTCAAAGTTCCATAATTGAAAAACCATCTTTCTATTTTGAAATACTACCTAAGTGTATCATATATGTATACAATGAAGTAAACTATATCTATTTTTTAAGTTTTTAAACAGAAGGTGAAGTTTGTATATGATATTTATGATATTTTATTTAAGTTTCCATATGAATAATTAAGAGTGTTTGGTACATTTTCAAGACACGCATGTAGTGTTTTACTCAACGCTTTGAAATATACTGTCAATGTCTATTTAAACTGTGTAGTCTTTAAAAGCCTGGTCCATACTTCCTTGTGAAAGCGAATATGAAGCGAACTTTGGTGATGCAATAATCAGTAACGCGCTGTTTTTCCCAATTGTGATGCAAGGAAACCGCTTCGCTTGAAGTATGAACTGGGCTTTATACCTGTAAAATAATCTCTATGCCAACTGAGTTCAATGGCAGACTCTTAGGGATGCTAGTTGGCGGAAGACATCTTTTGTATTATAACTGCCTCACTCTGTTCATGTTCGCTAATAATGAAAGGGGGCAAAGTAGTGTCTTTATTTTGGGGGGGTTTTCAATGACGTTCATGAAGGCTGCATTCTTGCAGTCATATTACCACAATGTGTACACGCGTGTAGTTTAACTATCCATGTAAATGCTACAAGCTGTATTATATATTAGCATCACGTAGGTCAATTAGGACTGCTATTGGTAGTAGACATGGTTATCAGATCAATACAGTGCTCATTGTAATTAACAACTCACTGAACGATACTGCACTTAATCAATCAATACTAGGAAGGTCTACAACAGTTTATTTTATTTTTTATTTTATTTTTCTCTCATTCTTTGAATTCATTTAGTTGTTTTCATATTTTAGGGTGTTTTTTGTATAGGTTTTTTCTTTTACAAAGAGTGTGTATTTATACATTTATGCTAATTCGATAAGAAATGAACCTTCCTCGTGTTTAGATTGGTGGGAAGCTGATCACGTGATTTGTAAATTTAGGCAATCAGAATGCAGTTTAAAGACATGGACACCTTTGGTAGTTGTCAAAAACCAGTCTTCTCACTTGGTGTATCTCAACATATGTACAAAATAACAAACCTGTGAAAAATTGAACTCAATTGGTCATCGAAGTTGCGAGATAATAATGGAAGAAAAAACACCCTTGTCACACGAAGTTGTGTGCTTTCAGATGCTTGATTTCGAGACCTCACGCGTGAGGTCTCGAGATGAATTCAAATATTTTACTTTTTTCTGAAAACGACGTTACTTCAGAGGGAGCCATTTCTCACAATGTGACAGCTCTATTAACAGCTCTCCATTGATCGTTACCAAGTAAGTTTTTATGCTAACAATTATTTTGAGTAATTACCAATAGTGTCCAGTGCCTTTAAACGGTGTGGTTTTAACACCGGGGCTGTAGTGACGTTGACGGCTGTATTTAAGGGCAGCTGAACTTCCATTAGGGAATTTGTAAACATGTTATACATAACACTGTGAATGTCTAAAGTTGTTCAGGGTGCAGGTACACCTTGACAGTGTCGGCATTTGTGAAACACTGGCCCTAATTGTTGTGCTTGGGAGCAGCTTTATAAAATTGGGTCCGGCAATTTTAGCATTGTGCTTGTCACCATAAGAATTGAACAAGTCCTGCAGTCTAGTGTTTCCCAAACACAATCCATTGTACACCCCAGGTTTTCAATTCCAAACTTCCTCTTGATTCCTGAAAGACATACAGTTGGGTCTCATTGTAAAAGATTTCTGGACAAGTAAAAGTTCTAAGTTACAAGACCTGCGGTCTAGTGTAAATCTTCTTGAAATTTCAGCCCTAGGGGTGAATATGTACAGTGTTTTGTACATGTGTAAAGGTTGTGTCACACAAGGCAATTTACAGGCAACCAGTTCCAGGCAATCTCCAAGAAGAAAATTCATTCACATTTCAGTTTTCTCATAAATTTCTTGGAGATAGTGAGTTACAGCTAAAGTTAAGTCTCTTGTGCTGTCGACATGTTTCTTGTGCGTACAGTGCAGTTGGTTGCCTCCAAGTTGCCTGAAAAATTACCTTGTGTGACATGGCCTTAAAGGGTCTGTATAGGTTTGGTATTAACTCTGAAAATTAATGGCGATAAAAACTTACTTGGTAAGAAGTAAAGCTTTGGATTAGTGTAATGTATTTTGAGAATCTTTTCACTTTGAAGTACTGTGGCTATGGAAAAAAAAAAATCACTTTTTATCCCCAAAAATTTGAATCTGAGAAGGTTACTGACAGTAACGTTTCTCAGATTGTGTATTCCAACAGCAGATTATTCTTCCTGCGTGGACATAACCGCTCCAGATTTCCGGCAATATCTAAAAAACGCTACCACCTTTTGAAATGAAATTTTCACATGTTAATTTTATGTTATATATCTAAAACTAAATAGGATTGAAACAAACGGTGGGTTCCAATAAAAAAACCGTATATAGACCCTACACTGAACACCTTTGGAAATTGTCAAAGACTGGCCAGTGTTCCCACTTGGTGTATCCCAACATATGCATAAAATAACAAGCCTGTGAAAATTTGGGCTCAATTGGTCATCGAAGTTGCAAGAAAATGATGAAAGAAAAAAGAACCTTGTTGTATAAATTTGTGTGCTTTCAGATAGGAATAAAAACTTCTTGCAAGAAGTTTTTATTATTTTAGTGAGAAATTACCTCTTTCTCAAAAACCACGTTACTTCAGAGGGAGTCGTTTCCTACAATGTTTTATACTATCAACAGCTCTCCGTTGCTTGTTACCAAGTAAGTTTTTATGCTAATATTTGTTTTGAGTCATTACCAAACGTGTACGATACCTTTAAGGTTGTAAACTACAATGTACAAACACTAAGACATTTTGTCATAGTTAACTGCAACTAAACCCTTCTCTGATGTGCTTTAATTTGCTTCTAAATCATGCCATGATAAGCTTTGTTTATAAATCATGTGTCATGATGAGGTGTTATGTTTGTATCAATAATTAATTACTTATTTTCACAACTCAAGGTTCAGTCTGAACCTAATTTTTTTTTGAGACAGCTCTTCCGAATGCAAACTGTAAATCATAAAAATTAATGACGCATACTCCAAAAGGACTCTATGCCTTAATGTACATGTAATTATATCGAAATCCTTCATTAAATGTATTTAGACCATAGAACTAATAAAATCCGGAGAACACTGAGCGAGTCATTAACCACGAGGCTAAGTTGGGAGACCATTTTATGGATTCGTGCGGCCATTATTTCGCTGTGTTTTTACTTGTGTATGCATGCCCTAATGATATCATTTGACAAGCTTGAACCAATGCAAAAACATTAGAAAGGGCCCAATGCACATCGCCATTTTGCCATACGCTCGTGTCACGTGAAATCATTTTACCACACACCGTGTAACGTGATATCATTTTACCACACACCGTGTCACGTGAAATCACTTTATCACACACCGTGTCACGTGATATCATTTTACCACACACCGTGTCATGTGATATCATTTTACCACACACCGTGTCACGTGATATTATTTTATCACACTGTGTCACGTGATATCATTTTACCACACACCGTGTCATGTGATATCATTTTACCACACACCGTGTCACGTGATACCATTTTACCACATACAGTGTCACGTGATACCATTTTACCACATACAGTGTCACGTGATATCATTTTACCACACACCGTGTCACGTGATACCATTTTACCACATATAGTGTCACGTGATATCATTTTACCACACACCGTGTCACTTGATATCATTTTACCACACACCGTGTCACATGAAATCATTTTACCACACACCGTGTCACGTGATATCATTTTACCACACACCGTGTCATGTGATATAATTTTACCACACACTGAGTCACGTGATATCATTTTACCACACACCGTGTCACGTGATATCATTTTACCACACACCGTGTCACGTAAGTTAATTTTACCACACACTGTGTCACGTGATATCATTTTACCACACACTGAGTCACGTGATATCATTTTACCACACACCGTGTCACGTGATATCATTTTACCACACACCGTGTCACGTGATATCATTTTACCACACACCGTGTCACGTGAGTTAATTTTACCACACACTGTGTCACGTGATATAATTTTACCACACACTGTTTCACGTAATATCACTTTACTCACGTGATATCATTTAATTACACAGCATGTCATGTTGTATACGCTGCGTTGACAGCAGAAGAGAGAGCCTGGTGTTCTCCGGTGTCATTTTCTATGTTTTAGGCCTTATACATGTTATATGTATTGTACAATGTATGATTGGGTCATAACTTAACGCAGTAATTAATACAGTATGTATACAGAGATGAAAATGCATGTGTTGTTTTTTTGTAAATGTATATGGTATAAGTCATGACATCACGTATTCTTCATTCAAAGAGCCAATGTGTATGGCAGGTCCACAGATCTATTAACAAACAGAGGCCCATAAACTTCATGTATTTTATCAGTTTTTCAAGAAGAAGGAGTGAAGGACATGCCATTAGGAACTTGCAGTAGGGACAAATTTGGCATGTTTTCCAACTTGTTTTTGCAAAAGCTGATGTTTCATGTCTTTGGAAAAAACAGTGCAACGAATACAAATGCCCATATCAATTACACAGATATCCCTCTGTCCTAGTGCATCTAATTATATACAAATCACTCTTATTGTAAACAGTGTGACACCAGTGATTGAAGGTACATAAATTATACTTCAATAGACCATCCAAGTCTCGCGCGCATTCGAACATTTGTGGGACCACTTTAATCCCATGTACATTGTTTTAACATGTGAAGGGAACAAAATTCGCGTACACCAACAGGGGTCAATGTTCAAATATGCGCAAGACTCGCACAGTCTTTTGGGAGGATATGGATTCAATGTGTCTCAGTTTGAGGAAAAGACAAATTGTAACAGTGCACAAGAAAAACATAGACTTGTGGAAAAGTCGTTACATGTTTGTTGCGGTGATAGCGTAACAACTCTCACGCAACTTTCCTCTCGGGGTACTGCTGCTCGGGCAAGACTTCTGCTCTTGGGACTACGGCCCAAGTAGTAGAGAGCCATCAGTCTCTCTCTGTCTAGAGAGAGAGAGGGGGGGAGAGCAGTATAGTTGCGTTAGAGCTGTTACGCTATCACCGCCAAAACAATTGAAAGACTTGTCCACAAGTCTAATGCAATATTAACAGACGACCATTTTACTCAATTTCAAAACTGTTTAATCTTCCACACACTTTTGTTAAAACCGTGAGGATTTTCTTCCTTCTTGGGCAAATAATTAGTACATGTTCTCTTTTAACAAATGTTAAATTTGCATCAGTGATAAAGAATATTATTTGTGTTTTACCCATACATGTACACCGATGTGTGTGAAGCACTGTATACTTTCATTTCATGTGAAGAAAAGAAAAAACACAGGCATATTACTCCGGTGGGATTCGAACCCTCGACCTTTGCCATTCTAGAGTAGATGTCTTACCACTAGACATTTTCTCTGTTGAAGTTTTTACAGGAAAGTTTAATCAAACATTACTGTCAATGGATGATTTAAACTGAGCACTTCCAAAATATTGTATACCTACCCTTTTAATCTAAGGTTTATAGTAGATTTATAATGGTTGGTGGTATTAATGCCTGTAATGACTATGATTATGAACTTATCAAATGTCACTGACATTTTCTCTAAAAAAAATCCTGAAAATGCCTTAATAAAATTGTACAAATCCCTGAATCACTTAAATGCTGTGAAATTGATCCGTTCTTGAAATGTGTCTTTTGCACCTCCTTTTCACACCCCTCCCTCTCTAGTTATAAAGATGTGGCACAGTAGTTTAAGTCGAGTAGTTTGAGTAAAAAATTGTCTTAACCCCCATGAGGTGAAAAGACAAATCTTGTAGTGTGATTTACAAATTGTAAGTGTATTGATATCCACAACAACAACACCATACAGTAAACGCTAAACCTGTGCATGAGTTTTTAAAGAGAATTTGGTGATGGGAATATGTGGTTTGTAATAGGTGTTCTCAAGGCAAAGTTAAAGGTATTATACAGGATTGGTAAGGATAAAAAACATCATTAACTTTAGTCTGAAAGCTTACTGATTTTAAAGTTCAAACTAGAACCATTTTTTCTGTGAAATATTTCCCTTTGAAATGAAGTCGTATTCAAAAAAACTGTATCTGAAAACCTTAAAAGTGCAACAAAGTTTTTCGGTTGTTACAACCAAAATTTTGGACAATTTGTTGACTTGCGGAAAATTGAGCATAGTTTTTCACTAGTTTCTCCAGACTCACACAGCGGATTAAGCCCAAATTTTCACAGGTTTGTTATTTCATGTACATGTATTATGGTTGAACACACAAAACATGAACACTGCCGGGGACTAATTTGTCAGCTCTACCAATCCTGTATCATGCCTGGAATTTCGTCTTTGAGAGGGCAAGGCCAGTTTCATCTTGGAAAAGGCATTTCCATTTGAAAATCATAAAGTCTATGGAAAACTTCTGAAGGGGCACTGAGGCCCAGACCAGGGCAACAGAGGCCATGGCTTCCGTGTAATTCCAGGCCTGCTGTATAATACCTTTAAAAAAGACTGATGCTCGGGAAATTGTCCAGGGTCTAGACAAATTACTTTCAATGCAATTACGGGGAACTGTCAAACTAATGTAAATATTTATACCCAAGCGGATGTGTTAAAAATAGATGAGAGTTTGGAATGGTTGACCGATTTTTTGTTTAGTTTTTCTTGTTTTGTTTCTCTTTATTTTGTGTATGTTAAAGTACATGTAGAAATTGGCAAAATCGAAGAACTTGTTCAAACTCTTTTTTCCCCTTCTTTTTTTTGGTACGATGAATGGCGTGCATCTATCAAGAAATGTTCCTGTTTCTTCATCAATTCCTGAATTATTTAAAGGGTCTGTATACCTTTGGCTCTGAAAATAAATGGCAATACAAACTTACTTGGTAAGAAGTACAGTTGCTTTGGATAGTATAATGCATTTTGAGAAACTTTTCACTTAGAAGTACTGCAGTTATGGAAAAAGATATCACCTTTTATTCCAAAACAAATGAATCTGAGAAGCGTTACTGACGTTACGTTTCTCAGATTGTGTATTCCAATTGCAGATTATTCTTCCTGCGTGGACATAACCGCTCCGGATTTTTCGGCGATATCTCAAAAATTTGACCCCCTTTTGAAATGAAATTTGTACGGGTTAGTTATATTGTACATCTACATTCATAGATAGGATTAAAGCAATCAAATGGTTCCAAAAACCAAATGTATACTTACCCTTGATGTACAGATCGTGTCTGTAGGAAGTCCAGGCTCTGTGGCTGTTTTTTTTAAAACATTTGATGCTGCAGGGTCACATGGTCTATCAATGCTGTACCATCCCTTAAATCGGCAGGAAGTGGTCAATCAGACACAGTACTAAATTTGGTTTAAAACTCATGGTTCAACTCGATCGAGTTCAACTCTGTGTGTTCGAACAGTTCTACAGTTAAACCGAATCTGGTTTAAACCCTGAAAAGTTAGACTTACGAGCCGGAAGGTTTATCTTTGAAGTTAGTCATGGCAACCAAGATTTGTGGATTAAATATTAACCCTGAAACTATAGCCTGAATGATAATATCTGTACGTTTGGTCTCTCTTGCTGGGTGTCTTTGATCTACCTCAATGGTTATAATTTGTATTCCCAACGGCCTGCTGTTTAATCACAGGCCTCGACAGTCTTTCAGGGTCCAGCAATTGATTTATTGCCTCATGAGTCCAATAACTCATTCATGGCCTCATTTATTTTTATTAATTTTTTGGCGCTGCATTATACATGTATGTATTACAGCATAAGATGGGTTTATAGTGGTACTGCACAGAAGGATAAGAGCAAAATTGTCTAATTATCTAGGTCTAGGCAGTTTGGTTAATGACCATTCCGTTGAAAGTGCTTATATCACAAATTTATTCGACTGAATAACACTGTTCAGTATGAGCCAATGTTCTAAAACGATGGACCCAAGTTCAAATCGTGCTTGGAGACATTGGATCTTTTTTCCACAAACTGTGGAGACCAGTCTTTGTTTTTTAGTTTTAACTCGGTGACACTGAAGCCGTTATCAAATTGACAGAGTGGCCACGTACGACCGACCCATACTTCCTTCCTCCCTCCATGGTTGCACTTAGGCAGGGGGAGATTAATGTGTTGCAACAAGGTATTTTCATCACAATTGTGTGCACAGTACCCATTTCAGTGGCGTAGCTGAGGGGGGGGGGGCTAAGGGGTGCAGATACCCTGAGCACAGTGACATAACCAGACATTTTCATTTGGGGGGGGGGGAAGCGGGGGAAAAGACATAATGTGGGGGGAGGCTATTTAATGTATAAAGTTATTCATTTGTGCATTGTTGGGTCTCATTTGGGGGAGGGTCCAGAACCCCGCCCCTCTGTTTGTGCCACTACCTGGGCATCACCTTGGGGGGGGGGGGGAGCGGGAAAACCGACCAATTTTTTGATTAAACTTTATTATTTTGAATTACTGTTGTCTTTTAGGAGGATGATATCAGTTTATAATGCAAGTGTCCCTCGGGATTGTGCCTTATAGTCTAATTACAAGAATCTCAAGTGATGCTGAGATTTTTTAAGGGATTTTTGGAGAGACACCATCCTCCCCTGGAACCATATGAATGTTGGTTTGGTTTGGTTTGACATATCCCAAGAAATACATGGCTTTGTCATACATCAGTGTTCTGGCAAAACAAACAAACATGTACAGTCATTTTGTACTCAATTTTGCAAAAACTGCACCAATATCCAACAAGTCATTCTTTGGATTGGCGGCCTCAACATGACAGGAATACACACTTCCTTCACAGTGTATCAGGGTCAGTTTAAAAATGTTCTCTTTCTTCTTCTTCTTCTTCCCCCCGTCTTGTTTTCACAGCAGCTGTTATCCAAATGGAATCTGGTTCAGAGCTTTAAATGCCAAGGTGCTCTCTCCGGCTTTGTCTTATAACGATGGAACTTGTTGTACTGTTAAATGCTGTTAAGCTCTTGGATTCGATTTAGTGTACAGTGTAGGACACTTAGGCCCACAAGCCCTGAGTTCAAGAGGATACTGCGCCAGTGTTCAAAGACTTTAATACTCTTATTATGTGTAAATTTACAGATGGCGACTCGAACAGAAACAGAAACAAACAGAAACAACCAGAAACAGACCCCTGTATAGACAATGTGACCTCTGACATCGCTCGAAAACCATAACATGATGCGCGCGCATGTCGCCGGGCAAAACCTTTGTGACCTTGACAGCCAGCTAGCTAGCTAGTCGTTGACTTCTTGTCATTCGTCATGAAAGTACACGCAATCTTACCATGAGTACGCGTCTTCTTGCCTGGCGGAACATGACTTGGATAGTGTTTTGTCAACAGAGGGCGGTTGAATGTAAACAGAGGTCACATCGTCTTTAGAATTAAAGTATACAAGGCTTTAAAATACACACATTTTGTTGTAATAGACATAAAATATAACACAGTACAATTCAACGCACTGCAGCTAGTTGGACTAGGGACTATCAATTTATCTCTAATGTCCTTCCCTCCCCCTTTCCCCCCCCCCCCCACTGTTCCCGAATTTGTACAACGATTATGATTCAGTTGTTAATTCAAGCACCATGGACGGGAGACTATAATCTGATCAAAGGAGGAATTGTGAAAGGCTTACAAACTAATCTCGCTACTCTGTCATTTACAATGATGTGTCAATTCTCTAATAGCCAGTTTGACATGGAATTAATTGCGAGTTCTGTTTTGTAATATTGAGGTTTTCTGGCAATTAATTACGCTACTAATCATTCTTTTATTAGTAGATTGGTTCCTCATGGTCAGTTGGCAGTTTTGTTCAGAGGAGTGACTGCATGGTTGCAGGGACTTTGTATGTTGTATTGATGATTTTGATGTATTTATTATTTTTAAAGGAATGTATTGATTATGTTGTTTTTTAATGAAAAGCTTAATAGGTAAAATACTATTCTGGTGCTTATTGTCCTTGTGAGGTGCATGTAAAAATGAACAAAAATCACCACAGAATAAAAAACTGGGTTTTTCCTCCAAACTAAAACTGACATTTCTTTATCATCATCTCTACACATGATATCTTCAGGCCTATAGGTCACAGTGCTGGGTGCCTTTGAGGGTCTTTCTCCCTCATCTAAAACTGACATTTCTTTATCCTCCTTTCTACACATGATATCTTAAGGTCTATAGGTCACAGTGCTAGGTGCCTTTGAGGGTCTTTGGGGGTCTTCCTCCCTCATCTAAAACTGATATTTCTTTATCATCATCTCTACACATGATATCTTAAGGTCTATAGGTCACAGTGCTAGGTGCCTTTGAGGGTCTTTGAGGGTTTTTCCCCCTCATCTAAAACTGAAATTTCTTCATCAACATCTCTACACATGATATCTTCAGGCCTATAGGTCACAGTGCTGGGTGCCTTTGAGGGTCTTTCTCCCTCATCTAAAACTGACATTTCTTCATCATCCTCTCCGAACATGATATCTTCAGGCCTATAGGTCACAGTGCTAGGGGCTTTGAGGGTCTTTCTCCCTCATCTAAAACTGACATTTCTGTATCCTCCTTTCTACACATGATATCTTAAGGTCTATAGGTCACAGTGCTAGGTGCCTTTGAGGGTCTTTGAGGGTCTTTCTCCCTCATCTAAAACTGACATTTCTTTATCATCATCTCTACACATGATATCTTCAGGCCTATAGGTCACAGTGCTAGGTGCCTTTGAGGGTCTGTGAGGGTCTTCCTCCTACATCTAAAACTGACATTTCTTTATCATTCTCTGTACACATGATATCTTCAGGCCCATAGGTCACAGTGCTATGTGCCTTTGAGGGTATTTCTTCCTCATCTAAAACTGACATTTCTTTATCATCATCTCTACACATGATATCTTCAGGCCTATAGGTCACAGTGCTAGGTGCCTTTGAGGGTCTGTGAGGGTCTTCCTCCTACATCTAAAACTGACATTTCTTTATCATTCTCTCTACACATGATATTTTCAGGCCTATAACCTTTGCCATTCTGGAGCAGTGTCTTCAGCTTGCCCGGTAACATCTATTAAACCAACTGTTTACTTAAAAAAAGAAACAGCCAGCTGTGCCTTTTAATGGAGATCAGTAAAAGAAAAGTTCATGAGTTATCACTGGTACCCACATGTGATAGTGTTGTTTGAATGATATGAGATATCTGATGTGTCTCAAAGGAATGTTTAAAAGTTATGGAGACATTCCAGAAATGAAATAATTTCTTGATACGCCCAGGCACAGATTTAATTGATCTTTCCATGGCCGTGCCATTCCAGTCCATTCCATTCCCAGTGGGATTGTTCGAAGGACAACCCCGCAGAGCTAAAAATCAATATTTTGTTCCCAATAAATGGCACATGGCATTTCATGAAGTAGAATGCGGGATGGATGTCACTGCTGCTTCTGGCAGTTTGAACCTGGGAATTTGCTGGATACTTGATGACTCAGTCAGTTCAAGCAATGGTGATTCAACACGGTGCTAGAAAAGAGTTCTTTCGTTCCACTCCTTGCAGTGTTCGTCCCGCATAGTGCCGACCGTTGGTTTAGAGTACAACAAATTGTGTGACTGTACTGTCAATTAAGTACAGAAAAACATTAAAGGGACATTCGAGAGAGAAAAAAAATTAAAAGTCATAATTATGACTTGCATCTCATAATTATGACTCAATATGTCATAAAGTCATAGTTATGACTTATGCTAATTCATCATTATGAGATATAAGTCAAAGTTATTATTTATAATTATGACTTTCTTTCTTTTCTCAATGTTTCTTTATTGCTTCCGTAATTAAAGGGACTGTATACGTTTGGTAATTGGAACCCACTGTTTGTTTCAATCCCATATAGTTGTAGGTATATAGGCCTACCATCAACAATTTAATTTCAAAAAGTGGTAGCGTTTTTGAGATATTGCCGAAAATCTGGAGCGGTTATCAACGCAGGAAGAATAATCTGCAATTGGAATACACAATCTGAGAAGTGTTACTGTCAGTAACACTTCTCAGATTCAAATTTGTTGGGATAAAAAGTGATATCTTTTACCATAACCGCAGTACTTCTAAGTGAAAAGTTTCTCAAAATGCATTATACTATCCAAAGCTGTTGTACTTCTTACCAAGTAAGTTTTAAATTTATTGCCGTATGTTCAGAGTCATTACCAAACGCAGACCCTTTAAGTTCTCTTCTGCTGATTAAAAAAACCATGGATGCTGGCTTGTAGGAGTTGAAGTCAACCTCCCCTTGAATGTGGAAGGGTACTGGTTCAAATTCCACCTGTGGTACCTGAGGTGTGGTTTACAACAGACCATACGAGTCCCTTGTGTATTAACTTTGAACACTTTAAGGGAACCATGGGTTCTCATGTGCGATGCTTACAAAATTATGCCTTACCACTCTCGACCTTTACAGTCCCATATCCTTCTAGTCTATAATACTCTCTAAAAACTGGTTAAAAATGGGATTTTAGCTCAGATTCAATGTCAGTTTGACCCAACTCTCGGTCATGTTGACACAGATTCCGGGTCAATTTGACCCAGAAATGGGTCAGACCCCCTGTGACCCGGAACCGGGTCAATGCTGACCCGGAAGTTGTTCGAGTTTACCGGTAAATGCCCGAAGTAAAGGATTCAAAAGGACTTGGACCTGTAGGCCCTAAGAACAAGTGCTCATCACTGGGTCAGGCATTCCAATCTTATCTATAAGTCCAAACAATTTGGAGTAATCAGCATTAATTCCCAATACGTGTAGGCCTACCTTGTCGGCAGTGTATCAAGCCATCTCATGAAAAATTGCCAAATTCAGAAAAGTCTCATCCTTAAAACGTGTGTATTTTTTCCACTTTTATTGAGATTTTATCATGATTTTGATAAGTCTAAGAGAATTGTTATTAGCTGATCAGTATTGAAGGTATCGTTACACGTTTGGTAATGACTCAAAACAAATATTAGCGTAAAAACTTACTTGGTAACAAGCAACAGAGAGCTGTTGATAGTATAAAACATTGTAGGAAACGACTCCCTCTGAAGTAACGTAGTTTTTGAGAAAGAGGTAATTTCTCACGAAAATAATGAAAGACTTCTTGCAAGAAGCCTTTTATTCCTATCTGAAAGCACACAAATTTGTACAACAAGGGTGTTTTTTCTTTCATCATTTTCTTGCAACTTCGATGACCGATTGATCCCAAACTTTCACAGGCTTGTTATTTTATGCATATGTTGGGATACACCAAGTGAGAACACTGGTCTTTGACAATTTCCAAACGTGTTCAATGCCTTTAACACATCGTCACTTTGCCAGTGCTGGATGCCGTCTGTTTGATACTGATACAAAAAAGAAACATTGTTTCCATCTCCCACTTGATAGTAGTTGCCCGTTTTCATATTGAGAGGTACTTTGTTTTCTCTTCAATCTCTCGCTAGACAGGTTGTCTCCTAGCGATTTAGAGACATCCTGTAATTGTCTCAACCAAACTCTAAATTGATGTGACATTTTCCCCTCTCATATTAAAGCGAAATCATAGACCCGGTAAATCGGAACCCTCCATCAAAATTATCTTTGATTTACAGCAGTCATTTTAATAAGGAACAGAGTTCTTGCCTGCACTGTACAGTTTTATTAGAAAATCGGATCGCAGTCAAGTAGCCTTGCCTACAAGTTAAATCTCACAGAATGAACAAACAATTTAGAAATCAACCATCTTTATTCCTTTTAACTTTACGGTGTACAATACAGGATGAATTTGTTCACTAGTTTTGTAGCCAAATGGCTTATAATCTTAAAGTGTGTGTAATATGCGTTCACATTGAATATGTTGCTATAATCTACACACATAAATGCATACGGTATTGTAGCAACATAGTCGATGTGAATTTTATACAGTTTTTGCCCTATACGCCGGTGTGTATTTAACCAAATAATATTTGGTATTAATAGCAAAAGGTCCTGGAAAATTATATAGTCATAGTCTTTATCCCCGATGCAAAATTACCAGCTATGAAATATATTGAATGTGAACACATATAGATGTTCCTTCCATCCCTCCACTAAATTCTCCGGTCTCTGTTTGGGAGTAGAGGATTAAGGACTCCATCCTCCCATGGATGGTTAAATCATGATCGAATCTTCTTTACTTTTATTTATACACATTCCTTCTTTACCCAACTACTTATGTCGGTGTGAATTCCCTGGGGGCAAACATACCCCCCCCACACACACACACACATAATGCTGAGTAGATTTTACTATCGCCAACCCGTGCTATAACTAAGCTCTGTGCAGATCAAGCCGAACCCATACCTGTAGGCTTTCTATCACCTTGATAGCAAGACTAAAAAATGTGTACTATATTGATGACCTTTTCGTTTTAACCTCTCTGAAGATCATCGCTACTGAACGCATCTATCTGCAGGGGGTTCAAATAGGATCAAGAAGCGTTCATTTACAGTCACTTTGAATTACCATACAGTTATAGCTCTGTTGGGATTTTTTCTTTCTTTCTTAATTTTTTTTTTTTTTTTTTTTTTTTTTTAGTCCGGTGTGTATTTCTTGAGTTTTCTGTATTTTTCCTTCCTCCCTGTGCCCTGCGGGATTGGTTATATTGATCCGTCTGCAAGATGACCTTTCCAGTTTATGTAAATCACTGGCGAACATGCTCTCTTATTGGGCAGTCGAATCGTTGCATCCATTCATTTGCCATGGGGGGGATGTCAAGATAATGTTTCCCTCTCTATTCCAGCACAAATTTTCTTCAATTATCTTGGTTTTCCTATCGGCAAAGGTGAAGTCAATACTCGAAGAAGAGAGTATTGTACCTCGTTGCGTTTGAACTATACTTAAGTTGAAAGGAAGACAATATACACTGTACAATAGACTGCGCTCCTATACGCATAATAAGTATTAATTTCTTTACTATTAGGGGGGCCTATATGCATAGAAACAAACTACTTTAGAACTGCGAGATCGAAATAAAGCCTGTGTTAACTTTTCATTATTATTTTATAAAAGACTGCTGTAGGAAGACGTGTTTTAAAGGACATTCGCACACCTATGCCTTCTGCATCTGATTATACATTTTCTTATTCAAGCACTTGGATTCAACATTGCACATTGTACTTCTGTAAATACAATTATTATTATTATACTATACAGCCAATGTGTATAGACCCTTCAAAATGCAGACATGGCCTATTATGATATTTGTCTGTCACTAAATTTAAATTGTTTCCGTATAAATGAATCCTTCAGGCACTCTTGAGGCACTCTTGATTTTAATGAAAGGATATTGAGAACCCATTTCTGTATGTACTCGCAGACCATAAGGAATTTTCCATCTGTATGTAACCTCAGATAACCTTGCAACAAAACTGGTGTGATATGCAAATTTACATATCCTTTCATATATAGCAGGTACGTTATTGCTTCAATCAATTAATCTTTACAGTTGTGTTTTAAAGGGGTAGTTTTCTTTAAAATAAATTGGTTGTTGTTTTTGTTGTTGTTGTTGGTTTTTGTTTTATAAGGGTTGTTTTTTAGAAAAAGGACAATAGAAGAACCAACAGTTCAAATGGTTGTATAGGGGGCCTATGTGAGTGTAAATGCCGTGACTTCAAGTTTACAATTTGAGATACCAGTCACTCTTCAATTCCAGCCCGCATGTCTCACATTAGTTGGGAAAGTCGGGGGCTTGTCCCAAGCTATACCTTATATTAATCCATGCAAAATATTTTTGACGCCATTTATTATGGTTTGAAGGTCAGGACAACTTCTTTCAGGAATAGATGATTCCATTCGATATTATTTCACATAAATAGGCCTATAACTGACGTAAATTTCACACTTATATAAACTATTTTTCGTTTTTAATGCAAGCTGCTGTAATAATATTCGAGATATTTTCTCTTTGAATTTATACCTTCAACATTATTATCCGCTCACTGCAGTTCCGTCTAATAGGTAAAATTTGCTAACAATAACAGCGGAATTGTCCGCTTTTGTATGTATGTGTCGATTTTCCGTTATACTGTTTTACGATGAATTGTTTCCAAAAATCATCACAATGGGTTTGCATGATTTTGGAGGGGAAAAAGTGTTATCTTTTAAAGGGACACGTTGCCTTGGATCGGGCGAGTTGGTCTATAAAAAGCATTTGTAACCGTTTGTGATGTTTTAAAAGTAGTATACAATGATCCACACAAATAATGTCTTCAAATTGCGTGGTTTTTTCCTTTTACATCGTGAACAAACACGTTCGGCCATTTTGTGGAGTTGAATTTTTGACTCCACAAAATGGCCGACCGTGTTAGTTCGCAAAGTAAAAGGAAAACGACGCATTGTCAAGGCATATTTGTGTGGATCATTGTATTCTACTTTTTTAACGTCTTTCTAACCATATGCATTTTATAACAAACGCTTTTTTAGACCAACTCGTCCGATCCAAGGCAACGTGTCCCTTTAAACGTTTTTGTGTTTTGTCGTTCTTATAAAAGTCCAAACCACCATAAGTTCTAAAAGACGGGGAATTTGTAATCGCTGGGAAACAAGTTTCAAGACTGACTGGTACTTCTGTCAATTTGATATGTTTACAAATCTAGAATTAAATTCCCTCCTCTTTGCATGTTTGTACATCTCCAGTGAGACGTAATTTCTAGCAATGAATACAACAAAAAAGTGAATTTCCTTTAGGACTATAGCCAGCCTACAAGACTTAAAGGTATCGTACACGTTTGGTAATGACTAAAAACAAAAAACTTACTTGGTAACAAGCAACGGAGAGCTGTTGATAGTACGACTCCCTCTGAAGTCACGTAGTTTTTGAGAAAGAGGTAATTTCTCACCAAAATAATGAAAACTTCTTGCAAGAAGTTTTTATTCCTATCTGAAAGCACACAAATTTGTACAACAAGGGTGTTTTTTCTTTCATCATTTTCTTGCAACTTCGATGACCAATTGAGCCCAAATTTTCACAGGCTTGTTATTTTATGCATATGTTGGGATACACCATGTGAGAGAACACTGGTCTTTGACAATTTCCAAACGTGTTCAGTGCCTTTAAGGATGCAACATCGAAGGTTGCTAGGCTACAGCGGGCAATTTGAGCTCTTCTTCTGGGCTGTACGAATGTTTAAAGATAATGAAATTATACAAAGAACGCATCTTTAGTTATTAAAAAAGAAAAAAATCCAGAGGACAATGGAGTTAGGAAGTAAGCATCGATTCCTATTCAAGTATTATTTTGTTGTTTGTGCAGTCACCACCACACCCAATAGGCTTTATAACAATAAACAATTTGCATATCTCGTATATGGTGTTTTTTCTTCATGAATTTAAACGTCATAAATGTTTGTTCAAATAAACTTTATACCGCACCTAAAATAGAGCTGATACCTTTCCCGGGAGTTAGGAAGGGTGGGGCAAAGAGCACGGGGTTAAAAAAGTGTTTAAAGATTTTAGAAGACTACTTCGCAAATACTCAGTCATTTGCAAAATATAGGGTTGATTTGCCCGAAATTTTACACAGAATAAAACCATATATTGTAATTTCTTATACCAGATAAACAGTCTTGGTTGCTTTCCTTTTTGCAGGGCCCTAATTTTCCCCACCATTTTGCCCGAATTTGGGAGGGCAGTTGTCCCCCTGCCCCTCTGGGTCATACGCCTAAGTATACTCGGTACGCGCACTTAGCCGTATAATAATGAGGTGATGCTGGTCTAATTAGTGACACAACCATTTTGGTCTCTAAACTAGACCAGTTTGCAACCCCTTCCTCTTTTGCTCTGGGAAGATCGACTAGGCCTAGGTCCTACTTCAACATGGCATGCGTTAGCCATATAATGAGGTTTGGATACGGGGCGTATAGGGTTGGGGTTAGGGTCACTCGCTTGAGCTAAACTATGAAAATAAAATACTAATAATAATTCACTACTCCCATCGATTTATCTCCCGATGATCAAAGCAATGGCTTGAGGCTGATCCCCATGCGCGGAAAAGTCTCCTCAAAAAGATTCTCTTCTTGTGTGCGCCTTATATACCAGTCATTCAATATCTCAAAGATGCCCTGCCCATTTCTTTCAGAGTCTATGATAAAAGAAATATTATCAAATCCCTAATCAAATCACGACCCCCTCCCACTACCCCGCACCTGAACCTCGTGAGACTTCTTACAATTTTAAACTGCAATATAATTGCGCTAAAACCCAATTGTCAGTGACGGAGAATTTTTTCAATTCATAAAACAATACCTTATGTTGACCCGCATAGAGAGACCTGTCGTGTAATTTAATTGATTTTTTTGTACCGTAACCTCCTACTGTTAATCATGGCGCTTGTCATAATGGGACTGTGATGAAATGGATGGTTCTTATTTTGATGAACAAATCGAGAGAAAAAAAACACCCATGTATTTTGTACATGTGTATTTTACGAACGTGTGTTGAAAATATCTTCTTCTTTTTTAAATGTTCCACATCACACTCGTGACTTAGCCTACAACTTTGGGACGGGGGGGGGGGCTAACCGGCAGACATATCCTGGGCCCAATTTCATAGAGCTGCTTAAGCGGAAAATTGTGCTTAACAACTTTTGCTAAGCAAAAATAAGCAGGATACCAATTACAGATTGTACATTTGACATGTTCTTTTGGCTGGTAACCTTATTCTGGTAAGCATAATTTTCTTACGTTTAGCCATTTTGTGTGCTTGAGCAGCTTTATGAAATTGGGCCCTGCTCATCAGACCGGTTGCTGACCCATTTATTCATTCTTCTTTCCTCTCAGAAGTTATTAAATAATTATAGTAGGCCTAATTAAATATTTACATTATACAATAACCTATTCCAAATACAATGAATTCAGGAAGACCGCCTTAAAGGGATTGCATACGTTTGGTAATTGGAACCCACTGTTTGTTTCAATTCTATATAGTTGTTAAACTAACCCGTGGTAGCGTTTTTGAGCTATTGCCGAAAATCTGGAGCGGTTCGTCCACGCAGGTACGATAATCTGCAGTTTGAATACCTGAGAAACGTTACTGCAGTAACGCTTCTCAGATTGAAATTTTTGGGGATAAATGTGATATATTTTTCTGAAACCGCAGTAGGCCTACCTCGAAGTGAAAAGTTTCTCAAAATGCATTATACTATCCAAAGCTGCTGTACTTCTTACCAAGTAGGCCTACGTTTTTATTGCCATTAATTTTCAGAGTCATTACCAAACGTATACGGACCCTTTAATCCGGTTGTTTTGAAATATTTGTCTGAAGAAAAATGCACTACATTACTGGCATTTTGATTTAATAGCTACTATTCTTATTGCTATTCATTCTGATCGTGATAGTAGCCGTTTACGAAAACTCGAAAACCTCTTTTTCGGGGAAAGTGAGATCGTAGTTTGGCTCCTATACTATCTATCTCATGCCAACCTGTTGATCAGATCCGACTTATATTTTGAAATTATTAGTACGGTCATCACTAATTATTATCATTTTAAACAAAATTTATGTATTGCCTGTCCCACGTCATGCCATCATACTTTTCTGAAGTTTGTGTCCTTGGGAGTTTTATGAATGGGAGTATATGGGTTTGCAATTAGAGGGCACACTAGTGATTTAGAATAGAATCAACTGATCCAGAACTGGTCAAACGGGTGACGATAATTTTCTCGAAGCCTCATCAAAAGTATTAGTATTGTTTTTGTCAATGGATACTTGGTGAGTTTTATGACACGTTTAGGTAAACTGATTAACTTTTTTGTTTAAGATGTCATTGCAAAGAGATTGCAACAAAAACAGCGTGAATTAAAAAAGTGACTCAGAACTGGTCAAACGACTGTATTTTCATATGTCACGTATGCAAACAAACTCTGGACAAAAAAGTGCAACCTACTCAAATTTGCAAAACAATTTTCTTCACGACAACTTTAGCGTATGTACTGAAATAAAATTTACTTATATACAGTACACACAACAATTAACAGTTCACAGACATGAGAACGCCAACTTATAAGATGGTCGCCATATGACTTTACTCTGAAAAAACAGCTTTTCCTAGTTCTTTGTCGACTCATGCTTTTAGGACTCTTGTAAAGCCATACGGACATTTGGGACTATTTTGTTTTAGTAGCTGGATTAAATTCATGTATGCAAAACTTTGTTTCTTGTCCTTTTGGCCCCATAGAGATTTTCTTGTCAGCAAAATCATCTTGGGGGGGGGGGGGGGGTATGATCCTATGGCCAAATACTCTTCCACGAAAAGTGGAGAGGTTAGATCCCCCATCATCCCCCGGCATTTGCGCCCATACTCGAAACATAATCACAGGATGACAATGCACCGATGGTGTATCTTATTCTTAACATGCAACATTTTCCCAGGATGTGGGCCTCAGATGCTTCGGTGGGCTCGGACCCCAATGTTTCAACATACATGACTTTCACCTGTTATGAGTATCGGCCCCTTTGTGATTTACCATACCTCGGATCGGCCTTGACAATAAACTCCCAAATTGATGAGCATACGTATTCCACACTTGTAATGTACCAACATTTCTTAAGTTGCATCTCTATTTTTCTCTTGTGCCAAAAAATTCCCTTAAGTTAAAAGCGAATGCAGTGACCTTAATTAGAAGATGCTAAATAGTGCCCTAGCAACCAATCATGTTCTGCAGTAAATGTCCATATATTGCCCCTTTTTAAAGATGGAAATAATAACAAAAACATACTAAAAACATTAGTCTACCAACCTCACTGCAGGGATAAATTATAGTTTGTTCGTAAAAATTAAGAAGAAAAATCATCTCCACTGACTTCTCAACCGTTTCAAGATTTTTTATAATTAACTGTATTTTATTACAAATCTTAATGATAATTGTGACTTTAATTGCTAGACTCTTAGACATAGGCCTACTTTCCATTGAGTCACACATAAAACAAAGTTATCCGCCAGTATGGGACCAGTAAAATGCTGACTCATTGTTGATGATGAATTCATAGGTTTTTGCCATTTTAATTTAACAACCTGAATAGTAAACACAATTTCTCTATGGTGGGTTCAATTTCCGACCAGAAGCCGACGAAAACTACCAACAATAACAAGTAAATAGCGCCCTCATTTGAGAAGTTACAGAATTAGTATGGTCCCTTAACTAATATTATTACGTAGAAATTTGTATCAAGAAACGAGCACAAAACAGCAAGTACGATAGGGACTAGACTGCTGCTTGAAAATTGACTTCTGCAACTAAAAAGCTGCTGCTGTGTTGTTGTGTTGTTGTTGGGAGTGTCACCATCGGAATTCACATCAAACCAAAGCAAACAGCCAGCCGGAGAATGAGTGCAAATTTCAGGCAGACAGCGGGCATTTTGAGTAAGTTTTGTTTGAATGAACGCCAAAGAGAAAAACAAGACACATGATAAGATGATGAAGAGAAGTCTTCTGACATGTCTGAGTTCTTGTGTCTTGTGTTGAATTTCCACAGCTACAGAACAGAGTCAGACAGGCAGAAGTGCCAGCACTGCTGTGCACTGTTTGCCACAGTCTGACATAGCCCACCTTGTTGAGCTGTAAATGGCTCTCTTTTAACATCGGTCTTATAACACTCACCATTACAGCCCACCATCCATACATGTCTTAAACGCGTAGTAAAAAAGTACGAGCAAGTCGTACCTCTTTGATCGCAATTTCTCCCACTTATAAACATCACATACTCCAACCTCCCTCACTTTGTTCCTTACATCAGGCGAATTTTTGTGACATATTCCAGGGCTCACCAAATGATGCCTTTGTCCAGATATGATGATTTGAAAATGGCAAAACAAAAATTGTGTACAAAAATTTCATTGAAGTTCGTCTCGTAACGGGGCCGCCATTTAACTTCTGCTTCACACTGCTTGTTGATCGTGAGAAAGTCAGGGCGCCCAGCTGATCATGAATATGCACGAGCAAGGAACGCGCAACAGCGTTGTAGTTTTTTCGCCTACAGCAAGCGCCGCGCGACGCCACCTTATGCATATTCATGACTTGCCATGCACGCAGGCACACATATCGAGCTCCGAAGTGCTACAGCTTCCCGTGACGTCATCTTATGCATATTCATGATACGCCATACACACACGCACGGACAGATCAGCCGGGTGCCCAGACTTCTCACGATCAGCAGGCAGTGAATCATACGTAAGATGGCGGCCCCGTTGCGAGACGAACTTCAATGTAATTTTTGTACACAATTTTTTTTTGCCATTTTCAAGTCATGATATCTGGACAAAGGCATCATTTGGTGAGCCCTGGAATTTGTCACAAAAATTCGCCAGATGTAAGGAACAAAGTGAGGGTGGTTGGAGTAGTATGTGATGTTTATAAGTGGGAGAAATTTGCGGTCAAAGAGGTACGACTTGCTCGTACTTTTTTACTACGCGTTTAAGACATGTATGGATGGTGGGCTGTAATGGTGAGTGTTATAAGACCGATGTTAAAAGAGAGCCATTACAGCTCAACAAGGTGGGCTAAGTCTGACAGTGCTACTGCTACTGCTAGTGCTAGTAGAGTACTGTGCTAGTGTGCTGGTGTGGCAGGTGATTCTGTCCCCCGGAGATTCTGCCTCCCCCCCCCGCCCCATACAGCGAAATGTGTACAGATTTCGCCTGACTAGTGATACTGATCATGCTGAGTCAGTGAGTGATGCCCTCTTTTGAATCAACTTCCTTTTCAGCCCATGAATTACACACATGAGTACACTGGGGACAAAATCCCAAACTTTTCAGACTTTATTTCCCTTTAAACAAAAACGGGAGCCAAAAATGTTGATAGTTCTAGTAGAAGGACTGGGGGAACCAGGTCGGACTCGCTGGTGGCAGTGGCAAATTATAAATATGTATGACTTGATCAAATTCAATGTTATGTGGTTTCAGGGGTTGCTAAGGCCTTCAACAAGATCAAGGAGAGCACCTACTCACATTCCATCTAGAGCTTATCTGACTTACTTCGGAGAGAGTACATCATATGGACTCACCAAACCTAAACTTGTGAAAGATGGACCAGGTAAGATTGAGAGAATTTTTATAAGGCCACATAAAAAAAAAAATTGTTGATCGTCCCCGCCCGACCCTACGAAACCCCCGACCTTTTTTTTTTTTTTTTTTAATCATAAAAAACGGTCTTTTCAATGAACTTTTCAGTCAAATTTGGCTCCCAGAATTTTCAGCTGATATTTTTTCAAAATCCATAGGTTGGAAATAGATATTTGAAGAAAGGTTGTGTTGGCAAAAACAAGAACAATTCTTTAAATATTTACTTAAGAAAATGTTCACAGAAAATGTCATCTAGGAGTTAAATGGGTTTAACAAAACAATTAAAAACATCAAAATCACACAAACCCTCTGTTTTATAGTGATTGTGATGATTTCTTTATTCTTTGTTTCATAATTTGCCATGTCCTAAAAAATAAAAAATAAAAATAAAAACCGCCCTCCCACCCAAACTTCCCACCAAAAAAGGACGATCAACAATTTTTAAATTTTATGTGGCCTAAGCCTTGAATTACACAGAGGCCACCCGCTGTTGCCTCGGTCTTGGCCTTTCGAAAGTTTTCCATAGATATTAGGTTAAGATTTTCCAATTAAAGTGCCCTGCAAAATAAAATGAAAAAATAAAAAAAAATAATGGCCTGACCCTCTCAAAGATGAAATTCAACGCATAAGTAGCCTATTTCCCCTTCATGTCAGAAAGTTTTATTTATAAAGTTAATTGTAAATTATAAATGCTGTTATTTTGCAACCCCTACCCCAACTTGGAGTCAAAGTTGTTGTGTTACTTGCCACTTCAGGGTTACCGCTGGACAGAGAAAATCCCCGCTAGGAAAGTTCTGCAAATGGTGGTTGCGAGGCAATCTTTGACACTGGGACCTCTGTTTTGGACGGGCCAGCAGCCGAGGTGGAATAGATTCAAAGCTTGATCGGGGCTGCACCTCTTGTCAATCTCATCAAAGTAGAGGTAAGCTCAATGGAGACTTTCAGGACACTAGGTGGCAGCGGACAAAGCTATTTAACGGAGCTCTAGAACTTGCTTGTTAATAAAGGGTCTGTATACGTTTGGTAATTATACTCATAAAGTTAATGGCAATAAAAACTTACTTGGTAAGCAGTACAGCAGCTTCTGATAGTATAAAGCATTTTGAGAAAAATTTCACTTTGAAGTAATGTGTTAACGGAAAAAGAAATCAGTTTTTATCCAAAACAATTTGAATCTGAGAAGCGTTTCTGTGAGAAACGTTTCTCAGATTGTGTATTCCAATTGCAGATTATTCTTCCTGGGCAGATATAACCGCTCCAGATTTTCAGCAATATCTCAAAAATGCTACCATCTTTTGAAATGAAATTTTCACAGGTTAATTTTATGGTTTTATATCTGCAACTATAATATATAGGATTGAAACAAGCAGTGGGTTTCAATTACCAAACGTGTACAATCCCTTTAAGGCAGTGTTTTTTTTATTATTTACTGTTGGATGGATTTACAGCCAAACAATTCATCCAGTCCAGATATACTAGCTTTAAAGGTAGGGTCATACTTGGTAATGACCTTGAAACAAATTGTGTAATTTCCATCAGAAAGCCTATTATTTTGTTAGGCCTATAAATATGGTAATGGTAGTAAGCATCCTGCAAAATGATTTGGTCTGAAGTGCCCCCCCCCCATTGATTAGAATTCAATAAAAGTATGTTGAAAAGTTTTAATCTCCAAACATCACCTTGAAGCAACTTTTGGAGATTCAAATTTCCCTGGTGTCTGTTTGTGAACTCTGCGGCAAAAGATGCGGGTGGTACCCCCTGTCACCTCGCTAAAAACCGGATTGATTCAATATTCTTGATGGAAAATAACTATGACAGTTTTTTTGCTGTTTTCTTACAAGTAGACAATATATTCAGCTGAAACTTCATGGGTGACTTTTATTTTCTCTTTCTTGATAATTTGGCCTATAAGTCAGCATTACGTCGACAAAAACCAATATATGACCCTGGTGACTGCTCTATACTCCGACACCCCTATGTTCCAACAACCCAAGGTTCCGAAAACCCCTCATGATGTACACGCTAGGGTTAGGGTTAGGGGTAGGGTTAGGGTTAGGGTTAGGGTTAGGGTTAGGGTTAGGGTTAGGGTTAGGGTTAGGGTTAGGGTTAGGGTTAGGGTTAGGGTTAGGGTTAGGGTTAGGGTTAGGGTTAGGGTTTGGGTTTGGGTTTGGGTTAGGGTTAGGGTTAGGGTTAGGGTTAGGGTTAGGGTTAGGGTTAGGGTTAGGTTTGGGGTTAAGGTTAGGTCTAGGGTTAGTATTAATGTTAGGGTTAGTATTAAGGTTAGGCGTAGGATTAGGAATATTCGGGTGTCGGAACATAGTGTCAGAACAGGAAAAGGTGTGAAACCATGACCCCTTTAAAGTGTGTGTTTTTACCCCCAAAACCATTGATTACATTTTTAGCTGATGACCTTCCACATTCTTGCACAAACTGTCAAATTCACCCGTCAGCGAGACACCATATATGATCAGTTTTGTTTGAGTAGCCATAGTGGTTCTGAGAAGAGATGGTTTGTACTTTGACCAGTACTCTTGGGTCATCTTCTGGAGTATAACTGATGTAAAAATCTTCTTCTCTTCTTGCATTTTAGGAAACCGAGATGGGAGAGACACTTTGCCTGAATGGACGTCCCTAAACCCCTGGGCCCTCTTTGGATCCTCGGTGACTTTGGATCCTTGGTGAACAACTGTGTAGGTTTCGCTGATGCTGTCAAGGGTGTAGAAATCAAGGCTGAGTATTAGAAACCTGCTTTGTAACTTGGAAGGGTTATTATTTTTTGGGTAAGGAAAAGTATAGATGAATTAAGGTAACTACTTTTTTCTGTCATTGCTCGGGCAAAAGTTAGGCTCCAAAAACAATATGGCTATCTATTTGTTTGGCCCAAGTGTGAGTAAAAAACATGTTGCCGCCTACCTTCTTACCCATTTTTTGTTCAGTGTAATGGAAAACATGACTTTATTTTTGTTTGGCCAAACTTTTCAATTAGTGTATAATAGGAAACATGGCTACCTCTTTGTTGCCCACCCACCTAGCTCCCCATTTTTTCAGTGTAATGGAAAACATGACTTTCTTTTTATTTGGCCAAACTTTGAAAAAAAAAAAAAAAAAAAGATGTTGCCCACCTGTGTACTAACCTATTTTTTCAGTGTAATGGAAACATTGCTATCTTTTTATTTGGCCCAACTGTGAGTAAAAAAACATAGTGCCCACTTACCTACCTACCCATTTTTTCAGTGTAATGGGAAACATAAATTTGTTTTGTTTGGCCCAACTGTTAAAAAAAAGATGTTGCCCACCTGTTACCCATATTCAGTGTTTATAGGAAACATGATTATATTTTTGTATGGCCCAACTGAAAAAAATATACAATGTGGCCCACCTTTTTTTTACCATACCCCTCTTTTTCGGTGTAACAATTGAATGGCTTCATAATATAATCTATACACTGAAGGATAAAGTAATGCCTAAAGTGAACCACATTTTAGATCGAGGGTCTCCAACATCAGTCATTTATAAAAAGGACTTTGTAGTTAAGTCAAGAATGATGACGATCTTGGCCAGCTGGGTATTTTTTCTTCTTCTTTTTTGTTTGTTTATATATTTTTTCTAAATAAAAACCAAATTCGATTTTTCAGTTATTTTTTTTTACCCACCCACCCACCCACCATTTCGAAACTTTTCAAAATTGTTTAACATTGACTATTCTGAATGGCCCCTTACAGTACCTACCTCTTTCCTGATGTAATATGAAACATGACGTATCTTTTTTTGGCCAAACTGTAAAAAAACCAAAAACATGTTGCCCACGTGACCTGTCTAGCCATTTTCGTTGTCAGTGTAATTGGAAACACGACTTTATTTTTGTTTGGCTTAACTCTCAAAGTAAAACATTTTGACAACCCATTTTTCAGTGTACATGTAACAGGAAACACGACTTTCTTTTGCCCAACTGTTACCACCAATTAGTGTTGAAATATTCACAAGTTGGTTGTTTCAGACCAAAGGATGGTCATTAATTGACTCCAAAACAAATGTATTTTCATTACTTATGAAGTAACTTTTTGTTATCTTTCAACAAACTTGATGTTAAACGTATTATACGGAATTGGGCAGGATAAGACGAAAATCATTATTATTTTTTTTGTCTGAAAGCATACTGAATACTGATTATGAAGTTCATATTGGAACAATTTTTTCTGTAAAATATTTCCCTCTGAAATGAAAATATATTTGAAAAAAATCTGAAACCTACAAAAAAACCCCGTAACAGCTGGTTTTGGTTGCTACAACCCAAATTAAGGACAATGTGTTTACATGCTGAAAATTATGCACGTTTTAAAAAACTACTTTCTCCTGACTCACACAGTGGATTATGCCCATATTTTCACAGGTTAGTTACTTCATGTATGGTTGATCTCACAAAATATTAAAACTGTCTGTGACTATTTTGTCAGCTCTACCAATCCTGTAAAATACCTTAAATACAAACTTTTTTAGAATTAGAAATCTGAGGATTTCAGTCAAGATTGTAAGGCATGGCACTCTACCAGGAGGAAAGGGATATTTTTAACAATTTGTCTAAATTAATGGTCTTTTACATTCATCAGTTGAGTAAGGTAGAGCCATCTTGTTTCCATGTAACCAAAACGAGGCTGGAAGGGAAAAACTCTCTGGCCTCTCTGCGGTATTGTAATGAGCCATCCTTGTCTTATTGCACTACTTTATTTTGCAGTTTTATCTCAGAGTATTAAAACTGTTGTTGCATATTTGACCAATAATTTGTATTTGTATATGTGCCTATATTATAAGAAATATAAGTAATATTTATGTTTCAATAAAAATGTGAGAGTATGAATTAAATATACTTGCAATGTGTGTTCTTGCTTAAATGTTGTCTTTGTTTTTAGAAATAAATTACAATGGTCGATCAAAATGGTTGGGCTAGATTAGGGGCTATGAAAGAGTAAACTTTATGTTACAAAATCAGACTCCATAAATAACTTATTGGCAAAAACGTGTTTTTTTTTATCACATCAAAAACAGCAAACACTTTTTTATTTAAAACCCATTTTTCGTCTCATCAAAACACCAAACACATTTTTATTTTATAATGGCCATTGGACCTTTTTCTACCAACAGAGGTCGCCCTTTACTGTAATATATTTACATGCGTTAAACATACGTTTGTACACAACACGTGGTTCTAATATTCATCAAGTTCACAACGAGTGATTTAGCACAGACTAGCGGTGGCCGAGCGGATAAGGCCACGGGAACGTGAAGTCAAGGTAAGTGGTTCGAGTCCCGGCAGAGACAAGGTAAGTGAAATAAAGGTAAGTGAAATAAAGGTGTTTACAGGTGAACGGCGCACGAGGAGGAGACAAGCGGCAGAGAAGGTAAGTCGGAGGCGAGGCCACGAGGAGGGGACGACACCGAGAGGATAGGTGGAGGGAGAAGGTGAAGGGAAGAGAGGAAGAAAGGGGGGGGTAGGCAAATTTTTATTTTTTTGAAAAAAAAAAAAAAAAAAAAAAAAAAAATATTTAAAAAAAATGAAAATTTACGGTCTTTCATTTTTTTTAAATGGCCTGAAACGTACGCTCGTTAATTTATTTCATTTTCGTTCATGAAAAAAAAAAAATCTAAAAATAAAACTTTTTCGGTCTTTCAATTTTTTAAAATCGCTTGAAACGTACGCTCGTTAATTTTTTTTCCAAAATGGTAAAAAAAAAAAAAATAACGCAAAAAGTCATGAAATTCCTCAAATTTTCACAATTTTAATCACTAAAACGCCCTTAAAATACTGCTAAACGTCTTCACACTGCTTACACCGATCTAATACATAAAATACAATTATTCTCCTAAAGATTGAACTAAAAAGTACTATTTAACTTGAAAAACGGCCTTTAAATGTGGTTTAATTGTGTTAAACAATGTTTATGTACAAAGGTGGTACATAACAATAACATAGTAAAACAAGTTACGCATTTTGGTACACCATGAAACATTTTGGCGACTCCGTGACTTAAAATCCACCAATTCCAAGACAATCATTCAATTTACGTTTGTATCTCTTAAAAAACAAGTCATTTCATTATAAAAACTCTGAAAACGAACACTTGTATTATACGTAAATTTTTCCAACAAATAATAAAGGAAAATAGTCAGGCGCTCATCACTGAGACTATAGCTGTATCAGAACTTAGAGACTGGGAACTAGACAATGACGGCTGCCGTTTGACTCGTCTTAAAGATAACATTTCCTGAGCATTTTAGATTCACTAATTATAATCTTTGAACATCTAAAACTTCACCAATAGAATTCTATCTGATTAATTGACAAGATCCAGCAACATCACCATATCACAGACAAAATAAGTAGCCAAGTTGTGTAAACTATAAACAGTGCACCAGTGATTTGGGAGGGGGGGGGGGTTGGCAAGTGGGGGCAAAGACATAATTTGGGAGAATATCTAAAGTTATCGAATCATTCATTTGTGCAATATTTTTCTATCTCATTTTAGGGTACGCCACTAATTTTAAACTATGAGATCCTAACTTCTTAACTCAACATTTCCAGGGGCCAATTTCATAGCGCTGCTTAACGGTAAGCAAATGTTTGTGCTTACTATAGCAGAAAAATTTGCTTAAGCGTAAGAGTATTTCATAAGTTAGCAAGAAAATTAGGCGGCCAGCTAGCGTGTTCTCCATGGATTTGCATTGTTACGTCATCCATTTTCATACAGTAAGCACTGGAAGGTTAACATGCATTTTCGTGTGCTTACGGTTAGCAGCACTGTATGAAATGGAAACCTGCGCAGTAAGCACAAAATCAGCCGTTAAGCAGCTCTATAAAATTGGGCCCTGGCCAACACTTCTCCATACAGCAAACGCCCCAAGACAAGGACACTGTAAGGTTTTAAATGACAGTCATCAACAACAAAAAAATGATGCCTTGCAATCTGAAAGTTCACTTGAGTATGAAGTTTCAGATAATTAAATATGTTTGAAACATTGTTATAGTCGAGCAATACCATTTGAAGACCCTACTAATCATTCTTGCTTGTAAGTCGATTGCCACAATCAATATAAGCCCGATATGAAAGCGTTTTCACTAAAATTCAACCACCTATTTTGACATCAATTTCAAAGTTGGTTGTTTGGTGTGTTGACTGAAATAGGAGGATGGGAATGAATTTACTCTTCCAAAAAACAATGGTGTTCCAACAACTTGACATTGGTGATCATTCAATTTTAGTTTAAGATTACTAAATAATACATTCACAGTCTCTGATCTCTGCTGATGTTACAAAATAGGCAATAAGCATGCGAATGAATAGGAAACATGCTTACTGATGATCAAAAAGACTGATCGTCTTATAATCTGAAATCATTTGGGGTTGAAAAAAGAACAGGCACCCCGAACAAACATATTGACAATTGACATAGGGAGAGCCAACAAAGGGCTAGATAGCTCATCTGGGATTGTGTGTTTATTTAAACTAGAGGAACTATGTGATCTTCAACAAAAATGTGTCACACTGTCATACCTGTGAGCCACTTAAAGGGATTGTATACGTTTGGTAATTGGAACCCACTGTTTGTTTCAATCCTATATACATGTAGTTGTAGATATATACCATAAAACCAACCTGTGAAAATTTCATTTCAAAAGGTGGTAGCGTTTTTGAGCTATTGCCAAAAATCTGGAGTAGTTGTGTCCATGCAGGAAGAATAATCTGCAATTGGAATACACAATCTGAGAAACGTTTCTGACAGAAACGCTTCTCAGATTCAAATTTGCTTTGGATAAAAACTGATATCTTTTTTCATAGCCACATTACTTCAAAGTGAAATGTTTCTCAAAATGCTGTAAACTATCAAAAGCTGCTGTACGTCTTACCAAGTAAGTTTTTATTGCCATTAATTTTATGAGTAATTACCAAACGTATACAGGCCCTTTAAGCATAACATTGATTCAAGATTGTTAACTACATACACTTATTAATTGTCTTTCCATTATTATTGATGTGTGCTGGCAGAGGACTTCAGGAAAAGTATGCCTGGCAGAAACTCCTCAGCAATTAATTTTAATTAGCAATGCTTTGAAAAAGCTGAGCTGGAGAGTTTGATAAACCCAAACATGTATTGTAGGAAAGTTACACTCTCCAAGAGAATGAATTAAGACACATATGACTAAGTTAGCGCAACTCCAGCAACACACAGTTATATTACGTTTAGCATTAGTGTACAAAATGTGGTCATTGCAATGCATTGGTTGCTCTTTGCCGAGATGATTTTTATACTAAGCTTTGCCAGCAGAATGGCATATAAGAGCTTTAAACATTCTTCTGCCAGCACCAATCGATATGTACTTGTACCTTACATCAACAGTCACAATAACTGGACTGTAAGTAAAGGTCTGTTTACATCATATAAGACGTCATCAAATTTACCTCATCGCTTTTTTTGCACAATTTATTTGGATGGTAAAACATTTTCAGAGGAAGTGTGTTCGAGTCTAATGCACAATTGTAGGGGGACCCGAACTAGTGGGGACATGGCCGGGGATATCAAATTGGCCATGGGTGGTAGTCCCGGCCGTGTCTTGCTACTGCTCCGCCGGGCGGGGAACTTGCTTTTTATACATCCCTGGCTATACCCAGCACCAGCCAGCTCCAGCATGCAGAGTATTTGTCAAACACTTCCACAATCCCAGCCCCGGTATGTGGAGCATGGCTAATAATTATACAATTTGACAAAGTCCCCGCTATTGTTCCGGTAGGGCAGGGCAACAAAATGGTACAACCCCGGCTAGCACGGCATGGTTTTTTGCACATCCCCGTTTATGTCCCAGCTACTTCGTACAAAGTCCCAGGTCCCCAGGGCCTTGACTACAATTGATACGTGCATAAGGGCCATGTCCCATGATGCAATTTACATGCAACCAGTTCCAGGCAATCTCAAATGAGAAAAACATTCCCATCTGAGTTTGTACGTAAATATCTTAGGGGTTGGGAGACCATGTTCAAAAAAGTACTGTGATATCAAAGTGTTTCGTTTCTGTGCACTACTGCAGTTAACAGTTGCATCAAAGTTGCCTGTAAAATTGACCTGTGTGACAAGGCCGTGATGATGAGGTCAAAGATTATGTAAACAGGCCTTTTTACAATTCATAAACAACACAACAAACCTACCTTAATATCCTAGTATTGAATAATTTACAAAGTTGAGGTACAAGAAGCTTGAAGTAGAGAGATGATGAGGTGTTTGAAGTCATGATGAAGACTGCAAGCCAAGTGTTCTCATCACAGCCCTGGTGCATCTCTTGTGAGGAAACTGCTGCTCCTCATCATCTTAATGAATCTGTAAACAGAAATCAAAGAATAAAGAATTGTATGAGATAATAAGAGCCATTGATCAAACTTGACAGTCTGTATCTAAATTTAACCTAATAGTTTTAAATAGATAGGCCTGGTGTGCCTATTTTTATTATTATTATTAAACTGTGAATACGAGCAATGTTATTTATAAACAATTTCCTGTCCCATTCATAATCAGCTGAATTAACTCATAGTCTCTGTAGTAGAATTTTTATGTAAAGTTGAATCAATGTCTATAATAATGTAAATGATTTACTTCTGTGCTTAAGTTTGTTTTATTCAGTTATGCTCTTTGACAGTTGCACTCTTGATTTTTGAAAAAGATAAATAAAACTAAAATGGAATGGAGCAGGAAATCATTGAGTTTATTTGTTTCACAACATCAAGTTGGGACTGATTCACATGTAGGCTGCAGTAGAAGGGGTAATATCTTGGGGTGGTTCAAGATTGACAGAAAAAAGGATGCATGTTTGGGATTAGAGTACTGGCTGGCAGTCTAGGGGGTTACATCTTGGGGGCTGTTCAAGTTTGACAGAAAAGTGGGGTACCTGTTTGGGGATTGGAGTACAGGCTGGTAGTAGAGGGGTTACATCTTGGGGGCTGTTCAAGTTTGACAGAAAAGTGGGGTACCTGTTTGGGGATTGGAGTACAGGCTGGTAGTAGAGGGGTTACATCTTGGGGGCGGTTCAAGTTTGACAGAAAAGTGGGGGGGCGGTTCAAGTTTGACAGAAAAGTGGGGTACCTGTTTGGGGATTGGAGTACAGGCTGGTAGTAGAGGGGTTACATCTTGGGGGCGGTTCAAGTTTGACAGAAAAGTGGGGTACCTGTTTGGGGATTTGAGTACAGGCTGGTAGTAGAGGGGGTTATATCTTGGGGGCGGTTCAAGTTTGACAGAAAAGTGGGGTACCTGTTTGGGGATTTGAGTACAGGCTGGTAGTAGAGGGGGTTATATCTTGGGGGCGGTTCAAGTTTGACAGAAAAGTGGGGTACCTGTTTGGGGATTTGAGTACAGGCTGGTAGTAGAGGGGGTTATATCTTGGGGGCGGTTCAAGTTTGACAGAAAAGTGGGGTACCTGTTTGGGGATTGGAGTACAGGCTCGTAGTAGAGGGGGTCACATCTTAAATAATAATAATAATAATAAGACTTGTAATGCGCACATATCCACCCTGCTGGGTGTTCAAGGCGCAGTAAAAAACCAAAAAACAAAACAAACAAAACAAAGACAAAACAGACACAACAAAATTAGTCCTTGAAAACCTGTGACATAAGATGAGTTTTGAGAAGAGATTTAAATTTTGTGGTACAAAGACAAGATCTAAGATTAAGCGGTAGAGAGTTCCAGATGCGTGGCGCAGCTGAAGAAAAAGACCTGTCACCCCATGAGTGTCGAGACTTGGGTTCAATGAGGAGAAGCATGGAACTTGATCGAAGATTCCTTGATGGAGTGTAAACTTGAAGTAGTTCAGAAATATAGTGGGGAGCCTTGCCATTAAGTGCTTTGTGGACAATGAGCATCAGCTTGAAGATGGTTCGTTGAGAAATAGGGAGCCAATGTAGTTGTTTCAGAATGGGGGTGATAAAACAGGATTTTCTAGACAGTGTCACAATGCGGGCAGCGGTATTTTGGAGGCGTTGAAGACGGGAAATCTGGTTGTTAGGAAGACTGTAGAGAAGAGCATTGCCGTTGTCAAGACGAGAAGTAACAAATGCATGAATGACCTTTTCAGTGGCACTTTTGTCCAAGTACTTGCGAATCTTACCAATATTCCTGATGTGATATGATGACAGACGAACGATGTTGTTGATGTGTGGTTGAAGTGTCATCGATGAATCAAAAATAACCCCTAAGTTCCGAGCTTGCAGCGAGGGAGCTATCCGAGCATCACCGATGGAAATGTAAATGGGGGCGGTTCAAGTTTGACAGAAAAGTGGGGGCATGTTTTTCATTAAGGTACAGGTTGGTGGTGGAGGGGGTTGCATCTTGGGGGCGGTTCAAGAATTGACAGAAAAGTGGGGCATGTTTTCAATTTAGACAGGTTGGTAGTAGAAGGGAGGAGTTTACATGTTGGGGACAGGGCAGGGTGGCTGGGGAAAGAGCATGGATTCAGCACGGTCCACACACTGAAGCAAAACAAGATGTAACTCACCAGTATTTGCAGAATTTCAAGACTTGGGAGTGTACAGGACTTCTTGTGTGGTGATGGTTGGTGATGGCTAAAACCGTGTTTATTGAGCATCTTACCAATAATGATGTACACAAACCAAAGTTACTTCAGGGATTCCTAGAGAGGGGAAGAAATACAACAACAATTTTAGTGAAAAATTGGTTGTTTGTTTGGGATCTTACATTTTATTATTTATCATTTATTTCTTGTTTCAACTGGGTGGCCCATTCAGTGGTAACCACTGGTCTCCCATGGGCCCCAGCAAGTACAGTGTTACTGTACCGAGTGTTAGTGTGAGTGTCAATTGCAATCACTCACTCTCACAGTAAACGTCAACAATATCGACAATTCATTGTCATCAGTTTTGAAACTGTAATATTATGTGATCATCAGTTTACAATTAATTAAGCTTCACCATGCTAAGTTGCTATGAATCGTGATCCTCCTGGTCCCTGAGCCTGGGACTAAACTATGGTACTAGTATTAATGACTTTATCACTCAGTATGCGAGTTGCGAGTGCGACTGTAGTTCGTCCGTGATTTAATTCCGTACACATACGAAAGTAGCACCGGTGAAAGGAAGTATTACTATTAAACCAAAAAAGGTGCTAAAACTGTGCCCCACGGCATCTAGATACACATCAATAATCTACAAGCTTCTTTCAGATGAACTAATCAATAAACTAAACAAACAAATCTTTACTTACCGATGTTTTTTCGATGAAAACATTATGATTTGAAACCATTGTGAGCAGACGACATTTTTAGGATCACTGTACATGTACATGCGAAACTTCTGGGAACACAGCGCCCTCTCTTGGTAGAAAAAAATAATTAAACGAATTTGTCTTCAAATTCGCTTAATTATTGTTTCTACCAAGAGAGGGCGCTGTGTTCCCAGAAATTGTGCATGTGCACTGCACAATCTTCCTAAAAATGTCGTCTGCTTACAATGGTTTCAAATCATAATGTTTTCACCGAAAAAACATCGGTAAGTAAAGATTTGTTTGTTTAGGTTATTGATTAGTTCATCTAAAAGAAGCTTGTAGATTATTGATGTGTATCTAGATGCCGTGGGGCACAGTTTTAGCACATTTTCTGTTAGTAATACTTACTTCCGGTGCTACTTTCGTATGTGTCCGGAAATCACGGACGAACTATACAGTCGCACTCGCAACTCGCATCGTGATAAGTCTAGGTTAATACGTAGTACCATAGTTTAGCCCCAGGCCCAGGGACCAGGAGGATGACGATTCATAGCAACTTAGCATGGTGAAGCTTAATTAATTGTAAACTGATGATCACATAAAATTACAATTTAAAAACTGATGACAATTTGAATTGTCGATATTGTTGACGTTGACTGTAGTGTGTGAGTGAGTGATTGCAATTGACACTCACACTAACACGAACAACAGTAACACTCAGTACAGTAACACAGTTCTACTAGTACTATCACAGTCACTTTCCTGTATTATTTAACTATGAAGACCCCTTTGCCTGACATCAAACCCTGAAAGTGTGCACCCGCAGGACGCACAACTCTTGCTAATGTCAATAATGACAATTTTTGTTTTTTTACCTCCATGGCTCAATGAGACCATGGAGGAAGGAAGAGAAGGAGTTCGAACGAGCTTCATATCAAAGACACAGACTTTCTTGCCGCGGTCTTAAAACAGCTGTGGGTAAACAAAGCGCGAATTCCGCGAAGGGCCCAAGCCAGACACGAGCTGCGTTGCATTGTGGGAAGATGGGGGGAACAATGGCGCGTGCGCTATGAAGCATTTCTGACATAGTTTTGTCAAATATCAATTTCAACTTGCCTTATAATCAAAATGCTCCACATCGCTCCACCAAACTGAATATACGAACGGATAAAGAAAGGAAATCATCACGTACACGATCCCCTAAAATTGAGTTTTCGGAAAAGGTTGGAAAGCCCATACAATCATACAAATGTTAACCCATATTTCTCATATTTCCTTCATCAATAGAGACATCCCCGTTTTTATTACCACAGAAAAATCAGATTGCGACGATCAAACCATCAAAAGATTCAGCTCGTTTTGTAGAATTACATGGAAAACATGGCGCACGTAAACACCCTGTACACAGCTACTGTGTATGCATATTCATGTCCGTTAGTGTGTTCGAATTTGGTAACTCCAGTGTAATATCATAGCTCGATTCTCGCTGTGTGAGAGTAGCACGGCAAGAAACCCTGTGATCAAAGACGGCTTCGTAACAATTGGTTCGTGAATACCATGGCGGGCCGTTCGAACTCCTTCTCTTCCTTCCTCAATGATGAGACGCTGTGTTTTTTGTGCTTGATGTCATATGCAAGGGTATATCAAAAATATGAACAGAGTAAGTTACGTGAATCTGAAGACAGGTTTAGGAAGTGAAAATAATGGCAATAGTTTAGCAGACCCTACCTTTAAAGGGCTACTGTGTCTCAGTTTAATCACGGAGGAAGGAAAAGTTGTAGAAGTCTGAGTTTTAAAAATGCTCATGTAAATAAGAGAAGATTAGATCTGATGGTAATAAATTTACTAGGCATTTGTTTTTTACATCGTAAAAAGTTTGTGTCCTTTCTTAATGTTTAAAGGCACTGAACATGTTTGGTAATTGTCAAAGACCAGTGTTCTCACTTGGTGTATCCCAACATATGCATAAAACAACAACCTGTGAAAATTTGGGCTCAATTGGTCATCGAAGTTGCAAGAAAATGATGAAAGAAAACACACCCTTGTTGTACAAATTTGTGTGCTTTCAGATAGGAATAAAAGGCTTCTTGCAAGAAGTATTTTATTATTTTAGTGAGAAGTTACCTCTTGATCAAAAACTACGTTACTTCAGAGGGAGTCGTTTCTCACAATGTTTTATACTATCAACAGCTCTCTGTTGCTCGTTACCAAGTCAGTTTTTATGCTAATATATATTTTTAGTAATTACCAAACGTGTACAGTGCCTTTAATTGTTTAATTTGTATTGTATCTCTGTACATGCTGGGACCCATGGGAGACCAATGGTTACCACTGAATGGGCCACCCAGTTGAAACAAAAAAAAAATAATAAATAATAAAATGTATTAAGATCCCAGAACAAACAACCAATTTTTCACTAAAATTGTTGTTGTATTTCTTCCCCTCTCTAGGAATCCCTGAAGTAACTTTGGTTTGTGTACATCATTATTGGTAAGATGCTCAATAAACACGGTTTTAGCCATCACCAACCATTACCACGCAAGAAGTCCTGTACACTCCACGTCTTGAAATTCTGCAAATACTGGTGAGTTACATCTTTTTTTGCTTCAGTGTGTGGTCCGTGCTGAATCCATGCTCTTTCCCTAGCCACCCTGCCCTCACTGTCCCCAACATGTATACTCCTCCCTTCTACTACATGTACCAACTTGTCTAAATTGAAAACATGCCCCACTTTTCTGTCAATTCTTGGATCGCCCCCAAGATGCAACCCCTTCTACCACCAGCCTGTACTTTAATGAAAAACATGCCCCCACTTTTCTGTCAAACTTGAACCGCACCCAAGATGTAACCCCCTCTACTACCAGCCTGTACTCCAATCCCCACCATGCACCCCACTTTTCTGTCAAACTTGAACCGCCCCAAGATGTAACCCCCTTTACTACCAGCCTGTACTCTGATCCCAAACAAGCACCCCACTTTTCTGTCAAACTTGAACCGCCCCCAAAATGTAACCCCCTTTACTACCAGCCTGTACTCCAATCCCCACCATGCACCCCACTTTTCTGTCAAACTTGAACCGCCCCAAGATGTAACCCCCTTTACTACCAGCCTGTACTCTGATCCCAAACAAGCACCCCACTTTTCTGTCAAACTTGAACCGCCCCCAAAATGTAACCCCCTCCACACCAGCCTGTACTCCAATCCCCACCATGCACCCAACTTTTCTGTCAAACTTGAACTGCCCCCAAGATGTAACCCCCTCTACTACCAGCCTGTACTCCAATCCCCACCATGCACCCCACTTTTCTGTCAAACTTGAACCGCCCCCAAAATGTAACCCCCTCTACTACCAGCCTGTACTCCAATCCCCACCATGCACCCCACTTTTCTGTCAAACTTGAACCGCCCCGATATTTGAACCCCCTCTACTACCAGCCTGTACTCCAATCCCCATGCACCCCACTTTTCTGTCAAACTTGAACCGCCCCCAAGATGTAACCCCCTCTACTACCAGCCTGTACTCCAATCCCCACCATGCACCCCACTTTTCTGTCAAACTTGAACCGCCCCCAATATGTAACCCCCTCTACTACCAGCCTGTACTCTAATCCCCACCATGCACCCCACTTTTCTGTCAAACTTGAACCGCCCCCAAAATGTAACCCCTCTACTACCAGCCTGTACTCCAATCCCCACCATGCACCCCACTTTTCTGTCAAACTTGAACCGCCCCAGGATGTAACCCTCTACTACCAGCCTGTACTCAAATCCCAAACAGGCACCCCACTTTTCTGTCAAACTTGAACCGCCCCCAAAATGTAACCCCCTCTACTACCAGCCTGTACTCCAATCCCCACCATGCACCCCACTTTTCTGTCAAACTTGAACCGCCCCAAGATGTAACCCCCTTTACTACCAGCCTGTACTCTGATCCCAAACAAGCACCCCACTTTTCTGTCAAACTTGAACCGCCCCCAAAATGTAACCCCTTCCCACCAGCCTGTACTCCAATCCCCACCATGCACCCAACTTTTCTGTCAAACTTGAACTGCCCCCAAGATGTTAACCCCTCTACTACCAGCCTGTACTCCAATCCCCACCATGCACCCCACTTTTCTGTCAAACTTGAACCGCCCCCAAAATGTAACCCCCTCTACTACCAGCCTGTACTCCAATCCCCACCATGCACCCCACTTTTCTGTCAAACTTGAACCGCCCCCAAAATGTAACCCCCTCTACTACCAGCCTGTACTCCAATCCCCATGCACCCCACTTTTCTGTCAAACTTGAACCGCCCCCAAGATGTAACCCCCTCTACTACCAGCCTGTACTCCAATCCCCACCATGCACCCCACTTTTCTGTCAAACTTGAACCGCCCCCAATATGTAACCCCCTCTACTACCAGCCTGTACTCTAATCCCCACCATGCACCCCACTTTTCTGTCAAACTTGAACCGCCCCCAAAATGTAACCCCCTCTACTACCAGCCTGTACTCCAATCCCCACCATGCACCCCACTTTTCTGTCAAACTTGAACCGCCCCCAAGATGTAACCCCCTCTACTACCAGCCTGTACTCAAATCCCAAACAGGCACCCCACTTTTCTGTCAAACTTGAACCGCCCCCAAAATGTAACCCCCTCTACTACCAGCCTGTACTCCAATCCCCACCATGCACCCCACTTTTCTGTCAAACTTGAACCGCCCCCAAGATGTAACCCCCTCTACTACCAGCCTGTACTCAAATCCCAAACTAGGCATCCCACTTTTCTGTCAAACTTGAACCGCCCCCAAAATGTAACCCCCTCTACTACCAGCCTACACTCCAATCCCCACCATGCAATGCACTTTTCTGTCAAACTTGAACCGCCCCAAAGATGTAACCCCCTCTACTACCAGCCTGTACTCAAATCCCAAACAGGCACCCCACTTTTCTGTCAAACTTGAACCGCCCCCAAAATGTAACCCCCTTTACTACCAGCCTGTACTCCAATCCCCACCATGCACCCCACTTTTCTGTCAAACTTGAACCGCCCCAAGATGTAACCCCCTTTACTACCAGCCTGTACTCTGATCCCAAACAAGCACCCCACTTTTCTGTCAAACTTGAACCGCCCCCAAAATGTAACCCCCTCCACACCAGCCTGTACTCCAATCCCCACCATGCACCCAACTTTTCTGTCAAACTTGAACTGCCCCCAAGATGTAACCCCCTCTACTACCAGCCTGTACTCCAATCCCCACCATGCACCCCACTTTTCTGTCAAACTTGAACCGCCCCCAAAATGTAACCCCCTCTACTACCAGCCTGTACTCCAATCCCCACCATGCACCCCACTTTTCTGTCAAACTTGAACCGCCCCCAAAATGTAACCCCCTCTACTACCAGCCTGTACTCCAATCCCCATGCACCCCACTTTTCTGTCAAACTTGAACCGCCCCCAAGATGTAACCCCCTCTACTACCAGCCTGTACTCCAATCCTCACCATGCACCCCACTTTTCTGTCAAACTTGAACCGCCCCAATATGTAACCCTCTACTACCAGCCTGTACTCTAATCCCCACCATGCACCCCACTTTTCTGTCAAACTTGAACCGCCCCCAAAATGTAACCCCCTCTACTACCAGCCTGTACTCCAATCCCCACCATGCACCCCACTTTTCTGTCAAACTTGAACCGCCCCCAAGATGTAACCCCCTCTACTACCAGCCTGTACTCAAATCCCAAACAGGCACCCCACTTTTCTGTCAAACTTGAACCGCCCCCAAAATGTAACCCCCTCTACTACCAGCCTGTACTCCAATCCCCACCATGCACCCCACTTTTCTGTCAAACTTGAACCGCCCCAAGATGTAACCCCCTCTACTACCAGCCTGTACTCAAATCCCAAACTAGGCATCCCACTTTTCTGTCAAACTTGAACCGCCCCCAAAATGTAACCCCCTCTACTACCAGCCTACACTCCAATCCCCACCATGCAATGCACTTTTCTGTCAAACTTGAACCGCCCCAAAGATGTAACCCCCTCTACTACCAGCCTGTACTCAAATCCCAAACAGGCACCCCACTTTTCTGTCAAACTTGAACCGCCCCCAAAATGTAACCCCCTTTACTACCAGCCTGTACTCCAATCCCCACCATGCACCCCACTTTTCTGTCAAACTTGAACCGCCCCCAAGATGTAACCCCCTCTACTACCAGCCTGTACTCCAATCCCCACCATGCACCCCACTTTTCTGTCAAACTTGAACCGCCCCCAAAATGTAACCCCCTCCACACCAGCCTATACTCCAATCCCCAAAAGTAGGAGACCAGCTTGTAGGTCCCGAGACCAAATTCTGGGAACAAAGGTTTGAAAATACCAAACAATTTTGACTGGGGCTTCCCCCCTTGAAAATGTCAGGCATTTCTGGGAGGGGTCAACAAAGGTCAAACAGGGGTCAAAATTCAAATATATTCCAATCGTATCGATATGCATATCAAATTACTCGTCTAGTCATGAGGATTCCAAAAATGTATAGTTTATTATACCTCCAACCTTAAATGAGGGTGCTATGGTCAAAAACGTTGAAAGGTCAACGCACTTTTGACTGGTGGTCAAATTCACCAACACACTTAACATTGTCCGATTCTAATGATTTTAGTGTCTAATAATATGTTTTCTGACATTGGAAATTCAACTATACAACTTTCAAAATTAAAAATGCTTATCTTGACCATGAACATTAAAAATGGCTGCCAAAAGGGCTACCGAAAGACTTTAATCAGGTTGGCCAACAATTACACAGTTATTTTCTAAACACATTGTCCAATGATGCTTATAGGCCTATTGCTTTATTGCACAGTTCATCATCCAACTCGGTGTCATATCCATCAGAATCAGAGACAGAATTACTGTATTTTTCTTTTTGAAGAATATCTTACAAAAAAGTACAAAAACTATTTTACAGAGCTATATCAATGAAAACACACTACTTCAATGCCCTGTTCCACAAATGTGACCAGCTCCATAAAAATGGGTATTAAGGGACAATCTGTTTTAAACGAGTTACATACACAGCTGTATTGGTTACATTGTAAGCTTTAATTTGGTACAGGTTTGAACCCTGTGGCATGTTGCATTCTGGAGATACACCGGTTTTTGCATAATCATATTGTACAATTTAACGGGAGTGCCTTCAGAGACAGCCCTTTAAACACAGCAAGTGGGAAAAAATGAGCTAAGAAGAAACACTCTTGAATGCCCTTTGCAACAGTTAAGTTCCTTTTGAGCTATCTTAAAAAAAAAAAATGTTTGTTCATCTTTTTTCATTGAAATTAATATTTGCGTAAATAAATTATGAAAGTATTGATATAAAAGAAGCCAATAACACCCCCAAAAAAATTCATGTTGTGAAAATGTTTTTACCCACTCCACATAGAACAGCTCTTTGTGTGAAATAGCATAGCATCCCTTAATACCCTTTTTCGCAGAGCGGGTCACGAATTTGCATATTGCCAATATGGGTTTGCCCAAGTCTTTACCCATATCGTACCCATATGGGTCTGCATACCCACAAAGCTTGCTTAGGTCGTTCCCATAGGATAACCAAATGAACCTTTTCGTATCACTGCCCACAAGGGATTGCTTATATAGGTATCTCCTAGATTTCCGGCTTTTCCATTATTGATTCACCCATGTTTGTCAAAAGGAAATTACAAAACTCATGGGAAGGATCATAAACCCTTGGGCTTGCTAAACTTAACAAATCTATTCTAAACTAGAATATTAACCCCGCAGTGGCTGAGGTCTCCCATGGCTGAGGTCTTTCTCTGAATTATCTTTGCCATAGGTCTTTCATTACGACTCCCGTATGAGCCTTCCTGCCCGCATGGGATTATCCATATTTTCCTAAACCCATTTGGTCTTGAGCATATTCGTCAGCCAATATGTGAATGCCCACATTTTCCAAACAAGATACCAGGTCTTTGCATTATTTTTCCCATATGGGATTGCCCATATTTCCCCCATATGATACCCATGTATGGGCCCTTGCATATTCTGCCCATATAGGATTGCCCATAAATATTTTCCCCAGATAATACCCATATGGGACACTGCATATTTTGCCCATAAGGGCTTGAACCCATATTTCCCCCATATGTGTGTACCTCATTATGGGAATATTCCCAATAACCCACACCCATATGGGTACCATATGGGTTGGCCCCGGCCCATATGGCCCAGATATTTCCCATGGGCCCCATAATGGGCTTGCTACCTGGGATAACCCTTTTAGCAGCCATTTTAAAAATTTCAAGGTTGAATTTTCCATGTCAGAAAACATATTATTAGACACTAAAATCATTAGAATCGGACAATGTTAACTGTGTTGGTGAATTTGACCACCAGTCAAAAGTGCGTTGACCTTTCGACGTTTTAGACCATAGCGCCTTCATTTAAGGTTGGAGGTATAACAAACTATACATTTTTGGAATCCTCATGACTAGACGATATGCATATCGACACGATTGGAATATATTTGATTTTTGACCCCTGTTTGACCTTTGTTGACCTCTCCCAGAAATGCCTGACATTTTCAAGGGGGCAGCCCAAGTCAAAATTGTTTGGTATTTATCAGGGAACACAAAGACACTTTCAAACCTTTATTCCCAGAATTTGGTCACAGGACCTACAGGCTGGTCTCATACTTTTTTCTGTCAATCTTGAAACACCCCCACGATATTACCCCATCTACTGCAGCCTACATTGTACATCAGTCCCACTTGATGTTGTGAAACAAATGAACTCAATGATTTCCTGCTCCATTCCATTTTAGTTTTATTTATTTATTTCAATTTTCAAGAGTGTAACTGTCAAAGAGCATAGTTTGAATAAAACAAACTTAAGCACAGAAGTAAACCATTTACATTATTCAAGACATTGATTAAACTTTGCATAAAAATCTACTACAGAGACTTGGAGTTAATTCAGCTGATTATGAATGGGACAGGAAATTGTTTATAACATTGCTCGTATTCACAGTTGAATAATAATAATAAAAATAGGCACACTATCTCTTTGAAACTATTAGGTTAAGTTTAGATACAGATTGTCAAGTTTGATCAATGGCTCTTATATCTCATACAATTCTTTATTCTTTGATTTATGTTTACAGATTCATTAAGATGATGAGGAGCAGCAGTTTCCTCACAAGAGATGCAACAGGGCTGTGATGAGAACACTTGGCTGGAAGTCTTCATTATGACTTCAAACACCACATCATCTCTCTACTTCAAGCTTCTTGTACCTCAACTTTGTAAATTATTCAATACTAGGATATTAAGGTAGGTTTGTTGTGTTGTTTATGAATTGTAAAAAGGCCTGTTTACATAATCTTTGACCTCATCATCACGGCCTTGTCACACAAGTCAATTTTACAGGCAACTTTGACGCAACTGTTAACTGCAGTGGTGCACAGAAACGAAACACTTTGATATCGCAGTACTTTTTTGAACATGGTCTCCCAACCCCTAAGATATTTACGTACAAATTCAGATGGGAATGTTTTTCTTATTTGAGATTGCCTGGAACTGGTTGCATGTAAATTGCCTCATGGGACATGGCCCTTATGCACGTATCAATTGCAGTCAAGGCCCTGGGGACCTGGGACTTTGTACGAAGTAGCTGGGACATAAACGGGGATGTGCAAAAAACCATGCCGTGCTAGCCGGGACTATAGCGGGGACTTGGCCGAGGTTGTACCATTTTGTTGCCCTGCCCTACCGGAACAATAGCGGGGACTTTGTCAAATTGTATAATTATTAGCCATGCTCCACATGCAAGGGCCGGGATTGTGGAAGTGTTATGACAAATACTCTGCATGCTGGAGCTGGCCGATGCCGCGTTATAGCCAGGGATGTACAAAAAGCAAGTTCCCCGCCCGGCGGAGCAGTAGCAAGACACGGCCGGGACTATCACCCATGGCCAATTTGACATCCCCGGCCATGTTCCCACTAGTCCCGGGTCCCCCTACAATTGTGCATTAGACTCAAACACACTTCCTCTGAAAATGTTTTACCATCCAAATAAATTGTGCGAAGAAAGCGATGAGGTAAATTTGATGACGTCTTATATGATGTAAACAGACCTTTACTTACAGTCCAGTTATTGCGACTGTTGATGTAAGGTACAAGTACATATCGATTGGTGCTGGCAGAAGAATGTTTAAAGCTCTTATATGCCATTCTGCTGGCAAGGCTTAGTACAAAAATCATCTCAGCAAAAAGCAACCAATGCATTGCAATGACCACATTTTGTACACTAATGCTAAACGTAATATAAATGTGTGTTGCTGGAGTTGCGCTAACTTAGTCATATGTGTCTTAATTCATTCTCTTGGAGAGTGTAACTTTCCCACAAAGACTAATACATGTTTGGGTTTATCAAACTCTCCAGCTCAGCTTTTTCAAAGCATTGCTAATTAAAATTAATTGCTGAGGAGTTTCTGCCAGGCATACTTTTCCTGAAGTCCTCTGCCAGCACACATCAATAATAATGGAAAGACAATTAATAAGTGTATGTAGTTAACAATCTTGAATCAATGTTATGCTTAAAGGGCCTGTATACGTTTGGTAATTACTCATAAAATTAATGGCAATAAAAACTTACTTGGTAAGACATACAGCAGCTTTTGATAGTTTACAGCATTTTGAGAAACATTTCACTTTGAAGTAATGTGGCTATGAAAAAAGATATCAGTTTTTATCCAAAGCAAATTTGAATCTGAGAAGCGTTTCTGTCAGAAACGTTTCTCAGATTGTTTATTCCAATTGCAGATTATTCTTCCTGCATGGACACAACCGCTCAAGATTTTTGGCAATACATGTCAAAAACGCTACCACCCTTTGAAATGAAATTTTCACAGGTTGGTTTTATGGTATATCTACAACTATATAGGATTGAAACAAACAGTGGTTTCCAATTACCAAACGTATACAATCCCTTTAAGTGGCTCACAGGTATGACAGTGTGACACAGCTTTGTTGAAGATCACATAGTTCCTCTAGTTTAAATAAACACACAATCCCAGTTCAATCGTAAAAAAATGGCAGGAAATTAGTAAACAATGATTTACATTATATTTTCAGTTCTAAGATTTGGTACCATTCATGCTTATTTCAAAGATACAGGCCCTTTAAGCATAACATTAATTCAAGATTGTTAACTACATACACTTATTAAAAGGCACTTCTAAAGAAGAAGTTGAGTGTGAGGGACAATTGTATCAATTGGTGGTATCAAGTTAACAATTTCAGATTCTGTCAAGTGTATGTAGTAAACCACAAGGGAAACTGACAGGGTAAATTTGAAATAATTTGGGGTTGAATAAAGAAAAAATTACTAGAGCGGGATTTGAACCAACGACCTCCGGATTAACGTGCCGCCGCTCTACCAAATGAGCTATCTAGCCCTATGTTGGCTCTCCCTATGTCAATTGTCAATATGTTTGTTCGGGTGCCTGTTCTTTTTTCAACCCCAAATGATTTCAGATTATAAGACGATCAGTCTTTTTGATCATCAGTTAGCATGTTTCCTATTCATTCGCATGCTTGTTGCCTATTTTGTAACATCAGCAGAGATCAGAGACTGTGAATGTATTATTTAGTAATCTTAAACTAAAATTGAATGATCACCAAAGTCAAGTTGTTGGAACACCATTGTTTTTTGGAAGAGTAAATTCATTCCCATCCTCCTATTTCAGTCAACACACCAAACAACCAACTTTGAAATTGATGTCAAAATGGGTGATTGAATTTTAGTGAAAACGCTTTCATATCGGGCTTATATTGATTGTGGCAATCGACTAACAAGCAAGAATGATTAGTAGGGTCTTCAAACTTCGACTATAGCAATGTTTCAGACATATTTAATTATCTGAAACTTTATACTCAGTGAACTTTCAGATTGCACGGCATCAGTTTTTTGTTGTTGATGACTGCCATTTAAAATCTTACAGTGTCCTTGTCTTGGGGCGTTTGCTGTATGGAGAAGTGTTGGCCAGGGCCCAATTTTATAGAGCTGCTTAACGGCTGATTTTGTGCTTACTGCGGGAGTTTCCATTTCATAAAGCGCTGCTAACCGTAAGCACACGAAAAGGCATGCTAACCTTCCGGTGCTTACTGTATGAAAATGGATGACATAACAATGCAAATCCATGGAGAACACGCAAGCTGACTGCTCAATTTTCTTGCTAACCTATGAAATACTCTTACGCTTCGGCAAATTTTTCTGCTATAGTTAGCACGGAAATTTGCTTACGGTTAAGCAGCGCTATGAAATTGGCCCCTGGAAATGTTGAGTTAAGAAGTTAGGATCTCATAGTTTAAAATTAGTGGCGTAACCAGAGGGGACCTTTCCCCAAAATGAGATAGAAAAATATTGCACAAATGAATGATTCAATACTTAAAATATTCTCCCAAATTATGTCTTTGACCCCACTTGCCAACCCCCCCTCCCAAATCACTGGTACACTGTTTACACAACTTGGCTACTTATTTTGTCTGTGATAATGGGGATGTTGCTGGATCTTGTATTAATCAGATAGAATTCTATTGGTGAAGATTTAGATGTTCAAAGATTATAATTAGTGAATCTAGAATGCTCAGGAAATTTTATCTTTAAGACGAACCAAACGGCAGCCGTCATTGTCTAGTTCCCAGTCTCTAAGTTCTGATACAGCTATAGTCTCAGTGATGAGCGCCTGACTATTTTCCTTTATTATTTGTCGGGAAAATTTACGTATAATACAAGCGTTCGTTTTCAGAGTTTTTATGTTGAAATGACTTGTTTTTTAAGAGATAAAAACGTAAATTGAATGACTGTCTTAGAATTGTTGGATTTTAAGTCACGAAGTCGCCAAATGTTACATGGTGTACCAAAATGCGTAACTTGTTTTACTCTGTTATTGTATGGAGGTAGGCTTATTGTTATACCTCCATGTTGTTATGTAATGTAGCACATTTGTACATAAACATTGTTTTTAAACACAATTAAACCACATTTAAAGGCCGTTTTTCAAGTTAAATAGTACTTTTTAGTTCAATCTTTTGGAGAATAATTTTATTTTATGTATTAGATCGGTGTAAGCAGTGTGAAGACGTTTAGCAGTATTTTAAGGGCGTTTTAGTGATTAAAATTGTGGAAAATTGAGGAATTTCATGACTTTTTGCGTTATTTAATTTTTATTTTTTACCATTTTGGAAAAAAAATTAACGAGCGTACGTTTCAAGCGATTTTAAAAAATTGAAAGACCGAAAAAGTTTTATTTTTAGAAAAAAAAAATTTTCATGAACGAAAATGAAATAAATTAACGAGCGTACGTTTCAGGCGATTTTAAAAAATTGAAAGACCGTAAATATTCCTTTTTTTTTGAATATTTTGATTTTTTTTTTTTTTTTTTTTTTCAAAAAAAATATTTGCCTTCCCCCTTTCTTCCTCTACCCCCCTTCACCACCTCCCTCCTCCTATCCTCTCGGTGTCGTCCCCTCCTCGTGGCCTCGCCTTCTCTGCCGCTTGTCCACTTACCTTGTTAGCGTCTCCTCCTCTCGTGCGCCGTTCACCTGTAACACCTTTATTTCACTTACCTTTATTTCACTTACCTTGTCTCTGCCGGGACTCGAACCACTTACCTTGACTTCACGTTCCCGTGGCCTTATCCGCTCGGCCACCGCTAGTCTGTGCTAAATCATTCGTTGTGAACTTGATGAATATTAGAACCACGTGTTGTGTACACTAACGTATAGTACAGTAACGTATGTCTAACGTACAGTAACGTATGTCTAACGTACAGTAACGTATGTCTAACGTACAGTAACGTATGTCTAACGTACAGTAACGTATGTCTAACGTACAGTAACGTATGTCTAACGTATGTACAAATATTTTAGGGAAGGGCGCCCTCTGTTGGTAGAAAAGGTCCAGTGGCCATTATAAAATAAAAATGTGTTTAGTGTTTTGATGAGATGGAAAATGGGTTTTAAATAAAACTGTTTGCTGTTGTTTTGATGAGATATAAAAAAAACTTTTTTGCCAATAAGTTATTAAGGAGTCTGACTTCGTAACATAAAGTTACCCTTTTATAGCCCTTAATCAAGCCCAACCATTTTGACCGACCATTGTAATTTATTTCTAAAAACAAAGACAACAACATTTAAGCAAGAACACATGGTGCAAGCATATTAAATTCATACTCTCACATTTTTATTAAAACATAAATATTACTTTATACTCTTATAATATAGGCACATTCTAATACAAATTATTGGTCAAATATGCAACAACAATGTTAATACTCTGAGATAAATTATTTCAAAAGCTGAAATAAATTAAGATATAAAACTCAAAAATAAAGTAGTACCGTAAGACAATCTATTACAAAGATGGCTCATTATAATACTATATATAGAGAGGCCAGAGAGTTTTTCCCATCCAGCCTCGTTTTGGTTACATGATTGATTAGCAGAAAAACAAGATGGCTGTACCTTACTGGTGAATACTCACAATAAAAGGGGAAATAAATAAACACCATCAATTAAGACAAAACGTTAACAATATCTTCTCGGTAGAGTGTCATGCCTTACAATCTTAACTTAAATCCTCAGATTTCTAGTTGTACAAATGTTTGTATTTAAGGTATTATTCAGGATTGTTAGAGCTGACAAAATAGTCGCAGACAGTTTTAATGTTTGTAAGATCAACCACATACATAACAAACCTGTGAAAATGTGGGCTCAATCCGCCATTTGAGTCAGGAGAAAATAGTTTTGAAAAGTGCAAATTTTCAGCATGTAAAACACATTTTCCTTGAATTTGGGTTGTAACAATCAAAATCAGCTGTTGCAGATTTTTTTTTTTGGGGGGGGGGTTTCAAATATGTTCCAAATATAACTTCATATCAGAGGGAAATATTTTATCCTGCCCAATTCTGTATAATACCTTTAACATCCAGTTTACTGAAAGATAACAAAAAGTGACTTCATAAGTAATGAAAATACATTTGTTTTGGAGTCAATTAATGACCATCCTTTGGTCTCAAGCAATCAACCTGTGAACATTTCAACACTGACAGTGAGGCCAAAAGATAGTCATGTTTCCTGTTACATGCACACTGAAAAATGGGTTGTCAAAATGTTTTATTTTGAGAGTTAAGCTAAACAAAAATAAAAACATGTTTCCAATTACCCTGACAACAAAAATGGCTAGAAAGGTCACGTTGGCAACATGTTTTTTGTTTTTTTACAGTTTGACCAAAAAATGATACGGGTGGGTTAAAAGAAATAACTGAAAAATCGAAATTCAGTTCTTATTTTAAAAACAATATTAACAAACAAAAAAGAAGAGGAAAAAATACCCAGCTGGCCAAGATCGTCATCATTCCTGACTAAACTACCAAGTCCTTTTTTTAAGCAAGGAAAAGCCATTGAAAACGACTGATGTTGAAGACCTTTGATCTAAAATATGTGGTTCACTTGAGGTATTACTTTGTCCTTCAGTGTATAGATTATATTATGAAGCCATTCAATATTTAAAAATCTAATTTTTTTAACATTGACTATTCTGAATGGCCCCTTAGAGGTGGGCAACATGTTTTTTATTCACAGTTGGGCCAAACAAAGAGATAGCCACATTTCCTATTACACCGAAAAAGAGGGGTATGGTTAAAAAAGTGGGCCACTTTATACATTTTTTTCGGTTGGGCCAAACAAAAATATATTCATGTTTCCTGTAAACACTGAATATGGGTAACAGGTGGGCAACGTGTTTTTTTTAACAGTTGGGCCAAACAAAAATATAATCATGTTTCCAATATACTGAATATGGGTAACAGGTGGGCAACATCTTTTTTAACAGTTGGGCCAAACAAAACAAATTTATGTTTCCCATTACACTGACAAAACGGGTAGGTAGGTAGTGGGCACTTTGTTTTTTACTCACAGTTGGGCCAAATAAAAAGATAGCAATGTTTCCACTACACTGAAAAAATAGGTTAGTACACAGGTGGGCAACATCTTGTTTTCTTTTTTTTTCAAGGTTTGGCCAAATAAAAAGATAGTCATGTTTACCCTAACACTGAAAAAATGGGGAGCTAGGTGGTGGGCAACATGTTTTTTTTCCACAGTTGGGCCAAACAAAAATATAATCATGTTTCCAATATACTGAATATGGGTAACAGGTGGGCAACATCTTTTTTTAACAGTTGGGCCAAACAAAACAAATTCATGTTTCCCATTACACTGACAAAATGGGTAGGTAGGTAGGTGGGCACTTTGTTTTTTTACTCACAGTTGGGCCAAATAAAAAGATAGCAATGTTTCCACTACACTGAAAAAATAGGTTAGTACACTGGTGGGCAACATCTTGTTTTCTTTTTTTTTCAAAGTTTGGCCAAATAAAAAGATAGTCATGTTTACCATAACACTGAAAAAATGGGGAGCTAGGTGGTGGGCAACATGTTTTTTTTTCCACAGTTTGGCCAAACAAAAATATATTCATGTTTCCAATATACTGAATATGGGTAACAGGTGGGCAACATCTTTTTTTTAACAGTTGGGCCAAACAAAACAAATTTATGTTTCCCATTACACTAAAAAATGGGTAGGTAGGTATGTGGGCACTTTGTTTTTTTACTCACAGTTGGGCCAAATAAAAAGATGGCAATGTTTCCATTACACTGAAAAAATAGGTTAGTACACAGGTGGGTAACATCTTGTTTCCCTTTTTTTTTAAAGTTTGGCCAAATAAAAAGATAGTTATGAACACTGAAAAAGGTGGGTGGGCAACATGGTTTTTTCCACAGTTTGGCCAAACAAAAAGGTAGCCATTTTTCCTATAATACCCTAATTGAATAGATTGGCCAAACAAAAATAAAGTCATGTTTCTCCATTACACTGAACAAAAAATGGGTAAGAAGGTAGGGTGGCAACATGTTTTTTACTCACATTTGGGCCAAACAAATAGAAAACCATATTTTCTATTACACTGAAAAAAATAGGGTAAGTACAACAGGTGGTCAACATCTTCTTTTTTTCATCAAAGCTTGGCCAAACAAAAAGAGAGTCATGTGTCATGTTTCCTCTGACACTGAAAAAAGGTTGCGTATAACAGTTGGAAATAAAATTGGGTAGGTAAGTGGCCAACATGGGTTTTCCTCACACTTGGGCCAGTCAAAATGATCGTCTTGTTTCCTATCATACTGAAAAAAAAGTAGGGAGGGTAGGTAGGCGATATTTTTTGTTCACAGTTGTGCCAAACAAAAACATTGTAATTTTGCTTAGTTTTTCTTCTTTTTGCCATAGTTTGTGTTAAAAAATATAAGGGTCGGCCGATGGTCAATCTGATAAATTATTTTTTCATTTAGTTTTTGCGCTGAGTCTTCAACAAGTGACAAATCAATTTATTTCATTACTGTGCATAATAATGCCAATTAGCACTGTATAATCACTGTTTGAATGGTTTGAGACTGTAGAGACTGTAGCGCCGCCAAATAATAATTTAAAAAAAAAAACACGTTACAGGATTACAGGAAGATTACAGATACATGTAATTTAGTCGGCAAGGAATTGTTTATGTTTTATCATTAACTTTTTGATTCTGCTTGATTTTCTAGTATGGGAGGTTGGATGGTGAAACAATTTTTTTATTTTTTTATTATTATTATTTTTTTTTGGGGGGGGGGGGCTTTGGTGAAACCTGTTCATGTTTCAGGCAGTGTTCATATAGGCTTATTTCAATTGCAGCAATCAAAATAAGCAATGGCAATGGGGTTTTTTTTAGGGGGTGGTCTTCACATACTTATAGAGTGTAAAACATGTATAATTCAAATAAAATCAAAAAAATAAAATAAAATATGTCAGTGGAATCCACAGAGGTATATCCAAGTGACCATTAAGTGACCCCCAAAAAAAATATCTCAGAAAGCATCTTTCCATCCAGTGACCACTATTCACTCATCACTGGTATCTTCAACCAATTGTTTTTGGAACCTAAGTTTTGCCCGAGCAATGACAGAAAAAAGTAGTTACCTTAATTCATCTATACTTTTCCTTACCCCAAAAATAATAACCCTTCCAATTTCTAAACAGATTTCTAATACTCAGCCTTGATTTCTACACCCTTGACAGCATCAGCGAAACCTACACGGTTGTTCGCTGAGGATCCAAAGTCACTGAGGATCCAAAGAAGGCCCAGGGTTTAGGGACGTCCATTCAGGCAAAGTGTCTCTCCCATCTTGGTTTCCTAAAATGCAAGAAGAAGAAGAGTTTTTACATCAGTTATACTCCAGAAGATGACCCAAGAGTACTGGTCAAAGTACAAACCAGCTCTTCTCAGAACCACTATGGCTACTGAAACAAAACTGATCATATATGGTGTCTCGCTGATGGGTGAATTTGACAGTTTGTGTAAGAATGCAGAAGGTCATCAGCTAACAATGTAATCAATGGTTTTGGGGGAAAACACACACTTTAAAGGTAGGGGTCATGGTTACATACATTTTCCTGTTCTGACACGTATGTTCCGACACCTGTATATTCCTAATCCTAAGCATAACCTTAATACTAACCCTAACATTATTACTAACCCTAGACCTATCCTTAACCTTAACATTAACATTAACCCTAACCCTAACCCTAACCCTAACCCTAACCCTAACCCTAACCCTAACCCTAACCCTAACCCTAACCCTAACCCTAACCCTAACCCTAACCCTAACCCTAACCCTAACCCTAACCCTAACCCTAACCCTAACCCTAACCCTAACCCTAACCCTAACCCTAACCCTAACCCTAACCCTAACCCTAACCCTAACCCTAACCCTAACCCTAACCCTAACCCTAACCCTAGCGTGTACATCATTAGGGGTTTTTCGGAACCTTGGGTTGTTGGAACATAGGGGTGTCGGAGTATAGAGCAGTCACCAGGGTCATATATTGGTTTCACACCTAACCCTAACCCTAACCCTAACCCTAACTTAACCCTAACCCTAACCCTAACCCTAACCCTAACCCTAACACTAGCGTGTACATCATTAGGGTTTTTTAACCTTGGGTTGTTGGAACATAGGGGTGTAGGAGTATAGAGCAGTCACCAGGGTCATATATTGGTTTTTTGTCAACGTAATGCTGATTTTTTTTAGGCCAAATTATCAAGAAAGAGACAATAAAAGTCACCTATAAAAGTTTCAGCTGAATACATTGTCTACTTGTGAGAGCAGCAAAAAACTGTCACAGTTATTTCCATCAAGAACGTCAAATCAATCCGGTTTTTAGCGAGGTGACAGCGGGTACCAGCCGCAAACAGACACCAGGGAAATTCAAATGTCCAAAAGTTGCTTCAAGGTGATGTTTGGAGATTAAAACTTTTCAACATACTTTTATTGAATTCTAATCAATGGGGGGGACACTCCAGACCAAATAATTTTGCAGGATGCTTAGGCATAAATAAAAAAATTGTTATGTTGGCGTAACCCGACCGACCCTAAAAAAAACGGCCGACCCTGGATATTTTTATTTATTTTCAACTTTTTTTCCCCCAGCTGAAGTTTTGTCAATGATTAAAAAAACAATTTTCCTACCACAAAACGAAGCCGAAAGTGAGAAAAAAAACCTGACACCCTTTTCTTTATATTTTAATGTCAGCCCCAGACACTCTCCAGCCCTTGGAGAATGATTGACACTCCTATTGAGATCCAATTACGTCTTATCTTAATCCTCTGCAGTTTGTTATACATTATTGTTTCAGTTTGTAATACTCTTGCTTCAATCAAACCACAAGCTGCCACTATGTCTTTGTAGTTTTATGACCTGGTTCTGTGACCCTTAGGAGTGGGTATAGTGTTCTATTAAACCTGGAGAGTGTGTTGACATTTGCTGGCTTAAAGTTTTGATTTGAACGGTAGAAACAGGTAAACAGTTAACTGGAATTCACAAGTTTCGTTTCACTGTTTGAAAAAAAAGAAGAAAAAAAAAAGAAAAAAAAAATCCCGACCTACCTACCCTATTTTTTCTGGTCCGTTACGCCAACATAACATTTTCTTTTTTAGGCCTTACTACCATTACCATATTTATAGGCCTAAAAAAATAATAGGCTTTCTGGTGGAAATTACAACAAAAATTTAAGGTCATTACCAAGTATGACCCTACCTTTAAAGCTAGTATATCTGGACTGGATGAACTGTTTGGCTGTAAATCCATCCAACAGTAAATACAAAAACACTGCTTTAAAGGGATTGTATACGTTTGGTAATTGGAACCCACTGTTTGTTTCAATCCTATATAGTTGTAGATACAAAACTATCCTGTGAAAATTTCACTTCAAATGATGGTAGCACAGGCCTCAAAATAACCGACGGCACCAATGGTAATTGCCGTCGGTGCCTTATGCCAATGCGGCGATGGCCTCGAAATCACTGACAGAGACGCTTCTCAGTTTCAATTTGTTTGGGGAAAAACCGATATCTTTTTTCATAAACACATTACTTCAAAGTGAATGTTTCTAAAAATGCTTTGAATACTATCAGAATACTATCAGAACAATACCTTTTCAGCGTCCTCCGATGCCCCGATGTACACAGAGCGCGGCCATTTTGGAATGACAAAAATAAAATCATGACATCGTCGGCCGGCCGAGCTGCGAATTATTTTTTCCCAGCGCGGTAAAGGCTAAGATTAGCATACCTCGCTCCCATTGGTTGGGGTCCGCAAGCAAAAGCATTACAATATCAAATGGAGCAACTGCACAGAATCGTACCCACGTTGGGAAAAAAAAATTCGCAGCTCGGCCGGCTGATGACGTCATGATTTTATTTTTGTCATTCCAAAATGGCCATGCTCTGTGTACATCGGGGCATCGGAGGAAGTAATTTGGAGGACGCTGAAAAGGAATTGTTTGAAATATCTTCTTAAAATGTAATTTATTTAAATATCCAAAACACCACAAGCAAGCTAAGAGTTAGGCGAACACTTTTGGTTGGTTTAAATCGCCGACCCGCCCGTGGGAAAGGCGCCATAATTTTGTTTGTCGCGAGCTGAAGAAAAGATGGTCCGGACGTGTGGCCAAGGATTCATGGATCGTTGGCCACAGAAGTGGGGCTAGTCAACAACATGCAGTGGCACTGTATGCTGTAGCTCTGTGTGGAAATTTAAGCACAAGTTGAAGAAGACTTCTCTTCATCATCTAGCCCCATTAATACTATATAGTGCCAAATTCTCTGGACTTCCTCCGAGAATTTGGCACTATTAATGGGGCTATTCATCATCTAGCCCAGGTTGGACTCCGTCGCGTTGCATACAACGCGACGGAGTCCAGGGTATAAAGGTCCTCAGGCATTGCGACAAAATTTATAACCATTTTTTAACATATTTTTACCTTTTTGAGGAAGCTGAAACGTGACTCACATGTTCCTTGTGTCCTGAACCTTACGCCTGCTCTATTCAGAATTGCCAATTTTATCCTTGGATGACATTATTGTGAAAATAAAATGGAAATTGACGCATTCGTTGCGACAACCTCAACTGACATGGAACCAAGTCCACAAAAGAGGGCGCTGTCTAACCCGTAACACTGAACGCTTTTTCTTCCTGGCGGCAACACGACGGAGTCACAGCGCCAGTGCACAACTTGGACTTATTTTCGGAAATAATGTCATTCATGGATGTATTTGATAGGTTTTGAACTCAGCAAAAGTGTAATTAACGGCACCAAGAATAAGTGAATGGAGTTTCAGCTTCTCAAATTAGGTAAAAATATTTTAAAATGTTACTCAAAATTTTGTTCGCATTGTCTAAAGGATCTTTATACCCAGGACGTCAGTGCAGTGGCACCTGACTGACGTCCTACCACTACCACTCCAGGGCTATTCATCATCATGTGTCTTGTTTTTCTCTTTGGCGTTAATTCAAACAAAACTTACTCAAAATGCCCGCTGTCTGCCTGAAATTTGCACTCATTCTCCGGCTGGCTGTTTGCTTTGATTTGATGTGAATTCCGATGGTGACACTCCCATTAACAACACAAAAACACAGCAGCAGCTTTTTAGTTGCAGAAGTCAATTTTTGAGCAGCAGTCTAGTCCCTATTCGTACTGGCTGTTTCGTGCTCGTTTCTTAATACTAATTTCTAGGTAATAATATTAGTTAGGGACCATACTAATTCTGTAAATTCTCAAATGAGGGCGCTGTTTACTTGTTGTTTCGGCTTCTGGTCGGAAATTGAACCCACCATAAAGAAATTGTGTTTACTATTCAGGTTGTTAAATTAAAATGGCAAAACCTATAAATTCATCATCAACAATGAGTCAGCATTTTACTGGTCCCATATATACTGGCGAATAACTTTGTTTTATGTGTAACTAAATGGAAAGTAGGCCTATGTCTAGGAGTCTCGCAATTAAAGTCACAATATCATTAAGATTTGTAATAAAATACATTTAATTATAAAAATCTTGAAACGGTTGACAAATCATTGAAGATGATTTTTCTTCTTAATTTTTACGAACAAACTATAATTTATCCCTGCAGTGAGGTTGGTAGACTAATGTTTTTAGTATGTTTTTGTTATTATTTCCATATAGGATTTGTGGCATTGCATGGTGAGATATCAATATATTATTTGGTTTGCGGTAACACCATGTGTGAATCTACTTGCCAGGTAGAGTTTGTTCTTAGAGAACTGTCTTGCTTAATTCTACTACCGCGGAGTAGATTGTTCGGGTGTTCGGGAGACTTCTCAGTTCTGAAAAGAACTGTCTTGTTTATTAACTATTACCTGGGCGGAAGGTATAGAATTAGGCTGGGACTACTACTTTAGCTTAAAGGATCGTAATTAACTGTACTACCGCGGAGTCAGTTCTTGGATTGGTCTCAACGTTTCGACTAGCTTGCTCTAGTCATCGTCAGGAGACTGAAGAGGTAAGAGATGAGTGGGCTTATTTATAGGGGTTCAGATGATCCAGTGTGAGTCAATCGATGCTCTGATTGGTTGAGTGGTTGGCGGGCTCAGGGCTATTGTTAGGGTTGCCCATTGTGTGAGAAACCCCTTGGGTGTAGTGAGGCGTGTCAGTAGGCTGGGGGTTGTTAGAGGAGGAGGGTGGTAGGATAGTGTGCCAAATACTGCTGATGAAATAACCGATATCTTGTGGCACAGTGTCGTATCTGTGTATTTCGATTGCTTCCCTTATACGCCTTGTATACCAATGTATGAGGCTTCGAGAAAATTATCGTCACCCGCTTGACCAGTTCTGGATCAGTTGATTCTATTCTAAATCACCAGTGTGCCCACTAATTGCAAACCCATACTCCCATTCATAAAACTGTCTCCCAAGGACAGAAACTTTAGAAAAGTATGTTGGCATGACGTGGACTTTCTTTCTCCAGCGAATGTCATGTAAGTGTTTTCAACAGCAGCGCAGAAACCCGGCAACAAGAACACAAAACTACAACAGCGCAGGCAAATGAAAAAGTGAAACGCGCATACAAAAGCACCATTGACCCGAATATCTATTCTTACAGTCGCAAGTCCCTCCTTCAAGTTTCATTTTCTCACAACAAAATATTACTACAAGCACTTGTTGAAGTAATGTATTAAAAGCAAAAGGCCCATACTAAACTTTCTGCAGCAGCCGTATAATTTTACCTAACTTTTGAAGCAGTAAGATGTTGTGTGATCCTGAACTGGTGAAGGGTACGATGCCCCCAAAAAAGATTTTGGTAATTTTATCGACTACTCGGTATTTACGTGAAGTTTTTCTTACACATTCTTAGCATTTTACATAAATGTTATTCGCCCTGGCGTTCAAATATGAAAGATTAGAAGTTTTTAAAGCATTTTTCAATCAACATTAAAAAATATATATAATATATATTGCAGAAAAACTTTAGAAAAATTGGTTTTTGGCACCTTATTTTGGGTTTGTTGGTTTATTGGATATTATTCTTCACATGTATCAACAGAAATTGGTAATGTGAGAGGTAATTTAATTATGTGGTTATTGCAAAGTTGAAATGATCCGGAACTGGTCAATGATACCGAACTGGTCAAACAACTGTGGTGCCTTGCCCCCCCCCCCCATGAGGTTGAAAAAGTACACACATGAATGGTTCAATACATTAAAGGCATCGTACACGTTTGGTAATTACTCAAAATATATATTAGCATAAAAACTGACTTGTTAACAAGCAACAGGGAACTGTTGATAGTATAAAACATTGTGAGAAACGACTCCCTCTGAAGTAACGTAGTTTTTGAGAAAGAGGTAATTTCTCACTAAAATAATAAAAACTTCTTGCAAGAAGTTTTTATTCCTATCTGAAAGCACACAAATTTGTACAACAAGGGTGTTTTTTCTTTCATCATTTTCTTGCAACTTCGATGACCAATTGAGGCCAAATTTTCACAGGCTTGTTATTTTATGCATATGTTGGGATACACCAAGTGAGAACACTGGTCTTTGACAATTACCAAACGTGTACGATGCCTCCAATATTATTATGTCATTGCCCCCGCTTGCCTCCCCGCCCCCCAAAAATGAAAATGTCTGGTTGTGCCACTGGTACTAACCCTTTCACTGTCCCAATCTCAGTCCCAGTATAGAGTTCTAGAATTGGGTTGGCTTGAAACCAGTCTTGCTCTAAAAGACCCATGTTCTCATTTTTTGAAGAATTATTTTCTCAAACAACAACAACAACTGTACAACAACACAACAAAACAAAACAGAATGAGAAGAATTTGCATTTATTGTTTTTGTTTATAAACCAGGGAGATTCAAACTTCCAGAAAAAAATATTTACATTACACAGATATTATTAATTTGGGGTAACCAATACTTATTTGTCAATCACAATTGCCCTGGTCTTGGGACTCTGTTGCCCTGGTCTTTGGACTCTGTTTCCCTAATTCTCTGTTGTCCTGGTCTTGGGACTCTGTTGGACATGGGTATGAGCTAGCTGGGTAGATGACCGGCGCCAGGGGCTGGGAGTTCGATTTGTGAGGGTAGGGGAGATGGACTAGCAGTACAAATCATCATGCTGGGGAATGGCTAGCTGGGGATGGGCATGAATGGGATGGGTATAGGACTGGGCCTGTTTGGGGAGGGGATGCTGGGTAGAAAAAAGTCTTGTTATGTGTATATAGGTTCATTGGATTTTGCTGCAGGGCGGGAATTTATTTAAAGGAACAGTTCAAAATGAATTGGAAGAATACATGTAGCCTACATGTAAAGACAACAAGTCTTGTTATGTGGGTAAAGGTTGGTGGAATTGATTTAAAGGAACAGTAATAAATAAAATAAATAAAAGTATAGGTGTGGTTTTTGTATTTAAATTTTAATGAATGGTGGTTAAAATAAACCAATTAATGTTTGCCCATGGCCCCAGTCCTCTACCCAGCTTGATCATGCCCATCTCCAGCCAGCCACACCCCAGCATGATGACTACTCGTCCATCTCTCTACCTGCACCCATCAGCTCATCCCACTGATTGACTGACTGTCTTCATTCAAGCATTGGGAGGGGCATTGCTTATGAGTGGGGGGATGGGTTTGTCAGTGGTGGGTGTAATGCTTTTATTTTGGAAGGGGGAGGCTGCAGGGGCCACATCCTTTTATGTTCTTGGCATTTTGTGGCCGCGGTAGCGTTCGCGATCGATCACTACATTAGATTATACAAAACACGCATTTCCTCTTTTTTCCTTTTTTTGGTTTTGTTTGAGCACTATCGCAATTTTTTTGTTGGGGGCACTGTAAAAAAATTTTTTTTTTAAAATAAGCTTTATTTTGGGAAATATTGATGCTGGAAAAACAGGCAAAAACCTTAAGTGGTGAGTTAGTCCAGCATTTTTAGATCATATTTGGGCCATTTTTTAAGTTTCAATTTTAGGCTCTTAATTGATGCAGTAGGTGTAGATTATTACTACATGTAGACACACAGAATAAACCACACTTATCAGACGAATAAAATCTTCTGTGCCTCAGAGTGTCTGTTTATTCTGTTCTCCGGTTTTTCCACACCACTCTCACTGTAGCCTTACACGCTGCCAACTTATTTGCATAAAAGTATTACATTAAAATATTAAGTGTGATCATGTGTGAACACTACAGCAGGCTCTACTGATACCTTTTTATGTAACTTTACCCAGGATGAAAGCTTTATTTTGGGAAATAATGATACTTGAAAGACAGGCAAAAACCTTAAGGGGTTAGTTAGCTCAGCATTTCTATCAAATTTTGGCAATTTTTTAAGTTGCAATTTATTAGGCTCTAAATTGTTGCAGTAGACTCTACCGATGCCTTTCTATTTAAAGGCACTGTACACATTTGGTAATTGCTCAAAATGTATATTAACATAAAAACTGACTTGGTAACGAGCAACGGAGAGCTGCAGATAGTATAAAACATTGTGAGAAACGACTCCCTCTGAAGTAACGTAGTTTTTGAGAAAGAGGTAATTTCTCACTAAAATAATCAAAGACTTCTTGCAAGAAGCCTTTTATTCCTATCTGAAAGCACACAAATTTGTACAACAAGGGGTTTTTTTCTTTCATCATTTTCTTGCAACTTCGATGACCAATTGAGCCCAAATTTTCACAGGCTTGTTATTTTATGCATATGTTGGGATACACCAAGTGAGAATACTGGTCTTTTGACAATTACCAAACGTGTTCAGTGCCTTTAAGCAGTTACTTCATATTTCCACATTGTAATGGCTTGCACGACTGGATGTCAGCACTACACATTTAATAAGTAAACCTGGGCTGGGTTTCACAAAGAGCTAAGATTGATCTTAACTGTGTATCAATCTTAATTGCTAAGCAAAGTGTGATGTCACAATACAAATCACTCTTGAAATATAAAGAATCTTTGTGTTTTAAGAAACCCTGGGAGTTGACTGACCCTTTATTAAAAACTTCTTTTCTTAGTCAGTACTGTTTATTTTTGATGAGAAAATCCTCTTTATCTATAATAATAATAATAATAATACGCAGTGCTTATACAGCGCTTTATACTCCCGGTGGGTGTCCCAAAGCGCTCAGTATTTTTCCTACAAGGTAAGTGGAGTTATGTTGAAGTATGAGACCTATTCCTTTGCATAGCACCATGTAATGGTTTACAAGGCGCTGTGGCGCAATATGCAGCCAATCAAACCAGGAACACCGGGGCGAACCCCTTCTCTTTACGATAAGTGCACTGGGTTCTTTTACGTGCATTACACAACACACGGGACCTACGGCTCAACGTCCCATCCGAAGGACGAAGCATGTGGTTAAATGTCTTGCTTAAGGACACAAGTGTCATGACTGGGATCCGCTCGGCCACGACACGCCACGAAAGAAGGTACATTATAACTCAGAAATAAAATCATCACAAAGGAATTTAGGGGTGGACTGATCATAAACAATTATTACACATTAACACCCCCAACTTAATTTACACAAGAAAATTTCAAATATAAATTTAAAGGAACATTACAGAATTGGTTTTTGCTAACAAAACAGTGTAAGCACTTTATATAATCCACCATATACATAAACTGACAAACCTGTAGAAGTTTGAGATCGATCGGCCATCTCGGTCACGAGAAAATAGTGAAAAACCGATTACACATTTGCATGCATTATACAATGCATGAATAAAACGCTCATGAGCGATAAACTCCTATCAGAAATTAGTTTTATTTATTTCTCATCAAATATGGCATTTCAGACAGAAATATTTCTAGGGATGTTTTCTACTATCATCATCATTAGACGGTGTAAGTTTTATGTAAATCTGTGATCTTAAAGAAAATTTGAATTACCAGTTCTGTAATGTTCCTTTAACTATTTTTATTTTACTTAGAATTTACCAAGTAAAGTAGAATTAAGTTACTCCAATACTACCCTCTGCACTACGTAAAGTTTTCACATAAAGAAAAGAAATTTAAATTATTTTTTTCTTTTAAACGTCTGCTTGCCATTTTTTTTCTCTTAGTAACATTGGTTAAGAAGCTGCGTTAACAAAAACTACAATAATTTTACAAAATACAAAAAAATGAGTAGTGCTGTGTATAGCGCTATTACTGCATTGCAGGGTACCAGTATATACTATGGATACTATGCAAGGAGCTTAGCTGGTAACGCAACTGAGTATTAGTGAAGATATTTCCTTTCAAACGCAATGCCTGCTAGTGCAGGTTTTGAACATCACAGAGGCAATGTGGACAAAAATGTGCCACTCCATGCAAAAACCAGGCACTGGTTTGCCACGGCATGTTAGCTTGAGACTGGGTTCACAACCAGTCTACTTGGTATTTACAATTATCCAACGCTACAATTTGGTCGTTAAAATACCCTATTAATGAGTCCTTGTTTGAATTCAATTAATATAATGTGCAGCTTGTATAGAACCAATAGTTATTTCTATATTTATAGATTTTATTTTTACATCATTAAGAGGTGACCGTTAAACGACGAATTTATCTACCTCACCGACATCCGTTGTTGCTTCGTCGTTAACCGTGTACTGAATCTTGAACTTGAGTCGAACCTTCTCCTATGGATGAAAGTAGAATCAACGGTTAAATTCAATGAAAAATGGTGGCTAAAGGTCGTGGGTTCATATCCCACCCGAGTAATATGCCTGTGGATTTGTTCACAGGACTCGGGGGAAAGTACTGAGTATACAGTGCATTACACGCATTGATCTATCAGTAAAACACAAAATAATAGTACATCAAAGCTGTTTTTTAAAATGGTCATTCAACATCCATGTTACTACAGACAAGCTTTGGGTCAAGTGTTAGTGACAGAGTTGGTTATCTCAGCTACACGCCTTTCTGAAAATGGTTGTGATGTTAAGAAGTACGTTAATCAATAAGACTTAATTCCTTATCTTCCACTGTCACTGACAAGACTATATGAAATTGAAAAAGCCAGACAGTTCCATAACAATTTCCTCTTGTTGTGAAGATGAAGCTCCCTAAATGTTACTGTTGTTACATTTTACAGACTATCATTTCAAACAGATATCTGAAGGTCTGGGCCCAATTTCATAGAGCTGCCTAAGCACAAAAAGTAGCTAAGCACAACAAAATTATGCTTACCAGAATAAGGTAACCAGCCAAACTACCATGTCACATGTACACATTGTGACTGGTATCCTGCTCATTTCTGCTCAGCAGGCAATGGTTAAGCGGTATTTTCTGTATAAGCAGCTCTATGAAATTGGGCCCTGGTCATAACAGGGGCCCAGCCTTTTAACAGTGATGGCATTTTGGTCTTTGTCAAGAAAATCTGAAGTCGCAGAGAGATTAAATGAAAACAAATCCTGACAAATCACATGCCTGGCATAGAGTGGCATGGTAGGCTTACAATCCAAGCCGGGGCTGACATTAATCCTACCTTTAGTGGGTTAGCTATGAGCATGACTTGGGTGATTGCTGATGGGGGCAGGATGGGATTAAAGGCTGGGAGATCAGTTGCCGATGGTGGCTGGAGTTTGACTCTCATCATCTGCAAGACAAAATAACAGGACGTAAAAAGATGATCAAAAATAAGGAACTGCGCGGTATTATGTGTTAGTTCCAAACCAATTATAAGTGATGTTTGAAGTTTTATATGGTGTGGATAATAAGAAGAACTATTACTAGTAAACTTGCAGGTACAACCGTGTTTAAACTCCTTTGGACGGAGTGTTGGCTGATGGTATGGTCTTGACATTTTGAACAAAGTACTCTGCTCGCCTCCAGGAGAATGCTGGACTGCTGCTGCTGCTGCTGCTGCTGGGGCTTAAGCAGCGCTGGAGGAAAGCCTCACATTTTACCCTTTACTCTTTGCTACTGTATAAATACTAATTTTACCCTAAACGGTTGTTTCAAGAAGAATTCATCAAAATCACAAGAGGTAAGCCTTGCATTTGACCCCTTTGCTACACTGTGTAAATACTAACTTTCCCCTAACACAAACCCCAAATGCTTGTTTCAAGAAGAATTCATCAAAATCACAAGGGGTAAGCCTTGCATTTGACCCCTTTGCTATACTGTGTAAATACTAACTTTCCCCTAACACAAACCCCAAATGCTTGTTTCAAGAAGAATTCATCAAAATCACAAGGGGTAAGCCTTGCATTTGACCCCTTTGCTATACTGTGTAAATACTAACTTTCCCCTAACACAAACCCCAAATGCTTGTTTCCCGGAGAATTCATCAAAATCACAAGGGGTAAGCCTTGCATTTGACCCCTTTGCTATACTGTGTAAATACTAACTTTCCCCTAACACAAACCCCAAATGCTTGTTTCCCGGAGAATTTATCAAAATCACAAGGGGTAGTGAGCCTTGCATTTGACCCCTTTAGTATACGTTATAAATACTAACTTTACCCTAACACAAGCCCCAAACGCTTGTTTCAAGAAGAATAAGAAAAATCACAATTACCCTTTTACTCTACTGTATAAATACCCACTTTACCCTAACACAGACCCCAAACGCTTGTTTCCAAGAGAAGAATACACCAAAATCACAAGGGGTAAGCCTTGCATTTGACCCCTCTACTCTAACACTACTGTATAAGTACTGACTTTACCTCAACACAAACCCCACACACTTGTTTCAATCATAGCCAGAAAAGTACTTTCAAAACTGAATCTACTCGACAATAATACATAGAGTATTACATGGTTTTATCACAAACTTAAACTTTTCCACTATTTATTTTGTGTATAGTCTCACTGCTATCATTTGAAATATCCATTCTCTGGAAAGTGTTTTAGTTTGAACCAAGAGTACCAAATGTATCAACTGGAAACTTTAAAAAAATGTAAAGGCTTACCTTCGGTACAGCTGCCTGAAAAACTACATTTTTTACAGGCGATGGATTCGTACTCATGGTGGAAACAACCAAAACAGTGATGTCAGGCCTCGGGACGTTCTTTGCAAAATGAAACACAGTTTTGATGAGGTTCTTCTCATAGGCTGTGACTGGTGGCACACTCCCTGCAAGAACAAAAAAAAGACACATGATAACAATAAACAAGGTTCTTGTTCTACGACATTAGATAAGGTGCTTGACAAAGGAAACAACAACAGTTAAAAGAGGAAGGAAAATGACCAATTCAATTTTGTGATGCACTCATTTTCCAATAGGGGGAGTCCTCATGTTAAAGGCATCGTACATGTTTGGTAATTGTCAAAGACCAGTGTTCTCACTTGGTGTATCCCAACATATGCATAAAATAACAAGCCTGTGAAAATTTGGGCTCAATTGGTCATCGAAGTTGCAAGAAAATGATGAAAGAAAAAACACCCTTGTTGTACAAATTTGTGTGCTTTCAGATAGAATAATTATTATTTTAGTGAGAAATTACCTCTTTCTCAAAAACTACATTACTTCAGAGGGAGTCGTTTCTCACAATGTTTTATACTATCAACAGCTCTCTGTTGCTCATTACCAAGTCAGTTTTTATGCTAATATATATTTTGAGTAATTACCAAACGTGTACGATGCCTTTAATGGGGGAAAAATTAAGTCTCTAACCTCACGTTCAAATGGTACAAATTGCCATTGTATTCGATACCCTTCCAGTGCAAAATTTGCCAACATCCCAAACATCTAATGACATCATTCTGAGACAAATGGGTCTGTACATTTTTGTACGGGGATGTTTTGCAACTTGTACTTAACAAAAAATGAGGAAACTGCCTTAGACAGCGTTTTTTGTACAGTGATTTTTTGGTTTTTAAGGGACAAAAACCAAAGACAAAAGAGGATGCCTGACTGCACAATCAGTGTTTTTGTTTTAAATTGATTTCATCCCCATCCTCCAGCATTAAATAAGCACACCATCCACTCAAACTGTAAACATTTCATCAAATTAGATGGTCTTGTTCTAGTAAGAGTATCCAAAAGCAGTTTAGCTAAGTTTTGTCCAAGTTAAGTTTTGTCTGAGATTTTGTGCACCCTGACATTAATTCAAGTTGAGAGAAAAAAGTCCCTACTCCGCCAATTAATTTTTTGTAGTTAGTTAAGTTTTGTCCAAGTAAAGTTTTGTCAAGATTTTGTGCACCCTGACATACATTAAATTTGATAAGTTGCCACTCCAAATACAGCATCATGATTTTGAGGCTTCAAATGCTTCTTTCCTCGACTTTGAAAGTAATTTAGCGGCAAACATTTCTCTGGAGGACTGGTACTGGTGTGAATTTTAGAATCAGTGAGCTGTCAGATTAAAACTACTTATTGGGGTTTTAGATTTTTGCCTTTTCTTCTTTCGATAATTACGAATCCTGTACTTTGTCTTAAAAAGATGCGTTGCTGCCCTCACCTGGCTGAATTGTGTCAAGCGGTACAAACATGTCGGCTAACGAGAGAACCGTCGCAATGGCTGGAGAAACTGCTGCAGGTGCCACTGATGGTACTACAGGCTGTGGTGTCCCTTGTGATTGGGGTTGTGTCACCCCTTGCGTGGGTGCAGCTAGCACTGGTTGTGTAGGTTGAGATGTCGGCACTTGCTCCTGAGAGCTACAAATGTATCATCAAGAAAAAAATAGTATCAAAACTTAACTTGTGGTAACAACAGTTTTTTCTACGAGGCATGCGGAGCTATGTTCGAAACATAGGACCCATTTATTTACATAGCATTTTGTAACAGTTTACAAGGTGCAATCTGTAGCCAGCTATAGACCCATTGCATATGACGTCACACTCTCAAAAAGGAGGCAGATCATTGGACGATAGCTGTTCTCTGTGTGTAAAAAACGTGCGCGTGACCTCAGCATATCTGTAGCGTTTCGCGTTATGCAAGGGGGAACTATTGATTTCTATAGACCCCGGAACGCGCCTCCGAACAATGCGCGTCATTTTGGGTGTCAAAACTCTCTTTTGTGCATGTATGTATACGATTTTAACACCCAAAATGACACCCAGGATAGGCGCATGTGAGTACGCTGCGCGTTGTGCAATGGGTCTATACCAGAAAACCCTGGGGCAAACCCCTTCTTTTAACGAAAAGTGTACTGCAGCTTTAGGTCCCATCCTTCGCGATGGAATAAAGGAGTTAACAGGCATGTCTCTGACCTCAGCCTATCGGTCAGCTTTGGACAGGCAGAGGTTACTTCAACACCAAAAGGGTCACAATGAGTCAGTCATGACTCTCAGGACTACGACGACGTCTTGCTTAAGGACATAAGTGTCAATACTGGGAATCGAACAGAGTTTAGTGAGCTTGACTGCTCGGCAACGACAAGCCACAGTACGATCAGTAGTATTGTTAAGAACATGAGCAAGAGAAGGAGAATTTTTAAGTAGTAGTGGGAGTATTAGTGAGAGTATGAACATGAGTATGGGCATCAGTAAGAGTGTGAGTATGAGTAGGTAAGTAGGTAGGAGTAGGTAGGAGTAGGAGTAGAAGTAGGAGAAGGAAGGAGTAGGAGTAGGTAGGAGTAGGTAGGAGTAGGAGTAGGAGTAGGAGAAGGAAGGAGTAAGAGTAGGAGTAGGAGTAGGTAGGAGTAGGAGTAGGTGGGAGTAGGAGTAGGTAGAGTAGGAGTAGGTAAGAGTGAGTATGAGTAGGTAGGAGTAGGAGTAGGTAGGAGTAGGTAGGAGTAGGAGTAAGAAGGAGTAGGAGTAGGTAGGAGTAGGAGTAGGTAAGAGTAGGAGTAGGTAGGAGTAGGAGTAGGTAGGAGTAGGAGTAGGTAAGAGTAGGAGTAGGTAGGAGTAGGAGTAGGTAGAGTAGGAGTAGGTAAGAGTGAGTATGAGTAGGTAGGAGTAGGAGTAGGTAGGAGTAGGAGTAGGTAAGAGTAGGAGTAGGTAGGAGTAGGAGTAGGTAGGAGTAGGAGTAGGTAGGAGTAGGAGTAGGTAGGAGTAGGAGTAGGTAGGAGTAGGAGTAGGTAGGAGTAGGAGTAGGTAGGAGTAGGAGTAGGTAAGAGTAGGAGTAGGTAAGAGTAGGAGTAGGTAAGAGTAGGAGTAGGTAGGAGTAGGAGTAGGTAGGAGTAGGAGTAGGTAGGAGTAGGAGTAGGTAGGAGTAGGAGTAGGTAGGAGTAGGAGTAGGTAAGAGTAGGAGTAGGTAAGAGTAGGAGTAGGTAGGCGTAGGAGTAGGAAGGAGTAGGAGTAGGTAGGAGTAGGAGTAGGTAGGAGTAGGAGTAGGTAGGAGTAGGAGTAGGTAGGAGTAGGAGTAGGTAGGAGTAGGAGTAGGTAAGAGTAAGAGTAGGAGTAGGTAGGAGTAGGAGTAGGAGTAGGAGTAGGAGTAGGTAGGAGTAGGAGTAGGAGTAGGAAGGAGTAGGAGTAGGTAGGAGTAGGAGTAGGTAGGAGTAGGAGTAGGTAAGAGTAGGAGTAGGTAGGAGTAGGAGTAGGTAGGAGTAGGAGTAGGTAGAGTAGGAGTAGGTAAGAGTGAGTATGAGTAGGTAGGAGTAGGAGTAGGTAGGAGTAGGAGTAGGTAAGAGTAGGAGTAGGTAGGAGTAGGAGTAGGTAGGAGTAGGAGTAGGTAGGAGTAGGAGTAGGTAGGAGTAGGAGTAGGAGTAGGTAGGAGTAGGAGTAGGTAGGAGTAGGAGTAGGTAGGAGTAGGAGTGGGAAGGAGTAGGAGTAGGTAGGAGTAGGAGTAGGTAGGAGTAGGAGTAGGTAAGAGTAGGAGTAGGTAGGAGTAGGAGTAGGTAGGAGTAGGTAGGAGTAGGAGTAGGTAGGAGTAGGAGTAGGTAAGATTAGGAGTAGGTAGGAGTAGGAGTAGGTAAGAGTAGGAGTAGGTAGGAGTAGGAGTAGGTAGGAGTAGGAGTAGGTAAGAGTAGGAGTAGGTAGGAGTAGGAGTAGGTAGGAGTAGGAGTAGGTAAGAGTAGGAGTAGGTAAGAGTAGGAGTAGGTAGGAGTAGGAGTAGGTAGGAGTAGGAGTAGGTAGGAGTAGGAGTAGGTAGGAGTAGGAGTAGGTAAGAGTAGGAGTAGGTAGGAGTAGGAGTAGGTAGGAGTAGGAGTAGGTAGGAGTAGGAGTAGGTAGGAGTAGGTAGGAGTAGGAGTAGGTAAGAGTAGGAGTAGGTAGGAGTAGGTAGGAGTAGGAGTAGGTAGGAGTAGGAGTAGGTAGGAGTAGGAGTAGGTAAGAGTAAGAGTAGGAGTAGGTAGGAGTAGGAGTAAGAGTAGGTAGGAGTAGGAGTAGGAGTAGGAAGGAGTAGGAGTAGGTAGGAGTAGGAGTAGGTAGGAGTAGGAGTAGGTAAGAGTAGGAGTAGGTAGGAGTAGGAGTAGGTAGGAGTAGGAGTAGGTAGAGTAGGAGTAGGTAAGAGTGAGTATGAGTAGGTAGGAGTAGGAGTAGGTAGGAGTAGGAGTAGGTAAGAGTAGGTAGGAGTAGGAGTAGGTAGGAGTAGGAGTAGGTAGGAGTAGGAGTAGGTAGGAGTAGGAGTAGGTAGGAGTAGGAGTAGGTAGGAGTAGGAGTAGGTAGGAGTAGGAGTGGGAAGGAGTAGGAGTAGGTAGGAGTAGGAGTAGGTAGGAGTAGGAGTAGGTAAGAGTAGGAGTAGGTAGGAGTAGGAGTAGGTAGGAGTAGGAGTAGGTAGGAGTAGGAGTAGGTAGGAGTAGGAGTAGGTAAGATTAGGAGTAGGTAGGAGTAGGAGTAGGTAAGAGTAGGAGTAGGTAGGAGTAGGAGTAGGTAGGAGTAGGAGTAGGTAAGAGTAGGAGTAGGTAGGAGTAGGAGTAGGTAGGAGTAGGAGTAGGTAGGAGTAGGAGCAGGCAGGAGCAGGAGCAGGCAGGAGCAGGAGTAGGTAAGAGCAGGAGCAGGCAGGAGCAGGAGTAGGCAGGAGCAGGAGTAGGAGCAGGCAGGAGTAGGAGCAGGTGGAGCAGGAGCAGGTAGGAGCAGGGAGCAGGCAGGAGCAGGAGCAGGTAGGAGAGGAGCAGGCAGGAGCAGGAGCAGGTAGGAGCAGGAGCAGGTAGGAGTAGGAGCAGGTAGGAGTGGGAGTAGGAGTAGGTAGAGTAGGAGCAGGTGGAGCAGGTAGGAGTAGGAGTAGGTAGGAGCAGGGAGCAGGTGGAGCAGGAGTAGGTGGAGTAGGAGCAGGAGTAGGAGCAGGCAGGAGTAGGAGTAGGTAGGAGTAGGAGCAGGTAAGAGTAGGAGCAGGCAGGAGCAGGAGCAGGTAGGAGCAGGAGCAGGTAGGAGTATGAGTAGGTAGGAGTAGGAGTAGGTAAGATTAGGAGTAGGTAGGAGTAGGAGTAGGTAAGAGTAGGAGCAGGTAGGGTAGGAGTAGGTAGGAGTAGGAGCAGGTAAGAGTGGGAGCAGGTAGGAGTAGGAGTAGGTAGGAGTAGGAGTAGGTAAGAGTAGGAGCAGGTAAGAGTAGGAGTAGGTGGGAGCAGGAGTAGGAAGGAGTAGGAGCAGGTAGGAGTAGGAGCAGGTAGGAGCAGGAGTAGGTAAGAGTAGGAGTAGGTAGGAGCAGGAGTAGGCAGGAGTAGGAGTAGGTGGGAGCAGGAGCAGGTAGGAGTAGGTAGGAGCAGGAGCAGGTAAGAGCAGGAGCAGGCAGGAGCAGGTGCAGGTATGAGTAGGAGTAGGTAGGAGTAGGAGTAGGTAGGAGTAGGAGTAGGTAAGAGTAGGAGTAGGTAGGAGTAGGAGTAGGTAGGAGTAGGAGTAGGTAGGAGTAGGAGTAGGTAGGAGTAGGTAGGAGTAGGAGTAGGTAAGAGTAGGAGTAGGTAGGAGTATGTGTAGGTAGGAGTAGGAGTAGGTAGGAGTAGGAGTAGGTAGGAGTAGGAGTAGGTAGGAGTAGGAGTAGGTAGGAGTAGGAGTAGGTAGGAGTAGGTAGGAGTAGGAGTAGGTAAGAGTAGGAGTAGGTAAGAGTAGGAGTAGGTAGGAGTAGGTGCAGGAGGAGGCGTAGGAGTAGGTAGGAGTAGGAGTAGGTAGGAGTAGGAGTAGGTAGGAGTAGGAGTAGGTAGGAGTAGGAGTAGGTAGGAGTAGGAGTAGGTAGGAGTAGGAGTAGGTAGGAGTAGGAGTAGGTAGGAGTAGGAGTAGGTAGGAGTAGGAGTAGGTAGGAGTAGGAGTAGGTAGGAGTAGGAGTAGGTAGGAGTAGGAGTAGGTAGGAGTAGGAGTAGGTAGGAGTAGGAGTAGGTAGGAGTAGGAGTAGGTAGGAGTAGGAGTAGGTAGGAGTAGGAGTAGGTAGGAGTAGGAGTAGGAGTAGGTAGGAGTAGGAGTAGGTAGGAGTAGGAGTAGGTAGGAGTAGGAGTAGGTAGGAGTAGGAGTAGGTAGGAGTAGGTGTAGGTAGGAGTAGGAGTAGGTAGGAGTAGGAGTAGGTAGGAGTAGGAGTAGGTAGGAGTAGGAGTAGGTAGGAGTAGGAGTAGGTAGGAGTAGGAGTAGGAGTAGGTAGGAGTAGGAGTAGGTAAGAGTGTGAGTATGAGTAGGTAGGAGTAGGAGTAGGAGAAGGAAGGAGTAAGAGTAGGAGTAAGAGTAGGAGTAGGAGTATGAGTAGGTACATGTAGGAGTAGGAGTACAAGTAGGTAGGAGTAGGAGTACGAGTAGGTAGGAGTATGAGTAGGTAGGAGTAGGAGTAGGTAAGAGTAGGAGTGGGTAGGAGTAGGAGTAGGTAAGAGTGTGAGTATGAGTAGGTAGGAGTAGGAGTATGAGTAGGTAGGAGTAGGAGTAGGAGTAGGAAGGATTAAGAGTAGGAGTAGGAGTAGGAGTATGAGTAGGTAGGAGTAGGAAGATTAGTGAGAGTACAAACATGAGTATGGGCATCAGTAAGAGTGTGAGTATGAGTAGGTAGGAGTAGGAGTATGAGTAGGTAGGATTAGGAGTATGAAGGATTAAGAGTATGAGTAGGTAGGAGTATGAGTAAGAGTATGAGTAGGTAGGAGTAGGAGTAGGAGTAAGAGTAGGTAAGAGTGTGAGTATGAGTAGGTAGGAGTAGGAGTAGGAGTAGGAGTAAGAGTAGGTAAGAGTGTGAGTATGAGTAGGTAGGAGTAGGAGTAGGAGTAAGAGTAGGAGTAGCTATGAGTAGGTACAAGTATGAGTATAAGCATCAGTATGTACACCAGTACAAGTAGGTAGGACAATGAGTATTAATAAGAGTATGAGCATGAGTAAGAACATGAGTAGAGAGTACAAGTTGGAGCATGTGTAGGCAAGTACTTGATAGAGTACTGCAACTGTTAAGAGATGCTCACCTGACAGCAGGCTGCTTGGTTCCATTGACCTGTTGTTTCATCATACTCTTTCCAAGACTCTCCAGATCTGCAAATGGTGAGTGCACCCCACCCTGAGATGTTGCAGCTCCTCCCCCACTAGGGGTACGGCTGTACTGGGGTAGCCCGACCGGTGCAGTATTAGTCCTGGGGTTCATCCCCATGGGTGTGGCCTGGGCAGGGTTCATTGCCATGGGTGTGGACTGGGCGGGGCGCACCATCATACCTGCTGCTCCACCTGCTGTTGCCATGGCCATGGGTGTTGGGTTTCTTCTTGCCTGTAGGTTATTGGCTTGTTGCTGACTATTAAATACACCACCCTTTAAAAAGACAAAGTTTCAAAAGTTCTTTTTATTTTCCCTGAGAATTTCTAAGGGAGTTGGTGCTCATTTGATTAACTACAATGATTACAGTTTTGACCAAGATACTATGTACTCACTGGTTGCTGATTCAGAAAGTTGTAGTTGGGCAGAGTAGTTGTCGGGGCTGGCCCAAGCATACTCTCTAGAGAAGTTGGGCTTGTCTTCTGGGTGACAGATGTCCTGACAAAGCTCTGGGTAGTAGATGGAACCTGTGGCGATGCTGTACTGTTGGCGATACCTACATGAAAATTGGGAAAACAGTAAGCAAACATTGCAGTTTCTCTAACAGACCGATACCAATTGGAATGACTGATAATGTTGATATATAGGATGTGGTTGTGATGATGATAATGAACCTTTAAGATAATGAAAAAGATAGCAACGTGCCAGCTATAGAATTTAACCATGTCCTTTTTTTTCTATACAACGGTTTAATACAATACAGGACCTTAGTGATCTTACACTAACGTTGAATTACCTGGGGGCCATGGCCTTTATTACCCAAGTCGTGATGCCCTTTAAAATATTCCCACGACCCAGAATATTTTACAATGGTTAGTGCCCTTTTCAAAATGAAAATGGCCTTGTCCTGTCAAAGATGAAATTCCAAGCCTGCATGAGACCCTTCTCTACATGAGCCAACTGATGACTCTAAATACAATGTGTGGTCCAACACCAAAATGAGTGCGTCATGTTGTAATGAGCGGTGGCTATGCAAGATGTCTATAGACCGATCCATACGCGTAAGTGCTGCGCGCTGCCATGGCTGCACCGCCATTGCTGGGGCGCCGGCAGCGCAATGTTTTGTACACGAAGACATGGAAAACCCGTTGTCTTTTTTCACTTTTTATGCGAGTTAAGTGTCTTCCTTAATGATTTACATACTTTCCCTGACACGACAGCATGTCAAAATTATATACTTATTCAGGGTTCTGCCCACGTTGGTCGGTGCCGGAAAACCCGCCCGGCACTCGTGATTACCCGACCACCACTGACGGATTTTTCTCTTTTTCCGACCACCACACATTTCCCCCTTTTTTTGCCCACTTCCTTCAAAACATTTTGAACATGTAAAAATAAATTATTTACCAGTAAAAATTTCATCCAAAGTTTCAAGTAGCCTACTTCTTTGGTTTGAGTCTATTTTAATGATCCAGAATCGAGCATCTGTCCTGCCTGTACGATGCACATTATATCCAACGATCCAACGGAAACCTGCATTGATTTTACAATGGTTCCCAGTCACTCTGACTGTAGCTTTACACTTGGAATATAACATGATACCAGTTTCATCGTGTACGTGTTGCGTATCCTATTCCACGGCATTGAATACAACGTAAAACGAACTACAGAGTAAGGCACCATGATGTTATGCTGTAAATTGTTTATGCGGTAAAGGCGTGCGCACACTATGCAGGCCTACATTCAAGGCACAGCTGCAGGGCGCACGTGTACGATCGAAAGGAAATTGACTTGACCGTACTAGGAAAAAAAAAATTCCGGCACAAAAGAAATCCTGGGCAGAACCCTGTTATTAAGAATATACTTATTTAAATAATATTTGAAAGTTATCAGAAAGTGAATACTGAAATTCTGTCAAATCCTTGCCAATGTAGCACATTAATTTAAACCCGACCGTGCAGTTTCAGCGTCTATCACACTTGAACTCACCTATCGTCTGCGCCGTTTTCAGGATTCAGTTTATGTTAAGTTGTAAATATTTATGGTCAGTGTACTATACATCGTTACGTCATGCTGTCCTGTCGGGGAAATTGTGTAAATCATTGGGAAAGACACCTAATTCACATAAAAAGTTGAAAAGACAACGATTTTTCCATGTCTTCGTGTACAAAACATTGCGCTACCAGCGTCCCATCAATGGCGGTGCAGCCTAGGCAGCATTGCGCGCCTCGGATCGGTCTATAACAACCGCTTCTTCCCGCTTCAAAGGGAATCCTTTCTCAAAATAGTTTATACTATCAACAGCCGCAGTGCTTCTCACCAAGTAAGTTTTTATGGTCATTCACTTTTGGAGTATTTACCAATCTATGGTCACCTTTAGGCACTACAAAAGCAAGATGGTCAATGAATGTCATAGCCTCACCTAATGATGAGAGTTGATCCTGCAGCAGCTGAGTGCTAGACTGCTGAGTTGCTTGTGGTGCTGATGGCTGGATGTAAGCGGGGAATGAGGGCAGACCATCATTTGCATAATTCGTGGGCGCGGGCGATGGATCAAGCCCAGTCAGATCAAGCAATGAATCTGGGAAAACGAACAAAGTCATATTAAATTCACCAATGGCACCCATAGCAATAGGTATTTGCGAGTTAGATTTGAATAATGTTTTGTACAATGACTTGCTTTAATAGTCTCAATGTACCACTTAAATTAAAATTCCTCAGACTATACCAACAGTTGCTATGTCACATGGTTTGGGACAGGCTTTTGTATAGCAACCTCCAGAGGGACAAATCCTGGTACCATTGTGCCATACACATTCCTTCAGAATTGTGTATGGGTTTTCCCTGTCTCTTACATAACTACGCAAAAGCTTGCCTCGACATAGCAATTGTCAAAATAGTCTGAAGAATTCAAATTTAGCCACTTCACGTTGGATAACATGTATATCCGACAATTTTTGGGGACTGTTCTACGACGCTCGGTTTATTACTACCGGAACAACTTCAGAGCACCCTCAATCTTTTGCTGGCAGCCGGAAGAATGATGTGAATATGCAATGACAGTCTTCATGAGAAAGCAGAACTCCAAATGATGCTGCCATATGGAATGATGTCACTCCAGTAATTTTATAAAAGGTTATCTGTGTATAACAATGATACATTTTAATGATTGAGCCGTGTATATCAAGAGGGGTTTGAGGAATTATGCACAGAAACCATGACATATCTTGCTTAATAACCCTCTGGCTACCGAATTGTTCTGACACAAACAACCACTGGTGACGTCATTATTTCACCACTGATGCATAAAGCCCATTATCTTACATAACAGCTCCGCCAAGTTCAGAGGCCAATTTTAAAAACACTCAAATCGCCCTGATGATTTCGTTTTAGAGCAAAATAGATAACGAAAACTTTATTGCTTATTAAACTTCCTTTCATATAATACAAAAGGCAAAGAGATCTGTCAATAAACAGCCAGGTTCTCAATCTTACTTTCTTGAGTTCAATCTGGATTCTCAAACACTTTTTTGTACATAATATGGTGCTTTTGGATCTTTCCACTTCATTTTGAGAGGATTGCATAATAGCAACCCAATTTTACTTTACCACTGTTGGACAGAATCAATCTTTCTCTTTCCAACTCGGGTATGGAGGGTGAACATGGACAAAACTACAGCCTTATTATAAATGGCCTTTGTGCTCAGGCTTGAGTGCCTTTTTTTGAAGTGTAAGCTGGGTCAACTAAAGTCGCCAGTGATAAAGAAGAGGAGATATGAGTACAATTGACTAAAAGAAGCCTATGGTCAGGAAACGGTTGAATGGTTAGATGACTATGTTGTGATCTAAAAAAGACAGGTGTCAAACTTGTCCCCTTCCCCCACACCCCCATTCACATTGCAGATAAGGTTAATTGTCTGATGTTGGGGCCTGGGCCCAATTTCATGGCTCTGCTTACCGTAAGCAAAGAATCGGCGCTTACGTAAGCAGGGAAGTCCGCGCTTACATCAAGCGTATTTCACAGGTTAGCAGGGAATTTTTGGTTGTGCGCATGCGTACTCCACGTTACTAGGCATTCTTCGCTTATACAGCTTGCGCAGAAAATCGGCACTTGAACAGTAAGCAGAGAATGGTGATCGTAAGCGCAGAATTCGGCGGTAAGCAGAGCCATGAAATTGGGCCCTGGTGGTCAGGGTAAGATCTTACCTTCCGGTTGATTTGTCCTGGCTGATGGAGCAGACGGCGTGATACTGCCTTGCCATGGACTGCTTGGTGGAGGGGAGGAGGGCGTGTCCAGACTTTCCAAGCCAATCTTATCTTTGTAGACATCCATCACCTTGACGAGGGAGTCATTGGTCTGCAGAACGTCAGCTACAATCAAATCAAAATAAAATATCTAATATCAAAGACTTAAGAGCATGATGTCTTTAAATCTGAAAAAACAAACATCAGCTGTATTCCTCCACCAGGCGGATATAAAACAAAACGACCGGGACTCGAACCCACGCTCTGCTTGTCAGAAACACAAGAGCTTGAGTCCGGTGCTCTTATCCGCTCGGCCACGACACGCTACATGCATTCTTATACTTACCGATACCATCATCTTTTTCTTCACTGTCACTGGCTAACCGGAATAGATTGGGCCGCATCTTCTCACAGGAAATGTAAAGCTCCTGATACAAGTAAAAACAAAAAAGAGATGATGAAATCAAAGATGGCTGCAATTCATAGGATTTTTTTCCCTGGTGCTGGTCCACTGGTTTTCCTTTCGACTTTGCCCGTCATCCCATACCAACTAAACCTTTAAGGGAGGGTCATTGGTAAATACTCACACAATTTACGACAATAAAAACTTACACGGTGAGAAGCACTGCAGCTGTTTGATAGTAGAAACTATTTTGAGAAAGGTTTCCCTTCAAAGTAATATGGTTTGGATAATTTTTTACCCAAAAACATTTGAATCTGAGAAACCGTTCATGCATGAATCGTTTCTCAGATTTCCCCCATCCCCCCCAAAAAGAAAATGTTTTTCCCATAACACCCTTTTCCTCTTGTACAGAAGTACCCCCCCCCCTAAAATGCTCTTAAGAATTCCTGAGATTCCCAGAACACAATGAAGACACAATAGGAGGGAAGGGGGGGGGGTTTACACCATGCCACATATTGAGTACCAAATGCACCCGAGCACTCCCATCCTTCCAGAGGTGAGCCACTCACCTTCATGAGTTCCATTTCCTGCTCACTAGTCACTGCTGGCAGATAGTGTTCCATCATTTCAGTCAGTAATTTGACGTTGTTATTACAGCTCTCCAGCTCGTTCATCCTCCTCGAGACCTTCTCAATTTTCTTCTCATCCTCCTTCACCATGTTCTTAATGAGACGGTTGGCCGCCTGGAGGTCCTCGGGGTGTTTGCTCTTCAGGAGTCTCGCTAGAAGCTGTGTCGGAAAAAAAAATGGAAAACCCAACATAAACTTCTTATAAAAGCCACTGTGGCATGTCGTGGCCGAGCGGTCTAGTTCACCAGACCCAAGCTCTGGGCCTAATTTCATAGAGCTGCTTAAGCAGAAAATATTTCTTAACAATCTTCTGCTTAGCAGAAATGAGCAGGATACCAGTCACAAATTGTACATGTGACATGATATTTTGGCTGGTAACCCAGTTCTGGTAAGCATAATTTCGTTGTGCTTAGCTATTTTTTGTGCTTAAGCAGCTCTATGAAATTGGGCCCAGGGCCCAATTTCATAAAGCTGTTTAGCAGAAAATTCTGCTCAGCAAATTTATTTGCTAAGCAAGAAATGAGTGGGGTACCAGTCACAGCAATGGTAACTGTATGGTATTTTGGCTGGTAACCTTTTTTTCTTAAGCAAGAGTTTTCTGAGCTTAGCAAGTTTTTGTGCTTACATGCTTTATGAAATTGGGCCGTGGTGTTGTCAGCAGCAGAGTGTGGGTTCGAATCCTGGTCATGACACTTTGGCCCTTGAGCAAGGCACTTAACCATCATTGCTTCGTAACAAGTTGGAAAGGTATTGCATTCTGCTCTACCAGCCAGGCTCCTATGTGGATAATACCCATGCCTACATCCTTACAGACTGTGAAGGGGGTAACCCTGTTTCAGCCCCAGGAGTAGGTGGCAACGTGCCCCTGGTGGCAGTTGATTTGGGCCGATAGCCCAATTCAGTTAAGTGTAGCCCTCACATTGAAGTGGCTGTCCGGCCATGTGATAAAAGGCGATCTCCCATACGAAAAACCAATAACAAAACTGTACATAGTTATTAACACCACCCAAAAAACTGTACCCTATCATTCATACTTTTTCTTTCATGTTATGAGATAGCCAAACACAGAGAAAAACATACACCATACTTATATGGTTAGACCTTGGTGTAGAAATGTCAGATCTGTGAAAGGTCCACAAGACGGCAGGACTTGTAGTTCGCAATTGTTACTGGATAGGTTTTTTTTCACAAGACCATAATCAAAATAATTTAAAAACTTTCTACAAAGTTTACCATGTACATGTACATGTTTGAACTGCTTTTATTTGAGCAAGCACTTGTGATAAAGAGAACATTTTTGTGTCATTTGTCCTATGGCATGTATGGGTAAGTATACTTCTATACAGAATTGAAAGTTATTTATTAGACTAAAAATTGATATCGGAGAATCTTTTTCTTATTGACACAGTGAGGCATTATTATTCAAATGAAAAACACAAGACTGCTGGACTTGTCCTGTCAAGAGTTTACTGGCCCGACACTGAAACTACTGGCCTCGGGGCCTGCGGTCCCGTGTTAATTTCGAGCCCTGCTTCAAGAATAAGTATAACGCTCTTTACTCATACCATCCAATCAACAGGTTTCTTACCTTGGATTTCTCTTCGTCTTCAAATGTTGCGTTCTTTGGTCTTGGTGGAGGTGGAGGAAAATACTCCTTATCCATATAGACGGGATCCTCTTTAACTAAGCCTATGAACAAAAAATAATAAGCTTCAAGAGAAACGCTAAACCACAAAAATGAAGAAAAAAAACCCCAACAAGAATGGTGTGTTGACAAACACAAATGCTCCCCTGAGAATAATCTAGTTGTTGCACACAAGAAAATCACATACCAGTGCAAGTAAAGAATTAAGTTTGTTATAATGAATCTGGAGTTGATATGCCAAGACCTTCTTGAGTTATTGTTTGGACAACACTTCTTTTGTTTTAGCCATATTGACCTTGATTAGTGACCTAGGGTGTCTGAAAGCAATGACCCAACCTTTAAGCTTTGAATGAATTATTCTACTACTAATCAGCTTACAAACTTGACTCCCCTGAGTGATTTACTAAAATCCTTCATCACTCTAAACAACATCCAACATCACATGGTAAGTCAAACATCCAAACTGTTGGACTCAGATTACGGCGGTATGATTGCCTCTTTTAAATGCATTATAAAAACCCATCTTTTTAAAGCCACTTTTTAGTGTGTATTTATTGGTTTTGTTTTTGTGTGTCTTTTGTTTGTCTTTCTTCTATGGTCGCCTTGCCAGTTAGATTAGATTTTTTTTGTCTGTACACAGGTAGGGTTAGAGGCGTCTGTCTCCTGAAAAGATCAAACATTACCGATGCCAGCAGGGATAGGCCTATGAGTAATTGTAATAAGTAACTTTTAGTTCTCCCGGTTGATCCCACTACTGTTGTTTGGGCACTGGCCAGGTGACCAGTCTTTTATCTTTATCCTTTCTTCCATTCTGTGCATTTTAACATGTGTTATGCGCTCTTGATCATTTATATGTAAGGGGCGCAATATAAATTTTAAATATTATTATTATTATGTGAAGCATGAAACAGTTTACTGGTGCAGTCCTCAGTCCAACAGAGTCAAACAAAACATGCAGTTGAATTTTGATGGATTGGGGCAGAGCTGTGTATTGAGAGAGTTGCGACATAGAGGGACCAGTTTTCATTGGTCACATGGTTCCTGGATGCCATTTTCGGTTCAAATGTAGCACAACCCAATGGGCAGACTAGTCTGGCATCCTGTATTCGCCAGTGCGATTTTTTGACACAAAATGGCTTCCAATCTTAAGTTGTCGAACTGTCTCAATATACGGCTCAGGATTTGGGGTAGTTTTCAATCACCCTGTCAAATATTGCAATCGCACTGCGGTCACTCATACCTTGTTTCTTCAGCATCTGGTAAGCCTCGATGATTTTGGGTTCCTCTGGTAGTCCAGCCTGCCAGCTGTACATTATTTCTATAACTTTTTTCTGAACAGACGCAGGGGACTTTGTTCCAAGGTACTGTGTGTACAAAATCAACAAATTTACTGTGTGTATTTCCGGCAATGATTGTGATAAAGATGAATCTAGTGATTCTGATTTGATGAAAATATTAGTAATCAACTGAGCATTGTGATTGCTAATTTTGATGAAAATCTGTGAGTTCTACTCCTCTGCTAAAATTGTACATTGTACATGATTATGCTAGTACATGATTGTGCAAGAACACAACAAACAGTGAACATTTTCAGCGTTAAGTTTTTCTGGGAAAAATGACTCGTAACTTCTCTATATGAAACAAATTTACAGACTGGAAAAATCTAATAGTAATTTCAGCCTCTTTCATCTTTTGATGTAGTTGTGAGAAGACAGCATGATTTGGCGTGTCGGGCCGAGCGGTGTTTCTGATCAGCAGAGTGTGGGTTCGAGTCCTGGTCATGACACTTGTATCCTTGATTAAGATACTTTACCATAATTGCTTTGTCCTTCGGATGGGACATTAAGCCGTAGGTGTACTACAATTGGTAGTGCACGTTAAAGAACCCAGAACACTTATCGTGGAAGAGTAGGGGTTAACCCTGGTGTTTCTGGTTCACATATTATAGCAAGCACCGTTGTTTACAGGTTTCCTCAGGCTTGCGAGCTACAGTGATTAAGTTCACTTATGAGGCATTCTTGGTTTCATTACCAGAAATATATAATGATAATAATACTTAATTTTAAGAATGAAACCACCTTAAAACCCTCCTACATTGTGACATTTTCCAGTGATCGACCAATTTCAAACCTGCTCAACGCATCACAGTAATCAGCTGTTGTGGCATGTGTTGTGTAGAAGCATTCACCACATGATATCATATTGTCACCATTTTCACAAACCGACGAATGTGTCAAAAAAACACCAAAATTTGTCAAAATCAATTTTTGTACAAATTCTTGACATACTCATTGCTGTTAACATTTTCAGCAAGATTCAGGACCTAACACGTAATGATTTTGTAATTACACTAATTAGCATGACAGACAAATTACTATATTTGCCATTTTGTGTTTTCACAAAGTGGCAAATCAAGATTTGCCACTTTATTCATTGAATTACAAAGCACTAGCACAGTGCCAAACACCAATGATCTGACTTTGCGTTTTCACAAATTGATGAATTTATTGACCTATGTAAGTTTAGCGTTTTCATGAACTTGTGAATCTCAATTTTCTTTTTTCCATTTTCACAAAGTGACAAAGTGTGTTTAGGAATTCAATAACTCATCAAAATAGTTGCAAGATTGAAAACATATTGATTTGGATTGACTAGGAGTACAATTATCATCGACTGGGTGAAATGAAACCGTTTTTCAGAATCAAATTTCATGATCAAATTTTCCTTTTGGTTGGAGTATTATTTGAACATCTTTAGAATACAATGTTGTCCTTACCTTTGGTGATATTAATTTGATCATCTCATTCAGGAAGCGGAATTTACCCACTTGCCTATGGAAGGCCTCTCCGCAGTTTTTCACACATGCTTCTATGACGGTTAGCCCCTAAAATAAGAGGTAAAAAAAATACCACATAACTGATGTGTAACATACTCCACAAACCACATAAACCACATACATACAAAGAGTTTAACCCATCCAGTAATTGACCAGATATCGAGTGGCATAAGCCGAACCACAACCTTCGTTCTTTCGCTTCTTCAATCAGTTCATTAATCATTTTGGTTTGGTTTTTACAGACTTGTGTCAGTAGTGTCGGTCGCGGTCATCCCCTCTTTGTGTACTTGTCTGTGTTTAAGAGTAATTGCTTTGATTCGTTCGTATCTGAAGATCTTATCAGATGAACCAGGCATTTTGCCTGTTGTCTTTTAACGAATAGACACCATGCTTGCTTTGCAAACCTGGTACCATCCTACCCTGGCAGTATGGCAATGAGCCTTTTCACCCTAGCAGTGTCCTGGGCTGATTAAAGGCACTGGACACTATTGGTAATTACTCAAAATAATTGTTAGCATAAAAACTTACTTGGTAACGATCAATGGAGAGCTGTTGATAGTATAAAACATTGTGAGAAACGGCTCCCTCTGACTAATTTGAATTGATTTCGAGACCTCACGCGTGAGGTCTCAAAATCAAGCATCTGAAAGCACACAACTCCGTGTGACAAGTGTGTTTTTTCTTTCATCATTTTCTTGCAACTTCGATGACCAATTGAGTTAAAATTTTCACAGGTTTGTTATTTTGTGCATATGCTGAGATACACCAAGTGAGAAGACTGGTCTTTGACAATTACCAAAGGTGTCCAGTGTCTTTAAACAGACCCAATTTTCGGACTGTGTATTAACAGAGCCTAAATTAAATCAGCCATAAATGTGTTAACTACAACACATCATATGACATAGTTCAAATTGTGACTAAAACAACATTTGGGAAGTCAGCTTTGAAGCTGTGTTTGCTGTGACTGCAGTTATTGTTTCTAGAAATTGTATTTGTAATTTCTTGAAAAAATATAAACTAACATAATTAGAAATGCATAGTAGTACACATACTTAAAGGTGGGGTCATACTTTGGTAATGACCCCTGAACAAAAATTGTGTAATTTTCATCCGAGAGCCTATTTATTAAAAAGATGGTAATGGTAGTAAGCATCGCCCCACTATGTCGTCTAAAGTGCCCCTGTTGATCAGAAATCAATTAGAATATGTCAAAAAATTTGAATCTCCAAAGATCGCTTAAAGACGGCTTTTGGAGATTCAAATTTCCAAAGACTCATTTGTTTGAATCTTTATTTTTGTAACATATTGCTTTATATATTTAATTTCATTGTTTTATGTTTTGTATTGCGCATAGAGGCTCCTGCATTATGCGCTATATAAATGTCTTGTATTATTATTATTATTATTACTCCGGAGGAGGATTCTGCACAGTACAGGAAGATGATGATGATGATGAGACAATACCGACCAAAGCGATTTTTTTGTATACATTCCTTTCATAGTTTCAAAGAAACTACAAACTGTTTTCAGGCTTACCTGCATAGCTTCTCTTTCTTGAGGAGATTGGATCTTGTGACCAAGGAGTCTACATGCAATCTCTGGCCTGGATAATAGAGCAAAAAAGGTTGTTTAACTGTTTATGGTCACATCAAGAGTACAGCCTATAATCCCATAAACAAACTCCAGCTCAAACAAAATGCTGCACCCTGGTTGCTTACCTTGAGCAAGAACCGTGATCATTTAACACCTATTTTACAAGACCTGCATTGGCTAATTGTGAAGAAGAGAATCCTCCACAAACTCATGCTTCTAACTTTCAAAGCTCTCAAACTATTGATAAATCTTATCTGCATCCAGGCACCTTCTTGTATTCTTGCTACCACTCTACAACGGCCAGAGATCATTCTCATACACAACTTCAGAACTCTGGAACCGGCTTCAAACACATTAGAAATGCAAGTTCACTGGAACTGTAACCTCAATCCAAGGGGTGATCAATCTCACCGTCGCATTTTTTTCCAGCATGCCTTGCTTGCTCATAACCCCTGGTGTATTGGTTAATTTATTAGGGTCTGTGGTCGATCCACTCTACGTGCCTGCTAAGTTATGGTAGCCCGCAAAAGTTGTCAGCACCAACTGAATTTCCCAAGGAATCCCAAAATCACAACACCAAAATAAAACACTTTCGACTCCTTCTTTATAGTTATTAATATTTACATTATATTTACAACCAATCAATAAGTCAGTTCTAATCTCTCTTCAATTCCCAAAATATTCAACTCAATATCTTACTTCAAATCTCTTATGAAATCAATTCAGATTCTACTCCAACTTCACTTAGCAATAATATGCAAATCCAAATTCTACTCCAACTTCACTTAATAATATGCAATTCCAAATTCCACTCCAACTTCACTTAGCAATCATATGCAATTCAAAATTCTACTCCAACTTCACTTGGCCAACTATGCGGCCCATAATGTTCTGTAGGCATCAAAGCCAGTGTTCACTTGCTCCAAGTGGCTTTGGAGCTAACAAATGCCTCCTCGATGCAAACTCGTTGCATGCATAAGTCCAGCCCTGCCGACTTCACTGTCCGGCCTGACGTCTCGTCTACTGGACGCACTTCACCTTTGGCAACTTCGCCCGTTCCCTGGCCATCTTGGCGGATACTCTGTGCCATTGGCGCATACTCTTTGCCATCTAAACAATAGAGTTTGTAATAATAAGTAACACATACTAATATGATTGACTATGGCCCTTCTGAACAAACTTTGAACTAACAATCGTTTTGGAATACAGCGCTTTTCTGTTACAACTTTCTCAATTGTCTCAAGCAAATAAAATAGTATTTCTTGTAACTATAGCAAGATAACTCCATTCAAAATTAATATTGATTTATCAACACAGTTTCTTGGTGGGACTTCTTCACACAAAATGCACTGAAAATATAGCAGTTATAATCAATAAATAAGTTGTTTAACTTACAGTCAATCCATTGGTGGTTCTGCCTGCCGAATATCTGGTTTGGATGTTATGGTGACAAATTTCATCCTGCTATGCTTTGCTTTTGGTTTAGTGGCTCATGATTTGAGCTGAGCATAGAGTGCCGACACAACTCTATCTTCGGCGTTGCTGGCACATCACGAATGCAAGGTGGAAGAGCAGAGTGGCTGGGCAGTATGACCTTCTTGCTGCTCTTGCTGGATCTATCTGGCCAACACCCTAAACTTGGAATGTTCTTCTGGCTACCTACTTTGCCTAATCACCTTGAATAAATTATATACTTCACTGACCCAGTGTTACATAACCTAAAACCTCTATACCTGAAACACTTGTGCTAAAAGAACAAGGGAATGTCTAAACCTCTACACTCCAGTAAACCTAATCAATGTTAACCTCAAAGGAACTGTTAAAAATAACCTGAAACTTAAAGGCACATTACTATACAGAAAAAATATACAGGAAAAAGTCAGCAATTTTGTGACACTGGTCCCTGTCATTCTTCTTTGATCTTGTGACATGTCTAACTGTATGCAGTTTAGGGTGACCATGGAAAAATAAGATTCATTTGAAGTGGGATTTTATCAAATACTCCTTATTATACGTGCCCGGTAAGAGCCATAGAAGCGCTCGAAAGTTTTTAACAAGCGTGCACGTAAATCAGTCACGATGAGGAGCCAATCAGCATTGTTTGTCAGTCCATCCCTATTCGGGGTTAGTGACAAGATGTATTGATATGGCATGCTGCCCACGGTAGCGAGGCTGCTGGAACTGTTCAAGAGCGAGTTCACTAAAAACCCATCTGCTTAGCCTGTGACTTTAACAATTTTCTTAACTATCAATTATCTCACATCCTTCTGTGTATTTTGTCATGCCTTACAATGTGTAGTTTAAGAAGTTCACATTTTTATAATGTATGTTATCATGCCTGTGGACAGGTTGTGTCATTGACAAAATGCACTTTATTGTTATTTATAGGCGCAAGCCATGTTTCAAACTGCCAGATATTAGCCCTTGCACAAGCTTTCAAAACATAAGATAGAACAAAAATAAGCCTTTAAAAACCCTAACCATGCTAAATGCAACAATATGCACCAAATGGTAAAAGTTGTTGTAATCTGTTGCATTTGGCAGTCAACTCAGATGTTATTCTTTGACTGATTTTGTTGCATTTAGCAGTCAAGTGACTTCATACTGGTGTTGCATTTTGTTGTAGTCACCACTACACTTATGTGCATACTGTTGCATTTAGCAGGGCAAACCCCCTTGCTCAGTCCTAACACAAACAGTATGCCTGCACAATGCAACAAAATCCCTTGTTGCATTTTGTTGCATTTGGCATGGTTCTCATTTCAACTGTGTTGCATTCTGTTGTATTTGGCAGGGTATGTGGAGGGACCCTGATGGGGGTTAGGGTTAAAGCACTAGGCCTGCTGCTGAGGTACTTAGTCTGGCCAATGATGGTGTGATGGGTGACATGGGCAGTTGGGATTAACTTTGTTTTTAAACAACTTACCCTTCCAGCTCTACGTTAACCCTATCACAGAAGTTCATGATGTATTCCCAGTCTTCATCTCTGTTCATTGGATTTGTTGCTTTATCTGAAAATGACACAAAAGAAATGTGCCGGTTAAATTAGTTTGCCAGCACAAAAAGGAACGTCTCAGTAATTTTCTTTCCTAACTCATTCATATAGTAACCCACGCTGACAGTTTACCCAAAGAAATTCATTTTGGTAGATGATGCCGGTACTGGCTAAATTTTTAATTTAGTCAACACTCTGGTTAACAGTATAGCACCCTCTTTGACACGTATGCAAGTAGCTTATGAGGTTTTAACTGCCTCAACATTCCGACCATCGCTGCGTAGCAAGTTTGAGCCATAGCGTTTTCCTAATTTTGTTTCTTCATAAATCCCCCAAAATAAGTATCTTAGTCTTCTTTTATTAGTACAAACTGATTCTTACAATTACATTTAAATGGATAGTATTGTAATTACCATTTCTTTTTCTCATTTGTGGCTTCCCAAGTTTTTGTTTTTGGGGGAAATAAAGTCCGAAATTCATAAATGGTCTGATTCTCATCTCGTGATTACTAAGTCACAACAACAATGTTGGCGCAGAACCAGACTAACAATGATTTATTACAGTACAATTTTTGTGTCCCCCAAAACAGTCATTGTGCAAGTCCAGTGCCATTCAGGCTTTATAACATATGGTTTACTTAAAAAGGGGTTGTGTCGCAAAGATCAAGCAGGCCTGTGGCTGTACATACATGGAATTAAAAACTCTCAGTTCACCCAGTTACTGCAAGCACCCTCCTCCATACATACAAAGGGACTGGGAGGGCGTGTGCGTGCAGTAACTGGGTTCGAGTTCATAATTCCATGTACAGCCACACAAGCCTACTTTGAATTGATCATGATGACACAGCCCCTTTAAAAATAGCTGGTACTTAGTGGTAGTGCTGGCAAAATATCCAAAATTTCATTGCCTCCATCGTTCATTTTCACTTTATTTTAGGATCATTTTACTTTATATAAAGAATTAAAATTGACCTACTGTCGTTGACGTTACTCTCTACTTTTAGGTAGTCTTTACAAAATGGGCCTACTACTCTAGCTACTGGCACTGGCAGTAGCTAGCCCAGGTTGGACTCCTCCGTTGCATACAACGCGACGGAGTCCAGGGTATAAAGGTCCTCGGGCATTGCAACAAAATTTATAACCATTTTTTATCATATTTTTACCTTTTTGAGGAAGCTGAAACGTGACTCACATATTCCTTGTGTCCTGAACGTTACGCCTGCTCTATTCAGAATTGCAAATTTTATCCTTGGATGACATTATTGTGAAAAAAAAATAGAAATTGACGCATTCGTTGCGACAACCTCAACTGACATGGAACCAAGTCCACAAAAGAGGGCGCTGTCTAACCCGTAACACTGAACGCTTTTTCTTCCGGGCGGCAACACGACGGAGTCACAGCGCCAGTGCACAACTTGGACTTATTTTCGGAAATAATGTCATTCATGGATGTATTTGATAGGTTTTGAACTCAGCAAAAGTGTAATTAAAGGCACCAAGAATAAGTGAATGGAGTTTCAGCTTCTCAAATTAGGTAAAAATATTTTAAAATGTTACTCAAAATTTTGTTCGCATTGTAAAGGATCTTTGTACCCAGGACGTCAGTGCAGTGGCACTGACTGACGTCCTACCACCAGGGCTATGGCAGTAGCCTACTGTACTGTAGCTGTACTGCCGTTGTTAAAAATAAGAGTAAAACCCTAAGCTAGGTCACATGTAGGTGTAGCACTGACAGCAGCTGGGCACGAAGTACTCCTAGAACTGTCTATGAGGTTCATTCCGCTATCGTCGGTAATGGAGACGATAGCGGAATGAACCTCATATAGGCCTAGTTGACAAAAGGCCCACGCCCACCACAGCCGGCCTGCAGTGACACGCAGTCTCACAGCTGCAGTGCACAACAAAAAAGTAGGCTATTTGTACTTTTTTAGCCCAACACTTTTTGACTGATAACACAGTTACTTGTAAAAGAAAATTTTTAAAAGCTCCAGACAAACTTAAGGCACAATCCTTAAAAGCGGTTACAACTCAAAAATTATGCGCAAAAATCATAAATAAAAAGGAAACGAGAACTTACTGAGCAACGTTTCCAATGTTTCGCTTTCGTCGACGGACGCCATGTTGAATTTAGTCAGTACACTCACTGTGCTGATGTGTGTGTGCTGATGTCACATGTAATGCAATGTATCGTACGTGGATGTTTATGTGACAGGGGCTTGTTAAAAACGTGTTCTTTTTTCACGTCTGATAAAACATTGATCTTCGAATTGAATTGTCAACCTCATCTCACATCTCAGCTCGTCCCCACAAGAAGATGAGGGGCGGGGTCAGAGAGCGATAGGATCGTGGAGTGTGCAATGCAAAGGAGAGGGAGGGACTACTTTCGGTAATTATTCAAATCGAATAGTCTTTTATATTTCCATCTTCAATGATGACACTCTGGGAGCATTGAAATAAATGTATTAAACTTTGTACACGTTTGTTTATATGTTATTCCATTAATTTTGTTTACTGTTTACTGGTACTGTTTCTTACAAGATAATTGTATGCGGTGCAATTAGAACAATAAATGGATAGATTAGATTATTTCAAGGTCTTATTTAATTCAGGGACCCCATCGGTGATTCGAGGCCACTGAGACAGATAACCCCCCAAACACAACAAAAAGAGGGAGGAGGGAAACCAAGCAATACATGAAAAAACGTATTACAGCTAAACAAATTAAGAAATATTGCACGAGAAAATAAATGTTTTATTCTTTCTGACAATGGCTGGGAAAAGTGCCCACTTCCCACTTGCTATTTCTTTACATTGAAAAGTAGCAACAAGATGTTGATTTTTGTTTAATATAAAAAGAACCGGTATTTAAAAATGAGATGGTCTTATTCCTCCATGAGATGCCGAAAAGGAGGGGGGAGAAAGTGGGAAATTAACAGGGTAATAAAATGGTTAAAGGGTGAAAGGTTAAAAGGTAAAAAGGTCGAAAGGGTGCGAAAGGGTAAAAAGGTCTCAAGAAAGGGTAAAAAGTTAAAGTTAAAAGGTAGTAAAAGGTAAAAAGGTGAAGTGGAAAAAAGGTAATGAAAGGGGGAAAGGGTAAAAAGGTGAAAGGCAAAAGGGAGAAAGGGTAAAAAGTAAAAGGTAAAAAGGGTGAAAAATTGTAAATGAAAAGGTAAGTAAAAAAAAAAAAAATGAGTATAGAGGGGGGAAAAAGGAGCCGGGTCCCGCTATCTTGTTCGGGCTGCATGCCGCTACCTATTCACGAGCGCAATCCCGCTACTGCTCCACACGGAGACTTTTGCCTGCTGCGTTTCCGCCCTGGGCCGATTCGTCCCTCATTAAACAACCTGGTTATCCTGGCCTCCGCCAAGCTAACCATATCGGTGCCGAGCTTAGCGTGGACGCCCGATCGCCATAGAGCAACGACATACAGGACTCCCGATCTCAAACGATCCACCAACTCCGGCTTCCAGGTAGCTAGATTACAGGCGCACGCCACAACGCCCAGCCGAAAGATTGGTGGATTTTTGAGGATATAATTCATATAATATAGCGCCCTCTCTCGATTGACTGATGCACTATTTCAGTAGGGGAAGAATTAAGTGAATTAGCGCAGTATTTATTTAAGTTGGGTTTCTTTAATCATAGAGTAAGGACAGAGATCTCTGTCCTTACTCTATGCTTTAATGTTATATTGTGCCAGTAACCATTTTATGTACATCGAAGATGTATTTAAAGAATTATTCAAATATCAAATATATCTTTAGTTCTAAAAAAGGGAACTTGAAGCTGGTTGAAGCTGGTTTTTGATCCTGTTATTTACTCTTTGCTCAGTGTGAAGGTATTCCTGGCTATGTGATAATGGGTTTCCTGATAATTTCACCTATTCAAATGTACGTAGATCTGTTTTAAAAGCCTGCTACACTCATCAATCATAAACTATATTCTTGATAAATAAAAACCATAATCGAACAAAACTAATCAATGAACACCCCTTTAGAAAAGTTGATCAATCCGCCAATTACGCTGGTGTATTTGCATGTTTAACATCTTGTACCCAGACTACAAATGCAATTTACGCATATTTTTTCATAGACGATTTGACAGGTACATAAAGTTAGAGCCAGACTACACATTCTTTCCCATCTTCAACTCAAGTTGCTAGGAGTTATTGACGCCAAAATAACACCTTTTTCAGATTAAGATTTTACATGTTTTGAGAACTAGGAAAATGTCAGCCTACGATATAAAGGATGGCGAATACACCGCCACCATTTATAACATGGTGAGTAAATATAGATGAGTTGTTTTCCCCACTTTTGAGATATAAATAAAAATAGAACCAAACTGACTTGGTTGATTTGATCATTCATTGACATTGAATGATTGAATTGATGTCTGAAATTATTTGAATAAAATGATTGAAGCTAAATTTTAATAAAAGTAAATCAATATGAACAAGTTCAACCAAATAAAAGCAAAGATCGCACTTACCATTATGATTATGCACAGTGAAACTTGAATTGAATTTAGGGTTTCCAACATGCATGAAGCCTTTTCTTGAGGGAAGGAGCAGTAGAGGGGACGGGTGTGAACCATTTCATTTGTGCTTCGTTGCGTCCTATCATCATTTATATGAATCTGATGTAGATACATTTATGTTTAATGCTTCCATTTTTATAATAATATTAATGTTTTTTAATTTGTTTTTGTCAGATTAAAGAGAGCAAATATGTCGATGCCATACAAATCCTATCACAGGAACTTCAGAATCATCCAAAGGTACGTACTTGTCGATCAATCAATACTGTTTACAGTGTTACCTTAGACAAAAAAAAGAAAGCATGCACATCAGGCAAATCTACACTTCATTCAACACTTGCTGTGTTAACTAATCAAGGATGGTCAGATGTTAAAATATGAAAAGTGTCGTCTTCCCTTCAACAATGTATCTCGGTTATTTTTGGCAGGTTTCCATCTGTAGGTGGTCTTGTCCATGGTATGTGATTGTCTAGTGCTGCTCTTCTTGACATCCTTTTGTATGCTCCAACTTGCCCTTTTTCTTAGACCTAGTAACTGGGGCGCTGTACTCTGTTTTTTCTAAATTTTTGGTCATACTAGTATGACCGCAGATGAAATATTCTTTTGAAAAAACAGAGTACATCACCCCAGTCACTGGGTCTACCCATAGTGTTAGCCAGAGGGGCGTCTGGGTGTCTTTTGGACACCCTGTTTTAAATTTGGACACCCTGTTTTATCTGTCATTTACATGTAAATGTGTTGGACACCCAGTTTATAAATTTCCAGCAAATTTGGACACCCTTTTACCAAATCCTGGCTAAAACCTTGGGTCTACCTTTTTCTAAAGTTTTAGTGAGAGTCCAGCTTTCTGCACTAGCTTTCTTGGCTACTAATTATCTGAAAACGTCAACTCATTTTAAGTTGTTGTTTCGCTCTTTTTACAGTCTCGTGCAGCGTTGTCCCTACTCGGTTACTGCTACTTCCACATTCAGGATTTTGCCAACGCTGCAGAATGCTACGAACAGCTGGTGCAGATCTGCCCGACTGTGGACAGCTATAAGATTTACTACTCGCAGGCGTTATACCACGCCTGTGCCTACCCTGAGGCCATGAAGGCAACGTTTCAGATTGAGAACCAAGAGTACCAGCCTAAGGTATTAGATACTGGGCAATCAACAACTGGATGTTAAATAAAGTGGTCTGGGTGCTAGACTGTTGATTTCCAATCCTGAAAGATTATATCGTCGCGTCAGGGCAAAAACTTTGTATCTTGATTTTGTAAAAAGTACGTATCTCTTCGGATGGGATGTAAAGTCGTTGGTCACGTGTGTTGTGTAATGCATGTCAAAGAACCCGGTTACAATTATCGCCAAGAGGGGGTTTGCAACGGTGTTTCTGGCAGTGGCTGCTGAATGCGCCGCAGCACATAAAAAAATGGGTATCATATTTCAAAAACCTGTCTTAAAAAAATTATAATAAGTACTTTGAGACACCCGTAGATAAAGCGCTATTAAAAACTAGTTATTATCATTATTATGTTTCAATCCTGTTGTTTTTAGATCACCAAACTCCAGGCGGCTATTAAGTACGGGGAAGAGGATCTCTCGGCTGCTAAGGTAAGAATTCCAAGATGTGCCAATCGCCAAGTAAAATGAAGGCCCTTGTCTTAAACTATGTTGCTGTTTGAAAGATCGAGATGGAGTTGAGGTTAACATTCACAACCATGCCGAATGCAACAAGACGCAAACGGATGGATATTTCTTCCTTTTCAGATGTGAATTCTATTTTTTTAATGTGTTAATTGATTTTGAGTGTGTGAATATAACTTCATTTGACCATCAAACTGGCTGTGATCGCTACTATTAATACATCAGAAAGATACATTTAGAGTACATGTTTAAAATCTGGGCTACTAAAACTTCCTGGGGGCAAGTAAAACGCACAGTCTACTAGCCCAGTGGGCTACTTTACAAAAAGCTTAAACGCAAGACCTGGAAGACTTCCTTTGTAGAATGAAATTGCCATCATTTGTTTTAAAAGATGCCCCAACAAAACAAACAAGGTTATCCATGAACAATAAAAATGATATTCATTTGTATAATCAGAGTCTTGTGGAGCAGTGCCCGACCGACGACGCGGACACCGAGGTCAACCTCGGCTGTCTCCTCTTCAAGGAGGGACGCTACAAAGTCGCTTGCCAGAAATTCTTAACGGCCATGCAGGTGTTGGGGTACCGCCCTGATCTGTCGTACAACATTGCGCTGTGTTACTACAGCATGAAGCAGTACGCACCTGCTCTGAAGCATATTGCAGATATCATTGAGAGAGGCATCAGAGAGCATCCGGGTAAGCAAGTCACCTCAACCCTAGATCCTTGGAAATTCATCCCCTGGTTTTGCCCGATTATTATTTTTTTTTAAAGCGATCACCTTACATCATTAGGCCGGACAGCCACTTCCAGGTGAGGGCTACACTTAATGATTTGGGTAATCGACCAAAATCAACTGCCACCCTGGGCACGTTGCCACCTACTCCTGGGGCTGAAACAGGGTTACCCCCTTCACAGTCCGTAAGGATGTAGGCATGGGTATCATCCACTAGTAGCCTGGCTGGTAAAGCAGAATGCAATACCTTCCCAACATGTTGATGTATAGAGTACTGCACAGCCGAATCAATGTTGTTTTGCTTTTGACTAGGTGTTCTGATTTATCAGTACAGAAGGGATGTTGAATGACCATTTTGTATAAAGTTTGTTAGTAAAGAAAGTTTGTAGTCGGAATGTGGAAGGAGTCTATTCTTATATAGTTTAATGAGGTGTGCAGTACCGCCATGTGATATGAAAGTCTGTAAAAATATATTGGTTGAATGTATGTTCAAAGAAAGTTAACCAGATTAGTTACCTAAAACAGCATTCTCTGATTGTTCAAAGGGTAAAATGTCTCACTGAAAACTTAAATGCTGCAATTCATCATATTTTTAGTTTTTCAAAGATTTGTCGGCACAGAAAAAACTTTTCAACAAACACAGTCAGAACTAAATTTGATAAAACAAAGTATCAACTCTGGAACAAATTAGTTCCAAGGCTGAACACGCAATAGTTTTGTGAGTCCCAGAACATGCCTTCTAGCTGACCTCCAACCCCCCAACTCCCCGGTTTTCCTGAATGTTTTTTGTTCTTCCAGAGTTGAGCGTTGGAATGACCACTGAAGGTATTGATGTACGTAGTGTTGGCAACACTTTGGTTCTCCATGAGACTGCATTAATCGAAGCCTTCAACCTGAAAGCAGCCATTGAATTCCAGCTCAAAAATCGTAAGATGTCTTTCCTCAAACAGTCTATACACAAATTTACAAGTTTTATTAAATCAAACCTACTGTTTTTATCCAGCGAGTATACATTTTGAACAGACCAAAGATCTCACACAAGATCAATCCATGTTTAAAGATAATTATATTTGTAGAGAAAACAGTACGTACAGCACCAGATATTATTTTAAGTATTGTATTTTTAAGTATTTTTTTGATAATTTCGGTGGTATGTCAATCAGTGATCAGTTTAGGATAATTGGAATCTGATCAATTTTGAAGAGTTATTCTTTAGAGAGAGCAGCAATACATGTATGTTCCCAATTTGTGATTTAAAAAAAAAAGGGAAAAGGAGCAGATATTAAAATGTACATCCTGACATCTGGAATTATGTGCATCGCTTTACGTGTATTTACAATTTTTGCATTGCGAACTACGCATTACGCAGAACTACGCATTACGCATAACGGACACGAGTTTCTGGCCTTAATCATTCATTCTTAATATTTACAGCTGAAGCAGCCCAAGAAGCACTGACTGATATGCCTCCACGCTCTGAAGAGGTTAGTGGAAAGAGTTAATCAAATTGACCCCTTACACTGACCCCTAAACACACAGCTACTACCCGCCCGTGGTCTGCCATTTTGGGAGTCAAATTGCATGTAAAGATATGGTGCACGCACGCATGTTGCCTTAAAGGGATTGTATACATTTGGTAATTGGAACTCACTGTTTGTTTCAATCCTATGTAGTTGTAGATATATATACCACAAAACTAACCTGTGAAAATTTCATTTCAAAAAGGTGGTAACAATTTTGAGATATTGCCGAAAATATGGAGCGGTTATGTCCACGCAGGAGGTAGAGCTCCATTGGTGAAACGTGTTAAAATTGCATTACAAAATGAGAACAAGTGGCAGTCGGAAGACAGAATTGTTATAAGCCGAGATGCTAAAATCTATTACTTGACATCAATCTGACTTCAGGAGCTGGATCCAGTGACCCTTCACAACCAGGCCTTGATGAACATGGAGGGCAATGCAACACAGGGCTTTGAGAAGCTGCAGTTTTTACTGCAGCAGAATCCATTCCCGCCCGAGACATTTGGGAATCTGCTGCTTCTCTACATAAAATATGAGGTTAGTTTTAAACTTCTTGACAGCTGGTAATTTACAGGCGATGCCATTTCAAGGGATTGTATAGTTTTGGTTTGTTTCAATGCTATATAATTGTAGATACATGTATACACCATAAAACTAACCTGTGAAAATTTGTGTAGCGTTTTTGAGATAATGCCGAAAATCTACAGTGATTATGTCCACGCAGGAAGAATAATCTGCAATTGGAATACACAATCTCAGAAACGTTACTGTCAGTAACGCTTCTCAGATTCAAATTTTGGGGGATAAAAAGTTATATCTTTTTCAATAACCGCATTACTTTCAAGTGAAAAGTTTCTCAAAATGCATTCTATCCAAAGATGCTGTACTTCTTACCAAGTAACTTTTTATTGCCACTAATTTTCGGAGTCATTACCAAACTTTTACAGACCCTTTAAATCATATTTTGTTGTTTATTTATTTTATTTATGGCATTTTTCAATGAAATAATAACAATATATAGTGCACACATCCTAGTAGCTAGATCAAGGTGCTTTACAACATTATTATCCCTGTTCATCAGGCATACTTAGAACATTCCTCAAACTTTCTCAACTCCCTGGGGAGCACACAACCCCAAACTACTTGTATTAGGGGCAAGGGGTTAATCCAACACGATACTGTCTCAGCTCTCACAGGTTCCCATTAATACACCTGGGTTAAGAGAAGCAGTTATGGTCGAGTGCCTTGCTCAAGGACACAAGTGTCATGAACGGGAATCAATCCACACATTTCGATGATTCAGCCATAAATGGATTTTTAGAGATAGACAAATACAAATCAGCAATTAAGTTTTCAGATAACCACCAAAACTGGACAAATTTCTTGAATCTGTTATAATTCATCCAAACCCAGTACTATGACCTAGCAGCAGACGTCCTGGCCGAGAACTCCCACCTGACCTTTAAATACCTCAGCCAGTATCTCTATGACTTCCTGGATGCGGTCATCACCATGCAAACGGCTAAAGAAGAAGCGTATCGTAAACTGGACGAGATGGCAACGCGTCATACCGACCAGCTGCGCAAACTGACCAAGGAGGTCCAAGAGGCCCGACATAACCACGATGACGAGACAGTGAAGAAAGCGGTCAACGAGTATGACGAGGCATTGGAAAGGTATTGTGTTAGATAAAATAGGTCAAGTGTCTGAATTTAGCCTCCCTACCATGATATCGCCGAAAATCTGAAGCGAATTTGTCCACGCGGAAGAATAGTCCGTAATTGGTACTCAATCTGAGAAACGTATCCGACAGTAACGCTTCTCAGATTCAAAATTTTGGGGATAAAGCTGATATCTTTTCCCATAACCACATTACTTCAAAGTGAAACGTTTCTAAAAATGCTTTATACTATCAAAAGCTACTGTACTTCTGTCAAAGTGAGTTTTTATTGCCATTAACTTTAAGAGCGATTACCAAACGTATACCTTCCCCTTAAACATCAACCCCTCTCAGGTATATCCCTGTGTTGATGCAGCAAGCCAAGATCTACTGGGACATGGAGCACTACACCCAGGTAGAGAAGATATTCCGTAAGTCTGTGGAGTTCTGCAACGAGCATGACGTCTGGAAACTCAACGTGGCCCACGTACTCTTCATGCAGGAGAACAAATACAAGGAGGCCATTGGATTCTATGAACCCATCGTCAAGAAGAACTATGATAATGTAAGTTAATAATCTCAAAGAAAATTTATAAAACGCCAAGTCTGCCTTTCATGCGACCAGTTTAAATCCCTTCAGAAAAATAGTTGTAAAACGAAATATTTAGATCGCACGACCACACAGTTTTCAGAATGGGAAAGAGGACTCTTGAGAGTGCTATAGTGACCTATTACTTAGGGGGTCGCCGTTTGCGAAAAACAAATAAACAATTATTGTGTCTTATATGATCAATTTATCACCAAAATAAATGGTGCATGAAAGGGTTAAAAGCAAGGCCTATATAAATTATGACTATTTTCAAATGATTATTTAAGCAAAACAACATGGAAGTTTTTACAAAATTAAATAAGCAATACAGAATGGAATTTTAAAACAAATACACATACACCAATCAGAGCAGTGACTGACTCTACACTGAAACCTCTGAACACCCATAAATGGACAAACATGTACTACACTTTTCAGTCTCCTGACGATGACTAGAGCAAGCTAGTCGAAACGTTGAGACCTATTTAGACTCACTCCGCGGCAGTGTAGTTATTAACGATTAATTCCGAATGTTCTACTCTGCGGCAGTAGAATAAAAAGCAAGACAAGTTCTCAAAGAACAAAATCTACCTAGCAAGTAGATATACACATGGTGTTACCGCAAACCAAATATATATTGATACCTCACCATGCAATGCCTCAAATCCCATAAATACACAAACAAAAACAATTATTTTTTAAAGTAAACCAATGTACAAGAAAAATATAACCTAAATTAGCCAGTCATCTCAAAATTTATAACACAAACAGAAAACAATGGCAAAATTTCATCTAAAGCAGAGCTTTAAAGGCAGACATTGGAAAAATGCAATTCAGGACTTGACCTTTACTTTGACCTTTTTGTATGAGTTGAAATAGGTCAGATCTTGCAGCCGTTTGCGGCTGCTATGGGCATTTTTGGCACAAGCCATTTCTGGCCATGATTGTCTCTAAAGGGTTTAGCAACATGCACACTTTGATAACTTGTAATTTAAAGGAACATTACAGAATTGGTTTTTGCAAACAAACCAGTTAAGCACTTTATATATTCCACCATATACATAAACTGACAAACCTGTAGAAGTTTGAGATCGATCGGCCATCTGGGTCACGAGAAAATAGTGAAAAACCGATTACACATTTGCATTTGTTATACAATGCATTAATAAAACGCTCATGAGCAATAAACTCCAATAGGAAATTAGTTTTATTTATTTCTCATCAAATATGGCATTTCAGACAGATATATTTCTAGGGATGTTTTCTACTATCATCATCATTAGACCGTGTAAGTTTTATGTAAATCTGTGATCTTAAATAAAATTTTAATTACCAGTTCTGTAACGTTCCTTTAATTTTCCTGCAGATACTGAATGTCAGTGCCATTGTGTTAGCCAACCTCTGTGTGTCCTACATAATGACCAGCCAGAATGAAGAGGTATGTCTCTATCAAAGGGAGGGTGTACCTTTAGTAATTACTCCAAAAATATATAATGACCATACAAACTTACCTTGTAAGAAGCAACGCAGCTGTTGACAATGTGTAACATTTTGAGAAACATTTCCCTTCAAAGGAATGTGGTTTTAGAGAGAGGGATTCAAAAACATAAACCGTTTCTCAGATTGTGTATTCCAATTACGGATTATTCTTCCTGCGTGGACATAACCACTCAAGATTTTCGGAAATATCTCAAAAACCCTACCACCTTTTGAAGTGAAATTTTCACAGGTTAGTTTTCTTGTATATATCTACATTTATATAAGATTAAAACAACCAAAAGGTTCAAAAAACCAAAGGTAAACTTTGCCTTTAAACTCAAAATTACAGATTCATAAAAAGTTTCAAACTGGCTCCACTGATTACCAGAAGCCCATAAGAGTTGCATTGAGCTAGTTTTTGTTTGATGATTTATGCAAGAAAAGTTTAATAATTGGACTTGGCTTTTACAAATGTTCTTCAAAGATGAATTGAAGGTCTTCTCAGAATGAAAAGTTTCTGTCATAAGAAATGCTTTCGAACACTGAAATATGTATTTTTGGGTAAAGTTACACACAAATGTGTGCCAGCTTTGGAGCTGCAGGTAGTGAAAACTTTGTGCGTGCAGCAGATAAGCACCAGGGTTCTCCCCAGGTTTTTTCAAAACTGGGGGGCATTCTGGACATACAGTTTAGAAATTTGAATGAAGCACGCTGAATTTGAAACAAGGTATTCGGAATGTTTTCTACTTGGCGTTTATCTTAGTTTTAAAAGCCCTACTGTGCAATCTGGAGCATTTTATATGGTTTTCTCTTGATGTTTTTTGTGAAAAAAACAAGTATTTTTGGGGGGTATCGTCACGCAAATTGTGCATGGGGAAAACCCTGAGCGCGTGTGTGACGCAATGACTTTACCAACAGGATTCCCCATGAAGTGTTATGATATCTACCTTGCCTCTGTGAATAAATGTAAATAAAATCCTGGCATTTTAGGCCGAGGAGCTGATGCGAAAGATTGAGAAAGAAGAGGAGCAGATAGCGTACGACGAGCCAGACAAGAAAATCTACCATCTGTGTATTGTCAACCTGGTCATTGGTACCCTGTACTGCGCTAAAGGCAACTATGAATTTGGCATCTCGAGGGTCATCAAGAGCCTGGAACCATACAATAAAAAGGTCAGGGCGGAGCTAGGGTCGACGAACAGATTGTAGAGGGAGGGCAATTATAACTAAATTGTGCCCCTAACATATAAATGATCTAAAGTGCATAACACATTTTTAAATGCACAGAATGTAAGAAAAGGATAAAGAAAAAAGACTGGTCACCAGGCCAGTGCCCAAACCACAGTCTGGGGAAACATCTGTCCCGCCAACAGAGAACTAAAAGTTACTTATTACATAAGCCTAACCCTGCTGGCATCGGTAATGCTTTGTTTTTTTTATGTAGACAGACGCCTCTAGCCCTACCTGTTTTCAAAAATCTTAGCCAACTGACACGGTGACAAAAGTAGAAAATAAACAGAGGAGAAAATGAACAATTACATTAAAAACAGAGTGAGGCATTAAAAAGTATCATATATTGACAGAATTTAGAAGCGTAAAAACCCATTGTGGGATTCTGATGGGTTCAGTTAAAACTCACAAGAATAAACAAAAAGCACAACTTTCTGCATGTTATGATTTTTAACTTGAGCCATGTATCATTTCAACAATTTCTTTCCCTCATTTTCATTTGTTGGCAACAGTTGGGGACTGATACCTGGTTCTACGCCAAGAGATGTTTCCTGTCTCTGCTGGAGAACATGGCCAAGCACATGATCATGCTACGAGATAGCGTCATTGGAGAATGCATACAGTTCCTCGAACACTGTGAATGTAAGTTCTTAATGTATCACATAACATTTAATTTGGGGTTGAACAAACAAAAATTGACTGCAGCAGGAATTGAACCTGCAACCTCCGGATTAACGTTCTGCCACTCTACCATCTGAGCTCTCTAGCCCTAATGTTGGCAGTCTCCCTTATTTTGTCAGTATCTTTTTTCGGGGGGGGGGGGGGGTGCCAGTCAGAAGCCATTCAACCTGCAACTGCATTATAGCCAGGGATCACACTCAAGTTTACTTACGATTCAACCTGGGAAGCGGCAGCAGCAGGATCACAGGGGACAAGCCGCTTGTGGCCGCTGTGGTCTCTAAAAGGTTTAGATTGGTTTGCCTGACCTTGTGCCATGTTTAGTTTGATTTGCCGTGCAGAAGATGCAAACAAGGGATGCATTTTGTATAAACCTGTAACTGCCAATGTTTTCTTGATGTAGATAATTAATCTCGTAACATTCTTTTGAATATTTCCAGCGTATGGGCGTGATGTGAAGGCAGTTGTGGAGCAGCCATTAGAGGAAGAACCTTTGCATGAAGGCAAGAACACCGTCACATACGAGTCTCGCATCCTCAAGAGTCTTTTCATACAACTGACATAATGGCAAGGTCATCTCGATGGACAGACGTATTACGTTTCCTAACTTATCTATCTGCTTCATTGATCAAAACACTATGGGGATTAACTCTCCTGAGTAACATTTTCCAGCGAGTTAACCAACCATTTGTGTACATTGGTGAAATTTGATGCGTTGTCAGAGATCCGGGTACTGAGCTTCTATCTTTAATTTAGGTGCAAGTGTGCTATTTTTGAGACAAACATTGAAATCTGTTATAACGACTTGAGTTCATTTCTTTCCTACGTACAGTGTATAAAGACATTTGTTACACTGACTATTTTATAATGTGGTTTACACTGTAGTCACTATATTTCCCTATGGTTTTAAAACCATGTACATTTTTGTCCCTCGTAGACTATATGTACTATGCAATGGCCTTAAAATACACATGTAAAGTTTACCAAATCAGTGTTGTTAAGATTATCCCTCCGACTACTATGGGCCCAATTTCATAGAGCTGCTTCAGCACAAAAAATTATGCTTACCAGAATAAGGTTACCAACCAAAATACAATGTCGCATGTAGCATATTTGACAGGTATCCTGCTTATTTTTGCTTAGCCGAGAATGTTTAAGATATATTTCTTGCTTAAAGGCACTGTACACATTTGGTAATTACTCAAAATATCTATTAGCATAAAAATCTATTTGGTAACGAGCAACGGAGAGCTGTTGATAGTATAAAACATTGTGAGAAACAACTCCCTCTGAAGTAACGTAGTTTTTGAGAAAGAGGTAATTTCTTACTAAAATAATAAAAAATTCTTGCAAGAAGTTTTTATTCCTATCTGAAAGCACACAAATTTGTACAACAATGGTGTTTTTTCTTTCACCATTTTCTTGCAACTTCGATGACCAATTGAGCCCAAATTTTCACAGGTTTGTTATTTTATGCATATGTTGGGATACACCAAGTAAGAACACTGGTCTTTGACAATTACAAAACGCGTTCAGTGCCTTTAAGCAGCTCTATGAAATTGAGCCCTGGTAGATTGTGGAGTCCATTGTTTCATCATCCAATACCATTAACACATTTCACTTATCATGCATGGTTGTGCACACTTTGATCCAATGTTGAAGCTGTAGAGTGTTTACGAAGCTGTGGGCAAGAGTGAGGAATGGATTTTTGAATTATTTCAAAGGAGTTAGTGGTGCGACGTTATGTTATACATGTATAAATATAATTAAATATTTGAATAAAATGACAGATTATTAGATTTCATAGTTCTTTCGGTTTATTATGCTTTTAACATGCATCATAAATATTTTCTACATTTAAATGAACTCCAGCTTTGCAGAGAGCCGGGGAAAGATTACAGTCAGGTTCAGATGTTTGTGATTAAAAAAAATCTAAAAAATAGTTTAATTTGAAAATTAAGTAATTCATTATTCTTACATGCATAGTTTTTTTTTTTCTTTCACACAAATTACTAATATATAACATTTAGATTTCAAGAATTATTTACAAACCGTCAAGGACAAATATACCTGAACCATTTGAACAACATTGTGGGTGTGAAACATTTTCTAGGTGATTCAAAAAACCAAAACCTAATTCTAGAGATCTCGGTCTGGAGAGATGAAATTTATTTGAGTCGGCCTCGCAACCATGGGCAGCACACCGTATCGATACCTCTCGTCACTAACCCCTGAAAGGGAAGCACTGGGAAAACAATTCTGATTGGCTAACCATAAGTGACTGCTCTGCGTGCGCACTTGTCGGGCGCAAAGTACACGTGTGTCAAAATGCATGTATTTTTAGGCAATCCACTTCAAATGTATTGATGTTTTTACAAGGTCACCCTACACTGCATACACTTAGACATATCACAAGATCAAAAAGGAACGAGAGGGTACCAGTTGCTCTATGACTGGACGCATCTTTCAATAGCGCGCTTTGCTTAGTTTCTAACACAGAATGGATCAACCACAGGACTAATTAAAATATCCATTTGAGTAGAGTGATCATAAATTTAAAAGACCATAATATGGCAGAAAACCACCGAACTGGAATGGACACGAAGCTCGGTGTTTGATTGGCTACTTAAGTCTACCCAAACTATTCCGCAATGTAACAGACAGTTGAGGTCACTGACTGTGTGACTTACATTTATCATGAACTGTATGTTTATTAATTAAACCACCACATAACACATCCTTGCATAAACACTAAGTTTGGCTACAAAAGTCAAACAACTTGAAAAATATAATTCCAGAGATTATCAGTTGCAGAGATCGGACCATAATGACAAGACTGAAAATAAAAAATAACTTGAACTCTGGCTTCCACCATTTAAAAATGAAGACGAAGACGAAGAACACAGGTAATCTATGATGCATGCAAATTGTTTGCAACGTAAGCACGTGATTAATATGCAAAATAGATCTCCGATATTATTACAGAGCACTTGTGTGATGGTCTATTAACTTGCACACGGTGCAAACATGTGTAAAAACAAAAAAAGTACAAATAACTTGCATGACAGCTGTAGCTTGAGTTAAATTCTTCTACCGAGTAGAAAGGTTTTCACTCACAGTTGTTGCATAACAAATTTTCTGATCTGGGTTTAAATTTCATGGCAGAATTCTGTGATTATGGAGCCCCGTGAAGTGCATGAATTCATGGGCTACGAGTGCAAAATTCTGCAGGTAAGCAGTGCCATGAAATTGGGCCCTTATTTTAAATCTTCGTTAAAGAGGAAGGAAAAAGACCAATTCGGTTTTGTGATGTCCTCATTTTCCAATAGATAGAGTCCTCAATTTCCCTGTACAAAAATGAACAGACCCATTTTTCTCAGAATGATGTCAACAGATGTTTTGGATGTTGACAAATTTTGCACTGGAAGGGTATCAAGTACTATGGCAATTTACACCATTTTAACGTGAGGTTAGAGACTTGTAATTTTTTCTCCACTCACATGAGGACCCTATCTATAGGAAAATGAGTACATCACAAAAATTGAATTGGTCATTCCTCTTTAACCACTTCAGGTCAGTATTCATAACAATTTTCCTTGCCCACCTGCTGCATTTTTTTTCAGAACTTTTTGGAGCTTCTGGATTAATCATTTGAAAATACCGTTGCCTTCATGAAACCCTGACGACAAAGGAAAGACAACAAAGATTCTCATAATGAGCACGGGGATTTGATTTTGTCTTGTGAGAAAATATGAGTAGGCACTCACCACAAATCGCAGAACCTCGGCTGTAAGCCACGACCAATAATCTGCCATGGTATTCTGGAATCTCGGAACGCTTGGACTAACCTCCCATTGAGCCAAATACAGTGATAACCAATGGTGGCAGCCTGTCCATTCTTGTATGCCACATTTGTCCATCAACAGGACAAAGGTCTGGAATCGGGAATTACACAATAACTCCCACAAAAAGGGACAAACACCCGTAGGCCTACAAAGTTTTGAACTGTTTTAATTTAAACAAGCACTAGGAGAAGATTTATCTCATTTGTACTATGGCCAAGTAGTCTTCACTACTACACAGAATAGAAAAATATTTATCAGACTGAAAGTCAGCATGTGCACAAAAACACGAAGACTGCCAGACTTGTCCAGTCATGAGTTTACTGGCCAGATGCAAATCACTGGCCTTGGGCCATTGTAACAATCGAGCCCTTTTGGAAGTTTTGAAAGTTGTATCTTGAGTTTTACACCCATGCGATTGCATCGCACCAAACAGCCAAAGATAGAGCAAGATCTCAATATTATGACGGTCTAAAAAATAACATATGAAAAAATATGATTTTTTTTAAGATTTCACCTCCCATCTTTGCATCATAGGAATAAGATAATCTTTTTATCGAGAGCGACGTTTCATCTTGAGGGAATGACATTTTATCTTGTGGAAATAATAATATGGTTCTTTTGTGGTACTGAGATATTGCCAAGTAGTCATGAGATAAAAAATAGATCATTGCATGTGACTTCCTTGGGTACGAAAATATCCATTATCCAGGGGCCAAAGAGATAAGACTAGTCTTAGGCCAAGTAAAATAAATAACATGTTGCTCGTCCGGACTTTTTGAAAAAGTTGGTGAGGGAGGTCCTTGTTATTTGTTATTTTCAATTTTTTTGTTTTTTTTCAAGATGGCCACCATGTCTACGACACCGCCATATCATATTTGAAGATGGTTTTATGGTTTTATGAGTATGTTCTGTATGTCCTCAAATTCTGTGTGTGTTTCCTTGTCCATTTTGATACATTGTAATTATTTCTAAAGAGTCATTCTTGATTTTGCTCCAAAGTTATTCTGTGTGCGTGGCATCGCGTCCTTGTGCAAAGAACTGTGGCATGCAAACCTGAAGGGCAAAACGTTTCAAAGTAAAGAGTTTCTCATTATGCGTTGCAATAGCTATTCTTGTAGGCCTACATGTAAGACAGATGATGAAACTGCTCAATAAAAATAAAGGGTACATTGGAAATAGCTATAAATAATATGTAAATTGATTTTATTTATTTATTTTATTTTTTATTTTTTTAAATAACAAATAACAAAAAAAAAATCGGTGCGGCCGCCAAAACCGAGGCGGGCGGGGACGAGCAACATGTTATTTATTTTACTTGGCCTTATGTGAAGTTAGGACCAGTAACTGGTCTTAACTTAAGACTAGTCCCATTTCTTAGCATTGCCTAGACTAGTCCTAAGTTTTGTGAAATCGACCCCCGGTTAAGTCCTGCTAAATATTCTTTTTTTAAAGCAACAATGTGAATTCTTGGACCCGTCTACAAATCTACTGTATAAGTTTTTCAAACAGGATGATGACAATTTCGAAATTTGATTCATGTAAGATCGGTGTACGATAAATACATAGCCATTAGTCCAATTCCTGCACTTGCCTGTAGAATAATAAATAAGGCGTAGCAGCACTGCTGGAGCTGGACACGGGATGGAGGACGGACGAGGCCAGTTCCTGCCGAGTCAGAATACTAACCTTCTCGTCGTCGAACTTGCCCCAGCGCGGCTGTTCCCGCTCATCCCCCTCCTCTCTAGCCTCCTTTCCTCCTCCCTCCTCCCCCGATTGCCACGGCCGGTGCGGGATCTGGACGTAGCTGATGTAGTGACCGCTGGAGCTGGACACGCCGCTGTGCATGACGACGGCGCATAGGTCGTACTTGCAGTGGAGCTGCTTGCATTGTTTGGCGCACCACTGGCTCAGGCACAGGGAAAGGGGAGTGGCCAAGTGGTCGTTGATCTTTGACACGGTGCTATCTGCTGATAAACTGGAAAAAAGCAAAAGCGATGCTATCAATGCAGGGCATTCATTAATCAAAGTACGTAAATTACATATTTGACCTGGGTTTAATGAGGATGATTACGAGCCCATACGCGCGAATTGCGGCTGATATGAATTATGATATTACTATTTCTTTCCCTGTACCAATGTATGATAAATAATAATAATAGTTAGTAATGTGCAAAATCCACCTTTATTTAGATGTTCAAAGCACTTGATGTTATACTTAGTGGGTTTCCGAATCCTCCTTTTAAAAAAAGAAATATCCGCAGGTTTGATAGAAAATACTCACAATCCAGCAAATGCACTGAATCTTTTGAGATGAATGGTGAGGACTGGTGGTAGCTCTCCAAACAGCATACTCCGCTCGGCCTCCGCATGGTGCCTGCACTGCTCACAGAAGTACTTGTTGTCGTCTGTCAATCGCTCCACGCAGGCAAATTCTGAGATGGCCCAGCTCAGGGACAAGTCGCCTGGTATGATTTCTAAAAGAACGAGAATCAAAAACATGGTTTGAAAGTGGAGAGCTGCCAGTCACTGTAAATTTCTGACTAAAATCCTGACATCTTAACTCTTTCAGTGCCCGCTTTTTTTTTGCGTTTTGAACCTATAATGCCCAGCTTGTTTAGGTTTTTTAAAATTTTGTATAAACCCCCCAAAATAAGTCTTTCTTTCCGAACAAAATGTATTCTGCTGATTTGTATTGCCTTGGTACATCCTAAAGTCAATAGTATTTCTTGAGTGATAATGCTCTCTCATGATAACATGTAAACTTTGGGTCGTACATGTACGATTGATGACGCCTTTTAAGTACATGAAAAAATCATACATGTACGATAATGGTGCTTTCGGAATACATAAAATAGATCGTACATGTACGACCTTGGCACTGAAAGAATTAAATTCAGGTTTGATATTATTTCTCTTTCAAGGCAAGAGAAGCCTATAATGTACATTATTCGTTTGCGCATTTTCATAAGTTTAATACTACAAAACATGTAATCTTAATGCAGTTTTCAAGAAAAATCGAGTGTTTATTATTCTTGCATATTGTTTGTTACACTTTGTGAAACTCTACAGATTGATTAAATTAACAATTCTCTCAAAAAATCAAGAAAAGATATATCCCTGAAAAGGGTTTATCAATACTATGCATTTGTCTCACACTTCAATCAAATTCTTTTAGAGATATTAAAGGCATGGTACACGTTTGGTAATTGTCAAAGACCAGTGTTCTCACTTGGTGTATCCCAATATATGCATAAAATAACAAGCCTGTGAAAATTTGGGCTCAATTGGTCATCGAAGTTGCAAGAAAATGTTGAAAGAACAAAATTGTACAAATTTGTGGGCTTTCAGATAGGAATAAAAACTTCCTGCAAGAAGTTTTTATTATTTTAGTGAGAAATTACCTCTTTCTCAAAAACTACGTTACTTCAGAGGGAATCGTTTCCTACAATGTTTTATACTATCAACAGCTCTCCGTTGCTCGTTACCAAGTAAGTTTTTATGCTAATATTTGTTTTGAGTCATTACCAAACGTGTACGATACCTTTAATACTTGTTTCTTTGGGATTTTTTTTCTTTTTTCTTCTTCTTCTTCTTTTCATCTAAAGGTCACCCAATTCAACTCTGTTTTGAAAGAAACCTTCATCTAACCATGATGCAGTAATGTACAGTAGAAGGGGGCCATGTCACACGAGGCAATTCACAGGCAACCAGGGCCCAATTTCAGAGCTGCTTTTAGATGCAGAAAATATTGCTTAACAGATTTATGCTAAGCAAAAATAAGCAGAATACCAGTCACAGATTGTGTATGTGAGATGGGATTCAGGCTGGTAACCCTATTCTGCTAAGCAGAAATGTTTTGTGCTTACGCAGCTCTATGAAATTGGGCCTCAGGTCCAGGCAATCGCCAAGAATGCTAAACACTCATATTCCAGTAGTTGGTTGCCGCTGTGTACCTTTCCTGTAGAAAAGCTGCCACAAGGGACATGGCCTTTCAACTCAACAGCTTTAACTTGTGGACTGAAGGAAATGGGGCTCAATTTCATGGTTCTGCTTACCGTAAGCGAAAAATTTGTGCCTACAGAAGCATACAAATCTGTGCTTAACATAAGCATTATATTTCACAGCTTAGTAATTATTTGCTTGTTAATGTGCGTACTTCATGTTACTAACCATTCTTCGCTTACACAGTTAATGCAGAATTTTGGCACTTCTTGAACTGAGAGCGGAGAATGGTGCAGAGTCATGCAATTGTGAAACCGGGGGATGTACATCAATGTAAAGCAAACTAAATTGGTTTTGAAATTATAAAAGTGTACCTGGAACTCCTTCATCCTCCTCGGCACCTGTGGATCTTTGTAAACACCGCACCGGAAGACTGATATCTTGAAATTCCTCTCTCCTCTCCGTGTAGCTCTCGCACTCGTTGCAGCGTGTCCTCAACACAAGGGCCCCTTGAAATAAACCCTGAATCAAGCTGAGCTCTCTCACGATAATATCATCCTCGATGTCACAGCTCTCTGCTTTGCACTCAGCTGAGAAAGCATTCGTGCTGCCCGTGTTGTCGCCTTTACAATTCTGGTCAGGTGACGAGTTGCCTTGCGTTTCATCATCAGAAGCCGAGTTGGTGATTATCTCATGGACAGAGTCACTCCAATTGTTCGTCTCACTGCATTTCAGGTCATCTTCTTTTTCGCCGATGTGTGTTTCACTCATGCCCTCTATGATATCCGTCTTGATACCATTGAGTGGAACATTTCCTTTCTTCAGTGGCGCGAATGCATTCGTGAGAGTCGACTGGTTAGCAGGAATGCGGAACTTCCCCAGTCGTTTCTTCTTGGCTGATGTTCCGTGCTTACCATTTGCAAGCGAGGTTTCGTTTCCATTATTGAGATCGGAGCCGTTTTTGTTTCTACTGTGATTGTTACACCCATTTGGGATATTCCCGTTTGATTGCGGCATCTTTGACTTGCCACTAACGACAGAGTCATTGCTTGGTGTCGATAGACGCTTCTGTGTCTTTGTACTGTTCTTCATGGTCGTTGAGCAATCGGAGTTACCCTGTATTGCAGAATCTTTCTTAACATTCCCAGAACCGGAACCATTTGCAGCATTAGAAGGTGACGTGCAATTCAAAGGAGAACCAAGTCCAGCTGGATTTGAACCTTGCATTTCTGGTTCTCTTTCAGGAACTTTAACTGTATCCTTTACACTAAGAGTCTCAGTTTTCGATTTTACTGCACACTTGGACTTTTTCTCATTGTTAGTCTCCACTCCAGGAGATTGCTCATCTGCCTTGTTGTCTTGTGGCGTCTGGAGATGCATCTTGATGAACTGTTTCTTGAGTTTCTGACAGGCGTCCAGGAGATAACTCAGGAGACAGCACAGCATCTCTTGAGAGTCATGCTGGAGGAAGCCTTGGAACATTGGATTCAAATCCCTGAAATTTAACCAAACAAAATTTCAGACTCAATTTTCCCCCAACTTTTGTAACTCACAAAGGAAACTGAAATGGTACAAGCATCATGCATGGTACAAGATGTAACTTTTTTGGTGACATAGATGACAATTTTAATGCAAATAGTATTATGTTGTTCATCTTTAATTGTTTTAAAATGCACCTACAAAAAAACCCATGCAATTTGCAAAGCTCCATTAAAACTTGACTATTCTCATCAGGGCTCGAAATTGGGAGAAAATTCCACAAGACTGCAAGGCTTGTAGCTCGTAATGTTTACTGTACCAGAAATTTGTGCAAAGACCAGAATCAAAATGAGAACAAAATTTCCCGAGTCCTGACACAGTTTAACATAACTGTTTTTATTTGAACAATTAAGCACTAAGACATGTAAGAGAAGATTGATCTCATCTGTCTTTTGGGATAATAAGTATACTTCATTTTTACTCAACAGAATTGAAAAGCATTTTCCAGACTCAAGGTCAACATTTGAACATAAATTGTTTCTGTTTAAGATATTACACAGTGAGGTGTTGTTATTCAATTGTAAAACACAAGACTGCCGGACTTGTCTGGTCATAAGTTTACTGGCCCGAGACTAAAAACCACTGGCCTCGGGCCTGCGATCCAATGTAAAACTCGAGCCCTGCTCAGTAGAAATTCTGAAATTATTTATGAACCAACTTTAGTCTCCTCTCCTATGCTATTTAAATAGCTACATAGCTGCAATGTCAACACAAGGTGGTATATAATCATTGACATGCATGACATTTGGTTCTTGGAAAAACGTAGGAATATTTTATCGAGTACAAGGGCTGACCTACATGTACACATGGTGTTGGCTTTAGAGGACATTTCAGGCTAATTAATCAAAATTTTAGAAAAATCGGAAATCAGACTAAAGTAGGAAAAATATCATGCCTGCATTGACTATTATTTATGTATTTTTAAACTTTCATGCAATTACAAACACATAACACATTACATATTACACTTCTACAACTAAAAGCAAGCCCTAGGATTATCTGAATCTATATCTAGGGCACTCCAGAAAATGGAAAAACATCAAAGAATAAAGAAAAAGTTTTACAAAATATACCAGGCATGCAACTGCCCGATGAAAAAAAAAGAGGAAAATTTTCAAAGGCACAATGCACAATGGTACCCTAGAAAATTTTGAGGTTTATTATGCTCTTAGGTGCATTCTTAGCATGTACAGGCCTGTGAATGGACCCTTAAAAAAAGAGCTGAAACACTACATGATGTAAGAATGATCGTGGCACGTCAAGTGAACGCGCATCAAACACTTACGCTGGTCGAATTGGGGCACCCCGTTGATCCAGTAACTAGGCTTATTTCACATTATTGTAGTTGTACATTGTTGTTGCCAAGCATATATTAGGCTTTAAAAAAAAAAATCGTAAAACAAAAAAAATTATTTTTATTTTTACGATTTTTATTTTATTTTAGCGCTGATCATTTTTTTTTAAACGCGGAACTCCGCGGAAACGCGGAAGAGTTGCATGCCTGATATACAGTACAAAGAAAAACAATAGAAAAATATTATAGCGTATGGATTGAACAAATTAAATATTTTAAAAGAGAACAAAAATTTAAATTTACTAACAATAACTTTTGTAAATTTGATGGCCAGGGCAACATACAATACCCCCCTCAAAGGGGAGACAAAATTAAGGCCATAACTGAATTGGCGGCTACAGCTATGGCTATGAGTGTTGCTAAGGGTGTTGGCCAATACTTCAACGCATGATGACGCGGCATTCCAGCTGTAGCCATAGCCGTCAATTCAGACACAGCCCAAGCAAGATAGAAAGTAGTAGGCACTATTCATTCCTGTTTCGTACAGAGAATTTTTCGTCCCCAAAATACTCTTACCTGATAGTTTCCAGCACTTCGTCAGGCGAGGGCGACATTAGCATGTCTGTAGTTGGATCTGCAATGTAGTCATCTTCTCTGACAGACATCTTGTCATACAGCTACCAAGCAAACAACAAAAATAAAGCACAACTTATAAAGTGCACAAATGCACAAAACAAGTGCTCATTGGGGCTGATACATATCAACAACAAGGTTAGATAACTAAAATAATATAAACATCAAAACAACATATAAATACAGCAATTTAGAATATAAAATTGAGGTCAAAAACAATTAACGACAAAACCGTCAATCCATGACAATAACAAATATACAGATGTTACCAAAGCATAGTAATAGTATATTTTAACTTACAGTTAAAAAGTGAGAAATTAAATTGCACAATCACATAATGTCTTGACCCAATTCAACTGATGTATCATCACAATAGTCTTGGTTGCGCCATTTTGGGAGGCAATGTCCCTGTGTCGTGCGCGTTTTAGGCGTTTTTTACGCGCTTGTAAAATGTTGAGCGTGACAGACAGCAGCCATGTGTGATGCCAACTGGGGTCAATACTGTTAAAGGGTCTGTATACATTTGGTAATAACTCTGAAAATTAATGGCAATAAAAATTCACTTGGTAAGAAGTACAGCAGCTTTGGATAGTATAATGCATTTTAAGAAACTTTTTACTTTGAAGTACTGCGGTTATGGAAAAAGATATTACTTTTTATCCCCAAATATTTGAATCTGAGAAGCATTACAACAGTAACGTTTCTCAGATTGTGTATTCCAAGTGCACATTATTTTTCCTGCGTGGACATAACCGCTCCATATTTTTGGCAATATCTAAAAAACATTACCACCTTTTGTCATTAAATTGTCACAGGTTAGTTTTATGGTATATATCAACCTCTACGTAGGATTGAAACAAACAGGGGGTTCCAATTACCAAAATATACAATCTCTTTAAAATATGCAAGGTTTAGGTAAACAAAAATGGAATGCAATGGACTACAGATTTGTCAGTGATGCACATCTTATATAATATCCCATGCGAAATTCAAATTAAAGATGGATTAAAACTGTTTGTCGTAACAGTCGTACCAATGATTACAACAATTAAAAGTTAAACTTAAGAATAGCACATGTGCCTGATCAAGGAAATGACCAGGGTTCTGCCCACGGTGGTCGGTGCCGGAAAACCCGACCAGCACTCATGATTCCCCGACCACCACGAGCAGAATTATTTCGTTTTCCGACTACCACACATTTTCCTTTCTTTTTTTGCCCATTTCCTACAAAATATTTTGAACATCGTGTAAAAAAAATTATTTACCAGTAAAAAGCTTCATCCAAAGTTTCGAGTAGCCTACTTCTTTGGTTTGAGTCTATTTTAATGATCCAGGATCGAGCATCCCTCCCGCCTGTACGATGTACATTATATCCAACGAACCTCGCATTGATTTCGCCATGGTTTCCAGTAACGCTGATTATAGCTTTATGCTTGGAATAACATGATACCAGTTTCATCATGTTGCGTACCCTATTCTATAGCGTTTAATACAACGGAAAATGAATTGCAGAGTAAGCACCATGCTATAGATGCTGTAAATTGTTTTCCCATGGCGGTAAAGGCGTGCGCGTACTATGGAGGCCTACATTCAAGGCACAGCTGCGGGGCGCACGTGTGTAACCACTCCGTGCACGATCGAAAGGAAATTGACTTGACCGTACCAGGAAAAACTTTTTTACGGCACTAATAAAATCCTGGGCAGAACCCTGAATGACTGAAACAAATCTGATTTAATTCAAACTTATTTGTTACAGTCATTTCCTTTTAAAATCAGGAACAGCAAATGACTACCTGGAAAATTATTATAAGCAATTTGAAACCAGGTAACTTGTTGACGGTTATTTCCTGGCCCAACTTGCTCTTTCCACAAAATTCCCTTGAAGTCCACAGTGCACAAACCATGGGGATTCTACATATACCAGCTGTACAAACAGAAGAAACCCATGTACCCAATGCTAGCCTTTAGTCAAGGCGCACCGCGGCACCCCAGCCCAGATATCAGCACGAAAAAAGACTAGCGCGAGCGGCGAAGCCGCGAAGCGCCTTTACCAACTCGTTTTGGGGCTTTATGTTTTTCTTTACTTTTTGCTACCGATTTTGGTAGGAGAAATTTAATGCATAATGCATTAGCGTGATGAGTTGTTGGCCAATAAGAAGACACAATTACTTGCAAGATGTCACATGAATGTTTGATGCAAATTTGATGCAAATTATTAGCAAGATTGCGACTAGTAGTACTAGCGGAAGTGTTGATGACAAATAATTGTTTCAGCAAAGCATAAGATTTGCTGCTCAAAAAATTAAAATTACAGGTGAACTGACAGCATTACCCATCTAGATTAATAGAGGAGTCCAATATCTATAGTTGACGGTGATTGGTTACAAGAAATTGCACATATAAATATTTCATGATCATAATAACTGATTAGCTGAACGAGTTGGTATAGGCGCTTCGCGGCTTCGCCGCTCGCACTAGTCTTTTTTCGTGCGTGATATCTGGGCTGGGGTGCCGCGTTGCGCATTGACTAAAGGCTAACCCAATGCTGGCCTAGAATGAATGGTAATTTGTGGAAGCCTGTGGTACCAGTGTATAGGAAAGTTCTAAAGCAGTAGTAATAATATAAATCAAACATGAAATGAGAAACATTATTCTAGGCAATTTTTCCCCCCTCCAGATTTGAATGTGGGATATTATAATCTCACCTTCTTCAAATTGATGACAAACAGCATTTCCCGGCCGCATGCCTTCATGTCATTATCGCCCGCCCCGTTCTCTTCTCTAAGTTCCTCCCTCATCTTCTCCCATAAGCTGGTCAGCTGACACAACCCCTGACAGAACCCAGGGCAGAAGCGAAGGGCTTGAAGTACACTGTTGAGGTAACAGGTATTGCCAAGGTTCTGCAGACCTGAATATGGGGGCGGCAGCGAGCGCACTACCTCCAGCTGGCTGTCTCTGTTAGTGATGGCACTGGGATCCACGGTGCTGCTGTTTGTTGTACTTGACTGGCTGTAAATCAAGTGTTTTTTTTAGATAATTAAATCCAAAATCCTGCTTGAAAGATACAACACTGATTGAATGGAAGATCCAAATAATATGTTAACAAATAAGAGTACTGCACTGGCTATTCTGTAAAAAAAATATAACCCTTACACAGAGGCCACCAAGGCCTCTGTTGCCTCTGGTCTTAGCCTCAGTGCCCCTTCCTTCAAAAGATTCCCATAGACTTTAAGATTTTCCCTATGGAATTGCCCTTTGCAAATTGAAAATGGCTTTGCCCTCTCAAAACATGAAATTCCAGGCCTGAATGCGGATCTTCCTTGTGTGAAGTTTTTTCTTAGCAATAACTCATCAGTAACATGGGTTCAATTAAAAAAGTGTTTTAGGTCTTTCAATTCTTTCACAGCCAATTATTCCCCCTATTTGGTCTGCTATTTTGTAGCAGGTGGCCGAGCAGATAAGAGCACCAGACTGAAGCTCTGGTGCAGGGTTCGCCCGGTCGCCAAATGCGAGTGAAAACAGCAGCGGGCGAGTCAAAACCCCTTCTTTACTAGCCCGCCGGGCGAGTCAAAAATTGTTCCTTTTCCCAATAAATGAAGGATACGGTGGTGTCACGAGAGGGCTCTGATTTTTATGTTAATATTTAGTTAAGTATGAAACGTAGAAGAAACGTAGTATTTGGGGCGTTGCCCAATGTCATATACCATATAAGGAAGTGTCACAAGAGGGCTCTGATTTTTATGTTAATATTTAGTTAAGTATGAAACGTACAAGAAACGTAGTATTTGGGGCGTTGCCCTACGTCATATACCGTATAAGGAAGTTTAAGCGAAGTTTCTTTTATTAGTAAATTCTTGCATATTAACGAAGTGATTTGTATACGGGCCCATCGTAAGGAACCGTACGAGGATTGGAATTTTTGGGTAAGATCCGTCCAGCATCTCGAGGGTGCGGTAGCATCAGATTGCAGGGTTTGCCCTTAACTTTTGTAGTAACTGGCCAGCAGGACCAGTTAGCTTGTCATTTCACTAGTCCATCAGCTTTTTCACTGTCCATATTTCAAGAAATAGGGATGCTGTTCAACATTTGAACTAGCCAGCCGGACCACTTGGAGTGAATTTTGACTGGTCCTCAGGTGTTTTAACTGGCATTTGGCCAGCGGACCACTGTTAAGGGAGAACGCTGGATTGGCGCTAGCCGAGAATCAAATAAGTGTGGAGAAACGTTTGGCGATAACCAATGAGTTCAGCGATAGCCGAGAATAAAATTAACAGTTTTTAGGTTAATTTTATCGATGAAAGCAAGCAGACAACTAACAGTTAAAAATCTGGACAAACCTGCTATATAGCCAGTTTTAAGTGGTGAAATCTCACCGAAACTCTAAGTTATTACGTAATTGTATTTTCCCTTGTTTCCGTTGTATAAAGAACGTAATAATGATTTATTTTGAGATAAACACCGGTTTTTGAACCAGATTATTAGTTTTTAAGTGTAAAACTGTAGGAAAGTTTCTGTTACGAACAGCTGGTCCTAATTATTTGTATTACAATAAGTGAGGAAAAGCAACTCAGCCGAACCCCCCTAGAAATTCCGCCAGTTGTGGGATTTATTAATACCAAAAGAAAAATGAACAAGCCAATAATTTTTGGACACGCAAACAATTCTAAAGTTTCCAGTTGTCGTCACTGTAATTTCTTAGCGAATTTTTCTTCAACTAACAAAATCACTTCCAAATCTCAATTCACATAAAAACAAGGGAGGCAGTATGGACTAAATGAATGGCAATGTCAATGAATGTCACTATTTTTACCAAACCATCGAACCTTACACTTAACTCACCAGAATAAACAGGAAAGGAGCCCCAAATTCCGCCCAATGTGTCTCCTGTACATGCAGCAATGTTCTAAGCATTAAATTTGGGTTAAAACTAGGCCAAATTGGCTGTTGAATTTGGAGGGCTAAAAAGCCTGTAACACACAACAACAACTTTCCCCAAAATTAAACCCCCAAAATGACACCTGCCGCATGTACACAGAAAAACACTATCACAATCAAGGGCCCTACAACTCTACAAAAATATAAGTATAAGCATGAAAGCACTACAAAATGGAATGGAATGGCTGAAACGGACCCGGGGTATAAAGAAATACAAATGTAAACTTACATACTGAACCAAGGCGTGGCTACTCTACATATCACCACCAAGTAGAGGCAAGCATATGTCACCACATGAAAACCAAGCCATAAAAACACTGACTTTGAATTCAGACATGATGCTCACAGCCCGGTGCCCCAGTCACAAGTCCTCAATGTGAAACTGAGCACAATGATTTTATACCAAAACTAAAGTCAGCTGATAGTGGATTCAAAAAGCACTAAGTTAAATCACAAAGCATGGGAAGTAAAAAGAGGCTCTTTTAACTTTCTTAGACCCAGGTAAACACGATGTGTATATAGAAAGAACACTAAAGGCTCAGCTAGTGAATGGAAGTAGCTTACCATAACAAAAAAGACTTAACAAAGCATGACTCCCTCTGGGGCGTGGCATGCTACATTCTTGCACACTAATTACCCATACCCATGTTGTATGTTGCAATACCAAAAAAAGGTCTGACTAAGGTCAACTGATTGGTCAGCTACGGGCAGCCAATTCTAGCAAAAACAAACCCACCACATCAAAATACAAGTAAACAAAACAGAGTGTAAATATGAGGGACAGCCAAAAGGGAAAAAAATCACCAAAACTCATTTTTGTTACAGTATTTATGAGTTTTTTTGCATAATATTTCAGGGCTCCCATTATTGGAGCTAGAGACGGTGGCAACGCTCCCTTGAGAGGGTTCAGTGGAGGTGGGTGCTAAAGACACACCGCAAGTCCACCGCAAGTCCGCAACACCCGGCTGAAGGGGAGAGACTCCCAGTGAGGGATGACCTTTCAACATTGTGGGTGATGTACACTTCGTAGTTATTGGCTAAGGGTGCAGTAGCCACCGAGAACTTGAACTCTTTTTTTTTTAGTAATGTATACCTATTTTCTTTATTGAATATGTTCAGTGTAGATAGTGTAAATAAATAAGTTAGCGTAAAAAGCATTCCCTGCTAAACCTACGTCTATTTGTAACTTTGTGGTGTCAAAGGAAGGAACAATTATTGTCTAGATTTTATTTTTGACCTTGGGAGAACCCAGCTCTGTGACAGGTGGTTAAATCTCAAAGAGAGATTATTTTTAAGTTCGTAAAATGGTTTAACAAGTCTTAATATTTGCTAGATTTAATGTGGCTGCGATCGCGATCGCAATCGCGATCGCAATCGTTCAACATTTGAACTAGCCAGCCGGACCACTTGGAGTGAATTTTGACTGGTCCTCAGGTGTTTTAACTGGCATTTGGCCAGCGGACCACTGTTAAGGGAGAACGCTGGATTGGCGTTAGCCGAGAATCAAATAAGTGTGGAGAAACGTTTGGGGATAACCAATGAGTTCAGCGATAGCCGAGAATAAAATTAACAGTTTTTAGGTTAATTTTATCGATGAAAGCAAGCAGACAACTAACAGTTAAAAATCTGGAGGAACCTGCTATATACACTTTTAAGGGGAGCCAGTTTTAAGTGGTGAAATCTCACCGAAACTCTACGTTATTAAGTAATTGTATTTTCCCTTGTTTCCGTTGTATAAAGAACGTAATAATGATTTATTTTGAGATAAACACCGGTTTTTGAACCAGCTTATTAGTTTTTAAGTGTAAAACTGTAGGAAAGTTTCTGTTACGAACAGCTGGTCCTAATTATTTGTATTACAATAAGTGAGGAAAAGCAACTCAGCCGAACCCCCTGAAATTCCGCCAGTTGTGGGATTAAAGAAATGGCCAGATAAATTACCAAAAGAAAAATGAACAAGCCAATAATTTTTGGACTCGCAAACAATTCTAAAGTTTCCAGTAAAAAGTTAGGGTAAAAAGCAATCGCGATCGCAATCGTTAATTTCAGTATACACACGTTAAAACACGTATGCACATAACCACATGGTGCTGAGTATCCAACGGCACCACAACGATCGGTCGCCCGCCGGTTGTCCATGCACACACAACACATGGTGTATTGTGCAGTCTACAACACAGCGGGTCCAGAGACAATGCTAACCAACATTCCGCACGCTGTGATTGGCCGTTGAAATTTCCATATTCATAACAAAACTTGGCTAGTCTCCAACTCGGTACACGTTCACGAGCCGAGAAAAGAATAGCTGCACAGTGTGGCGCATGCCTGCGGATTCTGTACTATACACAGCCTTGGATTAAGGCTATTCAAACATCAACATTTTTTGCCGACAGAGGGTGATGCCGCATGCAGGGCAAAGTTCATTGAATTTTTTCCCAATGTGCGTCGTCGACCGATCGTTTAATCACAAAGATTTTATTGCAAAAGAATTTCTATAAAACTGATCCCCACATCACAAATCCAAAAAGTGTTATTAAGGGCAGAAATTAGGGGATTAGATCGTCCAAAAATGTAATTTTTGAACTTCACTTCCGTGGTTTTTTTTTTTTTTTTTTTTTACGCTTCGAAAATTGTGTGCATTTATACATGTGGGCGACTGAAAAAACTCGCGGGCGACCCAAAATTTTGGTTGAATCGACCGGCCGGCGAGTGAAGAAAAGAGCAGAGTGTGGGTTCAAGTCCCGGTCGTGACACTTGTGTCCTTATGCAAGACACTTAACCATTATTGCTTCTCTTCACCCAGGAGTACAAATGGGTAACGGCGAGAGTTGGGGAGTATCCTGCGATGAACTGGCAGCCTGTCCGGGGGAACATAAATATTCTCAGTTATAAACACCGGCCTGATGAGACAGGCTTTACTTTGGTCTTGGACACTACCAATTGGACACCCTAACTTGTATTTCAAATAAAAAGCGAGCGCCTTAGATGGGACCTCCTTACCTATATGGGGCAGTGTGCATGGTCCTTCCACTGCTAATCTTCTGACTACACGACTCATCACTAATCTCATCTCTTATTGGCTGCTTGTCCTTCCTCATAAACTTCAAAGACAGTTTGGGTCTCTTCTTGGGTGGGCTGGAGCAACTTGCCATCTTAGGTGAAGCTTCAACACGTTAGTCTGGAGGATTTAAGATGAGGAGCATATAAACTATTGATGGGAAAATTCATCAAGCTTGTTGCACTTGTTATAGAATATTACCACGTCCACAGTGTTCTCCCAGAACAGTCAGTGGTCCGCTCGCCAAATGCCAGTTGAGTTAAACACCTGGGCCCAAACACCACGTACACCAATGCCTGTAACTCTACCAGGGTGCGAAATTAACGGTTGTCCGTTGGCACGGGGCAACCAAAAAATCATCTGGGCAACCTGTGATTAAGTCGCCGTTGCCCCGATGGGCAACCTTATGAAAAACAACAATTTAGGCCTAACCTGCTTAAAAGATCGTTTGAATTTTCCACACAACAAAATATTTGTTAGCGTTTGCACCACTGATCCTGGTCGCGCGCATCCTGGTCGCGCTTTCCAGCGACCGCTGGTGCCGCGCAGTTGTCATGCTGCACAGTGTACCGAGCGCGGGACCAGCTTGCAAATGATGTAAACACGATAAATGGAGGCTGCAAGCGCGCGCGCTTTCTAGAAATTGCGCTTTCCAGGGATCACTGGTGCCACGCACTCGTTATGCTGCACATAACAAGCGTGGGAACAGCTAGCGAGCGACCATGTGAGCGCAGATCCACTCATGTGGTTGTTGACAGGAACTTTCTAAAATTTACAAAAGTTTGGGTTTGGGTCAAAAATCTGTAAGGAGCAATACCGATGCTGGATTAATGGATGATGAAGAACATGGATTGTATTGTATCTATTCTAAATCAGCAAAAAATACTTCAAATCACAGCGATTAGTTTTCTGCACGGGAGTTAATACGTTACTGCTGACAACGCAATTTGTTTATCTCCCGTGACCTTTGACAATACCCAGCATGCCTTGCGCCACGATAATAGTGAATCGGCTTATTCAATATGAAGAATGGACTAGTGACAAATCTGGAGGACTAGTGAAGCGGCAAGCTAACTCATAACTGATTCCCTCTGGCTCGTCAATGACAAAGTTAAGCAGGTTAAGAGGCAAACCCTGAACCAAAGTATGTTGTTTTGGGGTTTTAAAATATCCTTTTAATTTTTTTTATTTTAATTAATTTTATTCTCTTTTAGCCATACTTATTGAAATCGAGTTTGTTTATGATTTCAACTCAAAAAGCAATAAAGAAATAAAACTTAAATTTAAAAGAGTGGCGACACGGTTAAACTTGAAAGTGATAATTAATGTCAATGATAAACAACCATTAAAAATGGACAGGTTCGTGGCCGTGCGATCTAAAGCAGGCCTCGAGATTACCGACAATTCACAACAATATATTGCTGTGCCCTTTTTATCCATCTTCCTTCGGTGGCCTTTAGTAAAATTTTAACACAAAGTTGTCAACTTTTTGGGGCAGTTATTGTCTGTCGGAAATAGACGTATTTGGCTATTGCTTAATGCTAGGCAGCCACCCGCAGGCACAACAGGATTTATGACGTTCGGTGTCTGCAATATGTCTCATTAAACTTTCCGAAAATTCTTGGCACTTACCTGAGACTCAGTGAGAGACAAATTTATCACCAAGCACATCAGTCAGAAACGAAGATATGCAGCTTCTGTTGTTGCTGAGTATACAATTCTAATCAAACTGTTTAACGTCTGAGAACTCTCCCAACTTTCTCAACTTCTCTACAAGTTTACCGCCATTTTGATAACAAAATTCACAATTCCGTCAAATAGTTTGAAGCCCGCCCTCTCCCGCAAATTGGTGGAAGAGTCTGACTTGTATTATTATTATTTATTTATTTTTATTTTGAGGGGGGGGGGGGTTCGGCCCGTTGTGTTTTCTGCAATGAAGCGTATTTATATAGGACATGGTTACAGGGTGGAATAGCTTTTTTTACCAAGACCTACACTTCCGTAATCACCCCCCCCCCCAAAAAAAAAACAAAAAAAAAACAAAAACCCAAAACCCCCCCCCCCAAAAAAAAAACCCCAAACAAACAAACAAACACCCCAACAAACAGAAAAAAAAAAACCAAACAACCCAAAACAACCCAAAACAACCCAAAAAACAAAACAAAACAACATCAACAACAACAACAACCAAAAAACAAAATCAGCGGATGTTTGCTGGTTTTTAAAATATTTTTCTTTATTAAAGTTCATCGAAAATGATAATAATACAAAATATTTTTATTTTAACTTAATAACTATCACAAAGCCCAATTTGTTTATCCTGCAGTACATTTGCACAGCGGATGAAGGCAGCATTTTGAAATCGATGACACTAACAGGGAGTGCTGCATTCCACCATGGTTTTACTGATAGTGCTCCAAATTTAAATGTTAAAACAAATAAAATAAACATCTGTTTGACCTAAAGCAATCAAAGGGGATTCCATTATTACTGTTTATTTTGATGTTTTAATTAAGAAACATAAAAAGACAATAACAAAAACACACATTTTATTTTATTTATTTCAGTTCACCATATTGTTATAATAATTTTTTACAGTAAAAAAAAGAGTGTTTATTTTGAATAATAAAAAGACATGCCGGCTGTAGAGCCATACAGAGTCTCACATAACACTTGTTGTCACTGCAGACATTTTGTGTTCTATGTATGGCTTCACCGGGACACCGTACTTTCTAGTGTGCCTTAATGAAAACAGGTTAAACTCCAAACAAATGGGATGCTATTGAAGGCATTCAAGATCGCGTGGTGTGAAAGTTGCAACTTTCATCCAGTTTTAATAGATGTTGCCATACTTTTAACAAACAAAGGATGGTAATTAGGAAATCAGTTGATACGTTAGTTAATTTTGTCATTTCAAAGAAAAAATACATGGTGCCTTGAAAACCGATCACAAGGATGTATCATGCTAATCTAAACTGATCAAGAGAAAGGTCCAAGGAGCCAGACCCATTGTCCATGTCAAAATGACCTGCAATCCGAGTCATAACAAGGGGTCATGAAAACCCAGGGGAAGTGGGTATGGTCGCCCCAGGACCCCTGTGGGTGAATTCTGATCTGGGACTTTTTAGAGTTAAGGTGTTAAGGTAAATGGGCCCCATATAGAGCCAATAAGGATCCTCATAAGATAACTGTATTGAGAAAGAAAGTCTATTCTACCTCACAAAATTCAGGTTGCATGACTGGACCTTTTTCCATTTTTCTTTCGGGGGCAGTTACCAATAGAGACCATTTGCAAGAAGTCCTACATAAGCCTCCCTACACTGGTTAATTACATGAGTTGATCCACTAAACCATACATTTATGCTTTTTCCAAACAGTCTTAATTAATTAATCTGATTATGCCACTAGCCGGTACAGAAAAATAAATCTAAATGTAAATTCAAACAAATCAAGCAAGCAAAAATTATTTAGCTTATTAAGCTTTTGGTTTTGTTTTGTACTTTTTTTGTTATAAAAACGACATTGTCTGACTGTCAATATTTTTGTTGTTACAGTGTATGCACAAATTAATGTAATTTTTGTGCCAAGAAAAGCATTTCTATACTTTGAATATAATCATCAGCACCCAATCCCAACAGAATATAACAAATCACGCTTCATTTTCAAAAGATGAAACTGAACTAAAACAAACAAAAGTTTTTGTGTTCAACTATTAACTCAACCTTCATATGAAAGTTGCCTATAGATGTAAACTTTTCCCCAACATTTTACTGTGACATGTGGCCTCTCAACATGCTCAAGAAAAACAATTTGGAGGCACACTGTATGTAAGGACCATTGCTGAATGACCAGTCAAATTGGAGTTTCCATACTAAAGGCATTAGTATGTCCATGGTTTTTTGGGGGGCAAGCTTTTGTATAGCAACTTCCAGATGGGCAAAGCCTATTTACATTCACATGTCACATTCATTCAAAAATGTGTGTGGTGTTCAAAAAAACTTCCAAAAGCTTACCCAAACCATAGCAACAGTCTTTAGTCTGAGGAATTCACATTTTAAGCAGTCACTTGTGAATATGCAAGTCGATGTACCAGACATTATTCAAATCCTACTTGCAAATGGCTTTTTGCTCATATAAATCTGATGTCGTGCCATCCTGGTTAAACTCCAGCGATGATTTCGTATTTGCTTATGTCTTTGTTTGATCTCCTCAAACTTTGCATAAATACCCTCAAAGTTGCAGACTTTTTGCTCGCCCACCAGCTGCTCATCTTTGATCTCAGCGTTGATGAAGGTCATGAGCTGTCTCAGATCCAGTCCATCCTCTATGTCATTAATGGCTGCCCCCACAATGGCTTCAAGCATAGCTACTTCATCCAAGCCCTGCAAGCCAACAATCATAACAGGATAATTAGTATTATTTGTGTTTTTTACCCTTACATCAATGTGTGATAAGCACTGTGTTCTCAGACCTTTTCCAAGTCCTGTGAAAAAAACTAAAAGAAACATGGGCACACTACTTGGATGCAGACTTACAATCTTTGCCATTCTAGAGCAGATGTCAACCACTAGACCACAAGCCTTCCCAGTAACTAGATGCTAGCATTAATTTTAGTAAAGGTGCACGCAGCACCCCCAGATCTCATGCACGAAAAAAGACCAGCACGAGGGCGAAGCGGGGTGCCACTTGCGCCTTGACTAAAGGCTAGGCTAGAGGCCAGTTTGTATCATGTTAGCAGTGAGAAACAACAATTTTTAATCAATGTTAAATTTGCATTAACAATTTTTAAACTAACCCTAACCCTAACCCTAACCCTAACCCCTAACCCCTAACCCTAACCCTAACCCTAACCCCTAACCCTAAACCCTAACCCCTAACCCCTAACCCCTAACCCTAACCCTAACCCTAACCCTTATAACTCCTAACCCTAACCCTAACCCTAACCCTAACCCTAACCCTAACCCTAACCCTAACCCTAACCCCTAACCCCTAACCCTAACCATAACCCTAACCCTAACCCTTATAACTCCTAACCCTAACCCATATGGAAAAGTTTAATAGAAAAAGTCTCAATAAATCAAAGCGCTGTGTTTATAATGCACAGTGCATTAACACTGTGTGCGTGCGCGCGCGGGTGGTATACACACAGAGATCAAATTGTAATACATTGAACCGTACTGTGGTGTGAAGTTACATCGCATTTGATTGGAAAACAGTTTTGATGTTTTCACTGTTTTATCCTGTCCGACGAAAATATTCAACCAATCACAGCAAAGTTGATACACAAGGAAAAAGAATAGTTACAGTGGGAAAAGGTGGAAACCCCACCTACACAAGTGATTTAGTTAACGAATGAGGGCGTCTCACAATCGGAGGGCAGAGTTGTTTATTGGAAGTGCGCCGTGTAGGCCACACAGTATTTATCTAAAATGCTGCGTTTTGGGTTATTTTGAAAAATATTTTGCATGACCGTCCGACGAGTTATTGTGATCATTTTAAATAAAATCACAATGATTTTAAAGACAAATGAATATAAATTAGAATTCCGAGCACCCCGTTCTTGTACATCTTTTTAATTTTTCGTGGCCAAGCATTTTGCGTCGAGATACTGATTTTCAGCCTGTACTTTGAGTGCGTGTTTAATTATCGAGCGCAAAAGAGACTACTTTTCCATATGTAACCCCTAACCCTAACCCTAACCCTAACCCTAACCCTAACCCTAACCCCTAACCCTAACCCTAACCCTAACCCTAACCCTAACCCCTAACCCCTAACCCTAACCATAACCCTAACCCTTATAACTCCTAACCCTAACCCTAACCCTAACCCCTAACCCTAACCCTAACCCTAACCCCTAACCCTAACCCTAACCCTAACCCTAACCCCTAACCCCTAACCCTAACCATAACCCTAACCCTAACCCTTATAACTCCTAACCCTAACCCTAACCCTAACTCTAACCCTAACCCTAACCCTAACCCTAAAGACCAAGACAACAGAGTTCCAAGACCAGGGACAACAGAATTTGATAAAAATGCTGGACTTACCCCTCATGAATTTCTAGGTCAATTTACATAAAAATGCATCAGAGTACTGCATCGTTTTAGAGCCTAAATTCGCAACTTAAAAATTTGCCCAAATTCAAGAAATATGCTGGACTTACCCCCTAATGATTTCTTCAATTTTTGGCCTGTCTTCAACTGTCAATATTTCCCAAAATATAGCTTATAATAATAAAAACTTATATTCTAAATTATATAAACTTGACCCTATACAAGCAGTGCACTTGTTGTGATCGGCATTAAATCCCCGGTCAGTTTTCATATACATCGGTTGGGAAGATTGCATTTCTCAAAGAGGGGTATACAAAACGATTGTAATTTTTTCCTTTCCTACCTTCAAAGGTCACATTATTATTATTACCAAAGCCAAGTGTACTTCATTAATTTAACAAAAATCTGCAAAAACAGCTATTTTTTCCTCTAATTTAGGTACGTAGTATTAGATTTAACTTTAAATAGGCCTAAACTCGTCAATGTTACGTCCTATGTTTGCAATGGACTAATCGTTTTTATTTTTGAGAAAAGAAGAATGTCCCCGTGGGACTTTTTTAATTTGAGATATTAATAAATATAATTAAATATAATTAAATATAATATAAATAGGTTTTATACAAAATTTTAATCAGGCTACCTTTGGGCTACCTGTAATTTCACAATGATACAAATTTATTTAACCCCGCAATAAACACTGCCCCCAACTCAACCTCGTCCCCAAGGTGTGTCGAGCAGTAAGAGGTTGACCGCTCTTGTAAACATGGTTGGAAATAAAGTAAACCATGGGAACGAGGTTGCCCCTAACTAGGCTTCGCCTCGCAGCGCATCTGGAAAAATCCCTCCGCTAGCAGCTAGGGATTATTTGATATAATTTTGATAGAAAAAATCATAACAGGCAACAATTTCCGACTAGATAAAGCAAAAAATTTACAATAAAAAAGATGTAAGACAAATAAAGTAAATAATAATAATTTTTAAAAACTACACAGCAAAATCGAGGAACTTAATGATAAACGGCGTATGTATCTGACTTACGACTTAATTGTGGAGAAATTCGGTCAAAGAATATGGCGCCTGTTCTTGAACACACGTGGGGAAATTTCTCAAGTTTCAGACGACGGGAAACTGTTCAAAATTGCTTTTTTGGAACAACATGGACAAGTTAGCTTATTCTGCAAGATCTAAAGGTCATTTTGGTAAGTTTATTGTGTTTTAAGTTTTTGTAATATTTATCAAAAAATATGAATTCTTTTTCTGGGCAACAATTTTGAAACCGCGTCAACCTCGTACACCACTAACTTAACGCGGGCGATATTTTCACGCCGTGATGTTGTGTACACAGGTAAAAGGTTCTTCTTCTTCTTCCGTGAAAGTACAGTCCACCATCTGGTGTATTACGTACTGGTTGTTAATTTTATTAAGTTTAATTCTTTACTGCAGAAGTGGTAATTTAATTTTGGAAAAGTTTCCGCAGCATGCCTCCAACTTATTTTTTATTTATTTTATTTTTTTTTTCCTGTTTTCCATTTGGAGATGGGTGGAAAACAGGGGAGGAAAAAAAAAAAAAAAAACAAAAGTTGGAGGCATGCTGCGGAAAATTTACCTCACAAATAATTATTATTTGGAAAAATTTCCTCATCCGCCTACCCCTTTTTCTAAGGGATTTATTTTATGATTTTAATGGATTTTGGACTTTATTTCCCTTATTTAAATATTCCTCTTGAAGAATTTGTGGAAAAGTTTCCGCAGCATGCCTCCAACTTATTTTTATTTTTATTTTTGTTTTTTTCCTGTTTTCCATTAAAAAACTGGAAAAAAAAAAATTAAAAAAAATAAAATAAGTTGGAGGCATGCTGCGGAAACTTTTCCGAATTTGTAGCTGAAATGCTAAATTTTGACCTTTGGTACAAAGGAAAATTCAAACCCAAATTTCATCGTGCGGACGGAACTCTTGCGCACTCATGCCCAAAGGAACTAAAAATGGAGAGTAACGGGCAGCGTTGTCAAGACCACCATAAACCAGGGCTCGAATTTGGAAGAAAAATCCACAAGACCGCAGGGCTTGTGTAGCCATGGTAGCTAGGCCTGGGCGACTAAAGTGTAGAAGTCGCAACTACTGATTGCTTTGTCGAGTTGCGACTACCGTTTTTCAACTACCCGGTTAACCGCGCCTCCATGACCACTGAAAAAATAATCGCGATTATTTGCTGCGTGAACTAAATGTGTCGCTCACCACTATTCATGGCGACATATTACGAAACACAAACCGCGAACCAACACAATCGTTCAAGACACGACACAACGAACACAAAACCGCAAACAAACACAATCGTTCAAGACTCAACACAACGAATACAATACAGCACATTTCTTCATGAAATGAGAATGCACAGGAATGGATCAACGTGACACGTCCAGAATTCTGATCCTATACATAATACATGTACACACACACACACTTTGCCATGTGCAGTGCAGTATGCAGGCTGCGCCCTGGTAGGACGTCAGTCAGTGTACACTGACGTCCTGGGTATAAAGCGCCTCTACAATGCGAATATATTTTGAAGTAATGTTTTTTCATAATTTTACCTGATTTAAGAAGCTGAAATTCCGTTCATATATTCTTTATGTCCGTAACTCACTATTGATGGGTCCAACAATAACAATTTCGTCCACAAATGACATTATTCTAGCAAATAAGTCTGAGTTGTGCACTACCGTTTTTATCATCGTGTACCAATTGACTGTGTAGGCTCAGGCGCGCATGCGCGACATGCATAGCAACGTGACCGACTTCCGCGTTAAATTTGCGCCCCCTCTAAGTAAGACTTCGCCCTCTATTGTGGTTGCTATGCAAAGGACGCACATGCGCTGAAGCATTTACGTCTTGTCAGTTTCGGCCTGTCGCCGAGAATGCATAAATTTCCATTTTATTTTCACAATAATGTCATCCAAGGATAAAATTGGCAATTCTGAATAGAGCAGGCGTAAGGTTCAGGACACAAGGAACATGTGAGTCAAGTTTCAGCTTCCTCAAAAAGGTAAAAATATGATAAAAAATGTTTATAAATTTTTTCGCAATGGTACCGGACCTTTATACGGCCAGGGCTCGAATTTGGGGGAAAAATCCACAAGACCGCAGGGCTTGTTGCTCAGAATGTTTACTGGACCGGAACATTTTTAACAAGACCGAAGTCATATGAGAAGAACAAATCCAAAACGCCACAAAAACACACCAAAAGTTAACTTGTTTTTTCATACTTCTGCGCCTGTGCAAGTTTTTCACTTGCAGATTGCTTAACAGGCAGTTTTTTGCTTTGAAACCCCTTCGAGAAATTTCCACATACCTTCTTTTTACACGATGTTTGCTGCCATAGAAAAAAATGAAATAAGTTTTGACGATCGGTTGGACAGGACAACAACGTTGTCAAAATTTAACATACGAAGCATGAAAAGACATGTGGAAACAAGACGTTACTTTTAATCCATGCAACACAGGGATGTGTGGTGTTGAAAGAATACAACTTATACGTCATTAATACGATTTCAACACTGTACAATTCGTTGGTGTGAGGTATCAGACTTTAAAGTGACATCATGACATGCATGGTCAGGGGTAAACGAACGAAGCGCTGTACTGTGGTGTTCCGCGGGGCACCAGTACAAACATCATGCATGCACGGAGGGTGCTGTTCGCTCGTCCCCCTGGGCGCCTAAAGCATGGTTTGAGCCCAGTGCAGTGGTCATGGGCATGAGCAAACTGGGTAGGGAACTTTGCAGCACGTAGAACGGTTGGCCGGGTTCGATGTTCCGCGCTCGAAAATAATTTGACGACAACAAATAAAACAAAACAAATTCAAACTGAGATATAAATACATTTATTTAATGAAAGATTATTCATTTCATGTTAATAATAATACTTTTATTATGTAAAAAAACCAAACCAAAAACACAAGACCGCCGGACTTGTTCGGTATAAAGTTTACTGGACCGACGCTAAAATCACTGGCCTCGGGCCTGCGGTCCAGTGTTAATTTCGAGCCCTGAATACCCTGGACTCCGTCGCATTGTATGCAACGGAGGAGTCCAACCTGGGCTATATGCAGGCTCATCCATATTCATTAGTTACATTGTGTGATTGTGTGGCTTCTGGCTTGGATTGGTCCAGGAGCTCATGGGGGTGGTGGTCTTCGACGAGCTGCTAAAATTGCTGCGGCCAGCCAGCAGCAGCATGCAGAGGTTGACGGTACACATTACTTTGTGTCTTTGTGTGTCTACGCGTCGTGTTATTTTCCGTTAGATTGGCGTCCGCCGATTGCCGACGTGCTGTTTGTTAGTTTTTAATTGTGTTTAACCCTAACCATGCTAAATGCAACAATATGCACCAAATGGTAAAAGTTGTTGTAATCTGTTGCATTTGGCAGTCAACTCGGATGTCATTCTTTGACTGAATTTGTTGCATTTAACAGTCAAGTGACTTCATATTGGTGATGCACTTTGTTGTAGTCACCACTACTATGTGCATACTGTTGCATTTAGCAGGGCAAACCCCCTTGCTCAGTCCTAACACAAACAACATGCCTGCACAATGCAACAAAATCCCTTGTTGCATTTTGTTGCATTTGGCATGGTTCTCAATTCAACTGTGTTGCATTCTGTTGTATTTGGCAGGGTATGTGGAGGGACCCTGGTTTTAATACACTAATTCATCAGTTAATCTTAATCATCACAACAATCACAGTGTTTTCTTCTGCTGTGTTATTTGCTGGAAATAAAATAAATAGAGAAATAAAGGTTGAAGCTAAACATTGTTTGAAATTATTATATAAAAAATGTATCCCTGCTAACATGTGTACTCAGAGATGCCAACATACACGATTTGGGCGTAGAAATTACGAGTTTGAATCGTGAATACGCCCCTATTAAATACGATAAACAAGCTGCCCTGTGTAAATATAGTTACAAACAATGTATCATGATAAAAAACTAAAACTAAAAATATCAAATAAAACAACTATAAATGTTGACTGCCACGTGGTTGAAAGTGATGAAAGCGGCACATTCACACATGTTTTTGTGCGTTTTATTTTAGGTACCAATCCTGATCCCATAAACTATCGCACTCAGGATTTGCCTCTAGTTGACACGCGTAGCATAGAGACCAAGGCTCCTTGTACATGTACAGCATCCCTTGTACAGTTGCTTTTGTAGAGATTGGTTCCGCAGTTTTGTTTAACGCTTCACGTGTGTGGGATGTGCCGGCAAACACTGTGATAACTTGTATGCAGGCAATGCAATTCGCAAGCGCACGCCGTTGGATCGCGATCGCTGCATCGAGGAACTAAAACAACACGACGAACACAAAAACCGCGAACCAACACAATCGTTCAACACATACAAAACTGCGAACCAACACAATCGTTCAACACTCAACACAATGAATACAATACAGCACATTTCTTCAAAATGACATGGTTGAATGAGAGTGCACAGTGATGAATGAATCAAAAAGGAATTTTGTTATAATGTTTTTTTAATTTTATTTTTTTTATCAAGCCTGAATAAAATTATAATTGTTTGGCAAAATGAGTGTCACAGTCGCGACTAATTGGAGCGCGCGCGATGAATCGAGTAGTAAATTTCACTAGTGGCCCAGGCCTACTTGAAGCTCAAATTTTTCACTTGACCAGAATTTTATTTACAAGACCAGAATCAAATTGAGAAAAGACCATAACCAAAAGGAGAAGACATTTTTAACATTTCAACTGTTTCCATATAAACAAACACTAAAGAAGAGTTCTCTTTTTGTCTTGTGGGTAAGTAAACTTTGATACACAGCAGAATTGAAAAATATTTACCAGGCTCAAACTCAACATTTGAACTAGACCCAGTAACTGGGGCGCTGTATTCCTTTTTCAAAATGTTGACATTATCGGTCGTACTAGCGCCTCAGGTTACAGTCGTATTTTCCCCGAAGGATCTTCAATTGGCTATGAAAATGCCTCAGAACGACAAAATACCCAACAAAATAGCTTTATATGCCTACTGGCTTCTTGATATGTCTAAGATGCAACATCAGGCATTTGAATGTACTCACGATTTTGTTTTGTGCTGCAAATTTACGATTTTTGTGAAGTCAATCTGAGCATATCGGTAAATCCGCCATGGCGTCCAGCGCTCAGCTGTATATGGTGGCCCTGAAGGGACATCTCATATTGCAAATATGTGCGCAGACTTGTGCGATGTCGTGAAATTAATCGCGAATAAGTGCGCAGACTTGTGCAATGTCGTGAAATTAATGGCGAAGATGTGCGCAGACTTGTGCGCTAGTCAAATAGCGGAAGTCAATGACTACCGCTACATGACTATAGCATACAATTATTTACTCTGGCCATGCCTTTCCTTTTTTTATTACAGATGAAGCTATCAGTGATGACAACACAAGATCTCAAGATGTTCACCTTCCATGAGTAACTTCAATTCGTGAAACTTGGTCACCCTCAGCTTGAGACACCTCCATGCAGTTGATGTCAACATTACTGCAGCTTTCCACTACATGGCCACTGTGTTTACTTTCAAACAGAAACACCTTGATGACATCCAAGCAAACTCATAGAATCATCTCAGTCTGTGGTAGAGAACATTGATGTCACTACAGACCTTATGAGAAGAACTCCGGAAACAACAATGAGGGACCCATGGTGCAGTGCAAGCAGGGTAAGAGACACTAAACGCCTTTTAAATGTCTGTGTGTTAAATTTTAGTTAAGCCAAGAAAAGGGAAAATCATTCATTTTTTAACCAAGGAATGTGTATGCCCTGTGTATGTACATGTACTAGGCCGTGTTTTGTTGTGGAGCTTCGACCAGTCTATGCACGTCGCGAGAGTCGAATGAGATTATTTTCAACAGAGGTGGCGCGTTGGTGGCTTTACCCCTTCCACTCCCTTCCCCTGATTACAACAATCTGTTTTGTCATTCAATACCAAATTCCAATATCCACATATAATTGTGTGGGGGGTATCGTAATAAGTAATGATATTGTTAATAGTTTCATAATACGATCATCTTTATTAGTACCATATAAATTAACTAAAGTAGTGTTATAACCAGAAATATCTAAACTGAGCGCCAACAAATTACCATTTGGGTCAGTTTTACCTGATAGAACTTTAAACTCAAATGTACTGTTAAAAAGAATTGCCACACCTCTCGAGTTACTTTTAAAAGAGCTGAAGTAACAGTCAAATCCCAATTCGGCTGTAATCCTCTCCTCCATCGAGTCTGTACAATGGACATCTTGCAAACAGTAAATGGAATAATGCTTTGTCCTTAAAAAATGTAAGACGTCCCTCCTTTTTTTGTGATCTGCCAAACCGCGACAGTTCATGGAGACAAAGGACACATTTTGAGGCGGGTGCCTTTAGAACATTGCGAGCTCGACATTACAACTCGTATTAATATGCAAAAGATGAACCTGATTGACGCCTCATTTAAGTGGTCCAAACAAAAAGCCGAGTATTTTTATAAGAAAAGGGAAGTCTTCTCCTATTAAATATAAAGCAGTCAGGTAAAAGAAAAGGGAAGGAATGTCGTGGTAACAAAGGGACACTTTAGGCCATGGGATCATGTACCTCTTGTACAAGAAATTAATGAGTTGGCATAACTATATACAGAATTACAAACCTCCATTTCTTTGTTTTTGCTGCAATAAACAAAATCCCACACACCAACTTCCCATACTGGGGAGGGAGACTAAAAAACACTTGGAAAAAGAAATCCCCCCCAAAAAACAAAAACAAAAACCCAGCAAAAAACCCTAAACCCAAATACTCGTAATGCAAAAATGACACTACTCTGATTGCGCACACACATGTTGATGTAGAGAGTAGCTAGCCATATTTTTCTAAAGTGCTTCAATGAGAGTGGTAAACTAGAGAAGCCATCATCTGTGCTCAATTCAGACTGTGCAAGTCTCGCGCATATCGGAACGAGAATACACGTCAATTTCTCTGAAATCAAATATTTGTTATAAATTATATCTAATGACAAAATCTGAACAACAAAAATATCCATTACATTTTTATAAAATCAATAAAGTTTTTATAATAAATACACAAATAATGTGTTAATTATTATTGAAGCTGAATTAAAATTCTGGGACAAGGATGCTTATTTGATCTTAACTTTTCAGAAACCACTTACGTGGATTTCTGATGGTCACACGGGCGTAAAAATAACGCTTGACGCAGTTTATAGAGGACGCTGACGCCTCAACAACCATATAGACTGCTAAAAAAAAAAACTTCGCGTTGCAATTACAGCATCTGGTAATTATCATCGCGCATCCAAAACAAGCGTTTACATAAGTTTTGTGATCGAAGGTGAGCACAAAATTCTTAATTTTTTGCAGCAACCGGAAGCTGAGGTCAAGTTTAATTCTCGGGTTTTCTTTGTTATAGTGTTGAATTAATTTTACTTTCATATTTTGTATTACTAAGTATTACATTCCCATCAACATATATATTTTTCATGGTCACAGACTACGTTAAACTAAAATAATTGACAAAACAAAATCTTGCCCACGTAAATCTCCATATGGTTGGGACCACAATGGTCCCGGAAGCTCAAATATGCGCGAGACTTGCACAGTCTATTGCAATGGAATTTGGGCCACTGTTGGAAGGAATAATTTTCTCAACGTTCGTCAATTTCCACAGTGGCAATTTGTGGCACTCATTGACCAAACATATACAAACATAATGACAGGAAAGTGTGGCATTGGTTACTCACTGTTGTGTGCTAAGCTTGTGGGAGATTTTGAGGCATCTTGGAGTATGTACCTACAGGAAGGGTTACGTTTTAATGAATGTATTTTAACAACATTTAATCATTTCTCTTTCTTTCTGCTTATATAGGTCTTCACTTCAACTTGGAAGCAATGGTACAGATCAAACTACACAGGATCATGTGAGTCAATGCTATCCAACATAACTCAAGATTATTCAGCCCTAACTACATCAAATACTGTACAAACTCACCCTGGCATATGAATTTCTGTGTACAACTTAAGCAACCAACCCCGGAAACGGCAGAAGACGACTCCAGAAAGCACTCAAAAACATCCTTTTTTTTGCTTTTTAGTGTCAATCTCAACTTTTACTCAACGTATCAATTTCGTTCTTGTGCCAAAAAAGAGAGTAGTTATTCATCTTAAAGTCCCGTACTATGGGGTCTAAAGATGAACAGTTTTGTCAGTTTTACTGTGTAGCCGGCATGTTCTGCTCAATGCAGACCATGCATGCGGTCCCTAAACGGTCGTAACTTAGTAACCCCTCAGCCAATTGTTTTCATTCGAGCTTTAAAATAGAGGGTGATCCCTTCCAAAAAGGTGATGTTAAACTCTAGTTGATTGGTTATAATTTACTGCCGTACTAGGGCATTGTTAGACCAAGCAGCGAATCAGAATGGTGGTTTGATATCCCATTGAACGCACGTGTCCACAGCATTCGGCGTACTATGACAGAGAATGCTCTGTTAAAAAAGGTACCAGTTTAAGAGGTAAATTGCCTCCTTCTAAATGTGATTTTAAGCGTGCAAATTTATACTATTGGAAAGTCCAATTCTTGGAGATTTATGTGATAATATTTTTGTTTTGATAAGACAAAAGTATGAAGTAGTAATGGTCGTGTGGAAAATGTCTTGAAAACGAAAAAAATCCGTCAACACAAGTTTGGAACTCGAAACCTGCTACGTGTTTATTGGGGCATACCATTCTTAAGAAGGGGGTAATGCTGTCGTTTAGTGTGATTTTTTTGTTTTTCTACAGTTCATTTTTCCGCATGCTTCTGCAGTAGGGCCCATAGTTTTGCAACAGAGCAATAGTCGCAGTTCATAACAAATTTAAACACTTTGTTGTAATTTTATTTTTTTACGTTTGATTTAATTGCAAAGTTTGAGAAATGTTTTTACACCTTAATTGTAAATGGAATGGCCCAAGTTTAGGCTTTACGGACGAACGCACAGCTTCACACAGATCGGGCTAATCCGCTTACTGGACTCCTGTATAGAGTTTTAGGTACACGCATAATGATTTACCTCGAATTAAAACAGCAAAGTTAAGTGGGACAAACAGGGGGTAACAAATTCATAATTATGTCTGTTTGGTGTCATAATAAGAAAAACAGACATTTATATAGCATTGTTATCAGCTAAGAATGATGCTCATAACATTGTGAATAGAGGAATAGAAGAGTGGGACGAGTTCTTAAAGGTTCATTTAAAACCAGCTATACAAGCTAACACTTATCAAAATGTCTTGCTTCAGTTGATAAGAAAGTCGATCGGACTTGCCACGCATTTTGTGCATGCGCACACATGCTCACATGTCAATTGGTACAAGATGAGTAGTTAATATAGACTTCCTGTCACACTTTGACCTTTCCCCCTAGAGAACAATGATAGAAAGATGAGATATGAAATATTACGAGTGATGGTGCAATGTCTGTGATTGAGGGTATGACGTCATGGGAGTGCGAACAGCTGTGTGAGGAATAATTCCTTGACAAAGAGGGCGGGCGGGTTAGTTGGTCAAATGAAGGAGTTAATCTTATTGATCTATGAAGATGGCGCAGTGTGTTGATAGGACTGTACTGGTCAGTGCTGGTAGGGATTTATGTGACTTATTAGCAACATTTGTATCAATTTGGCTTACAGTGCTGCATGGCTCAGGAAATAGGAGTGATGATTATGTAAGGCACTTTGAGTTGCCTACTTAATTCAGCATGTCGATGCCGAGCGGTTTAGTTCACAGAGACTAAGTTCTGGTGTCTGAGTCATTGGAGTGTTGGTTCAAGTCCCAGCCATGACACTTGTGTCAAGACACTTCAGTATACTGCCATAGTATGTGGGTTTTGAGGCATTGCATGGTGAGGTATCAATGTATACATCCAGTTTGCGGTAACACCATTAGTAGTTATCACACAAGCACGAGTGGAAAACTAAAAAATATAGCGCTTCTGTGTCCCATATCCAACAGGGCTGAAGGTAAAGTTTGATATGGGACACAGACGCGCTCTACTTACCGTATTCCACAAGTCTGCGTGTTATGGCAAATTTAACTTCAGGCAAACTTGACACGCAGATTGATGCAGTACGCGGTGTTGGAATAACGCAATACGCAGGGTCTGATATGGGCCTGTGATATAGGTTTATATCACACCTCTTTTTGCTGTAGTTGACCAATCAGAATTGAGGATTGAAGTTAGATCAAAGATACGTTTATATATGTACTTTGAGAATTTGCGAGGGAACTTCTCATTATTAACTTCACTGCCACGGAGTGAGTTCTTAATTGGTCTCAACATTTCGACTAGCTTGCTCTGATTGGTTCTTCTTCAGAAGCCTTGAAACTAGGAGAGACACCTTAACTTTGGCACAAAACTATTACATTCCCACAGATTTAGAAATATGCTCCCCCCTCCTAAATTGAATAACACAACTACCAGAATACTCAGAAACAGTTCCACGTCTACACTAGTTGTACCTAAGTGCAAAACTGATAGATACATGAAGTCTACAATTCCTGTTTTAGCTAAACTTTTGTAATTCTTAATTGTTTACAATATTGGTGCAAGTCAGTACTTTGTTGTAATTTTAATATTCTACTCTTTTTAACTGGTATGTAACAATTTTTAATTCTTGTAAAGTGTAAACGTGTTTATTTCAGCTACTCTTTTGTGGCTGCCTACCACGTGTTTTTATATGAATAAACCATAATAATAATAGTCAAAGCGTTGACACCATTTAAGAACTTCACTTTGCGGCAGTGAAGTAATGAGAAGTCACTAAGCGAAAGTAATAGTCCCGGCCAATTTTCTACCTTCCTCCCATAGGTAGTAGTTAATAAGCAGGACAGTTCTTTTCTGAACTAAGTAGTTTTCTGAATTTCGAAATCTACTCCGCGGCAGTAGCATAAATAGCAAGACAAGTTCTTAAAGAACATATCTACAAAGCAAAGTAGATACATACACATGGTGTTACTACAAACTGAATACACATTAATATCGCCCTAGCAGTTGCTTCTCATGACCCAGGGGTAAATGGGTTCCTGTGAGGGTAGAGATGGTCCTTGTGATTGTGAGCAACAGCTCTGAGCCTCCCTTGAGGGTTTTATTGTGAATTATTAACAACATGTGTATCAATTTCGCTGCCAGTGCCGCAGGGCTCAGGAAAAAGGAGTAATGATAATGTAAGGCACTTTGAGTTGCCTACTTGGCTTGAAAAGTGCGGTATTTGTTGATATTGATCACAATTGTGTCTGACTGGTTGTAGAATTACTTGACATTTTAAAGTGAGATTTAAAGTGAGATTTATGGATATTCTTTTCAGGATGTGAGATGAATGGTCAGTCACTAACAGAAGATGCATCATATAACAACACATTGGTTTCAAACATCATGCCTATAAACACTGACATGTACAACAGACTAAGTGATTGTATCTGAAGGATCATGCTGCCCATCATGTGTTGGTGAGTCTATACTTCCTTGGAAATATTGTATGATGATATGGATGAAGTTTACATCCTTTACAAGATTGTGTCCCAGCTGCAATCTTGAAACCTAATTACTGATTTGTCAAATACTGGAATCTTATTGATTGTCTCTTTGCAATCTTGAACCCTCATTACTGATTTGTCAAATACTTAATATCACAAAAATTTCAATTCTAGCATTGGTAGACTCATGTTTATTTCAAGCTAAAGAAACCAAATGCAAGCTCTTACGGTTGTCAGTGAAAAAACAGGAATTTGCATTTTCAGTAAAGTATATAGGTGATTTGGTGCTTTTGTTGCGACTTGTTTTTTATTTTTTTAATATCAAGTAATACACCACAGGGAAAACTAAAAGTTTAACAATTGTATGACTTCTGACTGGCACCTCCGAACAAAGATGTTGACAAAATATGGAGACCACATATAGGGCTAGCTCAGATGGTAGAGTGCTGGCACATTAAACCACAGGTCATTGGTTCAAATCCCACTTCAGTCAATTTGTCTTCGTGCGACCCCAAATTATTTATAATTTACCCAGTCAGTTTCCCCTGTGGTTTATTACTGTATTACTGAAATAAAAAAGTTGCAATCCCTTAAAGGTGATCCTTGGCTGCCGCTTCCCAGGTTGTATCAGAAACTTGGGTGTGATCCCTGGCTACACGGCAGTTGGAGGTTTTATGGCTTCTGACTGGCAACCCCGAACTGATATATTGACAAATTAGGCAGACCGCCAACATAGGGCTAGATAGCTCAGTTGATAGAGCGCTGGCACGTTAATCAGGAGGTCATTGGTTCAAATTCCGCCCTAGTCAATTTTTCTTTGTTCAACCCTAAAGTGTGGGGGGTTTTTTTGGTGTAAATTTAAAAACAGCCATTATTTTGTTGGAATGATTTTATAATTAGCTTGTATTTCATGCTTTGTTCAGTGTTAAGTTAGCAACATGAATTATTTGACATTGGTTGCTCAGTGTGTATAGAGTAATTATAACTATAGTTCTTATATAGTGCATTTTACAATAACGTCTCAATGTGCTTTACATTCATGCCCTGGTCATTGGGCCAATAACATTCCTTTAATCTTTCTAAGCTCCCTGGGGAGTATACAGCCCTGAGCTGCCGTAGTGCTCCGAAGATTCATCTTCCTACTGAAGTAGGAACTTTGGGCCATCCTTCCACTCTTCCATCTGAAGAAATTGCTCAACCTTTTTCCCTCTAGAGCAAACATCAGCAGGATTAAGTGCTGACTCAACGTGACGCGAGTTGGGCTGGAACCATCAAGGATAACTGCTAATCTGTTAGCTACAAATGCCTTAAAGCATGTTGTTCCGCTGTTGATATACCACAGCACTGATGTACTATCAGTCCAAAAGTATGTGTCGTCTACTTCAATTGCAAGTTCCCTTTTGATCATATGATCAACTCAAACTGCTATTGTTGCAGCTGTCAGCTCCATTCTTGGGATTGTTATCTGCTTGAGTGGGGCCACTCGTGATTTACTCATCAATCTCTCCCACATCATTCTCCAATCTCAAATACGAAACGGTGCCATAGCCTGACTCACTAGCATCAGCAAAGTGATGAACAGTAACTGACTTGAGTCGCCCATCCTCAAACCTTTCTGGCTTCACTTATCTGTCCTTCTTGAATTCTGCTAGCCTTGGCATTTCCGTCTGCAAGATTTGGTGGAATTTTTTCATCCCATCCTAACTTTAATCGGCACATGGCTTGCAGAAGCTGTTTAGCTGGGAGCACTGCTGGAGAGACACACCCTATGGGATCATAGACAGAGTTTACTATAGATGAAATACCTCTTCTTGTAGGGGGTCTGTCTTTCATCTGAATTCTGAATCCAAACTCATCCTCTTCTGAGGACCACATCATGCCAAGTGCTCTCTCGGTGGGTAACTTCTCATTATCGATATTAAAATCTTTGACACCCTTTGCCAGTTTATCTTCTGGAATGTTCTCCAAAACTTTCCTTTTACTGCTCACCCACTTATAGTAAGATGGAAACCTCCTCTTCCACAACTTTCAGTTAAATCTTCCACCAGCTTCACTGCCCCTGACACTGTGGGTGCTGAACACAAACAATCATCGACATAGAAGTTGCGGTGAATTATTTGGGCTACTTCTTTGCCCAAGTTTTCTGCTTGGTCATCCGCCGCTCTCTTTAAGGCGTAGTTTGCACATGAAGGAGAAGAAACTGCTCCAAAGACATGCACTTTCATGCGGTAATCTGTCAACGGTTTGGTCACATCAACATCTTGCCACCACAACAGCCTCAGCAGGTCTCTGTCCTCTCTTGGCACAAGGACTTGATAAAACATGCCCTCAATATCAGCCATATGGCGACCTTGTCCTGCATAAATCTTGTCAACACACCAACCAATCTATTTGTTAAGTCCAGCCCCTGTAACAAAAATTGAATGAAAATTTACACAGTCGGTTTCCCATGTAGTTTATTACTTGATGTCTTATTTGCCAATCAGAACGCCCTAGATGAGAATGAGCAGCTCACTCCTCTTGGTTACCATCTTGCCCGACTCCCTGTGTCGCCCTCTATTGGTAGGATGATCCTGTTTGGTGCCATGTTCTGCTGTCTAGACCCTGTCTTGACCATCGCGGCTAGCCTGAGCTTCAAAGATCCATTTGTCATTCCATTGGTGAGGCAGTAAAATGTATACTTCTTGGTTACAATACGGGGAACAAATAGCGTTTGATCTTTTAAAGGCAGTGGACACTATTGGTAATTACTCAAAATAATTGTTAGCATAAAAACTTACTTGGTAACGATCAATGGAGAGCTGTTTGTAGTATAAAACATTGTGAGAAACGGCTCCCTCTGAAGTAACGTCGTTTTTGAGAAAAAAGTAATTTCTCAGTAAAATATTTGAATTGATTTTGAGACACGTGAGGTCTTGAAATCAAGCATCTGAAAGCACACAACTTCGTGTGACAAGGGTGTTTTTTCTTCCATTATTATCTCGCAACTTCGATGACCAATTGAGTTAAAATTTTCACAGGTTTGTTATTTTGTGCATACGTTGAGATACACCAAGTGAGAAGACTGGTCTTTGACAATTACCAAAGGTGTCCAGTGTCTTTAACCGCTCGCCGGTATTAACAAATTTTTATTGTACCTCTGCGCGGTATTATTTTCGGACCTTTCACAGAGCTGCTCAAGCAGAAAATATTGCTTAAAAATTTTCTGCGGAAATGAGCAGGATACCAGTCACAAATTATACACGTGACATGGTAGTTTGGCTGGTAATTTTAGTCTGGTAAGCATAATTTTGTTGTGCTTAGCTACTTTTGGTGCTTAAGCAACTCTATCGGAAATTGGCCCTTGTTCTGTTTATGGTAGAACAACGATGCAGGAAACTTTCTAACGTGTAATGTTACCAACCGACAGGATTGTGCATTTAAAAAAACACCTATTGTTTCAGGGCAAAGAGAAAATGGCAGACGCTTGGAGGAAGCTAATATCTGAAGACACATTCAGTGACCACCTGATGCTGGTCAATGCGTTCAACGTTGCGAAGATGCGAGAGAGAATGGCCGCCAAGCCGAGAACAATTTCTGCTGGAGAAACTTCATGGCTGTTACAACACTAAAGGTAATAGTAGTCCACATTGTTTAGAAGGGATTTTATAATTTTCAAAGTGTGGGACGGGCAAGTTTCCCTGTCTATTTCTGTGTTTATTGTGAGCAAAATTCAAATGACAAAGATCTATGTGTTAGTTATGTAAAGCATATATTGAATACAATTCATTCCTGCATTGTTGCAGAATTTAGTCACTTGATGAAATCTAGCTTTTCCACAGTCCAGATTTCACCTCTTGATTATAATTATGTGACAATGCTACTCATGTGCATCCAATATTTGTTTAGTGTTTTTATTGGAGTGTTTTTGTTTTTTGAATTCCCAGATGCTTGATAACATGAAGACACAGTTCTGTGAGCTGCTGGCATCGCTTGGTTTTGTCCAGCACTAGTCCTGCAAGCAGCCTGCTGCAAATAGACACTCAGGTACAGAGTTGAAAGTCAAAATGACTGCAACAAATCTCAGAAATTGACTCAGAAAAATTACACTTTGAAGTTGGATTATAGTTGGAGGTGGTATACATGGTTGGTAATGAGAAATTGAGTGTTTGGACATTGTAGCATTTCAGCATTACGGGAAATTTTCGAGTTTGGCCACAAAGATCTCGGAAAGTATACATCCTTTTCACTGAATGGGTGTGTTTACATTGAATTACTGGGGTCATTAAACTTAATGGATGAGCAGTTAATCTGCCTGGGGCAGTCAGCAGCCCTACTGGTTTGTGCATGATTCAATTAAGTCCACTGTTTGGAAAAGGAATTACATGGATATAACAGGTGTGAGTTGCCAGACGAAGGATGTTTTATTTTAGCCTCTTTCTTTAATGGAGCTTTTCCCGTACTGGAGGGGAATATGGCACTTCTTAGAACCATTTGCACTGGTAACCTTGGGTGACCTACGCTCACGCTTACACCATCGTAGTTTTTTCAGCAGTACGTTATATAATAGTGTGAATGATTGATTGAATGCCTATTGCTAGATTTAGGTTCAATCATTTGAGACACTCGCAAGACTATTCATTCGTCGCACTCAAAGCATGTTCAAGATAGCACATTGGAGTAAAAATTTGTTTTCTCTGTACAGGGAATCGACAACTCATCAAAGCCGTCTTATGCTCGGGTCTGTACCCCAGTGGCTGAGGTCAGGGGTAACTCATTCAACAGACGAGCCGGAAAACACAGGTAGGATGTGAACCTGCAACTAATGATTCACATCTCTGGTGGCGATCTTCTATATGTTGACTCCAACCCAACACCTTCAATACTACTGAAGGTGGTGGATAGGATGTGAACCTGCAACTAATGATTCCCATCTCAGGTGGCGGTCTTCTAAATGTTGACTCCAACCCACCACCTTAAATATAGTTACTGAAGGTGGTGGGTAGGATGTGAATCTGCAACTAATAATTCCCATCTCTGGTGGCGATCTTCTATATGTTGACTTCTACTATAAAAAAAATTAAGGTGGTGGGTTCGATTCCTACCTGGGGCGCCTTCAGATATTTTGTTTCCTGCAGAATTGGAAAACTTCACCTGATGAGATAAACCTCTCAACATAGGCTAGTTTCAAAAAATCTTTTGCTGGAAACCTACAATATTAAATTTTTTGTTTCCCCTCGTAGACCAGCCAAGATTATGACACCACAAGATGGCCAAGTCAAGATCCATCCAAAGTCGGTCAACTCCGATGAGAACCAATTCCTGTCAAACTGGATCCTCTACCGCCTCAAGATGAAATCTTCCAGTGTAAGGCCGGTTCCAAACTTTTGTTTCCCCCCGTAGACCAGCCAAGATTATGACACCACAAGATGGCCAAGTCAAGATCCATCCAAAGTCGGTCAACTCCGATGAGAACCAATTCCTGTCAAACTGGATCCTCTACCACCTCAAGATGAAATCTTCCAGTGTAAGGCCGGTTCCAAACTGGCGGCTACAGTTTGGCTATGGCTGGATCGGAGTGCCACGTCATCATGTGTTGGAAGTATAGGATGTCCTTGGCAACACCCATAGCAACAGTCGAAGCCGTAGCTGTAACCGCCAATTCGGATACGGCATTTGTCAGAGTTGAGATTCTAGACAGGAGCAGACTTTTCCCATCAGTTATTTTAGACTGGGTCCGCTTTTGTGCGGTCTAGTGCACGGGACTCGAGTTCTGGTGTTTTAATATTGGCTATTTGGAGATGGGAAAACGATAGGAACAATGCGTCTCCACTGAAGAATTCTAAAGAGAGGGATGTTCCACAAGGAATTTTGTGAACAATGTATTATTATTATTGTTATGTATTTCATATTATCTGCCTTTTAAAATTATGTATAATAATTTTGGGTTGACCAAATTGACAAATTGACTAGAGCAGGACTTGAACCTGCGACCTCCAGATTAATGTGCTGGCGCTCCACCAACTGAGCAATCTAGACCTATGATGACCGTCTCCCTATTTTGTCAATATCTTTGTTTGGGGGTAACAGTCAGAAGCTATTCAACTTGTAACTGCCGTACACCCAAGCCTACGATACAACCTGGGAAGCGGCAGCAGAGGGATTACCTTAGAAATCAATATATGAATTATTGTAAGCTTAACTTAATCCTAGATTATCACAATCTTGAATCTCTATTCCCCATTGTAGGTATTCCAACCGGAGTCACAACTGAAGACGGCCATGAAACGATCACCGTTGATGATCACATCAAGTTCCATGCACCAGCAACAATCGCAAATCTTGTCAAGGTGAGATAGCGGTTTATGGTAGAGTGTTTGTCCCTCGTAACTTTGTGTCTTCCAATCTTAATTTAAATTGAATTGGGTGCATTTGTCAGCTCTGGGTCTCCCCCGTGAGTCTCCCATGAAGTCAGTCTGCTGACGATGACTAGAGCAGGCTAGTCGAATGGTTGAGATCAATGAAGAACTCACTCTGCTGCAGTGAAGTTAATAACGAGAAGTTCCCTCGATCCACTAAAGCGAAAGTAGTAGTCCCAATCAAGAACAAATCTACAAAGCAAAGTAGATATATACTCATGGTGTTACCGCTGAACATAGAAATTTGCGCCTAGTTGTGGATGAAATTTACCTGGTAAACTGGTAAAACATTTTGGTGAACAAGTAAATAACAGTTTTTTTGTTTTTTTTGTATCGGTCAGGATCTTCGTCAAGAGCTTGACAAACTACTGAGGCAGAAGATCAACAAGCCTGGAATGATCCAGTGGGGTCAGGACTGTATAAGGAAGGCCGCATCATGCAGGCTATCATCGACCTGATCACAACAGAGGAAGATCATGATCAATCTGACTGGTAGACAGGCTATAGGGTTGGACCGTTAATTAACTCGGTGCCAGTCCGACTGGAAGACAGGCTAGGGACTGATCGTTATGAACTCGGTGACAGTCTGACTGGAAGACAGACTAGGGACTCATCGTTATGAACTCGGTGCCAGTCCGACTGGAAGACAGGCTAGGGACTGATCGTTATGAACTCAGCACCAGTCTGACTGTTAGACAGGCTAGGGGTGGACCCTTATGAACTCGGTGCCAGTCTGACTGGAAGACAGGCTAGAGATGGACCGTTATGAACTCAGCGCCAGTCTGACTGTTAGACAGGCTAGGGATGGACCGTTATGAACTCAGTGCCAGACTGACTGGAAGACAGGCTAGGGATGGACCGTTATGAACTCAGTGCCAGTCTGACTGGAAGACAGGCTAGGGACTGATCGTTATGAACTCAGTGCTAGAATGACTCACTGGTAGACAGTCTAAGGATTGACCATTTTAAGCTCAGGGCCAAATTTATTTTGCTGTAAAGTATAGGAGTGACTGCACAACTGAAGCAGGATACCAGCCAGAAAGTCATGTGATGTATATATTGCTTGTTGCTGGTTCCTGGCTAATATTTATGTAGTGTTTGTATCGAGTGGTTCTGGGACAAAAGGCGGACGAACATCATTTGGCTATTCATGGTGTGTTGTCCACTACAGATTCCCCTCTGCTAAAAAGATTGCTAAATGTAAGCTTTACCCCCAAAGGGGTAAGAGGAAGATAGCCTGGTTGAACAAAATCAAAAGGTGCAGTCAACTGTCGTCTATGCATTCAGGGTTCTCCCTATGCACAAGCTAGCATATCAGCCCGATACTCGCAAATTTCGGACCAATTTGCAAAAAGAAAATATATATATGTTTATTATTTTGACTTCAGATCAAATTCACAAAAATTATTAAGATAAAAACCATTTAGAATTCTCTAGATTGCACAGTAGGGCTTTATAACCAAAGATAAACACCAAGTAAAAAACATTCCAAGGACCTCGTTTCAATTCAGCGTACTTTGGCCAAAGTTCCAAAATTTGGGTCCAGAATGCCCCCACAGTTTTGAAAAATCCTGGGGAGAACCCTGGGTCCTATTTTAGAATGCCGAAGTCTTGTCACAAGTTTTGCAGAGAATAATATATTGCTTAATTTAAAGACAACGTCAAAGGTCGGCCAGCAAGAAAGAGTACTTTGGTTTTAAAAAATGTGTTCATTCTAATCATGTAGTTTTAAAAATACATTTAAAGGCACTGGACACTTTTGGTAATTACTCAAAATATATATTAGCATAAAAACTTACTTAGTAACTAGCAGTGGAGAGCTGTTGATAGTATAAAACATTATGAGAAACAACTGCTTTTTGAGAAAGAGGTATTTTCTCACTAAAATATTTGAATCTGAAAAAGACTTCAGGCCTGAAGCCTTTTTCAGGCATCTGAAAGCACACAAATTTGTGCAACAAGGATGTTTTTTCTTTCATTATTTTCATGCAACTTTGATGACCAGTTGGGCCCAAATTTTCAGATGTTTATTGTTTTATGCATATGTTGGGATACACCAAGTGAGAATACTGGTCTTTGACAATTACCAAACGTGTCCAGTGCCTTTAAAAGAAAAATACTTTAGACAAAATTATTTACAAATGGTTTACCTACAGTCGAAGCTATAAAATAGCAAAGGCACAAACCTACCTGTCATTTTGTGTTTGTTTTTAAACAAGAACAATAAAATATCTTTCACATTTGATGAGATGGTTGTTATTGTCTTTTTTGTTGTTTGGCTTTTGTTTTGTTTTCATTATTTTAGGACAGTTTTTATTAGGAAAGAGTATAGATGATGGGAGAAGACATAAATCTAAGAGGAATATAAAAAGAGATTGAACATTGAGAAATGCAATGTCAATTGGTTGTCTGGTTTGGAAATTAAATGGGGGTGGGTGGGGATATTGGTATAAGCATGATAAAAAATGTGGGGGTAGTTATAAGAATGATCAAAAATGGGGGGGGGGGAAAGTAGGTATAAGAATGATCAAAATTGGGGGGGGGGTAGGTATAAGAATGATCAAAGATGGGGGAGGGTAAGTATAGAAAGATAAAAAATGAGGGGAGAATCTCCCCCCTCCCCATCTTTGATCTTTCTATACTTACAGAATTAAGAATGATGAAATAGAGGAGGGGATAATGAAACAAATTGGGAGGGGCTAGGTATAAGAATGATCAGGAGGGGGTACTAGGTAGTATTGACAAAAAGGCCGGGGGGGGGGTATGAGTGATCAAAGTAGGGGAGGGTACACCTATATATAAGGATCATTCAAATCTTCATAAAAAGAGTTGACCTTTTATAAGCTACTTCAGCCCCTCACAATACGGAACTTTCTATGCTGTTACTACCACCACGTCCCCTGTGTACGGTAGTAATAATGAAAACTGATTCCTTACATACCGAAAAGGATCAGACTATACCCTTCAAACCTCCTTTCTATTTTAATTTTTTTTAAGGAAAAACAAGACAGCTTCAACTTGATAATTGTATTATTTTTCCTTAACTGTCTTGAAAGCACCCAAGGTTTACTTTCAACCAAACACCCCCCTGATGAAAAGTGCTAGGTCCCTTATTCGGGAAATATCCCTCCGCCTCCTAGATTTTACTGTTGGAAACAAAAAGCTTTTCGCCATTAATTTTGGGAATCAGCAATCCAAGTTCAATTATTTGACAGAAATGTATTTTTAAACGTGAAAAAACCTTTGAATAAACTTTTTAAAAGAAAAATGTTTAGGAACTTGATGATCTCGGCGTAGGTATTTGATTTTTTGGGCTCGCTGTGGTGAAATGCGGTCGTTTCGAAAAGATGGCGCTAATCTCTAACACACGTGTGGAAAATTGTCAAGCTTCAGACGACGGGAAAACCACCCAAAATTGCACTTGTTGATCCACATGGACAAGTTGGCACATTCTACAAGTATTGGAGAACATTCTGGTAAGTTTTTGTTTGTTTTTTGAATCGTTATTTTTGATATAGGCCTAAATGATTTTGTTCCGGCCTTGTTGTTTTTTCCAAAAAGACACATTGTCTTACCCGATGATTCGCACTGCATTCTGGGTTGCTGGAGGGCGGTTGCCATTTAATTTTTTAACGAACCAGCACGACGAAAGCTTTTGTTTTGTTTTCCACCGCATATTGTTGAATAACGTAAGTGTTAGTGATCATACATTTAAGCTGAACCTTTTATATAGCGTTGAAAAAAGAGGAAATTGTGAAAAAGTAAAACAAACAAAAAATCACTCTCAAAATTGATTTTGTCGTTTTGGTTCATATATGGATATTTGCACCATGTTGAATCTGCCCAATCTATTCAAGAAATGACTTCACTTTGACCTTTCCTTTGGTCCAAACAGCAAAGCGTTCAGGTTTTTCGACCGTAATAAATAACATTTTAGAAATTATAATTAGGGGCCTATGTTATTTTCTCTTTTTGTTCCAACAAACGAAACCCCCAGTGTTTGTTACGCAACAAACACATGTCTAGTTATTCTTTAAAAGTAATAATTAGTCAAGTCTTATAATATTACAGCTCGGCATCTCTCCCTTTGCGGTATCAGACATTTCTCTTTTTGCGTCTAGGCCTACATGTACATGAATAATTTCCGTTTGGACACGGCGGCGGTTTAAATTATATATATAGCACTTCTGGTGCAGTTGTTGTCATCGCGATCGTGAGACAAGAGACAGATCGTTCTCTCTAAACCATTTTTAGCTTGGCTTCTGAGGGTGAACATGGACAAAACTACAGCTAAAAATTAACTTTTTGTTGGAGCTTGAGCAGAGACTCTTAAGCATTTGGAACTGTAATGTTGTGGTGGAAATTAAATGTATCACTGTCACATTCATCACCCGCAGTTGTTGCGATGATAACTGACCAGAACCCGACCAATGTTACTGAATTGGAGTCAAGACAAGCCCTACTAGCAAAACTTGTACATGTTGCCTAATACCAGTACTCGGGGGAAGGATTTTGTCCAGCAATTTTGCATAGCAAACTATTTAGACTGAGCATGTTTTGTGCACACTGAATGCTAATATTGAGTAGCAAATTATGATTTTTTGAGTAGCAACTGATACATTTTGTGCAGCAATTTGCTCTGCTATACAAGGGAAATCAATCACTAGCAATCAATCAATAGCACAATTCCACAATAATAATCATTGTGCATAACATTACAAGCAGTGCACAAAAGAAAAGAAGGTGCTCATCACGGACTGCCAGTTATTGTGCTCCAGACTACCCTTCTCTCTGTTGTGGTAGTCTGGGTGCCAGCCTGTTTTCACGATGCATGGTGAGTGCGGGCACTGAGGTTGATGGTTTATTGAGTTGACTGGTGATAGGGGGGGGGGAACCCTCCCATCGTCCTGCAGAAATTGAAAAGGAAGGTGCTAAACATTGTTAGCAGACGTTGCATTTAGGCCAATATGAATAGTTCTACACGTAGGTAATAATACAATGTACAAAATAACAACAATAAGGGTAAACGACAGTACATACATCGGGGCTTGAATTTTGGGGGAAAATTCACAAGACTGCAGGGCTTGTAGCTCAAACCTGTTACTGGACCAGAACATTTGTCACAAGACCAGAATCAAAATAAGAAAACAAAATCATCACAGTGTCACAATTAAACTGTTTTTATTTTACCAAGCACTAAGAAGATTTATATTATGGTTAAAAGTTTCAGGCATGAGAATCTTCCTGTTTAAACAGGAATTCCTGTTTTTTCCCTTTCAAATTTGTGGTCTTTGAGTTCAGTGTGAATTTGATATAAAATTTGGGGGTTGAGTAGGGGGTATACATTTGGATTGCGCTAATCCTTTTCTCTAATCAGAAATTGTGAGTTTACCCATTTTACCTTTGTATCGTATCGCAGATCGACACACTGTTCGTGAAAAAACAGCACGTTAACAATTGACGCCCGGCTTCCATAAGTCTTGGTTCCAAGACGCTCCAGTTACTGTGTAGTCACGAAAACCTAATCGCTATCTAAACCGCTATCACCCACGGACATGCATTTTTGGCGTTCGATTTTTCAGATTTTTTTCGTACGAAATAGATTTCCTGTTTTTTCATCATTGCCCATTCTCATGCCTGTTTCATACTCCACAGATTTGAAAGATATTTATCAGACTCAAAGTCAACATTTGAACGTAATTTGTTAAAATATAAAGATGAGGTGAGGCATTATTCTTCACAGACACAAGATTGACTTGTACGTTTACTGGCCCGACGCTAAAAACACTGGCCTTGGGACTGCGGTCTAGTGTTAATTTCGAGCCCTGTACAAGTAGCGAGCCAGCATGTGAATTATGTGTACAATGAATAAAATAACTGATTGTACAGATAGAAAGATTAACAATAGACATTCAGCAAAGTTTAATGATAAGTACAGTGTATGGGATTTGAGGCATTGCATGGTGAGGTATCAATGTATATTCGGTTTGCAGTAACACCATGTGTATATCTACTTTGCTGTGTAGATTTTGTTTCTTGAGAACTTGTCTTGCTATGTACATGTATTCTACTGCCGCAGAGTAGATTTCGGAATTCGGGAGTATTCTGCGGCAGTAGAAATCTGCAGCAGTAGAATAGTCTCCCGAATTCCAAAATCTACTCTGCGGCAGAGGCACGACAAGTTCTCAAAGAACAAAATCTACACAGCAAAGTAGATGTACATGGTGTTACCGCAAACCGAATACATAATGTAGTACAGTTTATGTTTAAAGGTAGAGAGATTTGTTACAGTTTCCTATTGAATAAAGAGAGTTGCATATTAGTTGTGTCCATCATTTTGAGTACAAGTCAATAGGGGATGAAACTATGAGCCTAAATTTAAACATTTTTGCGACCATTGGCTAGAAATTGCAAAATGGGTTTTCCAAATTGCTCACTTCACTTTGCATGAACTTTAATCCCAAAAAAAGAATGTTAAAGTTCAAGAATTTATTTTAAATGGCTGACGAATACCCTCAGCCCCCCTCCCCTCCCCCCCCAAAAAAAAGGAAAAGAAAAAGTAAATGAAACCATTTGGTGAGGGCAAGGTTTCTAATGTCATATGTCTACTTTTTGATTGATAAATTTATTTAATTAGTTAATTAATTAATCATTGATTTAATTCATTTGTGTGGACAGTACAAACATCGTTACTTTTTGGTGTGTGCATAATTGTAACAGTACCTTACACCTAACTGTGCAGTTAATGTTTTCAAATGGCTCAGGGTCAAACTTGCTGGAAAATGATTGACCAAGAGTAGGAGGGTTCATCAAGGGTCAGAAATACCAGTTGGAATTTTAAATTAAACATTTGGCATGTTTGGACATTTAGACGGATGAACTCCTATCCAGTGTTCTGGGTTCTTTTACATGAACGATGACTGGACCGGTACAAGTCTAAACATTTGGCATGTTTGGACATTTAGACGGATGAACTCCTATCCAGTGTTCTGGGTTCTTTTACATGAACGATGACTGGACCTGTACAAGTCTAAACATTTGGCATGTTTGGACATTTAGACGGATGAACTCCTATCTAGTGTTCTGGGTTCTTTTACATGAACGATGACTGGACCTGTACAAGTCTAAACATTTGGCATGTTTGGACATTTAGACGGATGAACTCCTATCCAGTGTTCTGGGTTCTTTTACATGAACGATGACTAGACCTGTACAAGTCTAAACATTAGGCATGTTTGGACATTTAGACGGATGAACTCCTATTTAGTGTTCTGGGTTCTTTTACATGAACGATGACTGGACCTGTACAAGTCTAAACATTTGGCATGTTTGGACATTTAGACAGATGAACTCCTATCTAGTGTTCTGGGTTCTTTTACATGAACGATGACTGGACCTGTACAAGTCTAAACATTTGGCATGTTTGGACATTTAGACGGACGAACTCCTATCTAGTGTTCTGGGTTCTTTTACACGAACGATGACTGGACCTGTACAAGTCTAAACATTTGGCATGTTTGGACATTTAGACGGATGAACTCCTACCTAGTGTTCTGGGTTCTTTTTCATGAACGATGACTGGACCTACATGTATACGTACAAGTCTGTACAACCCCCTTCAAAAGGCACAGGTTTGCCTGGTGCCTACACCAGACTCCCTTATCATTGGTCCGCTGGCCAAATGCCAGTTAAAACACATGAGAACCAGTCAAAATTTACTCAAAGTGGTCCAGCTGTCTGTCTAGTTCAATAGTTGAAAAGCTAGATCTCCTATTTCATTTGAAGTAATGACTTGTGAAAAAAGGTGAAAGACTAGTGAAAAGATGAGCTAACTGGTCCTGCTGGGTAGTCACTAAAAAAGTCAAGGGCAAACCCTGGGCCTAAAGACAAAGGCCGAGATGAACAAGTGCTATTTAGTAATTGATATGTAGGCCATGTCCGAATTGATATCTTCGGCAGTTGCTACGGCTAGAATGCCAAAATGTCCTTTTCTCGAACGTTGTCATTGCAGCCAACGGCCAATACCAAAGGAAGTCGCTTAATTCGAACACTGCAGGGTCTGCCCTTAACTTTTTCATTGACTAGCCAGCAGGACCAGTTAGCATGTCATTTCACTGGTCCGTCACCTTTTTATACTTAATATTTAATAGTGGATGCTTTTCGGTACTTGACTAGCCAGCCGGACCACTAAGACTAGAGTGAAGTTTGACTGGTCCTCAGGTGTTTTAACTGGCCAGCAGACCATTGTTAAGGGAGAACACTGCACATCCCAGCCTTAGATTCACTAGCCTGCTTGACGACAACTACTGTACATGTATTCATTGCCCAATTATTTGCCAATTTGATGAACAAATCACAGCTACATACGCATTTTCCTGTAGTCCAGGAAGTTAGCAGAAAGATTTTTCTTGCGATGTCGGTTTCTACAATGTAGAATGTTCTGGATTGCTGGTACTAAAAAGACGAAAGCAGTCTGTATCGTGTTATTAACTAATTTTTATATTTTTTTAATGAAGGAAAGGTAGTTTTTGTACGTAAATGAAATCTTTTGAAATACATATTTCATTTGACATGCATTTACAATTTGTAACTGAAGTGGTTAAAATTAAAGAGTTGCCAATATGTTCATTTTTGATGTCATATTTTTGTTGTTGACATATTATATATTACATATTACATATTTCCACCATTCAAACTATGTTTTATTAGTTGTTCCTGACCCTTGTTTTTCTAACATTTACATTTGAACAAAAGTTACACGTAACTAGTACAGTGTACTTCGCCAGTAACTACATTCATTGCACACAGTATGTTTTAATAACATGTTTTGCAGTAGCAGGTAGAAAACAAAATGAATCAATATATAGTGCACTAGGCCCTATAGAGATTGAAACTTTCAGTAAAGCATTGATCCATCAGCTGCTAATGCAGATTAATAAAGACAGACAAAGCTCCACATTCCAGTCAGAGGAATTCACATGGCCGCCATGGTCTGATTGTGTCCAACCTGGCCAGTTTCAGATCAATAGTGAACTACTTTTTACATTGTTGGCCATTTTATTGTTAAGCTAGCTGTTCAGTGGTGTTGCTATCTGAAGGTTACATCTCAGAGCTGTGTAGATTACAGTATGTGCAGCTGCAGCAGGTTTGGTCTACTGGATCTGTATCAACCCATCACCAGAGAAAACCCCGTGGGGTGTTTCGCTGCATTTGTCTTCATGGGCAAGATCAGTCAAAGCATGGACCGTACTTGATGAACTTGCTAATTCTTGTGAAGCTACCACTTAGATAACTTGATAGAATCAGAAGATTTGATTTTGACTTTGTACTTCCCCATATTAAGCTGTAGAGATAGTAAGTTTTTAGCTGAATGTATGCTGGACGACCCAAGGCTGATGTAATGATTTGTGCTTCATTGGTTGTTGGTGGGGATGAAGGAACCCATTTTGTCTTTAGTTTTTCGCTCAAGATGAGATTAGGTTTGCACAGGTGATTGTGTATCGGAGGAGAGCATGAGTCTGGACTTAATCAGTGATAATGGTGGTTTTGCAGCGTTGGAAGATCGCATGTGAGTAATTGCCGGCTTAGTAATGTGCAGTATCCACCCCCATGGTGTAATTTTCCGAGATTTTTTTATACTTCTAACACTTGGGTCTTCCAGTTCATCCAAAAGTACAAATCAGTACATGGTATACACTGTAACTCAACGCCAAAACTGTTTCACTATTGTGGTAGTTCCCATGCAAAGCATTATGAGTTTATTGTATAGTCCTTAAAATAAACCATTAAACCATAGTCAAAGCATAAAGCTGCATTCCCAGGAAATACTCATGAGAGATAAATACATAGTACAAAATATTCCAGTTGGACCATTATACAAAATTTTCCTTTTTAGCTATGTTGTCATAATAGGGGAAGCAGTTTCTATACCAGTTCAACAGGGTTGTGAAGGGAATTGCTGAACCCCTATACCCAAACTATTCTGTGAACACAATACAGGAAATTACCCATGCGTATACATGTAGTTAAGTCTTGGAGTTTAGTTTGTATTAAAATATACTACACTTGCATGACTTGTAGACCTGCACGTTCGACCTACATTGTATTCTATGACCTTATTGCTTCAAAGTATAAAAAAATGTGTGTAAAATACAAATGTGTAGACACCAGCCCTATATGCATTTACCTCTGGTATCGTATGGAAGCATTGTTTCTCTGGTAGAATAATGTACGCGTACGTGTACATGTACTACCCCTATCGGCAATCAATGGATGGTGTCCTGTTTACCCCAACAAGGTAAAGTTCGTACATTGTGTACCGGTCCGGGTGACTTTTTTTTTTACGAGACATTCCATGTGTAGTCCGCTGTCGAATTTTTGGGGAACATCCACAAGACCACAGGGCTTGTACATGTACGTTGCTCAAAATGTTTACGGACCAAAATTGTTTTTGCAAGACCAGAATCAAAATGACAACAAAATGTCCTGACACAGCTTAACATACATTTAACCGTTTTTATTTGAACAAGTACTAAGACATGTAAGAGAAGATTTATCTCATTTGTTTTTATGAGTATGGATCCTTCATTATAATACTAATCAAAATTGAAAGGTAACCTATCTTATTTTAATTTGGAGTTGGGCTCTCTATTTCATCTGTCATTTCATAAAAAGTGCAACCTCGTTCCCAGTGGTGTACAATCTCGTGTCACCATTTTTCCTCCAGAATGCCTTGCTCGACCATAACCCCTGTAAGTTTGACTTTGAAACTAGTCCAATGTTTGATGCATTCTGTGTTAGAGACGTTTGTAGAGTGCACTATCGAAAGAGGCATCAAGTCAAAGAGCGACTGGTCCCCTCTCATTCTTCTTCCATCTTGTGAAATGTCATACTGTATGCAGTTTAGGGTGACCATGTAAAATCATGATTCATTTAAAGTGGATTGCGTCAAAATTCTTGCATTTTGACATGCGCATACTAAGCGCACTGCAAGCGCTCAATTTTTTGTTTTAACAAGCGTGTGCGCAGAGCTGTCATTTTTGGTAGCCAATCAATGTTGTTTTCCAGAACATCCCTTCCAGGGGTCGGTGACAAGAGGTATTGATATAGCCTCCTGCCCATGGTAGCAAGGCTGTAAAAAGTGACAAATTTGGACACCATTTTGGAACGTCCAGCAAACTTTGGCTCTTTGTGAACTGAAGCCCATTTAGCAAGCACACATTTTCAAACTTACTGAGGGAGCCTAAGCTGGAGCTACAGTGGAACCCGTGGTTTCGAAAAGTTCATGATGTTCCTTTACCGGTAGTTTTTGGCTAGCACTGAACACTTTAACATTAAATCTTCCAGAGAATTCAGACCTTAATGTGCCCGGTTTTTGTTTTTGTTTTTAACTTTAGGGGTATGGATGCAATTCCTGGCAATGTCAGCCTCATCAAAGACAAGCAGAACCTGATTGGTATCAGCATAGGAGGAGGTGCACCACTGTGTCCATGCCTCTACATTGTACAGGTGGGTACTAGCTCAGTGAAAGTGTCTTGGTCGAGTGTATAAAGAGCACCGGACTCGAGCTCTGTTTTTTCTGATCAGCACAGTGTGGGTTTGAGTCCCGGTCTTGACACTTGTGTCCTTAAGCAAGACACTTAACCATTCTTGCTTCATAGATGGGATGTAAAGCAGTTGGTCCCGTGTGTTGTGTAATGCACGTAAAAGAGCCCAGTTACACTTATCGCTAAGAGAAGGGGTTTGGCCCTGGTGTTTCTGGCAGTGGCTGCTGAATCCACCAAAGCACCTTGTAAAACCTTTGGTGTTACATAAATGGGTCTCATAACTCAACAAATTAAAAAACCTGTTTGAAAATAAATGATGATTAAGCGCTTTGAGATGCCCGTAGATAAAGTGCTTTATAAAAACTAGTTATTATTATTATTATTAAGTGCCAATGGCGGAATTACTATAATTATAGACCTTGTCCGAATTGGCTGCTACAGCTGCGGCTATGGCTAGATTTCCACGTCATCATATGTTGAATCATAGGAGTGAGGACGTCCTTATTTTTCTCAGTATTTTTCTCATAAAGATGTCATCAGATGTTTTGGATGTTGACAAATTTTGCCCCGGAAGGGTATCGTATGCAATGGCTATTTACACCATTTTAACATGAGGTTAGACTAGAGACTTGTAATTTTTTCCCCACTCACATTGAGGACTCTATCTAATTGAAAAATGAGTACATCACTGATCACTCACAAAATTGAATTTGACAATTCCCTTCCTCTTTAAGGGGCAGGGGCCTTTGCCAAGGGCTGAAGTCTTTACAACTAACTAGAATCCAGGCTTGGCATGGCTCGAATTTTGGGGAAGAATCCAGAAGACCGCAGGGCTTGTAGCTCTGTATTTTTACTGGACCGGAATTTGTTTTTACAAGACCAGATTCAAAATGAGAAAAGACATGTAAAGACCAGAATCAAAATGCCATTGCAGTTTTAACATATAAACTGTTTTGATGCTTTTGTTGTTGTTGTTTTTTGAGAAGAGAAGATTGATCTCATTTGTCTTATGGGTTACTTACTTATTAAGACTTTGATACTAAACAGAATTGAAAGATATTTATCAGAATCAAAGTCAACATTTGAGAGCATCATTTAAAAAAAAATGAAGATATCGAATTGAAACACACAAGACCGCCAGACTTGTCCAGTCGTGAGTTTACTGGCCTGACAACTAAAATCACTGGCCTCAGGCCTTTGGTCCAGTGTAAGATTTGAGCCCTGCTTTGTGTATTTTGTTTAAGAGTGAAGGTACTTCTAAAACATCAGTGCACTGTTATTTGTTTTGATGGGTTTCAGGTATTTGATAACACGCCTGCCTCCAAGGATGGTACTTTAGCATCAGGGGACGAGATAGTAGGAGTCAACGGCAAATCGGTCAAGGGGAGAACCAAAGTGGAAGTAGCTCGAATGATACAGGCTATCAAGGTAAGGGAAAAGCATCCTTAAAGGGATTGCATACGTTTGGTAATTGGAACCCACTGTTTTTTTTAATCCTATATAGTTGTAGATACATACCATAAAACTAACCTGTGAAAATTTCATTTCAAAAGGTGATCACGTTTTTGAGATATCGCCGACAATCTGGAGCGATTATGTCCACGCAGGAAGATTAATCTGCAATTGGAATACACAATCTCAGAAATGTTTCTGACAGAAATCTTCTCAGATTCAAATTTTGTTTGGATAAAAACTGATATCTTTTTCCATAACCACTTTACTTCAAAGTGAAATGTTTCTCAAAATGCTTTATACTATCAGAAGCTGCTGTACTTCTTACCAAGTAAGTTTTTATTGCCATTAGTTTTTTGAGTAGTTACCAAATGTATACAGACCCTTTAGAAGCATCAGTTCATTTATTTAAGCAAAAACAAATATTTTAAATGTGTATGTCAAACATACACATCTTATTGATCTTAATAATTACTTCAATAGCAGATAATTGCAAAGAGGTCTTCACCAGTCGGAGTCACTCAGGCGAACATGTGGGGGTGTCGTTTTTATAGACTTTAAAAACCAATTAGAGTTCGACTGCTAGCAATTTTCATGTAGTCCGCAAGTAAAACACTTTCAGTATTTTAGTAGTTTGATAAGTCCATTTTCTGGTAAAATTGCTTTAAAAAATGCAATAAAAAAAATGTATCAATGAAGTTAAACAAAACCTTTTTAAAAAAATCAATGAAGTGAAATGAAACCTTTTCGTTTCGATATCATTTCAATACTTTTAATTAAAGACGAAGTTTACTGTTACAATGGAGAGTGAATCAGTATCCGAAATGGTGCACTGTCAAATCATAGTCTGGTTCCTGTCATGGATTCGCTGTCATTGTCGCCACCTTCGGTTGTAGCATTTTGCTGTGTAGCTGTAGGTGGTGGATTACTTATTGCATGGACTGATCGTAGGACGCGTTGCTGTCCATTTAGGGAGGCTTTCAGGCGAAAGGCTTGAACGAAAGCAGCTCGATATTGCCTGTTTGTCAGCCCGTAGATCACAGGATTAACAATGGTGTTGATATACTGAGGCAGGAGCAAAAACCAAGCGCCTCCAGTCTGTAGAAAACCCTCTAAAGGATTGTTAATTTGAGCTGCATCACAGAGCCAGATTATGAAAACGAAAACAGCGTATGGAGCGTGACAAATGAAGAAAACCACACCGTTGACAATCAACATTTTGGCAACTTGGTTGCGGATTCGTAAGGCTTTCTTGTCCATTTCCTTTCTACCATTGATACCCCTGCGTTTGCCGAGTACCTGTATGATGCATGCGTACATGTAAATGTTGCTAAACATTGATAGGATCCAGGGAAGAATGAGGAGGAGTTTGGTGTAGTGATGTACCCATGGGTCTATAGGCTTACAAAAAGTTATAGACGATGGTAGCATTTGGTAGGTAACATCATTGGGCCAACGAACACATTGTGTTTCAAGAATTGCAGCTGCAGGTATTTCCAACATAGCACAGACTAACCCAATCAACCAACAGAACCCAATTATTTTAAGGGTTCGTCGACGACCACGAATTTTAAGATGTTTTATTGGATGGCAGAGGGCGAGATATTTTTCGAAAGACATCATGGTTACCAGTGCAACAGATGTAACATACCCAGTTACTACAGACACATCTAATAGCCAACACTCTGCTGAATGGGTGAATGTTTGTTGATATTTCACGGGAGAACGTATAAATGATGATACGTAGAAACACACAGAACTGACATTAAATAAAAAGTCAGCCCATGCCAAATGTATCAAGTACGTAGTCGTGTCCGATCGCACCTCAGAAACACGGAAAGCTACAAACAGAAAAATGAAGTTAAAGAGTGTACACAGACCCAAAATAATCGGCAGAATAACGGCTATTATGGCTTTATCCGTAGAATTATAAAGCCATTCAGAAACTTTGTCTTCAGTGATGTTCAGTGTATCCTGTATACTGCATTCTGTCGGTTCCATGGTGAAGTTGAAAAAATAACTACAACCCATTCACGATCAAAGGTTGTTCATGTTAAGGGTTTCCTGCTCTGTTCAATAGAAGCTCTGCGTGCATGTAAACCCATGAATGTCTGTCGAGCTTATTTCGCTCCACTGCAAGTGGAAAGTCTCTCCGTCAGTGTTTGCATTTCACTCACGTCCATATTCCGTGTCAAATCCAAATGGATGTGTCAAATTATCCCTCACAAGTGGGACTGCCTGTTATGAGGATAACTGTGTTTCAAAGCTTCTTCTTCTCACGTATGGCTGTCTAACTAAAAATGTTTAAGTCCAGTGAATGCAGCCACTACACTGCGTCCTGTTTGCATTCAGACGGAGTGCCATAACCTCAAGGGGGACACCTCTTTGGGCAGGCAGAAATGATTTGTTCGGACATACCCATAACCAGGTTTGATATTGTCGATCCGAAATGTACAAACTCACTAAGCGTAAATGCGGTATGTCACAGTGTTACATGTACATCTTATATACTTGACGAGGAGGGACAAACGTCCTTCGACTGTGTGCTAATCACTAATTTGTTTGTAGTGGCTGGAGAAAGTGCGTTATGTAATACCTCTTCTTACCGCTCTGGCAGATTGACATTTGTCTGTTTGCCGTTGAGTGGTCATTAGACAAAACACACTTACTATTATACTTCTCAGCGTTTACTAATATCAATGTGAAATGGGCCATTTTGTTAAATCCATTTATTTTAAAGCATCAGTTAATTTCTCAGCAAAAACAAATATTTCAAATGTGTATGTCAAACATACACATCTTATTGATCTTAATAATTACTTTAATAGCAGATAATTGCAGAGAGGTCTTCACCAGTCGGAGTCACTTAGGCGAACATGTGGGGTATCGTTTTTATTGATTTTAAGAACCAATTACAGTTCAAAACACTTTCAGTGTTTTAATAGTTTGATAATTCCGTTTTCAGGTAAAACTGCAGCAAACTTTTGTTCTAATTCTTTCATTACCTGTTATTGTCTGACCGAGTCTAGTCGTGGTTCTAGGAGGAGCTTTCTATTCATCTTGCTCAAAGAGTTACTGACACTAAGCACTCATTATGTCCCGCAATAAGACTACTTAGCCCTGATCATTCGTTTATTTATATATATATATATTTTTAACTTCTTCTCCAAAGTCTGAAGTGATCATCAACTATAACAAGCTGCATGCAGATCCTAAACAGGGCAAGAGTTTGGACATCGTCTTGAAGAAAGCCAAGCATCGTATGGTGGAGAATATGAGCTCTTCTACTGCCGATGCCCTGGGTCTTAGCCGAGCCATCTTGTGCAATGGTAAGGACGAACAAAATAGCTGAAAGTTATTTGAAAATGCTATGATAAGTGCCATGGTTAGTGCAAGGAGAGCAAAAATGTTTACCCATTATGTGAATAACAAACCAATAGACCTTCATCATGCTGCAGTGATTTGTGTCGGGTACCCTGCATACAACGGTGACAGTGGCAGTTCGGAGTCTCACATCGTGAAAGGAACCAGACTATATTTTCCTCCAAGCCTCGGTTTGGTTACTTTGGGTCGAATAGAAGAAAAGCAAAATGGCCGCACCATAATAAAGGTCTATTGCAGCTTGCTTACCAGAGCTCGAAATTGGGGATGGGTGGGGGGGGGGCGTGAGGAGTAATCCACAAGAGTTTGTAGCTCAAAGTTTTTACTGGACCATAATTTTTTTTTTACATAACCAGAATCACAATGACCAATAAATGACAAATAAACTACAAAGTTCAACGAAGTTTAACATTTACACAAAAAATTGTTTTTATTTCAACAAGATACTCAACAGAATTTGAAAGATATTTATCGGACTAAAAGTCAGCATTTTTAACTGATACTACGGTCTTTATCCAAACTGCAAGGCCTCAAATCTACTTAGTTACTTGCTTATGGAAGGGTTGGACTTCCAAGATAGCCTTCCACACAGTTCTGTCTAACATGCAGTTCTTCACGTCCTGTCCAATTAAGCCTGTATCTTCTGATAGGAGTTTGATTTAATCCTTTTTAGGGGGGACCTCTAGCTTTCTTTCCATGTTTGGGCCGCCATAGAAACTGCTTTGTCTTCCCTCCGAGCACACTGACCATGCAATGGATTCTTAACTTCTGATATTATCCCTTCCTTACTCAGTCATAGGGCTCGAATTTGTACACTGGACCACAGGCCCAAGGCGAGTGGTTTTAGCATCGGGCCAGTAAACTTCTGACCGGACAGGTCCGGTGGTCTTGTGTTTTCAATTGAATATCAATACCTAAATGTGAAATATCTTTGATAAAAAAATAAGTAAAAATTGTGTTCAAATGTTGACTTTGTCTAGTCTGATAAATATCTTTTAATTCTATTGAGTATTGAAGTATACACACTCTAAACAAGATAAATCTTCTCTAAGTGCTTGTCCAAATAAAAACAGTCTACTTGTTGAACTGTGTAGAAAGCTTCTTTCTCACTTATATTCTGGCTTGTAACATAAATTCTGGTCCGGTAAACAATTTGAGCTACAAGTCCTGCGGTATTGTGGAATTTAATTCCAAATTTGAGTCCTAAGTCAGTAGATTGGTATTCCTCTAACTTGTTGCAGACGTGTTGATAAAGAAGATGGACGAACTCCAAGGAACAGCAGTGATGTACAAAGGTCTTATGGAACATGCTAAGAAGATGCTCAAGATGTTCTATGAGCTCTCTCAGACACACAAAGGTCAGTTGGGTTTCCTTTTCAAATTGATAAAATATTTGTTAGAGATAAACAAAGTTAGTAAAAGCAAGCCTGCACATTTAAATAATGTTTTAAAGTTGAAGGTATTACACAGGATTGGTAGAGCTGAACAAGTAGTTGCAAGACAGTGTTCATGTTTTGTGTGATCAACCATACACATGAAATAACAAACCTGTGAAAATTTGGGCTTCTATCTGTTATGTGAGTCAGGAGAAAATAGTGACAAACCATGCACAATTTTCAGCGCGAAACACATTTTTCTTAATTTTGGTTTAACAACCGAAATCAGCTGTTTTTAGATACATTTTTTCTAGTATGAACTTCATAATCAGTAAGCTTTAAGAATAAAATTAAACAATGTTTTTTATTCTCGCCAATCATACCTTTAAAAAAACCAAACATGTACATAAGTTTTTCTTGAATATGAACTCGTTGTAGGGGGGAATATTTCACCGAAAAAATGGTTCTAGTATGAACTTCATAATTAGTAAGATTTCAGACTAAAATTAAACAATGTTTTTTCTCCTCACCAATTTTGTATAATACATTTAATAAAACCAAACATGTACATAAGTTACAAATAAATAAATGTTGGGAAATCCAATGGAATGAACAAGGCATGTCCTGCACAAATTAGGTAGAGTAAGATAAATTACTCAACCTAAAGTTAGTTAAAATTTGCACAGTCAGTTTCCATTGTGGTTTTTTACTTGATATTTGAAATAAAAAGTCGCATCCCCGTAAGGTGATCCCCCTGCTGCCGCTTCCCATACCACAGTTACAGGTTGTATGGCTTCTGACTGGCACCCCTGAACAAAGATATTGGTAAAATAGGGAGACCGCCAAAACTAGGGCTAGTTGGCTTAGTTGGGAGAGCGCCGGCACGTTAATCTGCAGGTTCAAGTCCCGCAAGTCCTTTGTTCAACCCAAAATTATTATAAGTTAGCATTATGACTTGTACAGAAACCAGAATAAAAGAGTTTTCCATCTTGCGATAGGTCTCTTGAAAACTAGAGTTTTAAAACGCATGTACTCTTTCAAAAAACAAGCAGTGGTGAGCTATATTTTGAACTTTAAGTTATCCTCATGTGTTTGTGTTTTCGCTTCTAGCCTTCGGGGAAGTCTTTTCTGTTATCGGAGCTAGAGAACCTCAGCCAAAGGCTAGCGAGGCATTTACAGTGTTTGCTGAAGCCCACCGGAATATGGAGAAGTTTGGCATTCGTCTGCTGAGAACAGTCAAACCAGTGAGTCTGAAGATTGTAGAGAAGGTGTCCAGTTTATAGAGCTCTGCTTAACTAAACACAAATTTGCCTCGCAAAGAAAAAACGTTACCAGCCAAAACACATGGCAGTATATAATTGTTTGTGACTGGTTCCCTGCATAGTTATTACATATTGCTAAGCAATATTTTCAACTCGGCATGTCTATAAAATTAGCTCTTGTTATGCTGAAATTGTTGCTTTGCAGATGAACGTATATGATAGATGTTAAATTTGCATTGGGGATAAAGAATATTATTTGGTTTTACCCATACACTGATGTGTGTAAAGCATTGTATACTCGGTACTCTCCGGAGTCCTGACTGGCTCTGGCTCAATTTTTAAAAGTGAGATTCTGTATATATTTATTGGCTCTTTCCTTTGACAACAAATTTGTAAAACGATATCTTTTTGAGGGTAAATAAGACACTATATTTTGGTGATAGTGAATGGAAAAGCAGCAGTCAGATTTCGTGGACATTCTTTGAGGCTGGTCCCTGAAACCAACTTACCAGGTTTTCTTTTAAACAGCTCAGGGTAAAATTGTTTCTTATGTTCTGGAATAATATTGAACTGATATAATTATTTCATCAGCTTGTGCGTAAAGTGCTTGCCTCTCACCACTGTGGCCCTGGTTCGATTCGGCAAAGGCCACGGTTTTAGCCAGGATTTGGTAAAAGGGTGTCCAAGTTTGCTGGAAATTACAAAATTGGGTGTCCAAATTATTCACTTACAATTTACATAATTTACATGTAAATGATTGATAAAACAGGGTGTCTGAATTTAAAACAGGGTGTCCAAGAGACACCCAGAGACTCCTTTTTGGCAAAGGCCATATGTGAGTAGAGTTGTGCGATGGTTCTCTCCTATACCGCAAGGGTTTTTCTCCAGGCCCTCCAGTTTTCCTCCCTCCCGGAAAAATCGAACAGTGCGATCTCAGGCTGTGCTCTGTGGTCATATATGGATCGATGTGGCTAGCTGCCCAAGGCACCCTTGCATGCCTGTGGCTCGACCACGTTGTAACCACATCCTTCACAATTTAGCTTCTCAGCTGTGAGTAAGGATGATTACCTCCCAAATTATCATTATTGTTATTATTTTTACAAGGGGGAACAAATCTACTGAGTAGAAATGAGAAACTATAAGTAGTATTATTCTAAAACATTAATTTCACAAATTGGTAGAGAAAACAGAGCATATATGTGTTTTCGTCCATGATTGCTTGATCATGTTTGTATAGTCAAGCCTCATATTACCGTGGGTCTCCTAATACCGTGGTAGCAGAAAATTCACCTTTTTCGTTGTCAAAACGTTATCTATAGACGACTTTCATATGGTGAATCGATAGCCAAGAACCCTTTACCAATCTGGTAAAAAACACAAAAAATGAACTGTTGCGGAAATAATTTAAATTGAAAAAAAATTGAAAAAAACGCTATTTTCCCGACTGGACGAATTTTCGCTGACCATGTCTGTCAAAAGTGCCATTATATCATTAACATTTTTACCTTAAATGTTGTTCTGTGCATTGAAATATCAGTGCCCAGATCCTGTTCCACGGTAAAAAAAAAATTGACATCGAAAGTATGTGTTTTCACCTCAAAAACGTAAACCAATGTCTGGCACCCGAATAAGGACAGGAAACCAAAAACGCTAAAAAATTCAGCATCTTTGCAAAGGGCGCCCTCAATATGTAAGTTAAACACACAAAGTAAAAAACTCGCTCAAATTACAGATATGCTTGCACAAGTACAATACTTGTAGCAGGCGAATGCACGCAATTTCCGAACTTGCGCAGTTATGTTTTAACTTGCGCGGATTACTACTTTGCGCTTGAAATCTACGTCATCGGATTGTTCCATAATTGAGCGCAGGGGGGTGACTAAGGAAATTGTCGGTACTCGGTAATTAAAATGCCTAAAAGACAAAATTTGTCCATCTGCTGGGAAGTTTAACATTGTAATCCCAGTATTAGGTAAATACTTCAATATTATCTTTGGATTTAGCTCCTTCAATGTAGAGAAAGTTCATTTAAAAAAATTATTTCTGATTACCACGATAATAGGAGGCTCACCTCCAGAATCACTCCGGGCGCATGCACACTTTCAGAGACTTCGTGCACGAATTTAATCAGACAAACGATGTATTTTTTTATGTCAAAGTGGAAAGTAATACTTCAACAATTGTAATAACTTGACACTTTTTATAGATTGTTTATTTTTATTTTTTCTAATCGAAAAACGTCCTAACCCCCACGGTAATAGGGTAATAGGGTAACCCATCCTACTAGGTTGGATAACCATGCACATATTATGTCAATGACATTATCATTAGGCCTATGACAAGTCAGTGTTACGTTAGTGGGCAAAGATTGCAAATTAATTTCCCATTGAGAAGGCATGTAGGCCTAGTGTTCCATATGTTCCATTTCTTTGTTATGTGTTTTTTTCTTTTTTTCTGTTGCCTTTTTTTTTTCTTTTTTGCGTAGCATCAATTTGTAGCATGAGCCTTATTATATCCAAACCAACTATAAATCTGTTGAATCTATAACTGGATAAAATTGTATTATTTATTTATGAATTTATTTCGTTTTAATTTATTGATTGACTGATTGCTATTATTATATTAGGGTTTTCAGTACTTCTAGAAACTATAACTATATAAGGCTCCCCCGTGAGCCTTATAGGGGTCTAATATTTTGGCCCTCCTTAACGCTATACGTTTTTGAAATCATCGTTGATAGGTGAAAGTTTTACGATCGTTCGCCATCAATAACTGAAGTTTCCTTTGTACTCTCCACCAAAAACTTTCCCCACACACTTAATATACATTCATAATGCTTGTATGGCCTTTTTTTAAAGTTACGTTCAAAAATTTCTTCTAAAAAGGCAATTTTCTACTCGGTACTCACGGTTGTTTTGCTCTTCATCGCGGCACTCACGCGGCATTCACGCATTGTGCAAAAATTAAGACAGCGCGGTGTATGTGGAGCCTTCTGCCTGGCGCACACCGCGCTGTCTTTAGACCCCTATAAGGCTCACGGGGGAGTTTCTAGAAGTAGGTTTTCAGGTGAAAATTTTGTTTAAAGGCATCGTACACATTGGTAATTATCAAAGACCAGTGTTCTCATTTGGTGTATCCCAACATCTAGCCCACCTTGTTGAGCTGTAATGGCTCTCTTTTAACATCGGTCTTATAACACTTACCATTACAGCCCATCATCCATACATGTATTAAACGCATAGTTTAAAAGTACGAGCAAGTCGTACCTCTTTGATCGCAAATTTCTCCCACTTATAAACATCACATACTACTCCAACCTACCTCACTTTGTTCCTTACATCTGGCAAATTTTTGTGACATATTCCAGGGCTCACCAAATAATGCCTTTGTCCAGATGTGATGATTTGAAAATGGCAAAACAAAATTGTGGAGAGACCTCCATGTTTACTCACACATGTACATTAACATTTATTTCAAAATGATGCATTTAGGTTTTTAATACAAACTTATAGGGCATGTATTAAGCTTCAAAATGGCAGAAAAAACAGCTCTCTAGGTGCTATACTCTTTGAGATATGGACGTTTTAATTTAAAGGTATCACTAATTAGCTATAAGTTTGTTAGCCTGTATCTCACTAATTAAGAGGCCTACATGCTGTTTCTCGTGAGTCCCAATCGATCCCTACAATTTGAAACAAATCTGAAAGGTCAAGGGAAATTCTTGGTTGATTTGACATTGACTGACCCCTGTTATTTCATTCCTTTTCCTTCACAACAGATAAATCCATTAGCGATGAAACAGGGACCTGAGATGTTCTTTAGAGGGCACCCCTCTGAAATCATCATGGAGCTGCATCACCCTCTGCAGGATATCTGAATCAACTGACCCTCTGCCCAAGAGTCAACTGACCCTCCGCCCAAGATCAACTGACACTCCGCCCAAGAGTCAACTGACCCTCTGCCCAAGAGTCAACTGACCCTCTGCCCAAGAGTCAACTGACCCTCTGCCCAAGAGTCAACTGACCCTCTGCCCAAGAGTCAACTGACCCTCTGCCCAAGAGTCAACTGACCCTCTGCCCAAGAGTCAACTGACCCTCTGCCCAAGAGTCAACTGACCCTCTGCCCAAGAGTCAACTGACACTCCGCCCAAGCCCCAAGCATGAACATTGGCAATCTCAAGGAACCAAAGGTATGATAAACACAATTGTTTCCCCTTCCCATTCAAACATCAGGCATCCCGCCTCGCTGCGCAGCGACCGCCTCACTCAATTTTTTGTATATCACCACCTTGCTGTGAAAGTTTGCTGTTAAAGGGATAGCCAAAAATTCATTTTGTGTCATTTGAGAGCTATTTCCTTGATTTGCCCTCGACTTTTTCAGTGACCGGCCAGCTAGACCAGTTATACTGTAGCTTGTCATTTAAATTATGCACATGACCAGGCTTCGAATTAGAAAAAAAAACCTACATGCACCAGTGCATGCAGATCAAAAAGTTACATGCACCATTTAGTTTCAGTGAAATAGTTGTTGGGATCGGGTCCGCCGGACACGGGGCTATCACCACCGGCAGGACCACCGGGATCGGTGTCGCCGAGACCAGGGCCGGGCTGACATGGAGCAGACTGATCCCGTTGAGTACTAGAAGTACTAGCTTCACCTTCAGCGGTCTGCTTCCCTTTTTTCCCATAAAAACAAGAGTGAAGTTTGCTTCTGTTCGGCATGGTTGACAGCTGATAAATACACGTACACAGGACAAACATTCACAAACGTGCGAGTGCGAGATGTCAACATTCAGGCAAACGAACGACCGTACCGTTACATAACACACAAACACATCGCTGCACACACGCGTTGTATAGGGCCCATAGGGGCTAGTCTTATTGCGTCAATTACCGCAACCCCAGGGATTAGTCTTTCCTCAAGGAGGGAAGTGGAATGAGCTAGATTTTGTACGTGCGTTGCATACATTGGGAATAAGACAGTGAGTTCAGTGCGGTTATGACCAAGACTACCATACTATTACTGTTTGTGCGCGCTAATACTGCCTGCCTGTCACGCAATCTATCGAATCGAGCATGGTGGTGACATCGGTCGATCGCGCAAACATTGTTCAATTGCGCAGGGCCAATTTTGTGAAATCTATTAATCGCGCAGGGCAGTCTTACTGCACGATCAACAATCATGTTGGGTAAGTTGCGCGATCGGTTGATCGTGCAGCAATGGGTACGCAATCTACATACAGATCGCGCAAAGGTTTGGAAATAGAAATGGAAATGAAAAGACTCGGTACACATGTGCGGCAATAAATTCTTGTCAATTTTATTTGAAATAACTTGAGGAAAATCAATGGAGTTTCGGTAAGGTAAATTGAAAATGTTTCTCATTTAGTTCACAATCACAATCACATGCATTACAAAAAAAAAAAACACTCATAAAATCCACATGCACGGCATGCATGTAATTTATTGGAGCTGCGTGCACATCGGAAAACTTATATGCACTGGTGCACGCGTGCACCCGGGTAATTCGAAGCCTGCACATGACGTCATTTGAGTAGGGCGCCCTCGGCTAGAGGTCAAAAGGGGGATGCTCATCGGCTGAGTCCGCAATAGCTGTTTGTAAATAGACCAATGTGCGTTTTCCATTGTTTCATCATTGTTTTACCTCTAAGACGGAGGCATGATGACGTTGATGCATAAGGTCCATAGTTTGCCAGCTTTTTCACTGCTCGTTTGTATGGTACTTGAGTTTAAACCATACAAACAATCATAACAGTTGGTGGTTTATAGCTTTTGGAAGCAACAAACTAGCCAACAGGACCAGTTGGACAGAATGTAATTGGCTTGTCCTCAGCGTATATAGCTGGCATTTTGCCAACGGACCACTTTTATGAGGAGAACGCTGTCTATGTATTGAATTGGTTGTGTTGATGGAATACTTGCGCATTGCGTACATTTTTTGCTTCAATCATCAGTTTGAGTGTTTGCCACCTAGCTTAGTTTATCAGCCAGGAAAAATATGGGCGTATGGGGACTCTTTGGTTAAGTAGGGCAGAAGGGGTTGATATATGCACTAAATTTTACACAGATTAATAACTATTTTTTATATAGCGCATTTCACAATAACGTCTCAATGCACTTTACATTAGTGCACTGGTCATTGGGCCTATAACATTCCTGTAATCTTTCTCAGCTCCCTGGGGAGTATACAGCCCGAGCTGCCGTGGCGCTCTGAAGGCTTTTCGAACACAATATCAAGCTCTACCCTTGCAGGTACCCATTTATACCCCTGGATGAAGAGAAGCAATTATAGTGAAGTATCTTGCTCAAGGATACAAGTGTCATGACCGGGATTTGACCCAACACCCCGATGACTTAACCATTGGAACTTCAATTCGATGCTCTAAACCGCTCGGCCACAAGACACCCCGATAAAAACATAAATACATGTATACCAATTTCTAATACCGGATATAAAGTATTTTTATCTTTTTCTGTCCATTTTTTGCTTTCTCTGTCCAATGTATTTTATTTTTGTCTTGCTGTGCCCTAATTTTCCCTTACTGTTTTTTCCTGAATGTTAGAGGGCATGTTTCCCCCCCAAGCCCCCACTAATAATACATACAAATTATGATCAACACTTGCACACAAAGTGCCTAAGAATGATTACAGCTGTACAACAGAACTGCCCACATTTGCATCTTTGTTTCAGGGAGATTTTGTACAACAATCAGGGAGATATATTTAGAATTACATTCAACATAACAGGGAACAAGTTTCCATAATCAGGGAGATCTTCAAATTTGTTCATCAGAACATGGATATACTGGTTTATACTTTCAGGGAGCTTTCTGCAGAATCGGGGAGAGTTGGCAGCTCTGCTGTACAATTGTGTGGCAAAGATATACTGTGTAAGCATGTATTTATTGTTCTCATATTTCTTTTCTGACAAAACAGAATCCTGAGATGATGCTTAGAGGAACTCAGGGAGCTGATGGGTCATCCTTTGCTAGTGAACCCCTTGGAGAAGTGAACCCTCAGAGTCGACCAACCCTGTTGCTCAAGCCTTCTTGAGAGTCACCCCCACTTGCAGACAGAAACCTAAACTGCACCTTGAGGACTAGACTCCAAGGAATCTGAATACAATCAAAGGTATGATGAACTCCATTTTAAACACAACCTTGAAAGGTTCCCCTTATTTTAGATGAGGTATCAGGGTTCTCCCCATGCACAAGCTAGCGTATCCAGGGTGCGAAATTAAGAAAATTTGCTGGTTGCCCCAGGGCAACCACAACTAAAAATCAGGTTGCCCGAAAGAAATTTTGGTTGCCCGAATATAATAATGCTTTGCGCATTGCATGCTCTTTATTATATTTATAGGGTAAAGATTTAAAAATGGCTATCGAAACGGACATCGAAACGGACATCGCCGATCGTGAGTGGGTCTCATCGCCGTGATTTGAAGTAATTTTTGCTGATTTCGATACATGTTCTTCATCATCCGTTAATCCGGCATCGGTATTGCCCCTTACGGATGTTTTACCCAACGTAAAACCAAACTTCAGAAGGCTCATTGTGATTGTCACGTCATGAAACCTTGTCAAGTTTGACACATAAACACGTGAATTAAATAGCAGCGAGTAATATTCATTGCGCGCGCTCACACCATGTTCGCTAGCTGTCCCCACGCTCGTTATAATATGTGCAGCATAACGACTGCGTGGCACCATTGAATCATGGAAAGCGCAATTCATGGAAAGCGTGTGTGCGCGCAGTCTACATCTATTTTGTTACTTGTGAACGTTCTGTTCCAACTATAGAATCGACCTAACTATAGTTGGGCCCCGGCCAACTGTGTTTTGGATCGGGCCTGTGCCCAACTATTTATAGTTAGGCCGGGCCGGTTCTAGTTGGGATGGAACATGACCACGTCGCGTCGAGTCCGAGATCCGAATAATACAACGTACGGTACATCGTGCACACATTATCCGTACCATGCCGCTACACAGTGCCTTCGCGCTGTGTGTGTGCATCGCGTACGTGCGCTGACGCTGGAAAGTTCGCACATGACGGTGTGATTTAAAAAAATAAATAATAATTGTGAAATGCTTCCGGTGAAGTACAACATCGTAACTATTTTTCATGAAGCTTTATGTGGAAAATTCAAACGATCTTTGGAGCTGGCACAATAATAACCAGGGTAGCCCTAAATTCTTATTTTTTTTAAAGGTTGCCTGACGGGCAACAACGGTTTGATCACGGGTTGCCCGAGTGATTTTTTGGTTGCCCCGGGCAACCGGGCAACCGTTAATTTCGCACCCTGGTATCAGGCCGATACGCGCAAATTGCTTGCCGATATTCGCAAATTGCCGTTGATATACACACACACAAAATGTGGTGTTTTTCGTTTGTTTGTTGTTGGGTTTTTTTTTGGGGGGGGCACCATTTAGAATGTCCTAGATTAGGGCTTTAAAGGACAGTTAGGGCTTTTAGAACAAATAATAAACACCAAGTAAAAAACACTCCGAGGACCTCATTTCAATTCAGCATGCTTAGGCCAAACTGCTGTTCTAAGACTTGGGTGTGATCCTTGGTTAAATGGCAGTATCAGGTTGTAACTTGTGAACTGCCGCCTCCAAACTAAGAGATATTGCCAAAATAGGGATACCGCAAACATTATGGGGCTAAATGGCTCAGTTGGTTGAGCACTGACTCGATAATCCAGAGGTCGCAGGTCCAAATCTCTTTCCAGTCAATTTCCAAAACTGTTTATTAACCTTTATAGGTATATTTGTTTTATAGCTCAATGTTTTAACTGTTTTTCTATTTAAATTTACACACAGACAAAACTTTATGTTTTTGTTTGTTTGACCTCCACAATGCACAGATAGTGCTTCTTTGTGTCAGTACCTTTTTAAAAAACTAAAAAAAAAAGCCACAGAAGTGCCCCCTATAAGAAAATCAGTCTTTTCCCTTAACAATGGTCCTCTGGCAAAATTTGCCAGTTATAGCACCTTCGGGACCATTCCTATTCATTCCAAGGGGTGCCATGGTCACTGGTCATGGTGGTCTGGCTTGCTAGGTCAGTGTTAAAAAGGATTCATATGAAATATGGACACATGAAAAAGCGGAGTAACTTGGAAATGACAAGCTAACTGGTCCTGCTGGAAATGTTTAGGCCAAACTCTGAAAATAGTACATCTTAACTAAACCCCTAAACTTAGATTGGTCTTACACTGCTGCTGGCAAGGATGTTGTTTTTTTACCTAGACTTAAACTATAAACAACGTGAAACTTTATGTTTTCTTGCAAAGAACAACCAATCTTACATTTAACATCTATGAAAATATTTGCAGGCATTACTATGACACCCAAATTCCTTAAATTTATTTTTTTATTCAACTTTCAAATCAGGTTTTCTTTAAATGTTAGAGCCATCGTTACTTTTGAATGATGACTGTAACATTCAATCTGATCCCCACTGCCAGCATGTCCAGCAAGTTTACAAATTGAAACCTTTCCTCAACCTTAGCCTTTACCCCCAAAATTTGCCTACATTTTTAGTGAATGATTTCCCATGCATAGCAAAATGCTACACAAAATGTATCAGTTGCTACTCAAAAATCATCATTTGCTACTGAATAGCATCAGTGTGTACAAAACATGTTCAGTCCAAATATTTTACTACACAAATTGCTTAATTTAAGATCATTCCCTAATTGATATGCTACACAATTATTACTAGTTATTATTATGCTCCCATCTTCACTTAGTTTCATTTGATAGAAAATAAAGGTTGTCAGTTGGATTGAGCCGACGCCAGATTTTGGTTGTCCTGGGCATTGGGCGATAGGATTTGTCAACCCCTGGGTTTAAATGTGTGTATTTTGTTATTCCATGGAGAGACCTCCATGTTTACTCACACATGTACATTAACATTTATTTCAAAATGATGCATTTAGGTTTTTAATACAAACTTATAGGGCATGTATTAAGCTTCAAAATGGCAGAAAAAACAGCTCTCTAGGTGCTATACTCTTTGAGATATGGACGTTTTAATTTAAAGGTATCACTAATTAGCTATAAGTTTGTTAGCGTGTATCTCACTTATTAAGAGGCCTACATGCTGTTTCTCGTGAGTCCCAATCGATCCCTACAATTTGAAACAAATCTGAAAGGTCAAGGGAAAATCTTCGTTGATTTGACATTGACTGACCCCTGTTATTTCATTCCTTTTCCTTCACAACAGATAAATCCATTAGCGATGAAACAGGGACCTGAGATGTTCTTTAGAGGGCACCCCTCTGAAATCATCATGGAGCTGCATCACCCTCTGCAGGATATCTGAATCAACTGACCCTCTGCCCAAGAGTCAACTGACCCTCCGCCCAAGATCAACTGACACTCCGCCCAAGAGTCAACTGACACTCCGCCCAAGAGTCAACTGACACTCCGCCCAAGAGTCAACTGACCCTCTGCCCAAGAGTCAACTGACCCTCTGCCCAAGAGTCAACTGACCCTCTGCCCAAGAGTCAACTGACCCTCTGCCCAAGAGTCAACTGACCCTCTGCCCAAGAGTCAACTGACACTCCGCCCAAACCCCAAGCATGAACATTGGCAATCTCAAGGAACCAAAGGTATGATAAACACAATTGTTTCCCCTTCCCATTCAAACATCAGGCATCCCGCCTCGCTGCGCAGCGACCGCCTCACTCAATTTTTTTTATATCACCACCTTGCTGTGAAAGTTTGCTGTTAACGGGATAACAAAAAATTCATTTTGTGTCATTTGAGAGCTATTTCCTTGATTTGCCCTCGACTTTTTCAGTGACCGGCCAGCTAGACCAGTTATACTGTAGCTTGTCATTTAAATTATGCACATGACGTCATTTGAGTAGGGCGCCCTCGGCTAGAGGTCAAAAGGGGGATGCTCATCGGCTGAGTCCGCAATAGCTGTTTGTAAATAGACCAATGTGCGTTTTCCATTGTTTCATCATTGTTTTACCTCTAAGACGGAGGCATGATGACGTTGATGCATAAGGTCCATAGTTTGCCAGCTTTTTCACTGCTCGTTTGTATGGTACTTGAGTTTAAACCATACAAACAATCATAACAGTTGGTGGTTTATAGCTTTTGGAAGCAACAAACTAGCCAACAGGACCAGTTGGACAGAATGTAATTGGCTTGTCCTCAGCGTATATAGCTGGCATTTTGCCAACGGACCACTGTTATGAGGAGAACGCTGTCTATGTATTGAATTGGTTGTGTTGATGGAATACTTGCGCATTGCGTACATTTTTTGCTTCAATCATCAGTTTGAGTGTTTGCCACCTAGCTTAGTTTATCAGCCAGGAAAAATATGGGCGTATGGGGACTCTTTGGTTAAGTAGGGCAGAAGGGGTTGATATATGCACAAAATTTTACACAGATTAATAACTATTTCTTATATAGCGCATTTCACAATAACGTCTCAATGCACTTTACATTAGTGCCCTGGTCATTGGGCCTATAACATTCCTGTAATCTTTCTCAGCTCCCTGGGGAGTATACAGCCCGAGCTGCCGTGGCGCTCTGAAGGCTTTTCGAACACAATATCAAGCTCTACCCTTGCAGGTACCCATTTATACCCCTGGGTGAAGAGAAGCAATTATAGTGAAGTATCTTGCTCAAGGATACAAGTGTCATGACCGGGATTTGACCCAACACCCCGATGACTTAACCATTGGAACTTGAATTCGATGCTCTAAACCGCTCGGCCACAAGACACCCCGATAAAAACATACATATACCAATTTCTAATACCGGATATAAAGTATTTTTTGCTTTCTCTGTCCAATGTATTTTATTTTTGTTTGCTGTGCCCTAATTTTCCCTTACTGTTTTTCCTGAATGTTAGAGGGCATGTTTCCCCCCCCCCCCAAGCCCCCACTAATAATACATACAAATTATGATCAACACTTGCACACAAAGTGCCTAAGAATGGTTACAGCTGTACAACAGAACTGCCCACATTTGCATCTTTGTTTCAGGGAGATTTTGTACAACAATCAGGGAGATATATTTAGAATTACATTCAACATAACAGGGAACAAGTTTCCATAATCAGGGAGATCTTCAAATTTGTTCATCAGAACATGGATATACTGGTTTATACTTTCAGGGAGCTTTCTGCAGAATCGGGGAGAGTTGGCAGCTCTGCTGTACAATTGTGTGGCAAAGATATACTGTGTAAGCATGTATTTATTGTTCTCATATTTCTTTTCTGACAAAACAGAATCCTGAGATGATGCTTAGAGGAACTCAGGGAGCTGATGGGTCATCCTTTGCTAGTGAACCCCTTGGAGAAGTGAACTCTCAGAGTCGACCAACCCTCTTGCTCAAGCCTTCTTGAGAGTCACCCCCACTTGCAGACAGAAACCTAAACTACACCTTGAGGACTAGACTCCAAGGAATCTGAATACAATCAAAGGTATGATGAACTCCATTTTAAACACAACCTTGAAAGGTTCCCCTTATTTTATCAGGGTTCTCCCCATGCACAAGCTAGCGTATCAGTCCGATCAAGCAAATTGCTTGCCGATATTCGCAAATTGCCGTTGTTACACGCACGCACAAAATGTGGTGTTTTTCGTTTGTTTGTTGTTGTGGGTTTTTTTTTTGAGGGGGGCACCATTTAGAATGTCCTAGATTAGGGCTTTAAAGGACAGTTAGGGCTTTTAGAGCAAATAATAAACACCAAGTAAAAAACACTCCGAGGACCTCATTTCAATTCAGCATGCTTAGGCCAAACTTACAAAAATTGGGTCCAGAATACCCCCACAGGTTTGAAAAAACTTTGGGAGAATCATGTAAGCTATATTTGAAGACAAAGACTATTTCCTTGATTTGCCCTCGACTTTTTCAGTGACCGGCCAGCTAGACCAGTTATACTGTAGCTTGTCATTTAAATTATGCACATGACGTCATTTGAGTAGGGCGCCCTCGGCTAGAGGTCAAAAGGGGGATGCTCATCGGCTGAGTCCGCAATTGCTGTGTGTAAATAGACCAATGTGCGTTTTCCATTGTTTCATCATCGTTTTACCTCTAAGACGGAGGCATGATGACATTGATGCATAAGGTCCATAGTTCGCCAGCTTTTTCACTGCTTCGTTTGTATGGTACTTGAGTTTAAACCATACAAACAATCGTAACAGATAGTGGTTTATAGCTTGTGGAAGCAATAAACTAGCCAACAGGACCAGTTGGACAAAATGTAATTGACTTGTCCTCAGTGTATATAGCTGGCATTTTGCCAACGAACCACTGCAGGGGTTGCCCTTAACTTTATTTTAACTATCCAGCAGGACCAGTTGGCTTAATTTTTAACTGGTCCGCAAAGGTTTTTGACTGGTTCGTCAGTTTTTTTAATAACATTTTTCATGCTGATATGATTGAAACAATGTCCTGATTTTCGATCATCGCTATTTCAATTCAATGAATTGCAACGTCAAGTTAACTATACATTGATAGCCATACTTTATTATGTTAAGACAGTTATTGTGTTCGTTAGGAGTACGTTTACTTGTTGATGGCGTAACAATTTGTTGTCATTATTAAATGAAAAATAATATTAATAACTTAATTTAACACAGGTGAGATTTTTCAGAAGCAAATTGGAAATGATCTTTGGATAGTTTCAGTATCCAAAGACAGCAAGTCAAAGTATTTCCATGGGACAAGTACTTTTTTATGAAAGAAAATGCTTGTGGTTAATTAAAAACAAATAACTTTAAAACCGACTTGATAAAAAAACCCATGAAATTGTAATTGATGTTTTTCATTAATCTACGGTACCGAAGAAGGAGGGTTAGTGTTACGGCACGCATGACAGCTGTAGACAATAGCAGTCCTTCAATCAGCCCGAAAAATAAACCCCCCAAAACTTTAAAACAAAATCAAGAAGAGAAAATCTTACATTATACCATAAAATACTCTTTTTGTTCATCCAGAGTATCCTAAACTGGTCATTTTTTGTAAAATGAAGCCTACAGACGTTCTGTAGTTTTTTGTAAAACAACCTAAAATTTCCACGGAACTGTGCTCCCCGTTGACCATGCTGTCGACAGAATTTGCGTGCATACCAGCAACAGCAATGCTGTGGCAACAGCTTGCGCGCACCAGGGATGATCCCGAGCATGCGCAGAAACATCGAGTCTTCGGTCAAGGCGTTTGTAACTTGGTTTTGTATGTTATCGCGTAATTTCACCAATAGAGGGCGTTTACTCTCGCGCTATCGAATTGTTCTAAAACGCCCTCTAGTGTTCAATGTTTTTTATAACATTTATTGTCGCACGCAAAGTAATGAAATAAAAGACTACAAGCCTGTTAATGGTGTGTCCCACGATCGTGCGTTGTGTACATCGTGATCGTTATGTGTTGAGCGTTTCGCGGCACTTAAATTTTTGACTGGCCAGCCGGACCACTTGGCAAGGTGTTTCAGCTGGTCCGCCGCCGTTTCAACTGGCATTTGGCCAGCGGACCACCACTAAGGTCGAACCCTGCACTGTTTTGAGGAGAACGCTGTCTATGTATTGAATTGGTTGTGTTGATGGAATACTTGCCCATTGCGTACATTTTTTGCTTCAATCATCAGTTTGAGTGTTTGCCACCTAGCTTAGTTTATCAGCCAGGAAAAATATGGGCGTATGGGGACTCTTTGGTTAAGTAGGGCAGAAGGGGTTGATATATGCACAAAATTTTACACAGATTAATAACTATTTCTTATATAGCGCATTTCACAATAACGTCTCAATGCACTTTACATTAGTACCCTGGTCATTGGGCCAATAACATTCCTGTAATCTTTCTCAGCTCCCTGGGGAGTATACAGCCCGAGCTGCCGTGGCGCTCTGAAGGCTTTTCGAACACAATATCAAGCTCTACCCTTGCAGGTACCCATTTATACCCCTGGGTGAAGAGAAGCAATTATAGTGAAGTATCTTGCTCAAGGATACAAGTGTCATGACCGGGATTTGACCCAACACCCCGATGACTTAACCATTGGAACTTGAATTCGATGCTCTAAACCGCTCGGCCACAAGACACCCCGATAAAAACATAAATATACCAATTTCTAATACCGGATATAAAGTATTTTTATCTTTTTCTGTCCATTTTTTGCTTTCTCTGTCCAATGTATTTTATTTTTGTCTTGCTGTGCCCTAATTTTCCCTTACTGTTTTTTCCTGAATGTTAGAGGGCATGTTTCCCCCCCAAGCCCCCACTAATAATACATACAAATTATGATCAACACTTGCACACAAAGTGCCTAAGAATGATTACAGCTGTACAACAGAACTGCCCACATTTGCATCTTTGTTTCAGGGAGATTTTGTACAACAATCAGGGAGATATATTTAGAATTACATTCAACATAACAGGGAACAAGTTTCCATAATCAGGGAGATCTTCAAATTTGTTCATCAGAACATGGATATACTGGTTTATACTTTCAGGGAGCTTTCTGCAGAATCGGGGAGAGTTGGCAGCTCTGCTGTACAATTGTGTGGCAAAGATATACTGTGTAAGCATGTATTTATTGTTCTCATATTTCTTTTCTGACAAAACAGAATCCTGAGATGATGCTTAGAGGAACTCAGGGAGCTGATGGGTCATCCTTTGCTAGTGAACCCCTTGGAGAAGTGAACCCTCAGAGTCGACCAACCCTCTTGCTCAAGCCTTCTTGAGAGTCACCCCCACTTGCAGACAGAAACCTAAACTACACCTTGAGGACTAGACTCCAAGGAATCTGAATACAATCAAAGGTATGATGAACTCCATTTTAAACACAACCTTGAAAGGTTCCCCTTATTTTAGATGAGGTATCAGGGTTCTCCCCATGCACAAGCTAGCGTATCAGGCCGATACACGCAAGTTGCTTGCCGATATTCGCAAATTGCCGTTGATACACACACACAAAATGTGGTGTTTTTCGTTTGTTTGTTGTTGGTTTTTTTTTGGGGGGGGCACCATTTAGAATGTCCTAGATTAGGGCTTTAAAGGACAGTTAGGGCTTTTAGAGCAAATAATAAACACAGGCGTCGAAATAACTCGGCGCTATTAGCCCTTGGTCCCCAATAAAAGCCCCTCGACCCTCTATTTCTACAACGCTTCCGGCGCTTAAAAAAAACCTTGGTCCCATTCTTACACCCACACGGTTTGACAAGAAAAATTGTTTGACAAGTCTTGATAATTGCTAGATTTAATGTGGCCGCGATCGCGATTGTGATCGTTTATTTCCAGTAAAAACACGCATGCATTATTATTAGTCTGGTTCTCTCCTCCATGTTCCGTACCATAATAGGAAGGCGAGAAGGGAAACACACAACTTGAATTTCCAGGGGCAAAAGACGCGCGGTGGAGTCTAATTTTAACCTCGTTCCTGTAATATTTCTTGCAAAATGTTAACCTCGTACTCATAAACACATCGCTCTCGCCACACAATTTTCCCAATGTGCGTTGTCGATCGATCTTAAATCACAAAGATTTCAGTGCAAAAAAAGTTCTTTAAAACCGATCCTCAAATTACGAAACCATGAAAATTGCTGTTGATGAAAACAGTATTATTAAGGGCAGAAATTAGGGGAAAAGATCGTCCAAAAACACAATTTTACAACCTTCACTTCCGTGTTTTTTTTTTTTTCTTTTTTCCTCCCAACACTTCGAAAATTGTCTGCATGTAAAAAAAACCTTGCAGGCGACCCAAAACGTTGGTTGATTCATACATGCTGGTAGTTTTCGTGATTTTTGTGGGTGCTGGGGCCTGGCAACAGTGCAATATTGAATGATAAAATTAGTTCGGGAAAAGCCATTAGTCCCAGGAGGATAGCTCCTGGGCCGGTCCTTTTTTTGCTCACCCAGGGGCTAAATTTGGCCCCGGTATGTCGGATGTCTATTTCTACCCCTGTAAACACCAAGTAAAAAACACTCCAAGGACCTCATTTCAATTCAGCATGCTTAGGCCAAACTTACAAAAATTGGGTCCAGAATACCCCCACAGGTTTGAAAAAACTTTGGGAGAATCATGTAAGCTATATTTGAAGACAAAGTACAGGATTTGTATCTTTATAATAAACACAGGCGCACAATTGTTCAGCTGATCAGCTGATTTCCTCGTATTTGGTTTCAAAGCTGTGCCATTGAAAATTGAAAAATACAGTACAAAGTCTTTTTGTTTTAAACTGCAGTTGCATGCCTGAATAAAACGATTGGTTATAATCTGGGATCGGATTATAAAGTTCAAACCCATTCCAATCCTCCGGATAAATAATTCCATCTGAAATACTTTTAAAGTCAAGGAAAAAGCCTTTGAGGCCCCAAAAAACTCTATCGTTTATTTCAATTGCCACAACTGAAATAAGCTCAGTTAAACTTGCACAAAATCCCAGACAATGCATAAACCGTTTTTTCACTGAAATGGGACCACTGATTTTGATGAAATTTCACAAGGTCTGTGGTATGGTGTGATTATTGAAAACTAGAGGATGGAAATTAATTCCCATCTCAAAGAATATTCTCATCATTTTTGTATTTTCAAAATAATGAAAAAATTAAAGTAAAGAGTTATTAGCGACAACATAATGGGCAAGCCAAAGAATTCACCCAGTTTACAATTGAGGCATTCAGAAAATTACAAGTCTCAATTTAATTCTCACATTTCTTGTTTTTATCTTCTGCAGATGAACTATAATCCAGACAGAGAGTGTTGGATCTTCATACAGAGTTGTAGCTGCCTGGACATATCAATCAACTTAAAAAGGTAGGACACATTTTTGGTTTTGATAAAAAAGCTGTGTTTAAAAACATGTACAACTTGGAGTTCACTCTACGGTGTAGGACATGAAACTCACAGCAGATCAGCTGATTTTGTCCTTTGGGGTTTCTCAGCTGTACAATATTGATGAAAATTGAAAAACGACATTGCTGTGCCAAACTGCAGTTTGTATGCCTGGGTGTAACTCATTGGGTGGCATAGAAATCCCATGTAGATTGTTCTTGAGTTCAAGATTGGAAGCCCAGGGAAAACTTCTCATGTGAAATTTTACTTATGACGGGCATGTGATTTTTCAGGATTTTTCCTGATTTCAGGATTTTCTAAAAACGTCCTTGAGCCTTCAAATTTTCTCAAAAAGAAGTAAATCGGTCATCAAGGGAGAAAGAAATTGTTCACATTTTGTCCAAACATGTAGCTATAATTTCTGGTCATGCACTGAGTCTCTAAACATCCTGAATCGAAACACTGCGGAGGTTTTAGGTCGAGAATAAGGGGGAACCCAAACCAGTTTGTAGGAATTTTCACCTACACCAAACCTCATTCCTGTTTTGACAAATCTGTGCCAGTTGTTCTAAAATAATCGCATGTACAAGAAAATTGACCCCCAAACTCCACCACTTGATTTCTGGTTCCAGTTTGCAAAGTCATGCTATACACCAATCCGGGCGGGCAAGTGCTGGGCGCCGCGCGCGCCATGCTGCGGTGTACATGTGCCTATTTTTGTGCACAAAGACACGAGAAAATTGTTTCCCTTTCCTCTTTTTATGGGAATTGAATGTCTTCCTCGACAATCTATGCAATTTCCCTGACATGGCTGCATGATATAACGATGTACTACATTTTTTTTAATTAAGCAGAAAGTAAAATTCTGATAAAATACCTTGCCGATGCAACGCATTAAACTATGCGACTATGCAGTTTCGGCGTCTATGACCCTTAAACTCACCTAAGACATTGCACCGTTTTCAGGATGATTCGGTTTCTATTTAGTTGCAAGTATTTGTGGTCAGTGATCTACATTGGTATATCATGATGTCCTGTCAAGGAAATTGTGTAAGTCGTTGAGGAAAACATCTAATTTCCATAGAGAGTGAAAAGGAACACGATTTCCTCATGTCTTTGTGCATAATCTGGGCACTGACGACACCGTGGCACGCGGTGCCCAACACTTGCGCGCCTGGATTGGTGTATACACTTTGAACTCATTATCAGAGCTGTCAACTCAGTCTCTGATTTTGCAGAAAGTTCCCTAAAAGTAAACCAATCTATTATGGGAACTTTCCCCTATTATGTTGAACGTAATTCTGAATATCCCCCTGATTGTTGTACAAAATCTCCCGGATTGCAAGATGAAAATGTTGGCAGCTCTGCATTATGGGCGTACACAAAATCCCTGTCATAGTATAAACCGTTGTTGATTGTTTCTAGAAAACTTGCCCACACTATCTGATGAAATGTTCACTTGTTACTTGTGAAGTGTGTTTATTGAAAACTATTGCATTGGAATTTATTTGTTCTTCCAAAAACCAATGACGTCTCATACCTTGACAGGGTTTACCCTGAACTTTTGTTAGTGACTGGCCAGCAGGACTAGTCAGCTTATCATTTAACTAGTCTAGCAGCTTTTTCACTAGCCCATATTTCAAATGAAATAGACATGCTTTTCAACACTGAACTAGCCAGCCGGGCAACTTAGAATAAAGTTTGACTGTCCTCGGGTGTTTTAACTGGCATCTGACCAGCAGACCACTGTTAAGGGAGAACGCTGCTTGAAGAAAATTTGGTAAGATATATTATGGTTTAATTAATAGTTTTCTCAACATAAGTACTTAATCTTTTTCTCTTTCCTTTCTTTCATCATCTACAGATCGACTAATCCAGACAGAGAGTGTTGGATCTTCATTCAAGTTGCCGTTCATCAACAGTGGAGATGCCCTGTCTATTAAGAGGAATTTAGTGTTATTTGTAGCATTTAATTTGTAACTATTTGTATCTGGGATGGATCTGAAGGTTTAATGTAATTTCACCAAGATAATGAAGGCTTTTCTTGAAAGAGCATCATTGTCTTCAAGATTGAAAGGTGCACATCCAGAGTGTGGTGAACTAACCGTACTTCCCCTTGTGTGGTGAAATACCCACACTTCCCTGTGTGGTGAGTTGCTCACACTTTCTCTTGTGTGGTAAATTGCTCACATTTTTCCCTTGTGTGGTGAGTTGCTCACACTTACTGTTGTGTGGTGAATTGCTCACACCTACCCTTGAGTGGTGAATTACCCATACTCCTCTTGTGTGGTGAAATACCCACATTTCCCCATGTGGTGAGTTGCTCACACTTTCTCTTGTGTGGTAAATTGCTCACACTTACCCTTGTGTGGTAAATTGCTCACATTTTCCCCGTGTGGTGAGTTGCTCACACTTACTGTTGTGTGGTGAATTGCTCACACTTACCCTTGAGTGGTGAATTACCCATACTTCCCTTGTGTGGTGAATTACCCATACTTCCCTTGTGTGGTGAAATGCCCACATTTCCCCGTGTGGTGAGTTGCTCACACTTTCCCTTGAGTGGTAAATTGCTCACATTTTCCCCTTGTGTGGTGAGTTGCTCACACTTTCCCCTGTGGTGAGTTGCTCACACTTACCCTTGAGTGGTGAAATACCCATACTTTCTTTGTGTGGTGAAATACCCACATTTCCCCGTGTGGTGAGTTGCTCACACTTTCCCCTGTGTGATGAATTGCTTACACTTACCGTTGTGTGGTGAATTGCTCACACTTTCCCTTGTGTGGTAAATTGCTCACATTTTCCCCTTGTGTGGTGAGTTGCTCACACTTTCCCCTGTGTGGTGAGTTGCTCACACTTACCCTTGAGTGGTGAATTACCCATACTTTCTTTGTGTGGTGAATCATCAAAGTTCCAAGTTGAAACGTTGAGTTAAAGGCTTAGTTAGTTATGTTTGCTAGCACATTCAATTAGCTCATTCAATTTAGGTGTATGCTGATGAATGGAGTTGACAAACTTGGTTGCCATAGCTAGATTGGAGCCGGATGGGACTTTCGCCCATTTTTTTCCCCAAAGGGGTTTTGCAGGGTTTTCGCCCATCTCATTCATCAGCAATTAGCAGGCATGCAACTTTTCAGCCGGTCAGCTGATTGTTATGGTTTTGGTTTTCTCAGCCATTGAAAATTAAAAAAAACACAGTACAAATTCTTGCTGTGCCTTGAAATGTCTTCTTATTGTCAAAATGTAGAGTTGCATGCCTGAGAGACACTTTTGTGTCTGAATAGGTTCATTAGGCGTCAAAGAAAATTTGACTTAATATTTAAGGTGTATTTAATTGATTTCTTTTGTAGATAAGTAAACATTTCAGGGATGTGGCAATGATCTGGTCCATACCTACTCTTGTGTGGTAAATTGCCAATATTTCCATTTTATGGTTAGTTATCAACACTTTCACTTGTGTGATGAACTACCAATATTTCCGTTTTATGGTTAGTTATCAACACTTTCACTTGTGTAATGAACTACCAATATTTCCATTTTGTGGTGAGTTATCAACACTTTCACTTGTGTAATGAACTACCAATATTTCCATTTTATGGTGAGTTACCAACACTTTCACTTGTGTGGTAAATTACCAATACTTCTCTTTTATGGTGAGTTATCAACACTTTCACTTGTGTAATGACTACCAATATTTCCATTTTATGGTGAGTTACCAACACTTTCACTTGTGTGGTAAATTACCAATACTTCTCTTTTATGGTGAGTTATCAACACTTTCACTTGTGTAATGAGCTACCAACCATTTTTTGGTTAGTTATCAACCCTTTCACTTGTGCGATGAACTACCAATATTTCCATTTTATGGTTAGTTATCAACACTTTCACTTGTGTAATGAACTACCAATATTTCCATTTTATGGTTAGTTATCAACACTTTCACTTGTGTAATGAACTACCAATATTTCCATTTTATGGTTAGTTATCAACACTTTCACTTGTGTAATGAACTACCAATATTTCCAATTTATGGTTAGTTATCAACACTTCCACTTGTGTAATGAACTACCAATATTTCCATTTTATGGTGAGTTATCAACACTTTCACTTGTGTGGTAAATTACCAATACTTCTATTTTAATGTGAGTTACCAACACTTTCACTTGTGTTGTGAATATAATCTATATATTCTTCTAGGCTTGATGAGGATTTACCCATATTTCCCACAAGTGTGATATAATTTCTTTACTCATACTTCCCTTGTGTCATGAATCATCTTAACATTTCCTTGTGGGGTGAATCACTCATACTTCCTTTGTGTGGTGATCTACCCCTACTTCAAAGTCTTGCTTTGCAGGGGAATGTCCTCTTTTTTGTCAAAATGCCTGAAATAGTTTATGTCTATGAAAGTACTTAAATTCTTAGGAGTCAAAGTAAAAATTTAGTTTTGTAAATTAGTCAACGTTTCAGCGGTGTGCCAAAGTGATCTTGTCTGGTGAATTTCTCACACTTTTCCTTGTGTGGTGATCTAACCATTCTTTATGCTGTGGTATATATGACACTTCCCCTTGTGTTGTGAACTACTCACACTTAACACTTGTGTGGTGAAATATTCATACTTCACCTTGTATGGTGAAATAACCACTTTGACTTGTGTTAAGACTTCATCATACTTCTCCCTGTGTGGTGAGTCACTCAAAATTTCCCCTTTTGTTCCAAGATCCATCCCTTTCCTGCACAAAGGTGTATGATTCAGATTTCAAGTTATACATGCAAAATTAACAAATAATTCTTAGAAAAATCAAAGAAAAACCTTCCCTTGTGGATAATCAGGGTACTCTGATTGTCTCCTTGGGAAACAGTTTTACCAGTCAGAGAGCACTCTGATTGAAACTGTTCAGAGAAATTTTAAACAAAATGTTTGCAGAACTTTTGGATGAATATATTTGATACCTTTCCTTGCGGATAATCAGTGCACTCTGATTGTCTTCTAGGGAAACAGTTTTACCAGTCAGAGAGCACTCTGATTGAAACTGTTCAGAGAAATTTTAAACAAAATGTTTGCAGAACTTTTGGATGAATATAATTGATACCTTTCTTTGCGGATAATCAGTGTACTCTGATTGTCTTCTAGGGAAACAGTTTTACCAGTCAGAGAGAGCACTCTGATTGAAACTGTCCAGAACTTTTCGATGGATATAATTGACAAATACAAGCTGGTTCTTATCTATTTAAACAGGTAAAATTATTCAAACATACTGCCTTTTCTGAGTCATATGTCTTTGTGTTATATTGTAATTAAGTACTGTAATGCACGAGTTGCTCCTACCATAAAATGAGACCATGCAAAAGAGCTATGTTTTCATTAAAATAATGGCTTTTCTTGCGAGCGAAGTCATTAACTTTGTCTCTGAAATTGACTAAACACGAAAAACAAAAACTATGGAAATCTCAGTATCTTGCAGAGATATGGACATTTCTATCATTAAAAAGAATTGCAAAATTCATTTATTTATTTATTTATTTATTTTTTCTCATAAGGTTTTTACTCGGAAAGATATTGGGAATATCTTTCAGAGTTTAAGGTAAAACCACACAATATGCTCATTATTTTTTGTATTTTTTTTTCTCTTAAAATTTTCAATTTTTAAAACATGGACTCATTGTGTATGAGCAGCTCATTCTGATGAGTTTCTTTATGTTTGTATAAAAATTCTGAGAAAAACTCATCAGCAGAGTTGTGCAAACACCTGTGCCTGTCGGTGGACCCCCTCGGCTGCCTGGAACAAGTGGTGGTCCTGCTGGCCCGGATGCAATGGACGGTATGTTTTCTGTTCAGTGAAATTCACTTAGATGTACCGCTAGTGTTCTCCTTCACTGGTGTAATGCCTTACAAAATTTGACGAGCTAGAGCGAGCATTTTTGGAAGCATACATTCATACTAGGGCACGAGCTGGAAGCTAGTGGTTGGTCCCTAAAACGTTCTGGTCGATCTCTCAAGACGTCGGGATGAGGGCTCCTTATCATTTATTCTTTTGTTGGTCACGTCACTCTTTTGTTCTCTAGTAAACAGGTTTGTACTGGGGTTCATTTGAAACCATCAAGAGGTGCTTTGAGATGTCTTCGCTTGAGCCAATGGAATCTGGACTCGGTGGATGATAAGGACTTCTATCCAGTTGATGATATGAGGGCTGGAGAAACATGTTCTGCTTGGTCATGCCACTTCACATCAAAACTATCTAGTAAGAACTACACCCATTTTATTGCCTTTTGATACCAAAGATGACATTGGATTCCTATAATTTATAGTTGTTTTGAATTGGTTTTTTAGAAGAGGTCAATGGTCAGGTCTACATCAAGGTTCTTAGGGTCTGGTCTTGGTCGAGGGCAAATTACTGCAGGATATCACATTTTTAATTTGCTAAGCAACGTTAATACAGAAAGTTGATCATACACATTTATACTTCTCTAAAAAGCTTGTGACATTCGCACTAAAATCTTATTCTAGGATATGACTTTATTTTAAATCAGACTAGGAAGATCCAGACGCTTCAGACATTTACATTTAAAAAAACAATCAAAAAAATTAATTTGGACTAGTTAGAACTAAATTTTCAATTCAACAGTTGTACAGAAATTCTCTGAAAGCGTGAGATGATTACACTTGTAAGGCATGAATTTGAAAATTAGACTAGGTAGAACTAAACGCTTAAGACGATAACTTTTAAGTTTTACCCGAAATTATGCTTATTTTAAAATCAGACTAGGTAGAACTAAACAAATTTACAAACCAATGCTCGTACAGAAAATTGATTATAAAAATGTATACTTCTCTATAAGCTTGGGACATCAAACTTAAACCTTGTACAATAATATGAATTTGAAAATCAGACTAGGTAGAACTAAACACTTGAGACAATAACTTATAAATGTTACCTTACAATATGCTTCTTTAACTCAAACTAGGTAGAACTAAGTAAATTTTCTAAGCTAACGTCAATACAGAAAGTTTATACTTAAACCTTAGGCCTAAACTAGAATATGAATTTGAAAATCAGGCTAGGTAAAACTGAACACTTGAGACAATAACTTATAAATCTTACCTTACAATATGCTTCTTTAACTCAAACTAGGTAGAACTAAGCAAATTATCTAAGCTAACGTCAATACAGAAAGTGTATAAAAGTTTATACTTGAACATCAAACTTAAACCTTAAACTAGAATATGAATTTGAAAATCAGGCTAGGTAAAACTGAACACTTGAGACAATAACTTATAAATCTTACCTTACAATATGCTTCTTTAACTCAAACTAGGTAGAACTAAGCAAATTATCTAAGCTAACGTCAATACAGAAAGTGTATAAAAGTTTATACTTCACTAAAAGCTTTGGACATCAAACTTAAACCTTAAACTAGAATATGAATTTGAAAATCAGACTAAGTAAAACTGAACACTTGAGACAATAACTTATTAATTTTACCTTAAAATATGCTTTGTTAACTCAAACTAGGTAGAACTAAGCAAATTTTCTAAGCTAAAGTCAATACAGAAAGTCTATAAAAGTTTATACTTCACTAAAAGCTTTGGACATCAAACTTAAACCTTATACTAGGATATGAAAATGAAAATCAGACTAGGTAAAACCGAACACTTGAGACAATAACTTATGCTTCTTTAACTCAAACTAGGTAGAACTAAGCAACTTTTCTAAGCTAACGTCAATACAGAAAGTTTATAAAAGTTTATACTTCACTAAAAGCTTTGGACACCAGACTAGGTAGAACTAAACACTAAGACAATAACTTATAAATTTTACCTTAAAATATGCTTCTTTAACTCAAACTATAGGTAGAACTAAACAAATTTTCTAAGCTAACGTCAATACAGAAAGTTTATAAAAGTTTATACTTTATAGTATAGTTTATAGCTTGGGACATTAAACTGAAACCTTATACTAGGATATGAAATTAAAAATCAGACTAGGTAAAACTGAACACTTGAGCCGTTAACATTTAAATCTTATCTGAGAATATGGTGGTTTTTTTTAAACATAGTTAGAACTAAACTTCAGCTTGCAAGATTAGAACAAGCAATTTTTCTGATGAAAAGTTTAAGTCAAAATTGTTCTACAAGTTAAAAAAAAAAATCTTCTATCAACTTCAAATGGCAAACAGTCTCACTTTAGTACAAGTTTCATTTAGTCCTGCTAAACTCTTTGTGTAAACACATTTACCTTTGAGAAAATCTGCACTCAGTTTGTCAAATAAATTAGTGTTTCAAATTTATGCCAACTACCGGTAACAAAACACTTGTTCCTGTGTGGCATGTAATTCAAGATAAATACTTAGGCACAATTATGCACATAGTGGCAATTTCGTCAACATTCAATCTGTACTAGCCGAGTGTTTTTACCTGTTAAACTCAATCTCCATTTTGGTGTCAAGGGTCATAAATTGGTCAGCCAAAATTGAAATAATTGCAAGAAAGGTCACATATCACTCAAAGGTTAAGTTATCAATTTGTCTCAAGTTTTATGGGGAAGTTAAATCTTTTTAACAGTGTTTGGAATAAAAATCCGTTTTCTCTTGTGTGATGAATTACCCATACTTCCATTGTATGGTAAAATATCCACACTTTCATTTGTGTGGTGAATTACTTCCCCCCTGTGTGGCAAATTACCCATACTTCAACTTCTGTGGTGAATTATCCATACTTCCCTTGTGCGGTGAATTACCCATACTTCAACTTCTGTGGTGAATTATCCATACTTCCCTTGTGTGGGGAATTACCCATACTTCAACTTCTGTGGTGAATTATCCATACTTCCCTTGTGTGGTGAATTACCCATACTTCAACTTCTGTGGTGAATTATCCATACTTCCCTTGTGCGGTGAATTACCCATACTTCAACTTCTGTGGTGAATTATCCATACTTCCCTTGTGTGATGAATTACCCATACTTCAACTTCTGTGGTGAATTATCCACACTTCCCTTGTGTGGCGAATTACCCATACTTCAACTTCTGTGGTGAATTATCCATACTTGCCTTGTGTGGTGAATTACCCATACTTCAACTTCTGTGGTGAATTACTTGCCTTGTGTGGTGAATTACCCATACTTCAACTTCTGTGGTGAATTATCCATACTTCCCTTGTGTGGTGAATTACCCATACTTCAACTTCTGTGGTGAATTACTTGCCTTGTGTGGTGAATTACCCATACTTCAACTTCTGTGGTGAATTATCCATACTTGCCTTGTGTGGTTAATGACCCATACTTCAACTTCTGTAGTGAATTTTCCATACTTCCCTTGTGTGGTGATCAACCCATAAAATCTTAAGCCTAGCAATTAGTTTCCGTCACAATAGTGGTCGGCAAAGTTAGGATCAATCTTCACCAAGTGACATCAGTTACTCCCTCATTTTTTTTCGATAATAATTTGAGGGGGAATCAAATGTACTTTTTTCATTCTAGAATTGATTTGAACGCTAAAAACGTTTCAATATAAACCAAGTGAATGTATTCCTTTAAAAAACTGCAATTTAGGAAACCATTGTAACCCAAGTTGCAAAGAAATACAGTCCCTTATTTTATTAGATAATAATTTGAGGGGGAAATCAAATGTACGCAAGTTATATTTTCTCTTATTGCAAGGCCACAAAACAACTTGCACTACAAATAACTCAAGTCCTGGCATTTCCTAATTGAATTTTGGTGAACCTTCATCGTATTCCAGTGTTGTGTAGAGTGGTTTCAAATCAAACACTTAAGAAATAAACGTCCTCTCAGTTGCTAGTCTTGATTAATCTTAGAGGTGTTGAATTGTTTGGTATTATGGTCAAAGTCGGTTCTCTTTTTGGTAGAAGTTATATTGATCCAATGTCATCTCCAGTATCATTTATTGGCAAACATGTAGTGAGAAAACGTCACTATTCATTGCACTAAAACTGTTAAAAGAAATTGTGACGTCTGCGTCAATCATTTTTCTCAAGCTTTTGGTACGTGTTATGTGTTCTACACACACTCGTCAACTTTGTTTTAAATCAAAGTTGGTCAAAAACAAGTTTGACTGTAGTCATTTTGTCAGTTGACTACATCTGAGCATCCGAATTGCAGCCCCATGAAAAGCAAGGGGGAAATTAGTGGCCATTGCAGAACACGTTTCTCCGACCAGCACATCATCATCTGGATAGAAGTCGTCATCATCTGTCGAGTTAGGATCCCATTGGAACAAGCGTCGTCATCTCTTGGCACCACCAGTGCAGCTTGGTTATGAAACAACAATCGGTGAAATCCTTAGCACTCTTGAGGGCATCAGTTCATTTAAGCAAGCAACAACTACCTTCTGCTCAACACTTGCGTCAAAAACACAGCACAAATTGCATCTAGCTCGTTAGGTTTTGTAAGACATCACAACATTGAAGTAGGCCACTAGAGGTACATCTAATTGAACTTCACTGAACAGAAAACATATCGACCATTGTACTTCGGGTCTGTAGGCCATCACGAGTTCCAGGTGGCCGAGGGGGACCACCGACAGGCACAGGTGTTTGCACAACTCTGCTTTTTTTTTGGCCAAATTTTTTCAATAAAAAAAATTGAAATGGACCTCCTCTCTGTATGTTGTGTCTTATTTGTGTCCCCTCCCCATTTAAATATAGAGGGCCCATCATATCCCGGTAGAACCCTCCCCCACCCTATAGGGACCAAATGGCAAGTCCCCACAGGGTGGGGGAGGGTTCTACCGGGATACGGTGAACCCTCAGGCTGTCATTATTGCCCACAATACAATTGGGTGCATATATAAGTCGCTTTTAGCAAGTTATTTTGCGCAATGAAACTTTGTCGTAAAAAAATACACACCCAATTCACGTTGCATGGAAGGCAAACATGGCAGCCTAGTACAAGACTCAAATAATGAGACAAAAGTCATAGTTGGGGCAAATCAACCTAAAGATAATTTTCATCACAAAATTCTTTATTTTATTTTACAATTTGAATGTACAGTTAATGGTTGTGTTGATTTGCCCCCAAAATAGCATCAGCCTTTATTCACCTACAAATAAAACAATTAAATATAAAATTAGAGTTTAAGTTAAAATATTAAGTCGCATATTAAAACCAAGTATTTTGACGTCTCTGAAGTCGTACTTGTAATGAAGAGTCTTTAAATCAAATTCTAGCAACCTTAAATGAAATCTTTCTGGTAAGGATACTAATTGAAAGAGTCTTGGATGAACTGCTCAGAACACTTTATGTGTTAACATCTTGTTGTGCATAAATCCTGTTTTGAAGTGAACTATAGTTGAACACAATACTGACTTGATTTAATGTATTTGCACTGTGTTTAAGTTAAAATATTAAGTCGCATATTAAAACTAAGTAATTTGACGTCTCTGAAGTCATAACTTGTAATGAAGAGTCTTTAAATCAAATTCTAGCAACCTTAAATGAAATCTTTCTGGTAAGGATACTAATTGATACTGTCTCCAATGAATCTGCTCAGAACACTATGATCATGTGTTGACGTCTCGTGCATGAAAATGCACTTGATTGAGTAATTAAATTTGTCTTTCAAAGAGTTTGTTTCCTGTCGTTCAGTCAGACAACGTCATCTTCTTCACAGCGGCGGACAAATATTAATTTGTTTTGTTAAATTAAGAGTTCATTTTAGGTGTTGGTTCCCATAGCTGCCAAATATTGCTTCATCTCATCCAGGAACTTGGTAGAAACATCAGTTGTGTCCATGTTTACAATCATCTCACGTGTTGATAGCTCAAGGCTGCAACAGGCATTTTACTTGTCTCCGTGGGTACTAGAGCAGTACACAGTACTACTACTAAACAACTTCATCAGGGTTTGTCCAACTTATAGCAGACTTTGGTTTGAACCTGTAATGATAATAAACAACGAGAAACTTATTAATTCATAGCAACATGTTGATTGAGACTTACAAAAACAGTCAACCCCAATTTTAGTAATGTATGTTCAAATGTGGGGGGGGGGAATCAATATTCTGGGAGAAAACAAAATGTTATTTGAATCCATTCAAACAAATGTCATCAATAAATGTCATCAAAGTGAGGCTGGGATGAAAATAGTCTGGTACCTTTCTTGTTTACCAACTGAAATGAAACTTTCAGAACTAAATGAGAGTACTAATCAGAAATCCACTTCTTTGGATAAGGCCTCACATATTTTTTGAACCGATGTTCGACGATGTTCGACTTCAGGTGGTGGGCCGTGTCACCATTACTCTAAGACTAAGTAATGAACTGTATAATCAATAAAGTAATTTCAATCTATTCAAATAAGTGTAGTCAAAGTGAGGCTGGAATTAACAAAGTCTAGTACCTCCTTTGTTTATAGATAAGGACAGACCTTTCAGATATTTGAATAAAGAACAAATCTGAAATTCAGTGGATAGGATCTTGGCTACGTGTACTTTTCAAACTGATGTTTGGTTTTGTTTTAAGGGTTATAGTTTAGTACAGCATTGGTAAAAACAAGGATTGTCAAATATGATTGTACAATATTGATAGCATTATCGCTTATGAAGTGCGCAGTCAGTAAGTACAGCATAAGATCATTATGATAATATTGTTCAAAAAGAGAAAGGCGTAGATTTGCTCTTTCAAACTGAATATTAAATTCTTTGATCAAATCAAATTCAGCCGTTTTCGCCTAAATTTCAATTGGTGTCCCTGATCTTGAATCAAAATGGGCGCAAAGAGCACACAGCACCTGTGAATTTACAAACACTTCCAGTGTGACACATTATCCTGGTACAAAAGGGAGCATGGCAAAATTTTCAACATTGTTCCTTGTCTCGATTCAAAGAATGAAAAGGCCAACCTGGAGCAGCAAGTTTCACCCTTATTTCAAATACTGTACTTCATTTTGATTCAAAGAGAGTAGGCCCAAGCAAAAAGGGTCTCACTGTTTTTGCAACACTTTTACCATGTTGTACTTCATCTTGATTCAAAGGAATTAATTAAAGCAGTTTTTTGCCTTGAGACTATTTTAAAACATTTTTTACCAATGTTGTACTTCATCTTGATTCAAAGGATTAATTAAAGCAGTTTTTTGCCATTGATTTACTTCATCTTGATTCAAAGAGAGTAGGTCCAAGCCAAAAGGGTCTCACTGTTTTTACAATATTGTTTTCACCAACACTGTACTTTATCTTGATTCAAAGAGCCAGCCAACCAGTTGCATAGTTTTGCCATTGTTACCAATGCTGTACCCTATCTTAAACACCTTTTAATTCCTGTTTTGTATTTACCTGTTTGAGAATGACTTTCAAGGTAGGCCTTGGACTCTTCTTGATGGTCTTCCCACAGCACACTACATAAAGGAAAAAAATACCATTACAAAGTCAAAAATAATGTTCATGAATGTCAAAGAGTCATAAAATGATTCAAATTTAAAACACAATGCCCTTTTAGATTTGGAAATCCTCGTTAATGTAAGCACCAATTTAAAATGTATTCAAAAACACCAAGCAAAGCCGAAACGTGACCGCATCTCTAAAATTCTGCAACAGTTGCGATACCAAATCTATTTGGAGCAATTTTTCCAGTAGTTGTGTAGAGAAATGACAGCAAGGGCATCTCTGGCAGTTAATCTGGGCCCTCCATCTGATTAGCAGGTATCTGCCACTGGCGTAAGCAGGGAGCGGGGTAGGCCCAAACCCCCACAACCCTATCCCCCCGCCTTCCTCCCAATACGAGATTGAAAAAATGCTCAAAGGAATGGTTCAATACATAAACTACTCCCCCAAATGATTATGTCTTTGCCCCAAGCCAACCTGGGCCCAATTTCACAGAGCTGCTTTCAAGAGAAAATATTGTTTACAATATTCTGCTAAGCAAAACTAAACAGGATACCAGTCACAGATTGCACATATGACATGGTATTTTGGCTGGTAACCTTATTCTTGTAAAAATTAGCATAATTTTGTTGTGCTTATCTGCATTTTGTGCTTTAGGCCTAATGAAATTGGATCCATTTCTATTAGTTTTGCCAATGTAACCAATGCTTTTTCTATTTATCTTAAACACTTTTTAGTTTTTTTCTTGTATTTACCTGTTTGAGAATATCTTTTGAAGGTGGGACTTGTAGCTCTCTTTGATGGTCTTCCCACAGCACACTACATGAACAAAAAATATAAATACAAAGTCAAAAACAATGTTCATGAACGTCAAAGAATCAATAGGATGTATTTCCATTCACAAGCCCTTTGCCCTTCCAGTAAAATATCTCCAAAAAAAATGTGTATCTCTTTTGTAATAGCGTAACAAGATATTTTCATTTGTTTGTAAATTTTTCAATCTCATTGGGGAGGGGGATAAGGAAAAGAGTTTGGGTTCTGAGCAAAGGGTGGGGGAAGGGCTTCTGCTTATAAGCACTCAACTTGAAAACAAAGAGGCAAATACATTACTGGGTGGGGGGGGGGTGGGGGTTGATGTATCAAACAATTCATTTGTGCATTTTTTTAACCCTTCGGGGGGGGGGGGGAGGGGGAGGGTTCTGGGCAAGGGGGATCCCGCTAATGCTATTGATTTGGTTTTTAGGTTGAAATGCTTCTGATCTGTATATTGTGAGGGTAAATTACCACATTACAGCTAAATTTCCATGTTTGTCCTCTATACTTGAGGTAATACAAACTCACCTGTATAGTACGTAAGATGAAGACACCGAGTTGTATGTGCCAGTAATCTTCTCGCGAAATGAAATGACTGGAAGTGTCAGGTCAGCACAAGGTACACGCCTGAGTGGAATAAAATGACAGACATTTCATTAGTTCAAGTTTCATTCAACAAAATTGTGTTCCCTTAAAGGTATCGTACATGTTCGGTAATGACTCAAAACAAATATTAGCGTAAAAACTTACTTGGTAACAAGCAACTGAGAGCTGTTGATAGTATAAAACATTGTAGGAAACGAATCCCTCTGAAGTAACGTAGTTTTTGAGAAAGAGGTAATTTCTCACTAAAATAATAAAAACTTCTTGCAAGAAGTTTTTATTCCTACATCTGAAAGCACACAAATTTGTACAACAAGGGTGTTTTTTCTTTCATCATTTTCTTGCAACTTCGATGACCAATTGAGCCCAAGCAAATTTTCACAGGCTTGTTATTTTATGCTTACGTTGGGATACACCAAGTGAGAACACTGGTCTTTGACAATTACCAAACGTGTTCAGTGCCTTTAAGCCTCTCCTATGGAGAGTGAGTCATTGCTAAGGCAAGCCAATGTCATAGTTCCGCTAACCATGGAACTCTGTGCTTACAGCACGCAAAATCATGCTCTTCATGAAAAGTTTTTAGCTGATGAAGCCTCTTCTATGGAGACTATGAGTCATTGCTGAAGCAAGCAGGGCCCAATTTCATGGCGTACTGCTTACTGTGGAACTCTGCGCTTACAGCCCGCAAACTCATGCTCTTATCACAGCGCACCGTACAAGTGCAGAATTCTGAGGTATGAAATGGGCCCTGATTTCCTTTTCTCCTCATGGAAACCCTTTTACTTACAAAATCTTATGAGCATCCCGACCCCACCCTCAATAGTTTCTAGATCAAGTGCTCAAAGAGAGTAAGCCAACCTGGGCCCAATTTCAGAGCTGTTTATAAGCACATAGCAGTAAGCACAACAAAATTATGCTTACCAGAACAAGATACCAGCACAAATACCATGTCATATGTACAATCTGTGACTGGTATCCTGCTTCTATCCGGGCCCAATTTCATAAAGCATGTAAGCACAAAAGCTTGCTAAGTACAGAAAACTCTTGCTTAGGAAAAATAGGTTACCAGCCAAAATACCATACAGTTACCATAGGTGACGGTGACTGGTACCCCACTCATTTCTTGCTCAGCAAATAAATTTGCTTAGCAGAATTTTCTGCTAAACAGCTTTATGAAATTGGCCCCAGTTGTGTTAATAGTTGTATCATTGCTTCCAAAGCTTTTCCTATTTATCCTAAACACGTTTTAGTTCTTTTCTTGCATTTACCTATTTGAAAATGACTTTTGAAGGTGGGACTTGTTGCTTTCTTTGATGGTCTTTCAACAGCACACTACATGAAGAAAAAATTATATAAATACAAAGTCAAAAATAGTGTTCATGAATGTCAAAAGAATCAATGTGAATTCAATTTCAAACCACAAGCCCTTTCAGTGAAGTATCTTCAACTTCAAAAACAAAACAAAGCGCAACTGTATCTCTCATTTATAAGTGCAATTTTCAATCTGGGGAGGGGGGAGATAGGGGGATAGGGGGATAGGGGGATAGGGGGATAGGGGGCAGGGGGATAGGGGGCAAAGGGGAAGATCTGAGCAAAGGGGGGGGGGAGCTCCTGCTTAAGCACTCAACATGAAAACAAAGGGGCAAAGATTTTAATTGAGGGGGGGGGGGCTGATAGTGATATGAATCCATTGATAAGTCCAGTGGCCACTGAAACAGGTACGCATCCCTCTCCCCTCTTGAGAAAGACTTTGCTCGGGTGTTAAACATGAGGCCATTAACTATTTCCAGCATCTAGTTCATTTTGGTTGGTAAGCAGCTTTCAACAGCTAATGCTATATTAAATAAATTAAATAATAATTTACGGGGAACAATTGTATCTTCCCAATCAACGGTAGAACCGGAATAGGAATTCTCAAATTATTTCAAGAATAATTATAATAAATCGTAGGGAACATGCATAATTTCCAATTAAACAGGAATTTAGTTTTTGAACCAGGAAGGAAATCTTAATAATTTCAATTGAAAAACATATGCGATTGAGTTTGTTGAAGTATGAGTTGGTTGAAATACGAGTTGGTCAAAGTACGAGTTGGTTAAAGTACGAGTTGGTTGGAGTACAAGTTGGTTGGAGTACGAGTTGGTTGGACTTGGAGTACAAGTTGGTTGGAGTACGAGATCCAAAATCCCTTATTCAACTCCAACTTATTCAACTCCTAACAGTGGATTCAATACTTTTTCCCGGAACACTGATGTACATGTCTTTATAACTTTAAAAACTAACAGCAACTGTTGGACACGTCTTCTTCAGCCACGTCCCACGTGCTTTCGAAATTACCGCCGTGTCGAACGGCGAGGTCTTATGTTTGCTTCATTTTCACTGTTTCAGAATCTCATAAGAGTCATATTAAACGTAAGAAGTCTTCTACGAATGCTATAAGTATTATTCTACTCACCTCTCTCATTTTGTAGTAATTTTGTCCACTGAATTGCATATAAACTTTGGAAGAACAGGAGAGTGATAAAATTGAGCCTTTTAGTTTTTGGGTCAGCCATTTTGTCTTGCAAGAGGGCTCTCGAGGGACTCGCGCACACCCCGTGATTAATTTGCATATCCAAAGCCTACCTCCCTGGGCATAGCCATGGTAATGATGATACCAAAGCACTGACTTTGTGTAAGAACATTATTTTTTTTATTAAGAAGGGATGATATAGAATTAATAATAAACATTTATATGCTGTATAAATAGATTTTTTAGTTAATAGATAAACCAAGTTGATGTTTGTAATTGTTTTGAAGAGTTTTGAGCAATGAGAAGGGAAGAAGGAACTTCGAGATGTTTCATGCCTAAATGAACATCCCCCATTGAAGAATGGAACGTGCCAGCCATTTCGGTATGTCATAGATTTTACAGCAAAAACAATGTTGCGGAGAAATTAGTAATTGTTTATAACTTGTATGTATTAAACCAATCTACAGGGTTTTAATTTGTCCACACCTCTGACTAAAAAATGAGCAACAGCTGGTGGTCGTTATGCAAATAAGTGTGAACATTGTGGACGGTGACCCGTAGAAGGACGGGCGAGGCTGGCAGAGGAAAGAGGGGGCGGGGAGGGCGAACGGGGGAGGGGTGCTGTCTTTACTCGTTATTAGGTCATTTAAAATACATGTGTTTTTAGGCTCTGCATAGATAAAAAACTTCTTTCCATGAAAGAAAATTTCGTAGATGGACAAATTAATATTTAAGGCCTTTAAAAGTTGAAATCTTAAAAAACGTGCACAAAGTGAACAAGAATAGAATATATAACTAGAATACGACTTTGTTTCCATCACATTCTTAAAATATAATTATACGCTATATAATAATCAATTACACTACTTTTTTCATATAAACATTAAGAAATTTGCACAGAATTATTTAAAACAACATTTAAAGAGAGATGCAGAAGGCATGAAGTTTTAATGTCTGAATAACACATTTTTAGTAAAACAATCCCAAATCACTTAATTTCTAATGTAATATAGGGATAAAAACCTTAATATTTTTAACATTGTGTCTTTCTTTAAGGTATAAATATTATTGCATTAATAGAAAAAGTGATACATTTTCATCCTCTAGTTTTCAATGTGTTCTCTTTTCAATTGGTTGTTCATGTTTAAGTGAAATATGAACAAAATAAAGCACTGAAATAAGCAATGGTAAGTTGGGGTCTTCAAATGCTATTTTCTCAGTTTTCAATCACTTAATCAAAAACAATTTATAAAGCGCCGTTATCCATAAAAACAAATGTTATGTTCAAAACAAATATGTTCAAAGGCACTTTGACAAAAAATGTATTACATTGAAAATGCTTTTAAGTACAAATCAGTTTTCAGATTCTCTACTTTTAAATTTGTTTATACCATAGATTTCTCTTGATGATTGTTACTTGTATGAAGTTTATATAATTGAGATTTCATATTAATAATAATAATATTTGATTCTCATATAGCGCACATATCCTAGTAGCTAGATCAAGGCGCTATAGAACATTATTATCCCTGTTCATCAGGCATACTTAAACCATTCCTTAAACTTTCTCAACTCCCAGGGGAGCATACAACCTCAAGCTGCTTATTAATATATTTGCGTTAAGCGGTCAATCCAACATAATACCGTCCCTGCCCTCTCAGGTTCCCATTTATACACCTGGGTGAAGAGAAGCAATTATAAACAGTGCCTTGCTCAAGGCATAATTGTCATGACCAGCAAAACTCACACTCTGATGATTCATCCATCAGAATTTCAGTCTGATGCACTAGACCGCTCAGCCATGACACTAAATTATTCAACTTTTTGCTGATTACCAACTTTTTCTTTGAGTATTCAATCCAAAATCTGCTTTTGACTCCAGCTGATCCATTCCGCTGCCAGGAGTGAACCCAAATTGGAAAACTGAAGTACAGCCCAATAATTTACTTGAAAGAAGTCTTAATTCACCTTACAAAGAAAACTATACAAATATTTATAAACAAAAACTATATTATACACTGAAAGCAAGAACTATGTTATTGAATGAAGAAATATTTTTTAAAGCTAGGCCAAACAGGGCCCAATTTCATCGAGCTGCTTAAGCAGAAAATATTGCTTAAACATTTTCTGCTTAGCGAAAACAAGCAGGATACCAGTCACAGATTGTACAGGTGACATGGTATTTTGGCTGATAACCTTATTCTGGTAAGCTTAACTTTGTTGTGCTTAGCTATTTTTTGTGCTTATAAGCAGCTTTATGAAATTTGGCCCTGGTTGGAATCAAAATGATTGGGGCTAAATTTGATACATGATAAGCACTGTATACTCAGTGCTTGAGAAGTCCTGTCGGAAAAAAATCCATTTGGGTGAGATTTTAACCCAAATTTGCTGAAGCCAACCTCTCAAACGACTATGTTATTTTTTTGCAGACTGTATTTGGCAAGAAAGAAATTTATCCAAAATGAACCATGAGAATCAAACATAATCAAATGAGTCCAAATGAAGTTTTGAACAAGGAAAACTTAAACTCATTTTATACGAGTAAAGCCCGGTTCATACTTCCTGCGAATGCTTCGTGCGAGCAAATTCGGAAAAGTTGAGCACAGCTCAACTCTTCCGAATTGTTCGTTGCGAATTTGTGATGTCAAAAATTTGCATCGCATTCGCATACACAGGAAGTATGAACCGGGCTTGAGTCTCCGTTTTTGAAGATCAAACTTTTAAAGTTTATATTTCTCTTCATCGACATGACGCTGTTTTGCGATACAGTCTTGAAGCCAACTTGTTGTCACAACCACTGTGTCGGGATTTGACTCCTTCATATCTAGCAGTGTCTGTACCTGCAGAAGATAAATTCAAACAAGGAGAGGTGTATTGATCTAATTTGCCTGATGTCATCATCACAATAAACTTGGTTGCGTCATTTTGGGAGTCAATGCCCGTGTTTTATACAGCGTAGTGAATAAAAGCCTATTAGTTAACCCATATTAGCCTGACTAGACAAAGTATACATAAACACTGCTTCTGCCAAAGCCCATACAGCACTTATTACTGCATTACAATAAACATTCATGATTTACTGCCTTGCAAAAGAACATATCCCAACAAACTGTAATACCGTTGGAAAGATCATCCCATTCTCTTTCATATATTTTGTCATGTTTCCCGTCTCGTAGTGAGAGTACAAAGAAAGACACTGACGTCTTGTTCACCTACAGGTTTTTCCATAGCTCAGCAGTAACAGCGTTCAGGTGTACTACAGGATTTCCCAAAGCTCGGCAGTTATGGGTTAATATCAAATATTTAATCTTCTTATTTAATGTTCAGACATAAATGGAATTATTGATTATTTACCTCTGACGTGTCTTCCTGTGTTACAATGTGGGTCGTCGTTTCATCGACAGTCTCCGAGACATCACCGTCATAAGTGAATTTAAGTTAAGGAATCGTGAATCCTAACTCATGAACAAAACAAATGAACCAGTGCTTCACACCATAAAAAAATAATAAACTTATAATTCACCATGTCTGTCATAAATTAGGTTTTTTTCAATAGACACTCCATACAACCAACCTTATGGTATTTCTCACTAAAATAATAAAAACTTCTTGCAAGAAGTTTTTATTCCTATCTGAAAGCACTTTGAATCATAACTATTTCAAAACCATCAAACTCCAACTGCATTTTTGTTTGATTCTGTTTGACTGAGGGTTGCACCTTTGCTTTACATAACTATAACTATTCCCAAATCGAATTTTTTTTCTTAATATTTTCTTACTTTGAACCATAACTGTTCCCAAATCATTGAAATCCAACTGCATTTTTGTTTGATTCTGTTTCACTGAGGGTTTCACCTTTCTTTGCAAAATGTTCTGGAAACTGCCTGACTTTTGAGAAGCTTCTTAAGTAATATGTTTTTGCAATTTTGATGGATGTAGGCGATGTTTGTTAACACTCTCGAAAGGATTTCAAGTTGTCAAAATAGTCCTTCAATGGTTTATATGATGAGGGGATCACCAAAATAGTTATTTTATAAAAGCTTAAATTACTGTTAGGTTGTTTATAGATTAAAGGCATCGTACACGTTTGGTAATTGTCAAAGACCAGTGTTCTCACTTGGTGTATCCCAACATATGCATAATATAACAAGCCTGTAAAAATTTGGGCTCAATTGGTCATCGAAGTTGCAAGAAAATGATGAAAGAAAAAACACCCTTGTTGTACAAATTTGTGTGCTTTCAGATAGGAATAAAAGGCTTCTAGCTAGAAGTCTTTTATTATTTTAGTGAGAAATTACCTCTTTCTCAAAAACTACGTTACTTCAGAGGGAGTCGTTTCTCACAATGTTTTATACTACCAACAGCTCTCTGTTACTTGTTACCAAGTCAGTTTTCATGCTAATATATATTTTGAGTAATTACCAAACGTGTACGATGCCTTTAAGGGTTGTTACTACGAAGCAAAGGACAGAATAGTTGGAAAAATACTGAAAACAGAAATATTTCATTTTCACTTGAAATAATTTATTTTTAGTGCTCAAAATCATTTTGTACTCACCAAATCATTTTTTGCTTTTTAAATTATTTTGCTCGAAATCATTTCGAACACTCCAAATAATTAATTTTCGGCGCTCAGAATAAATAATTGCGAGAGCTTGAAATAAATTATTGCGAAAGCTCACAATAAATTATTGCAAAAGCTCAAAATAAATTATTGCGAAATCAATTTGTCTTGTCCCTTTTCTTGAGAACTGCCCTGGTCACTTTACCCCACTCATTTCTTGCTTAGCAAAGAAATTTGCTGAACAAAACTTTCTGCTAAACAGCTTTATGAAATTGGACCCAGATCATTTGTAATGTATAAGTAAACAGTTCTTTGTTGAGCTGATATCACTCCCATCAGAAATGCTTGACAGAAAAACTTCTTCTTCATCAACACAGTAATAGTCTCACAAACCGCTGTTTTTCGACATTTTTATCAGCTTAAAGTGGGTTTCAGAGATTCCTTTTTGCATGTGCAAAAGGTTGATATACTTTCATTGTTGTGTTTTTCAGATGAAGATGACTTAAGACAAAGAGAAGAAGAAGATCTGATGGCAAGTGTTATTGTTAATTGTCTCCTTTTAAAGATTCAATACAGCAACTGTTACAGTGGTATGTTGTTATGGAGTGTCTTGGTTGAGTGCTCTAGTGCATCAGACTCAAGTGCTAATTGGTGGAGTTATCGGAGTGTAGGTTCAGATCTCAGACATGACACTTGAAGCTTGTGTGACCTTCTGTATTCATAATCTGAGCCCCAACACCCCTCCCCCAGCACCCTTTGCCCAACATCACTCCCCTCCCCCGACAACCCTCCCCTGACAACCCTCCCCAACACCCCTCCCCCGACACGCCTCCCCCGACACCCCTCCCCAACAACCCTCCCCCGACAACCCTCCCCCAACACCCCTCACCCCTCACCCTCTCCACTGCTCGCTGTTCATTCTGGACAATTTGACTCGATAAAGCCTACAAGACGAAAAAAAAGGGCAGACCCAGCCTTGCTTTGTATTAGCTCAGATGCTCTACTTTATCAAATCATATTTAATAGCATTGGATGTCTTTCTTTCCCTCCTTTTTTGCACTACCACTTGTATTTGAATCTCCAAATCATCAAATTTTTAAGTTTTGTATCTTTCCTGATTGTATTGTTTTCAGCGTGCGATAGAACTCAGCAAGCTCTTTTCGTGAAACTCTGCGTTTTTGCCCAGCATAACACTGATCAAAATGGCTTTTTTTTTTACATCATGACACAATTTTTGTTGAGTTCCACTTATTTATATGTAAACATTATGCGATCATTTTTTTACAAAAACCCCCCAATAATGTTAACTTCGTTCAAGTTGATCTTTAATGAGGCAGATGGGGGAAATATTTGATAGGGTAAAGATACTCTGCATGCTATAGACCCCTTGCATATGACGTCACACTCTCAAAAAGCGCCATCCTGAGGCCAAAAGGAGGCAGATCATTGGACGATAGCTGTTCTTTGTGCGTAAAAACGTGCGCGTGACCTTGGCGTACCTGTAGCGATTCGCGTTATGCAAGGGGGTCTATTGATTTCTATAGACCCCTTACACAGGGCTGAACGCACGTCCGAACAATGCGCGTCTACCATTTCCATCATTTTGGGAGTCAACTTTTTTGTGCATGTTTGTGCACGATTTGGACTCCCAAAATGACTCCCAGGATAGACGCGTTTGAGTGCGCTGCGCATTGTGCAAGGGGTCTACAGGGCCATCTTAGATTTGTCCTTTGAGCAAATATAGGCAGAATAACAAGAATTTTTCAAAATGGCTGCCATTGCTTGTTTATTCTACTTTTGTTTTAAAGGGACAAAGTATCTTTCTCATGACACTTCCATGCTTGTTTCATCCATCAGAGGCACAATCCCATCTATATAGCATAAAAACAAGAGCATTCAATCGGAGTGATCACGTCTAAAGTTTAGGGTTTTGTTCCAGGTGTTGTTCAGGATGGTTTGGGATGAAATTGTCACAGTAGTTAGGGTTAATGTGCACAAAATATACTTAACTTTCTGTTTTGTATATACTCTTCTATTATAATTACTTCTTGACCTTGACACTTTTTGACATCATCAAAAATCCTAATAAAAAAGTAAGCACTGACGTGATTCATGACTTGTTTCTAACTGAAATGTTTTTCTTCAACTTATTATTTCAGGTTTTTCCAGTTACTTTACAATGCCAGTTATAGATCATTAATCTGCCACTAGAGAGGGCAGTATTGAATATGCACCTCAGAAGTAGTTGCGCCCACAGGTATTATGTCTGTGGTTGCGCCCCATTGTTCATGTGCATTATGCATGTGTGGCATTAGCGCAATCATGTACATGTACACACGCTTCATTTGTTCTATGAGACGTAATCATACTTATCATGAAAGTGCATTGGCATGCCATCCTTGAGCAAGACACTTAAGTATAATTGTTTAACTTCACAAAGGAGTAAACTGGTACATGTGAGGGCCAAATGACTCTTGTGATTGATTTAGCTTGATGAATTATACGCTACATGCCTTGCGACAGGAGATGATCCAGGAAATTAAATAAATGGCCCAGGAGTAATAAATGACCAGAGTAATGGTTCATGCACCATGAACATCAAATATGGCAGATACCGGCGCAATAAGTGTCAATTATGATTTTCATAAGATGGCTATAGCAGAAAACATTAAAGACCAAGTACATAGACCATGTAACCTTTGTTTACGAAAAGAGTAACCTTGTACGTTCCATGGCCTATCTGGCAGGCGAGATACTGCACTGGTCATATGGAAAATCTTACATTTCGTGTCATAATTTCCACATAAATTCAAGTGTTATAAAAGTAACGGCTGTACAAGTTTGGAGATGTGCACCCTTGCTTCGTATCAAAAGTTGGTAAAATTCAGACACAAAATTCCGTGCAATATCCATGAAATATAAGATTTAATGTTTTCTTCCATTGAGCTTTATACAAATCATGCTTGCAGGAAGTCCAGGCCCTGTGGCTCTTTTGTAAACATGTTACGTCACAGGTTACATGGTCTATATAATTGGGACTATCAAATGTAACACTGGTTTATATCGGTACCAATCATCCTGAGAAATACTTAATTTTCAATTAAATTAAATTCAATTCAATGTAATATTTATTTCCATGCTCACAATAAGAAAAGAATCATTTCGCAAAAATATTGTAGTACAATACAAACAAAGTAAGAGTAAACATGACCAATGATAATGATACTGAAAAATGTTACAATATAAGCTGTGAGTAATGAGGCTGATCCTTTAAAAATTATATCAAAGTCAACAAAAAAGCTTTTAAAGAACTCCCAAATCACTTGGTATTGCTGCAATAACCATGCACAAAATCCATGACAACAATTACACAATTATTTGTAATGGTTTCACTCAAACTGGGCCAACTAATTATCTGGATTGGTTGCAAGGTTTGTTTACCAACAACTAATAATACCAACCTATAGCAACGGAATGGATTTATAATCTTTCCCCAAATTCAATCCGTTAAATGGCTGTGTACCAGTCAAAGACATGGTCTCAATTTGCAGCGTTTGTGTTTAACCACTCTCTGAAATCTTAAATGCCAGTAAGATGCACTAAAGTGCCTGGAATATTAATTAATTTATCAATCATTGCACTGTATTACATGGAGTTTGTATTGATTAATCAAAGCTTTATTACATGAAGAAACGACTACCCATTATAGTCAGATCCATCAGGATCAGGGCCCAATTTCATAGAGCTGCTTAATGGTAAGCAAATTTTCGTGCTAACTATAGCAGAAAAATTTGCTTAAGCATAAGCGTATTTCACAGGTTAGCAAGAAAATTAGGCGGCCAGCTTGCGCGTTCATGGATTTGCATTGTTACATCATTCATTTTCTTACAGTAAGCACTGGAAGGTTAGCATGCCTTTTAGTGTGCTTAAGGTTAGCAGCGCTATGAAATGGAAACTTGTACAGTAAGCACAAAATTGGCTGTTATGTAGCTCTATGAAATTGGGCCCAGCCCTTTTTGTCAAAAATGCAAATTACATTTGCACGTAGACTTATACGCCACCAGTTTCACTAAAACTAGAGAATACCTTTCCTTATGCAGACATTTCTTCTTTGTAATAGACCTTATGCATTGACGTCATCCAGCTGCCATCTTAGAGGTAAACCGATGATAAAACAATGGAAATGCACATATTTTTAATGTACACTTGGGGCACAGGCATGGCCAATGAACAACCTTCTTTTGACCTCTATACAAGGGCGCCCTACTCAAATGACGACATGTGCATAAGGTCTATTGCAAAAAAGAGAATAGCCAATGTACAGTGTATATGGGTTCTCAATGGCACTATCAGGTCAAATGTTTCATAGATTCACAACTTGCAAATGTTTTTGCAGGCAACAACATGAAACAGTGAAAGAGATTGTATAATTTACTCCAAATTCTATCAAGAAAAAAATAGAGAAAATTCTGGTCATAAAGTCTTCTACTCTTCCTAAAATTCTGTCAATTCTCTCAAGCATAATCGGTAAAATCATCCAGTGCCCCCGGCGATCCTTTACGTTTCTCCTGCTGTCTGACGGATGAAGCAGCGGCCATTGCAGCCAAGGAATTCACAGGAGTACCCTGAGAGATCTTACCACGGAGGCGTTTGATTTGTCGCAGACGTTCAAGCCAGTTGGAGGTGTACGCCTCAGCCAGGGTGCCCCTCATCTGGCTCTGGTAGATTTGAGACGCTAGCTGTTGAAAGGAAACAATGATCAAAACATTAACTTGAACTTTCTGAAAACATAAACTAATAAATACACATTTGGTGCTTGATATGTGGATATTGTGTCTTCATTGTGTTCTGGGAATCTCAGGAATTTAGGGGGGGCACTTCTGTACAAGAGGAAAAAAGTGTTAAAGTACAGGAACATTTGGGGGGGGGACCACACACCCTCTGCCACATATCAGTCATGGTATATAAATACACATTGTAGATAAAAAACCTTAAAAAACACACTTGTTTCAAAAATATTGTCTTCAATATTTAACAACGCACACTGGATGACGCGAATACACGCCAAATTTGTCTAAACTGACTTACGGCGGACGGTTTTGGTCGCTCGTAATTACTTTTGCAGACAGTCGCTGGCTGAAGTAAAAATCCACCTGGACATTACACTGTGTAGCATGCACAGGCATGCACCTGCAGTGCTACCCTTTGTTTTACCCATACCAAGAGGGATAGAAGTTACTGTAATTTATGCTTGTAATCTCCCTTTTTCCGGGAGTTATTGTGTTATCACTGATTCCAGATCTTTGTCCTCTAGTTATACACATGTGGCATGCAAGAATGGACAGGCTGCCACCATTGTTTATCAATATATTCAGCTCAATGATGATAAGTCCGAACATTCCGAGATTCCAGAATACCATGGCAGATTATCGGCTGGGGCTTACCACCGCCAAGGTTTGCAATTCACGGTAAATGCATACTCATATTTTCGCAAAAGAGAAACTTAAATCCCGGTGCTTATTATGAGAACCTTTGTTGTCTTTCCTTTGTCATCAGGGTTTCATTGTGGCAACATTTTTTCAAAGGAAACCATTGCTCCTGAAACGCTGAAATGTTCCGAAAAATAATGCCAGTACTGAGGCACAGAATGTTTTTTGGAATACCGACACAAAGTGGTTAAAGAGTCTGTATACGTTTGGTAATGACTCTGAAAATTTATGGCAATAAAAACTTACTTGGTAAGAAGCAAACCAGCTTTGGATAGTATAATGCATTTTGAGAAACTTTTCACTTGGAAGTACTGCGATTATGGAAAAAGATATCCCTTTTTATCCCCAAAAATTTGATTCTCAGAATCGTTACTGACAGTAACGTTTCTCAGATTGTGTATTCCAATTGCAGATTATTCTTCCTACGAGGAATAACCACTCCAGATTTTCGGTAATATCTCAAAAACGCTACCAGGTTTTCACAGGTTAGTTTTATTGTATATATCTACAGCTATATAGGATTGAAACAAACAGTCGGTTCCAATTACCAAACGTATACAATCCCTTTAAAAATGAAAACATTTTAATCATTTTCCTGGAGGAAAGCTTACATTGGCATGTAGGGCCATCTGTCGAACCAAGAGGGGCAGGTTCTTATTGGTTATCATGCGTGGTCCTCTACTTCCGATCATTGTTTCTAAAGCTAAAATGTAAACAAATCAGAAAAACATTTTATTTAATTATTCATTTATTTACATTATTAAACATCCAACAGCGCACAGAGGGAGGGAAAACCCCATTTAACCCATGTAGGGACTGAACCCCCATCCACATGCAAGGCTCTGGTTCGAGACAGGAGGGAAAGCAACCACTATATATATATATAGAAAACATAACATCCTGAATCCATCAGAAACGAACGCTGCATATTGCAACTCAAGATCCATGAACTCTCCCTGATGTGACTGAAATAACTTAAGCAAACAGCATTGCTTAACATGTTTCTGCTTAGCAAAATTGAGTTGGATACCAGTCAAAGAGGTGTAACCAAATTTTGCTTTGTCCCGCTTGCCCCAAACCCCCCAATCCCAAATGAATATCTCTGGTGAAGCCACTGACCAGTCACAGATGTTACATGTGACATGGTATTTTGGCTGGTAACCTTAACCTGGTAAGCATAATAATGTTGTGCTCAGCTACGTTTTGTGTTAATAAAATTGGGCCCTGGGCTTGATTTCACTTGAGTTGATAATATAGTGGTTTACATAATGCCACATTGTTAACAAAAAGTGCAACCTTGTACACTCAAGGGCATTTCCTAGCAGGAAAGATACTACACCGATCATATGAAAAATTGTGCATTTTGAATCATAATTATTAGAAGAATTGTAAAAAAACCAAAAGCTTTGTTAATAAATGTCGTACGCTGCAATTTCCTCCATTAAGGCACAGCACAATGGAAGAACTAGCGGAGTCACGGAGGCTGCACTTCCTGCACAAACAAGTTTGGCCTGCAGGAAGTCCAGGCTCTGTGACTCTGTCAAGATTTGACATCATAGTTTGCTCAGCCATTACAATCAATCAGACTTGCAATTTTGTTATAAAAAAAAAAAAAAAAAAGGAAATGCACTTTGCACTGTGTTTTTCAGTTTCCTATGGCACAAAAAATGAAAGGAAAAAAAGAGAGGAAATAAGCTGAGATGTGGCACGCCTGATCGATTCATTGCTTCCTCGTCTTTCTATAATTCTAAGCACTTGCCCAATGAAACGCGTGGCTTGTTTGGCTGTGTAGAACTGGTTCTGTCAAAAGCAAACAACATTTTTGGAGGGATCACGAGGAATTATGAGAGAAAAAAAAGAAAAAAAAATTCTTTTTGTAAAATAGTCAACAGGATGTGCCTCATACCTGGTTTTGCCTGTACCGTCACTAGGTTGCTCTCACTGTCCAGCGGTTCAATGACAATCTCAGCAAAGTTAAACTGACCCTAGCAAAACAACAAAAGAAGATCATCTTAATTATTGGACAAGATTTTTTCACTTTTACCAAAACATGTGGGGTGTCATCAGGGCCGAGTGGTCTAGGGCACTCTCAAGTTCTGTAATTTACAGAATGTGGGTTCGAATCATGGCTTGGTCAGACGCGACACAATTGTGTCCTTGAGCAAGACACTTTATCATAAATGCTTCTCTCCACCAAGGAGTACAAATGGGTACTGTCGAGAGCCGGAATGTAACATGCGATGGACTTGCATCCTGTCCACGGGAATAGAATTATTTGATCATTTCCCCCACCTTGTACAGTATTAAAAATAGCCCCTGGTGTGAGGTTGTAATTAGGCATAATTGGTACCACATGAATTGATTTACATTCTTGTGCGATGTGCCGTAGGGAACAATGAGGCACTATTTCTGTCAACCAACTGCCATTGTTGTTTACCATTTGTATGCCAATTTTGTCGTAATATAAATGTTAAGGAATGACAACAGATTGCCTCCAAAGAAGAGGTTTCTCTCCAGTTCCAAAGAAGAGATCAGAAATTTGATCTGTAACCAAACTTCATTAAATTATATTAGATAATTTCCTGGTAAAGTGTTTGAATATGTGCAACTAACATTAAACAACGAAATGCAATGTTCAACAATAAATGAAGAAAGAAATCTATTTATTTTACTTTAAAATGTTTGTTTCCCCCCTCTTTGCCTCAGGTGCCATTTGTTTTTGTACAAAACACCATGGACTCCATCACAGCGTGCACCAATTGTATAGTGTTAACTCACCTTGATTGTCCCAAGTTTGTAGGGCTCGTTTCTCTCATTGTAAACGATAGACACAAAGTCATTACCGATGTGAAGTTTCTTGGAGTTACATGTAGGATCCGACTCCTTGTTGGGCATTAACGTAGCAACGTGAAATATCACTACAACAAGGAAAAAACACGAACGCCTCAAAAATAAATTAATATCAAAATAATTCAATTACAGGAGTCCTAGTTGGTTTGACTGTGGCATGTCTTGGCCAAATGGTTATAAGAGCAGCGGACTCAAGCTCTGGTGTTTCTGATCAGTAGAGTGTGGGTTCGAGTCCCGGTCATGGCACTTGTGGGCAAGGTACTTTACCATAAATGCTTTGTCTTTGCCCCTAGGGGAGTGATAAAGCGCTCATTATTTGCTCATTATTATTATATCAAAGCGCTTATTTGTTTTTCAACAGGATAAGCAGAGCTATGCTTTGAATTATGAGACCCACTTATGTAGCACCTTCTAATGGTATACAAGGTGCTGCGGCACATTCAGCAGCCACTGCCAGAAACACCGGGGCAAACCCCTTCTCTTTGCAATAAGTGTAACTGGATTCTTTTAGGTGCATTACACAGCACTAGGGACCTAGAGCTTTACATCCCATCCTAAGGACCAAGCAGTAATGGTCAAGTGTCTTGCTTCAGGACACAAGTGTCAAGACCGGGACTCGAACCCACACTCAGCTGATCAAAAACATCAGTCAAGTCAAGTGTGCTTGACCGCTCGGCCTCGCTCAGGCACACCCCTGAAGACACTTATAGGCCTGTGCCTGTTCTTGTTATTTTCTTAATGTTACATTTTACTTGATTTTCCATTTTTGTATTTTACATTTTTGTAAAGCGCTTGGAGCTACGTAAATGTATTTTAATCATTGTAATTTGAAGGAAATTCAATCAGCTATTAGTTTAAAATGAATGCTCTTAACTGACTCTTCTGTCATTATGTAAACTCTATTTGTATTGTTAACCCTTACCCAAGGGTGATGGGGGTATGTTCCTTTTTGTAGTATAAAACAAGAAATACAATTATTCTTAATGTTAAAGGCACTGAACACGTTTGGAAATTGTCAAAGACCAGTGTTCTCACTTGGTGTATCCCAACATATGCATAAAATAACAAGCCTGTGAAAATTTGGGCTCAATTGGTCATCAGAGTTGCAAGAAAATGATGAAAGAAAAAGCACCCTTGTTGTACAAACTTGTGTGCTTTCAGATAGGAATAAAAACTTCTTGCAAGAAGTTTTTTATTATTTTAGTGAGAAATTACCTTTTTTCTCAAAAACTACGTTACTTCAGAGGGAGTCGTTTCCTACAATGTTTTATACCATCAACAGCTCTCCGTTGCTTGTTACCAAGTAAGTTTTTATGCTAATATTTGTTTTGAGTCATTACCAAACGTGTACGATACCTTTAAGTGTGTTCATACCTTGCATGATATCGTCATGCCACCAGTAAGCAAATTTTCCATCACTTCCCTGGTGGTCTAGACCTCCAGTGTACACCTCAGTGGGACATACATCCTTCAGGGATATCAGTCTACCGAGACCCTGTAGGAACTCCACATAGCGAGCCGAACCGTAGAGATTGGACAAAATCGTCGCTTGATCATTCGTCTGTCAGGGGTGTAACAATATCCAGTACTATATTATGTATGAAAACATACCGCCAATATAGGTGGCACCCTTTACGTAACATGGATTGGCTGGAACAGAGTCTATAGCAATTAAGATTGATTTGCACTTAAGATCCTTCTTCACTCTTTGTGATATCGAACCTAGAGGAACAACATCTTTTAGATTGCAGTAGGACTATTGGTCTAGTAGGAAGTTGGGTTCACATGCAACCCAAGGATACATTTTTCTAACTTAATTTTGTGTGTGTGTGTGTAATAAATGAAATGTTATGCCCCATTTTAGAACATTTTCAAAAGAGGTCCATCTAGCAGCCATCTTGGTGGCCGTCTTGGATTTCTGACGAAAATCGAAAATCAATCATTTAATAATATACCTTGAATTATATGCATGACAAAAACCACTTATTTTCACTGAACTTTTTAAACTACACATTCTATAGCTGTTTAACAGAAAAAAAATGCATAGCAAATTTACTTCCTAAGCAACATAACTGTAGTTAGGCTAGGGTTGGGACTTTACCGGTTAACTGTTTAACTGTAAAACAATGTTAAAATTCATATCCAAATTGCCTTAACGGTTAAACGAAGCCGACAGTAAACAGGAAAAAAAGAAAAATTAACAAAGAAAGAAAAACACAATAAAATTGGGACCTTCCTTTTCTTGAAAATGTTAGCCCCAGATGCTATCCAGGGAGAATGATTGACATCCCTTTTGTTGATGGAACTGTCTTACCTTTATCTCCCACAAAATGTAATTACATTATTTTCAATCCCCTTCAATTTGCTGGACATTTTGCATCTTACGTACACCGCCACACCTGCGGTTTGTGGTTTTGTGACTGTGCAGACTGGCTGTAGTGTTCTATCATATAATCCTGGTCGATCCATGAAAGTGTGTTGAAATTTGCTTCTTTTAGTTTGGATTGGAATCGGTATAAACGGTTAAACGGCTAACCAGGGGTCGATTTTACAAAACTCTTCCTAACTTAGGACTAGTCCCAGGCAATGCTAAGAGACAGGACTAGTCTTAAGTTAAGACCAGTTACTGGTCCTAACTTCAGATATGACTAGTCTTATGACTTTGTGAAATCGGCCCCGGAAGTCACAAGTTCCATTTAACCTGTTTAAAATAAACGTAGATTCACAACCCTAAGTTAGGGTAGTCATTGTGAGGTGATGTGTATCATACCTGCCCAGAGCCAACATACAGCACTCCTATCTTGTGTGTGTCGTATGGTGGGATCCGGTCCAGCACCTTCACAGCTCGCTGAGACACCTAAACACACACACACACACACATGACCATAAGATCAACATTGAAAAATTGTATGGTTTCTCACATTAAATTAATGAGTAGTAACCACAAGGGAAAGTTCCTTGGTAAATGTTAATTAATTTTGGATTGAACAAAGAAAAAATGACTGGAGTGGGATTTGAACCTGCGACCTCATGATGAACGAGCCGGTGCCGGGGGGGGGGGGGGTGTCTCAATCAGAACTCTTGCCCCTCCCCCAAATGAGATCGACAAAATGAACAAACAAAAATGTCTGGTTATGCTACTGTCTTTGACGAAGAAACTTGACTTTTAATTGCTTCTCTTAACCCACATGTATAAATGAAAACCTGTTAGACATTATGCATTACGTTGGATTAACCCCTCAGCGCTCATAGCAGCTTGAAGTTGTAGGCTCCCCAGGGAGTTTAGAAAGTTTGAGGAATGATTAAAGTATGCCCGATGAACAGGGATTATAACATTGCACAGTCCTTTGATCTAATTACTAGGATATGTCCGCTATAAAAGAACCAAATGTTATAATTAATAAGAGTGCAACTGTGGAATTTCCCATTTACATTTCCAGCTAGTGATCTACCAGTTTACTCACCTGTGAAAATGGCAAAGCCACTGGTCTCTCTTGGTCATCAGAGAACACTGGAGAGTAATACATCTGCAAGAACACGAAGCTGAGTAGAAAACAATAAGTCAAAAACTGATAAAAGTCCCGGTGCTTAGCTTGGAAAAGTAGCAGAAAGAAGTGACTGGTTCTTAGTATAAAGGTACATTTGGTGCTCGATATGGGATATGGTGGTACACCCTATAATTGTGTCTCCATTGTGAGCTTAGAATCTCAGGAATTCTTTAGAGGATTTTAGAAGGGGAGGGTGGGGGGTACTAACATCGTTTCCAGTCGTTCGTTGAAATAGGTGCATTTTCACACGTGCATACTAAGCACCCGAAAACAAATTTAACTTTTTAATTTTTTATTTAATGTGACCTGTGATGATTAGACCATATCTACTTTGCAACATAGAGACACCCTTATTGACACATACCTTGGACTGAGACCAGTTCTGGTCATCACTCGAGATCGGTTTTCCGAGACTCGTCTTTTTCTCCCGTAGTGGTCATCAGAGGAGGTAGAAGCCAATGAGGACATTGTGTGCCCTCTTGGCCGCCCGTAGGGTTGTAAATCTGCCCCCTGACTACTCCTCGAGAGGTCATCTTCTCCAAGGAAACCTCGCTGTTTCCCATCCAGATTCTCTACATCTGTTTGAGGTGGCAGGGAGACGGGCCTTGGTTTCCTCTCTGCCTGCCGAAGGCGTCGTCTCATCTGGCTTGGGGTGTCTGAAGCAGAATCGTCCGGTGTCAGAAACTTGGGAGGAGGCAGTTTCGCAGCTGCTGTGGAGGGGTCAGTCTTCACTGATGATGGGTCTTCGAGGTCTTCTTCTTTGGCTTTGCCAACTTCTCTAGAGACAGTTTCATCTTCATTTATCGTGATTGAGGCTCTCCTGACAAATCCAAGAGCAACTTCATCCCGCTGAAGCCGCTGCTCCAAGACGGACATCTCCTTGTAGGAGCTAGAAGTAGGCATCTGTTTCTCCATGAAGGACTTGACCATGTTTCTGGGAGAGGTACTGATCCCATCTAGATCATCGCTACCCATGGACGTCGTCTGGATGGAAGCAACAGTCTCTATGATATCGGGACATGAACTGGAACGGGGAAGAATCATCCTGTTTGGGTCAGATTCTTCAACAAGCTCAGCAATGTTCTCAAGATCTTTGGCAGTATCAGCAATTATTGATGCCATGTTGATGTTCTACATCAAGATAATAAAATAAGCAAGCTTAATTAATGCATAGAGCAAGCACTGGGCTCTGTGCGACCATCGAGAACTCAAAGGCATTTCTTATTCTTGTAATAATTTCATCATTCAAAGGCAATTCTTATGACTGAAACTTATAAGTTTCAGTGGCAAGACCCTGAGGCTTTGCAAAACATGTAAAAGCCAAGTCCAATGATCAATTTCTTTTCAGCTAAAATAACGTCACACTTACAAGGGCTTGAATTTGGGGGGGGGGAAATCCACAAGACCACAGGGCTTGTTGCTCAAAATGTTACTGGACCAGAATTCTTATTACGAGACCAGAATCAAGATAAGAGAAAGCTTCCTGACCCAGTTTAACATGCATTTAAGTTAACAAGCGCTTAGACATAAGAGACATTTGTCTCTATGGGAATTTAGTTTACTTCATTATGTCATTACTCAATAGAATTGAATGGTTTTTCATCAGATTTAAGTCAACATTCAAACATATTATTTTTTGTTCAAGACATTACACAGTGAGGTATTATTCTTAATGAATATTCAATTAAAAAACACAAGACCGCTGGACTTGTCTGGTCAAAAGTTTACAGGCCCAACACTAAAACTACTGGCCTTGGGCAGTCCAGTGTAAAATTTTGAGCCCTGCTTACATGTAGGAACAAGATAACCCTGGTTATATCGGGCATGATATTTGGTTCCTGGAACAAAGTAGGAACATTTTATCAAGTACAAGGGCTGATCAACATCTACACATGGTGTGGGCTTTATTAGACTTTTCAGGCTATTTCATCACAATTTTTTTAAATTTTTCCCAAGGGCTAAAAACACCCTTGAAAATCAGACTTAGGTAGAAAGAACACCAAGCCTGTTTAATTAGTTTTCAAATTTCAACGTACAAACTCTTACCCGATCCATGCTGTCTCTATGCACTGCGCTGTATCTTATGTAATAGGACATATCATGTCCCAGAGGGGACAGACCGAGCTCCGGTTTGGAGAATCCTTGCAACTGGAATTCTTCTCCACCATCTTCACATACAAAGCAAACCAATCAATAGATATGTAGTAAATACAAATGATATCACAAGTTCTCAAAGAACAAAATCTACCTAGCAAGTAGAAATACACATGGTGTTACCGCAAACCAAATATATATTGATATGAAAAACAACAACAAAATATGGGTCTTTTGCTTCATGGGCTCCAAGAAAGACTTTTGTAAGTAAAATAAATTGTAAAGAAGGAGATGTAAATTGAAGGGATACAAAAACAGAGTAAGAATTATTATGAAACTCCTTAACTGTATTTCATCATTAGCCTTTGAGAAAGACTACGCTAGGGTTGAAGCATCAGACCCTTAAAAATCTTTGCACAACTTTATTTTAAGGACAAGTTTTCTTCACAGGATACCAAATTCTTACAGACCTCTCCCCAAACAAACAAGAAATTAAAATTAGGAACTAAAATTAGCTTTTGAGAAAGACTCTGCTAGGATCAGAAAAGTCAGGCCATTAACTATTTGTTTGCATTTGTACCATAGGTTCTTTTGGTTGGTTTGCAATTTGCAACAGCTACTTTTTGTGACAGAAGGTTTTGTGATATGTGAATGGAGTTATAGAAATCAACCATTGATTGCAATACTGGTTCAATCTAGATATCTGATCACCTAGAGGCTGTACATAAAATAATAATTATTGCACCAAATCTAAGGGGGGAAATGCAGCTTCAAGCCCTATTTTGGCAAAGCAAAAGAGAAAAAAAGCTGCACTACCCATAACAATGGTCTTTTGCTTAGGCCAAGTAAATAAATACACCAGTTGATCTGTTCCCTTTTTTCAGAAAGAGAGGGGGCATTTTAATTTTGTTTTATTATTATTGAAGATTTGCTGGCTTTACAGAACTTAGAAATTGAATATGGGTAAATTATATCAATTGTCGAAAGAATGCTGCCAAGATGAAGCGAAAATACATTACAAATTTGTCGTTTTGGGGACAAAACTAAAATTAAAAGTAAAAACTAAAAGGAATTTGCAGCTTCAAAAAAGGATGAGGGCAGGGACGATCAACATGTTTTTTTTTTACCTGGCCTTAGTGCTGATAATGAAAAACAATAATGTCAGTGACTGATTTATAAGTACGAGTCTTATCACTCAAATTAAGAAGTTGTGATTGCAACGATTGGTTTCTTTTTTGCTGACCGTCAGAGAAACTGCTTCCTCGATAGAGAAAAGACGAATCAATATTGATGGTCGGCCCTTGGCCAAATGAGAAATCCGCCATTACTGGAGGAGAGAGCCCAAAACCATCATCACTGGAGGTGTCAGTGTCCTCGCTCTCATTGGGGTCAAAGGTTAAAAGTTCAGGGCTGCTAGCTTTAGTTGTTAGACATGCAGGTAAAACAAGAAACAAAAAGGTACAAACAAATATTAGATGAAAAAACATAATTCCGAGAACAAAATGATGTTCATCCTCATGAAGGCTCAACAATGGACCATGTAACCTTTGTTTACAAAAAAGAGTGACATTGTACATTCCAGAGCATTTCTTGACAGGCAAGATAACACACTGGTCATATGGAAAACTTTACATTTTGTGTCATAATTTCCACATAAATTCAAGTGTTATAAAGGAAAAACAGCTGAACAAGTTTTGAGATGTGCCCCCTTGCTTCATACCAAAAAGATGATAAAATTCAGAAAATATCCATGAAATATAAGATTTCATGTTTTCTTCCGTTGAGCTGTGCCTGTACATATTGTGTCTGCAGGAAGTTCAGGCTCTGTGGCTCTCTTGTAAACTTGTGATGTCACAGGTCACATGGTCTATAAAAAAAGCCAAGTATTTTCCTTTTTTTTTAAAAATGTTGTAGGGCTTTTACCAATTCAGTAAAAGATCTTGATTTTGTCATAAAAGAGCTTCATTTTCTATTCACGAAACAAAACAACACAAACTCTTGATATACTGTTCCTTATAACAAACGTTTAGAGGATGATCATCAATCTGTTATCAACATGACTTTAAGAACAAGAGATCTCAAGAAAGAAACACAAAGAAACACACATATGCCACCACCGTAACTCAGAAAATAAGTGTTGCAAATTTGTGCTAAATACAGCCGCTGAAAGCAATACATTTTAGTATAAAATAGACTAAGAGAATTGAACATATGAGAGCGTTTAATAGTTTCAATTAAGAAGTTCTCAAAAGGAAAAAGGTGAGTAATTTATTTTCAAAAATTAAATAGTAGAAATTGCAACACAATAGTTAAAACATGAAAGACCACAAACAGCTAAAATGTGAAAGAACATTACCCCCCCCCAAAAAAAGCTCACTGATTAAAGTTCATGCCAGCACCAATCCTCCACAGAAATATTGGCGTCTGAATTAATGTCAAAGTTGAGGAAATGGCATTTGAAGGCCCCACACGTCACTATTGCTTATTTCAATTAACACAAGAAAATAAGCCCCATATAAACCTTTTAATACCCACCACAAGTATTCTATCTGCCCAAATCTATGCTTGATGTACACACAAGTTCTTACCCCTCCCATTGAATGTGAAGCAGCCAACTTCGCTACTTTGAATGTCGACCTTTTAAAAATTTATTTTTATCATTGTTATGCTAGTTAGCCCAAACAAGGCTAAAAGCCACTCTCAGTGAAGGACTAACCTTTTTGCCAATATCACCACCTCGCTGTGAAGATTTGCTATAAAGCAAAAGCTAATCGAAAATTTGTCATTTTGTGTAATTTATTAGCTTTTTCATTGACTTCTATGTATCAAGAAAGCCACAATTGGTTTATGTAGATGAAATGCATTTGAATTTTGATCACCTCACTCAGCCAATGACTCAGCCTCTTTGTGGTCAGATACAAAAATTGACAAGACAAATATAAAATCTCGTGCTACACATTGCATGCTGTTAGTAACACGAAAGCTGTATTAGTAATGACATACAGAAGTCACGTCATGTCAAGTCAATCACCACTGACAGGTCTCCTCGTAATTTCTTCAGTTAAAAAAAAGGTTTTTTTTTTCCTTTGGTTGTCCCCATTCTAAACAACGAATCAGAAACCAATTACTTAAGTGTAATACATTAGGTGTTGATTTTGTTACAATTAAAATCTGTAAGAATGACCCAACACTAGTGTTCTTTTTATTCGACAGTTTACTCATGATGGTGTTGCATGGAGAGTTGTTAGTGGCGCGGCCTAGTGGCCAAGCGCAATGGACGCAAACTCTTCCGATCAGCAGAGCATGGGTTCGAGTCCCGGTCTTGACACTTGTGTCCTCAAACAAGACACTTAACCATTATTGCTTTGCCCTTCAGATGGGATGTAAAGCCCTAGATCCCGTGTGTTGTGTATTGCAAATAAAAGAACCCAGTACACTTATCGTGAAAAGAAGAGGTTTGCCCCATTTTTTTCTGGTATGGTTAGCTGCAGATTGCACCACAGCACCTTGTAAACCGTAGTGAAGTCACAGCTAGAAAAATGCCCCTTGTGCTGCAGAAGTATTCCTTGTGTATGCAGTGCAGTTTGTTGCCTCCAAGTTGTCTGAAAACTGCCCTATGTGACATGGCCTTTGAGTATAAAATGAATCAAGCAACAAGAACAAGTGTACTGAAACTAATTACCTTGTTGTTTTGCGGCTGATTCGCTATGGTGTCCTCCCTTCATTTCTTGGTCATCTAGCTCCGTCCCTCCTTCTCTTTCATTGTCCAGCATCATCTCCTGGTCACTGTACTCAAACTCCACCCTGTCTATGTCTAAATCCAGCTCCCGGTTTCGGAGAAGCAGAGAGGAAACATCAGCGAGGGGAAAGTCTTGGGTGGTTGGGAGGAGGGCGCCCCCGTTCTCGATGCGCATGATCCAAGATGTATTGCCAGTTGGGCGTCTAACGTACACCTATTAAAGGAAAAGAAAAGAAAAGAAAGACTTTTGAGATATAATAATATAAATAATTATTTGTTACAATTGTAGTGCGACCTCTCTATATTCAAAAGATGTTCGAGAGTGCAAAGTACAAAAATACAATAAAAAACCTCTGGAGCAGATTATTCATAAAAACACAATTTGCTAATCACAATAAACTGGTTTGAATCTGATGGGGGGGGGGGGGAGGGCAGTAAATTTGGCCATACCTCTGAGGGCTGAAAAAAAGAAAGAAACTAACTAACGGATGTTGGAGGGGAGCTGCAGGGCTCAAGTTTAAAACAAAAATAAAACACTAATCAGCAGACATTTCGTGCGTGCCAACATCAACCCTCCTTTTCAATATCGTAAACGCTCAGTTTGGTAACAATTTTCATTTGTAATTTTTCTCCCTGGAAAACAACAATTAAAAGGTGTACAGTTTTTTTAACGCCTTATCTCTGATAGATTTTTGAAAAAAAAGTCTATATGACATAAATGAAACAGCCTCTCCCTTCAGTATCCCTGAAAAATTACTCTCTGGATGCCCCCCAAACCCCCCCCCCAAAAAAAAAAAAAAAAAAAAAAAAGAAAAAAAAAAAAGAAAGAAAGAAAAAAACAACGAAAAAACAGCAACAAAAAAAACCCCCGAAAAAAACCCAACCCCCCAAAACCTACAGACAAGCAGAGTATTTACCCCTTGCAGACTGTTTTCCCTATTTTTTGAGTAAATTCCTTTATGTACTGTTTGACTCTCAAACAAGCCGACAGGATGTGTAAGTGCGCTGCGCATTGTGAAATGAGTCAATGTTTGAATCATTGAGACCACAACTGCTCTTTTCAGAGCCAATACCCCTTCCACAAAGAGAATGTACACATTGTTATACCCACAAGTTTACTTGTAACAGTTACTTCTTAAAGTTCTGATTATCCACACCATGCAAAGCTTCAAACATTACTAACTTTCTTTTTCATGGCCTATATTTTAAAAAGAGCTTAAAAAAGAAAAAAGAAGAAGAAATTCTTCATGACATTGAAAAAACAGCCCCCCCCCTCCCGCCTCCATCTCTTAGAGATTACTCAACCAAATCTTTCTAAATTGATTATTGGCAGCTGCTTCAGCCTTGACCACCACAATTTTAGAAAAGCCCTAACAAAATATGCCTGTGATTTTTATCCCTTCCTACAAGGTACTCTATGTTTGATGATGTCTTTTTGGGGCGTTTTTTTATGTCTCTTTCAACACTGACCTGCTTCCCTTTTTTCTCTCTTTTTTAAATATTTCTTTTAGGGGATCTGTGTTAAACATTATTTTTCTCTTTGTGTTCTATTTACTGTAATCCTAATAGGATAGACTTTACAGTTCTGCATGTCCTTATATGGCTCCATTGTGGAACAAAGAAACAGTGTCTGGGGTTCTAACCATCAAACCAGCTCATTTTATTACCAGGTGTAGATCTCTTGACTTTGGCATTAATTAATTTGTATTAACCAATCACAAACCACAAGATGCAGTTGTATCTTGGCTTGGCCAACCAGGACCACACTCCACACAGCTGCCGAGTAGATAAAGGTGCAAGCAACAAGCAAAACCTTCATAACAAATGTGAACTGTGCACATGTAAATGGGTTGTCCATCACTCAGATTTCAGCCCCTAGTTGGTATGCAGATTTTTACACAGTGCGTTTTAAGAGACTTTGTAAGTCAAGTCTTTCAGAACAGCAACTCGTTACAACTTTCACTGGATCCAGTGTAAGCGAAATGAAAACAAACTGATACAAACTGTGTGCAAATTAAGGTACAGCCACAAGTTTTACACTATTCTGTGTGGTGGTGCATGGGGATGAATGGACATTTTTGTATCATTGGATCACAGATATTGGTTTTCCGACAAATTATCTCAACCTACACTTTTGAAAGTGCTTTCAATCATCTAGAACTTTAATTATTTACTAGAACAAGATGGAACGGGTACTCCCAAACTGTATACTGATACAAATTATTTCACTGGTGACCCTGCTACTGATGAAACAGGTAACAGGTCAACCGGGTCGGCTGGAACATCAATTGTTGAGTGCAGAAAACAGAATCCTTAAGAATTATGTGTACAAACAGAAAACTGTTGCTAATCATGTCCTCTGTGGATGAGATTGCAGCATGGATGAGGACTGTAAGTCTTTCAACTTCTATGAATGTAAGAAACTCTGTGAGCTGAATAATGCAACAAGAGCTGAGCATCCTCAAGACTTCCTTGAAGATCAAGGGAGTGTTTACTTTGATACAGATGAGGACACGATTCCTCTCTTTGCCAGATTATAGTTCTGATCGTCACTACAAAAGTTGTAAGGAGTTATTAGAGCCAGGTAACTGCACAAGCGATGTATACGTAATCTACCCAGATGGGTTATCTGATGGTCTAGAAGTCTACTGTGACATGGAGACTGATGGAGGGGGATGGATTGTTTTTCAGAGACGGCAGGATGGCAGTGTTGACTTCTATCGCACCTGGGCTGAGTACAAGTCTGGCTTTGGTGATCTTTCTGGTGAGTTCTGGCTGGGTAATGACTATTTGGTAAAACTTACTTCTAAAGGAACATGGTCCCTTCATGTAGATCTTGAGAAATGGAATGGAGAAAAGGCATTCGCAAGATACAATGATTTCAAGACAGTTGGTGATAAATACCGCCTTCAGTATTCTGAATATGATATAATTAGAAGCAGCACTACCAGTGATGATCTTGGCGCACACAACAACCAGCCATTCACAACAAAAGACAATGACAATGATAATAATCTCAACCCTGGTCAGTGTGCAGAAAGACACCAAGGAGCCTGGTGGTACAACAAATGCTTGGATTCTAACTTAAATGGAAAATACTATCAAAATAACCTTGACCCTGATGACAACACTGGTGTTACATGGCAACACTTTAACTATAAGAAATCCCTCAAATCCTGCAGCATGAAAATACGTGAGTAAAAAACACAGTGGCTATGATTACAATTTGACATACTCATGACACAAACTTGTACAGAAAACGTCTTTTCAATTAAAAAACCCCCCACATAAATGAAAATGAAAATGATGTGTTTAGGGTGTCAACTTCGTCCCTCCTTGTATGGACAAACCAATACACTTAGCATAATAATGTATTTCTTGCATCTAGAAATGACATCATAATAGACTATGTCCCCTTTGGGTACAAAATGAGGGATCTTATACATTCCAAGGTATTTCCTGGCAGGCAAGACACTACCCCGGTCATATCAGATATTTTTACATAATTTTGTATCATAATTTCCACATAAATTCAAGAGTTATAACAATAACACTTGCACAAGTTTGGAGATGTGTTCCATTTCTTCATATCAAAAATTTACAAAAATCAGACAATCTCCATGAAATGCTAGATTTTAATGTTTTCTTCAATTGAACTGTGTACAAATCAGGCCTGCAGGAAATCCAGGTTCTGTGGCTGTTTTGTAAACATGTGATGTCACAGGTTACATGGTCTATAGATTGTGGTACCAGCTGCTTAGGTAAAAAGAGGATTAAAAAGGGGCTCTAAGGTCAAATTCAGTTTTGTGATCAACTCATTTTCCAATAGGTAGAGTCCTTATGAAAATGGGGGGAAATTTTGAAGTCTCTATCCTCCCATTAAAACAGTGTAAAACACCACTGTTTTAAATGTATATTTCGTGGTTACACCATGTGTATATCTACTTTGCTTTGTAGATTTTGTGCTTAGAGAACTTGTCTTGCTATGTATTCGCGAAGTAAATTTCGGAATTCGGGAGACTATTCTACTGATCAGAGTTTGATCCCCTTCCAAGTACAATTTTTGTCAAAATCCAAAAAAACATTTGATGACATCACATTCCAAACATATCGTCGGCGTTTTCACGAACCGGCGAATCCGCCCACGCAGCTGAAAAACAGTGTTTTTTGAAAAAACACTTTGAAGTTAGTCATTAAAAAGTGTGTGTGTTTTCGGTCTTTTATTGAAAAAACTTATTCGCGGTTCGTGAAAAACAAAAATGATGAGCACCCGGATTCGCCACATACAGGCGGATTCACACCACACACAATTCGCCAGTTCGTGAAAAAAACCTTGGGGGGGGTCTTCGCCAGTTCGTGAAAATAAAATGCTGTAAACATCGGACACACAACACACAGGGTGGCGGTGGGCGCGACAACGCGTGCGACAGCATTACAAATTAACCCTGGGGAAAAGGTTATTGCGGTTTGTTATTCGCAAAATCCGTGAAGCTGACTGATTCGCTGACTTTAAATTAAGCGTTATTAAAAAAACTATTAAAAAGCTTTCAAGGTTGTAAAAAAACTTTTGCGGGATTCGCCACACTGAAAAAAGATGATATGGTAAGGTCTGCACATTTAGTGCAGAGGATTTTCAGTTCATTCCTGAATTTCGATGCCATTCAATCAAAACGTCATTGGAACATTTGTTTTTGATGTTCGATGACGTCAAATTTCAAATTTCGCAATGAAACAGTTCAAGATAAAACGACATTTTACACCGTGTTAATGCGAGGTTAGAGAATTTTGTCCAGACTTTCATGAGGAAAGTATCCATTGAAAAATGAGTGCATCACAAAACGGAATTTGACCTTGGAGCTCGTCTTTAAAGTTCGCCTGTTAGAAAAAAAGAAGATAATGACATTACATGTTTAGAGCACAGTTACAGAGCCTTGACTTCAATGAAAAATACATTTTAAAAATCTAAAGAATTTTAAGGGTATAATAAGAATATTCATAATACTTCATTCTTTCATAGTGCACGTAGATCAAGGCGCTTTACAACATTAGTATTCCTGTTCATCTGGCATAAGACCATTCCTAAAACATTCTCAACCTCATGTGGGTCTATTGCTTGGCATAGAAATCTGCTTGAGAATGTTAACGATCAACTCAAACTAAATTAACATTATTGTTCTTTTGTTATAGAAAGGTACATGAGTGTGTAATGTCGTGCACGTATCCTAGTAGCTACATGTAGATCAAGGCGCTTTACAACATTATTATTCTTGTGTAGGTCGGGGGTTAGAATCCCACCTAAGTAATATGCCTGTGAATATTTTTCACAGGACTCAGGAAAGTACTGAGTATACAGTGCTTTACACACATCTGTGTAAGGGTAAAACCGAATAATATTCTTTATCCCCAATGCAAATTTAACATCTATTAGAGTGTGTAATGATTACATATAACTGAGTAAAACTCATTAAAAATAGTTTCATAATGGAAAACCCCCCCCCCCCCACATTTTGATCAGTATCATGCAGGGCAAAAACGCAAAGCCCCTTAGCGTCTATAGGTATCAACACAGCACTGGGACGTCACACTATGGACTTGATCCAAACAAGACAATGGTTTTCTGAGGCACTGGTGCTTCAGTGTTGATTTCACTTTTCACTTTTATGGGTCTTTGCTGGGAGCCATGCAGGGCAGGAAAAACACTAGTTTGGGGGGGGGGGCCTAGTTTTTCCGATCTAATTTCAACAAAATTACAGGCAGGAAACTTTACACCTTTGACCAAATAATAACTAAACACAAAATAAACAAGGATAATAGTCAAATAAGTTTGAACGATGTTCGTTCAAATTGATCTTTAAAGTCACGAATTCAACTCTTAAAAGAGGTGCCTATGAGTTTTTTCTCAAATATTTTTTAGAATGAACAGCTGGATAGGGAGAATCTAATTTACTTAAATTATTGCTGTTTTAGTTTCAAAGTTCTTCACAAATCTAGGAAGACTTTTAGAACTTGTTATCTTAGGCATAGCATTTTACGATGTGACGCAACATATACATGAAAATAACAAATCTGTAAAACTTTAAGCTCAGTCAGTAAATCTGAATCACAAAAATAGCCATAGCATTTCATGAAAAAGTATTCCAAGGGAAACTTTCCACTATGATCATTTTAATCTTGCCAATGTTATGCAGATTATTGAAGTTGATTTTTAGTATTACTAAAACAGGGCTCAAATTTCAAAGAAAATCCACAAGACCGCAGGGCTAGTAGCTCAAAATTGTTACTGGACCAGAAATCAGAATCAAAATGACAAAAAACTTCCTGATTCCTGACAACATGCATTGAAACATTTTTTTATTTGAACAGTAATTGCAATAAGACTATGTAACACAAGATATGTCATACTGTCTTTTGGGGTATTAAGTATACTTCATTACTCAATAGAATTGAAAGAAATTTTTCAGATTCAGAGTCAACATTCGAACATAATTCTTTTCTGAGGGGGGGTATTACACAGTGAGGTACAGTTGTTGAATTGAAAAATACAAGACCGCCGGACTTGTCCAGTTGTGAGTTTACTGGCCTGACACTAAAACCACTGGCCCCGGGCCTGCAGTCCAGTGTAAAATTTAAGCCCTGCTAATAAGCCGTTTTGAGATATGGTGGCCACAATACTATAGCACTAATAGGTTTGGGTAAATTTGTCTGTTTACACCCAAACCAAACAGTGCACTCCGAGTCCTATGGTGTCCACCATATCTCAAAAGGGCTAACCGAGATGACCTTGATAAGAAAAGACAAAAATACTTTTCTCGATTTATAAATGACATGGAATAGTCCTGACTGTAAAAAAAGACATAAATAATGACCATTGTACTCACAAGATTTATGACTTCATTCAATCTCATATCTAGTAATATAAAAGACATTTGTTGAAATTCAACTATAGAATTTGTCATGTATGTAACTTTTTAAGTTAGAGTACATCATAGTAAAGAATATTTGAAGGTTACATACCCTGTGTAAGTGTCTTTTGATTTGTGAAAACTTATTGCACAAATATTGGATGCATATCAGTGCATTTTCACAGAATATAATCTTGAGGTGAAATGGAAAAGCCATATTTCACCTCAGGATTATATTCTCTGACAATGTAGAAACAAAATGCATTCAATATTTGATAGCCTACCACTCACAAAAAGATCCTTGTCATTTGAATAAAAAAATGAAAAAACACACAAAATCGTCCACCCCACACTCTGAAATTTCTTTACAAAAACCTTTTCTCAAACAATGTGGATGACTCAAGGTGGACACACTTTGTTCGTGCAAAGCGTCGTGCGTTGGGACGACTCCAGGTAGACAAGTCGCGCGTCGCAATGTAGTAACGTTGGGCATTGTAGACCATCCCAGTTAGACACCAACATTGACTGCATGAAGCGTCACGCTTTTATCAATGGACTCCAATATTACATTTTTGAGCAACGGCAGTATACATGGCAAAAAAAGGATGTCATGTGAAGCCAATTAAATGACAAGGAATCTATTTGTGCAGTATATGAATATATATATTTAAGTATTCAAGTCTTTTCGTCTGTTCTTAAGTTGAAATGGATCAATGGCCATGAAGGATTTTAACATGTTGAGGCAATAATGGTGGCAATAAGGGAGTGGCAAGATGGAGGCCATTTCATTTTTCCCCCTGAACTACAGACATGCAACTTTGTTATCCACAAAAACAAGGAAGCTTCTTTCAAACTCAAAACTTTGTAAAGTGTTTGTTTTTTTTCCTTTTTCCTCAGTTTTCCATGGCACAAAAAAGGAAGGAAAAAAAGAGGAAATCAGCTGATTTTGGCTGAGAGGTTGCTTGCTGGTAAATAACACAAGAAAGAAAGATTTGGGGATAAAATTGCATTACCAAATGTGTTGCTTTTGTAAATAATTATTTTTAATATGTGCAAAACTTTTAACATTTATTATTTTTCAACCTTACCAATGTTATTCACACCCTTTAAAGGGAAAGCAAAACAAGTTTTGATTAAACATGAAGTATTTCCTGTCATCTAATTTTCAATAAACACACCAAGTAACAAGCTGTGAAATTTTATCAAATTAGATGGTCATGTTGCAGAGAAAACAACCAATAACAGTTTATGTACTGTGAAGCACATTCATAATGGGCTTTGTGAGGTTTTCAGCTGTAAATTTCCTCCACTTTTACAGCATTTCAGACAAAATTTTTGTCTGGAGGACTGGCATGAACTTAACAATCAGTGACATTTCAGATTGACACTGATTGATTTTGGTTTCTACATTTATCAATAGCACTCTTGCACTATTGATGTTGCGTTTGCTCAAAACACCTGGATGTCAGACAAACTTTCCACCACTCACGCGATCACCGCATCGGCGCGATAGAACGCAGCAGTGCAGTACACAAGAGTATAAAACACTGACAATGGCTTGTACAAGTACGCGCAAGTACGTCAGAGAAATTTGATACAGGTAATTGTGTGACATCACCATATTGAGCTTCTATTTTTGGCATTAGTTTGGAGTTCTATTCTGTACTTTGTCTTTATATCAAGTGCGTCATTCTAGAGAAATCTCTGCAAAAAATAAAACTCTAAATCCAAGAAGGATGAAAAACTCCATGCACAACAAAATCAGCTTTTACATGAGTGGCTGACTATGCAGATTACTTTGAGCAATATAACCCTGCGTAGGATTTCATTAAAACCTCTACAAATCTCCATCACATTAATCTGGATTTATTTTCCATTTGTGTTTTGAATAACTGGCTCTTTTGTTAGCGTTTCATAAATCTTTTGGATGGCTTAATTGTTGTCCTTGGTAAACACAGTAATATCTTGTGTGGATTGAGTTGATTGTTATTGCACAATTGGTGAAGTGATTGTATATTGATTGATTTAGTGGAAATAAAGTATTGAATTGAATTGAATTTAATTGAATAGCAAAGCATTGATTGGTTTTGAAATATACTGACATTGCATAATAAAATAACTAGCCATCGCTCCATACTTGAAATCTACTTGCCTGAAACCAAATCCAGGAATGGGGGGGGGGGAGGGCATCATTAAATAAACATGGAATATATATTAGTTTCATTTCAGATGATGAATGAAAGAAAGGTTTTGATAACAAGTTGGTTTGAGTCGGGTTTCTTTGGGTGGACTGCACTAGAAAGTATTTCTGTTACGTGTTCATATAAATTACAATAAATGTCCATGTGCATCTGGTGACTGCTCTATATTCCGACACCCCTATGTTCCGACAACCCTATATTCCGAAAAAACCCTCTCGAATTTACATGATAGGGTTAGGGTTAGGGTTAGTGTTAGGAATAGGAAAATACACTAGGTGTTTCAGAACATAGGGGTGTCGGAACATAGGTGTGTAACCGTGCAGCTAAATGAAGTAGGGCTAAGGGGAGGTGGATAGACCTGGAGGATACATCCCAATCAGGGGTCAAATTTAACACTGGCCCAAGGCCAGTGATTTTAGTGCCGGACCAGTGAACTCACAAGGGACAGGCCCTGTGGTCTTGTGTTTTTCATTTCAGAAGTTATACATGTACCTGACTGTATTTTCCATAAGAAAAAGAATGTTGACTTTGAGTCTGATAAATATCTGCTGATAAAATTCTATTGAGTATCGAAGTATACTTACTCATAAGACAAATGAGATCATTCTTCTCTTCGTGCTTGTTAAAACAAAATAAACAGTTTATGTTAAACTGTGTATACAGTTTGTTCTAATTTTGATTATGGTCTTATAAAAAACGTTCTGGTCCAGTATTAACGTTGAGCTACAAGCCCTGCCGGCTTGTGGATTTCCACCCTAAATTCGAGCCCTGCCTATGCCCTAATTTTTGGATAAGAGGATATGCCCCAAAGAAATGTCTCCCTAGATTGTCCATGCTTTAAAAACAACCAAACCAAAGATATAACACCATCCTTCTTTGAGTAAAGTACATAAGAGAACAGTCTGATCTTCTTTAATCTGGAATTTGGGATTGTATCCAAACCCTTTCTTCTATTCCCATGCTAACCGATATCTACAGTATGTCACTTGCTGGGAGCACTGGATGGAACTTTTATTTTAAAACCCCCTTCAAAACCATCCTCTACCATAAGTTGAACATAACTACAATTCCCCTGCCCCTCTAGGTGTGGATCCAGGAATTTTACCAGCAAGGGGTAAAAAAACCCCCAAACAAACAAGCACCCCAACACCCCCAACAAACAAACAAAAATGTAACTGGAAGTCCGTGATGATTGTTGGTACAAAATATGCAATAGGAATCTAAGCCTGTAGGGAGATTGGGGCTTGTATACAGGTGATTAAAGAAAGCCATTTATATCGTTGAAATAAGGGAATCAATGAGTGGTGAAGAGGTTTTAAACTAGTGTTTTAAACCCGCCGAGGCCTGGTTCTTGATAATTTTACCGAGACAAAATGTTGAAAGTTAAAACATTATCCTGAAAAATAAAGAACAAAATCGGGAGTGACGTCTTAAGTTAAAAACTGTTTAAATTAAGGTTTGATAATTCAAATTTAAAAGGGGAGGGGCGGCATTGTTCACTAAAGAAAAGGAAAGAAGTGAAGAGTCAGGAATTTCAAAAACATCTGGTTTTGTTAACCTGCAAATAATATTAGTTTTCTATTCAGAAACCCAGAAACCCAGAAACCCAGAAAAAAAAAGTTGTTCTGTTATGTATTTTTTTTCCGGCACAATGCGTCATGGTAGATGCTTGTATGGCACACCAAGCTTACGTATTGTAGCTCAAAATAAAAAAATGAAGAGACTTAAATATTATGGCCTTCAGTTTGCTGCCGGCAGATCATAGAAAACTGTATTACCAATGCCATGAATAAATCCCTATTTAATTGAGAATTCTTTATTTCTCTTTTGGGGCCCATTTTAAGCAGTCCTTTGTTAATGATTATAGAGATTATATTCTTTGCCCATTTTTTCTTACAAGTTGTTTACTGCAAATGACTATTGGATGAATGGTTAGAGGCCATTCAGACTTCAGAGTAATCAAAGTTTTACAAAAAAAATTCTTGAATTTGTCCCATTTAATATACCCTACACACTGAAGAACAAAGTTGTCTCAAATGAAACACAAATTTAAGATCAATGTTCTCCCAGCTCAGGAGTTTTCAATGACTTTTCCTGGCTTCCAGCATGCAATTTTGTAGTTGAAACAGAAGAGGATATTTTTTGCCATCTCTCCATCAAGCACAGAGGTCAGCTATCGAAACAAGGTTGACCGATAACAATGGACAGCACAGACAAAACAGACATTTTTTTTCTTCAACTATTTTAATTGTAAACTGAATTTTCGATTTTCAGTTATTTCTTTTGACCCACACACCCACACTTTTGAAAAAATATAAACATTGTTAAACATTGATTTTTTCTGAATGGCTCTTTAACTGTTAAATTGTAGTTTGTGAAGTAAGTTTTAATTCCAGGGTCTTCCATGTTGACCAGCAAACTGAATGACTATTTTTGATTTCTAATGAAAAACAAAACAAAGTTTGCCATTGCAAACTGCTCACCAACCAAATTGACCTATGGTACAAATGCAAAAAGTGGTTATGGCCAGACCTTTCAGCCCCTGCAGAGTCTTTCTCAAAGGGAAAAGAGAAAGGCTTTGAGGCTCAGAACTGTTGCACTTACTATAAGCCAAAGGATTAGATTACAAAATTATTATCTGAACTGCATGAAGGTCTATATTAGTTTAGGGAAAACAAAATTATAGATTATTTCTTGCAAAACAAAAAAAGAGGATTCTGTATTCAGGTTAAGAGTTCTTGTGACGAGGGGTTGACACAACCCATCAGCCTCACAGCTATTGGTCAGGAGATTTGATCATACTCACTACTGCATAAAAATCTAATATTTGCATATCGACCAGGGGTGACCCATGAACACCACTATTAGAAGTCCATATTCCACTATTGCATTCATAACCTTGTTCTTGAGAGGTGCTGTGGCCAGTCTCCTCATCTACACCGCACTGACTGCTGTATACAGGTTCTGTTTGATTCAACAGTATTCATGCAAATTATTACTATTTTGCAATAATCCTTGTGTTGGGATTGTTCTGATATGGTTTTGAATGAACATCCATATTCTTGAAACAACATTCAAAGCCCCCCCCCCCGCCCCGTTAAATATGGAACAGCTATTACTGCCAAAGTGTCGTTATGCCACCATGTTACTGCTGATTTTTCTGCTAACTATTGGTATTACAAAAGTTACAGGATATGGAAATCAAAACTGTGCTCTGCAAATTCAGTTTTTCAGTGCAGAAAACAGAGTTTTCAAGAATTTCACATACAAAGAGAAACCTGAATCAAACCATGTGACCTGCGGGCGAGACTGCAGTATGGACAAAGACTGTAAGTCTTTCAACTTAAAATACCCTCAAATATGTCAGTTGAGCAACTCATCAAGGGCAGAGCATCAAAAGGACTTTATTCAAGAAGATAGAAGTGTGTATTTTGATGAGGATGAGGGCACATCTTTGCTACTGCCGTCACAGCCAACTTCTCAATTCTCAACAGAGCTGCCCACAACTCATTCCTCATCAACTGAGCCAACAACTCAACCCTCATCAACTCAGCCAACAACTCACCCCTCATCCACTGAGCCAACAACTCACCCCTCATCCACTGAGCCCACAACTCACGCCTCATCAACTGAGCCAACAACTCATCCATCATCGACTGAGCCCACAACTCACCCCTCATCAACTGAGCCCACAACTCAAGCCTCATCAACTGAGTCCACAACTCACCCCTCATCAACTGAGTCCACAACTCACCCCTCATCAACTGAGCCCACAACTCATCCCTCATCCACTGAGCCAACAACTCAACCCTCATCAACTGAGTCCACAACTCACCCCTCATCAACTGAGCCCACAACGCAACCCTCATCAACTGAGCCAACAACTCAACCCTCATCAACTGAGTCCACAACTCACCCCTCATCAACTGAGCCCACAACTCATCCCTCATCAACTGAGTCCACAACTCACCCCTCATCAACTGAGCCCACAACTCACCCCTCATCAACTGAGCCCACAACTCAACCCTCATCCACTGAGCCCACAACTCACCCCTCATCAACTGAGCCCACAACCGACCATTCTATAAGCCCAATGCCTGAATATGGGACTTGTAAGCAGCTCTTGACCGCAGGATACACTCAAAGTAAAGTGTATCCCATCTACCCAGGGGGCATTTATAGTGAGGCTCTGCAAGTATACTGTGACATGGAAACTGACGGTGGGGGATGGACTGTATTTCAGAGACGGCAGGACGGCAGTGTAAACTTTGAACGCACCTGGGCTGAGTACAAGTCTGGCTTTGGTGATCCATCTGGTGAGTACTGGCTTGGCAATGACTACTTTGTGACCATACCACCACAATGGGACCTCAGAATAGATCTTGAGGGATGGGACGGTCAAACAGCATATGCAAATTACCAAAATGTTCAGATTAATACTGGTAATAATTACGTACTCAATCTTGGTTCATACACAGGTACTGCCGGAAACTCCCTTAGTACAAACAATGGCCAAGCCTTTTCAACAAAGGAAAATGACAATGATAATGAGCAAATCACAAACTGTGCAGTAACCCACCATGGGGCATGGTGGTTTAATCAATGCTCACAGTCACAGGGTATAAGTTCTAACTTAAATGGTATATACAATGATGGAAGCTCAAATCCTTCAGATAGACAGGGTATTTGGTGGAAAGCCTTTAAAAAAAGCGAACCCCTTAAAACATGCAGCATGAAATTGCGTGAATTAAACTAGCCCAAATTTCAAATGAAATCATTTTGGGATGAATGTAAATAACAATAATTAATCAATAACAGACTTGAACCTAACATTTATGCGATATTAATATTTTTGTTTGCTTGTTGTTGATAATAATAAATATTTTATTATGTTGAAAATAATAAATCTTACATGAATGGGGGGATGTAGTACCAGTATCAGGTACATCAGAAATAGGATTTGAAGGTTTGAGGAGTTAAAACTGCCATATGAGTCTAAGAGTAAAGGTGTTTTACATGATTTAAATGGTTTAAAATGTCTGAAATCAAATTGAATACAGGTTCATGACCTCTCCTTTTTCAGTGGTCCTTGTACTTGTGAGCCACATCAAACAAATTGCAAAGCGTTGCTCCGTAATATTTTTTTTAGTAAAACAAAAGAGTGCCAAAGAGCAATTTTTTAAAAATTAAATTCTCATTTTTGGGGGTAAATAAAACATGGTAAATAAGACATGAAAAACCTGGGAATCACCCCAATGTACGTCACATCATTTGTGAGATTCAAAGACATGGATAAGGTTTAGTCTGAAAGCTCCTTGATTATCAAGTTCATACCAGTATAAATCCTCAAAAGAAACTTTCCATCTAAAATGATGGCAAAATCAAGGAAAGTGCATTTGAAGATCCCCCAAAAGCTTGTATTTTTAACATTCTCTCTAAAATGTGGTGACTAAATTTTTTGAGGAATAAAACACTAGTAATTAATTTACTTTAAGAAAAAAAAAGAAAAAAAGAAATTGAAGCAGTTTCTTACTAAAAAGAAATTTATTTTGCATATGCATTTTATTATTATTATTAATTATTTCACCAAGTCAAATCAAACACGGACTTTAATGGGGGAAATGGGGGGTAGCAATCGAGGGGAATCCCCATGGCTTCACTTACACCACGGCATGTGGAAAGAATGCTGTAATTTGTTATTGCCGTCTTTTTGAAGATGAACTTGATGAGACTAAAATAATTGAATCTTGTCCATTTCATTTCTAATAATAAGTGGCCTTGCATAATTAAATTTATTTAATAGTTTCAAAACATTTGTAATTCTTGGTATTTAAGAGATTTCAAACAGTCTTTACGATACCATTTAAACATTGGCTTAAGTCAGCACTCCTCTTTTTAAAGTTGCATAGTCTGATTTTCGCGAAAAGATTTGTGGACCAAATTTTAACAAACAAAAACTTTTGCATCTGTCACGGACAATGCACAAAATAAATGTAATATGCAAAATTGTTTGAACATGGCTGATGAAAGTGAGATGATGTCAGGATCTCGACAAAAAATTCGTTTTGATGTTTTATTTAACAACCACTTATCACTGGCAAATTTTTTCTTGCAATACCTAACATGAAAACTTTACTTACATCTTTCTCAAATCTACAGAAAGAGCTATTTAAAATACAAATTAAAGTGTTTGGGTCGAATTGGCCAAAAATCAGACCTAACATCTTTATTATTGTAATTTGCTTTTTTTTTTCTTTCTCATCAATGTTTATTTTGTTTAATGTAAGTAGTTACATGCTATTTGTTGCAAACACAAAGTAATATAAGAATTGCATTAATTAGCTGGTAAATATAACACTACATACATTCTCCAACATCATTCACAGCAATTGACAAGTGACGTAACCAGAGGGGGCAGTGATATAGAGGGAAAACAAATGCACAAATGAATGTTCAATACATTAATAGCCCGGCCAAAAATATGTCTTTGCCTCGCTTGTCTTTGCCTCGCTTTTCTGTATCTGCACCCACTCTCTGGAACTCTCTTCCTTTACATATCTGAGCTACAAAGTCTCTGGACATTTTCAAAACATTGCTAAAAACTCACCTATTCAATATTTCTTATGATTGACTTTCTGTTTGTTATTTGTTACCATTTGTTTTTGCCGACACGTTTATGTAAATCTGTTATATTCAATGTGCTCTGATTTCTTTCTAAGCTACGTAATTTGTAATCTTTTTTGTTACTCTCTCTGTTTTTTGTTTGGTTTTATGCGCCTCGGAATAAGTTTAGTCTGAGATAGATGGCGCTTTACAAGTTTTAAATTATTATTTTTATTATTATTAAGTTTCATGAAGATACACTTTTGTTTATGCATTGGTTTGTACAAGACACGCTGCACATAGACCTCGTTCAGGCAGTTTTCACGAAGAGACACTTGTGGTGCACAGTTAATTACTCATTAATTAAACTTACTATGATTAAAGTAACAACATATTTGCATGATTTAAGATCTCCACTTTCATACTTGGTAAAATGTCAAAGTTTAAGTGGCAAACAGTGTCCGAAACAATGATTTCAAAAATAGTTTAACTTCAAATGCGGTTTTCTCTTATCATGAAAGTTTGGCTGCAGGGCTAGGGGCTAAAGTGTCTCTTTGTGAAAATAGTGACGATGTGGCTAATGCTGCTGCCACCCTTGCCATTTTGGGAGTCAACACCTATCGTGAAACCACCGCGTTACATTAAATGCTCACTACACTGTGTAACACAAGGGTACACTGACTCTCAAAATGGCGCAAGATTTTTGTGATGATGACGTCAGGTGAATTGAGTCATTGGAACAATCCAGTAAGCTCCGCCAACAACAGTGAAAATGCATCAAAAAATCTGACAAATGTCTGACACTTTAAAATCTAATAACACAAATTGAGTGTGGCACTGGGCAGAGCAAACATGTCACTTGCTGCTCATGTGGGCATCATTGCTAGACAGTTAATAATGCTAGTGTGGGCGGGGCTTAATGGATTGATTTATTGCCGTGAGTGACCATTGCCCTTTGCGAAGTTCAGTTACAAAATCACAATTCAGTTTATCAAGCATCTAGAACATTTCAAGATCTGGGCCCCATTTCATAAAGCCGGTATAAGCACAAAAACTTGCTGAGCATAGAGAAATCTTGCTACAAAAACAGCTTACCAGCCCTGATCCATAAAGTTTTCATTGGTGCAGCTGGGTGCGTCACTCATTTTTTGTTGTTGCTTAGCATAGCAATTTGCTAAGCAGCATTTCCTGCTAAACAGCTTTATGAAATTAGGGCCCCAAAACTTGCTTGTTGTACATGATGTATTTATGTATATAATGTGTTTCCAGTGATCAATGACGTTGAATAAACTGAGTGATGGAAATCATGCAAAACTAGCAGATCTTCCTTTTCATTTCTGGGTTTGGTGTAGACAGGGAATTTACTCAAGCATTTAGGGACTGTTGTTAGAGTACTTCTTTTCAAGATACTCTCCCTTCCCCCCCTCCAAAGGAGTAATAACCAACATTATTAGTGTGTGTCGTATTCAATATGCATCACTTCAGTGTTCATAGTGTTCATTGCTATAGTAGTCATGGTCCCCTCACCCCCTGCTACCCCACAAAACCACATGGCATAATCCATCTAAATGCTCGCCAGATTTGTTTTCTAATTTTGGGTTGAACAAAGAAAACTTTACTAGAGCGGGATCTTAATCAGTGACCTCTGGATTAAAGTGGCGGAGCTCTAAGCTATCTAGCCCTAGGTTGGCGGTTTTGCTATTTTGTCAATATCTTTTTTTGGGTGCCAGTCAGAAGCCATTCAACCTGTAACTGCCGTGTAGCCAAGGATCACACCCAAGTTTTTACGATACAACCTGGGAAGCATCAGCAGAGGGATCACCTTAAGGGGATGGGACTTTTTTATTTCAAATATTTTTACTGCAATCATTTTCCCCTTTTGTGTTTCCTCAGATGATTTTAAGAGTAGAAATAACAACATTTTTAATCCTTTAGAGACCATTCACTTCTGTTCAATCATCGACACTGTTGCTGTGACACAATCCTTTTAAATAGTTTCAACCCCTTTAAGACAAACATGTTACAACTGGAAGTGGTCCTACCTTGGTGCTTATTAAAATATGTTGCATAATTTTGAGAGTTAGCTTTCAGAGACAAAAGAGTCAAGCAAGAGACTGCGGGAATGAAAATGTAGCATTTGTTTGAAAGTTTTTGCGAGTTTGAAACTTTTGTCCTCTTTCTTTTTGTACACTTACTGGTGTAAACATCATTTCATTTACAGCCTCAACACAGCCCATGCCCAATTTCACAGAGCTGCCTAAGCACAAAAAGGAGCTGAGCACAACAAAATTATGCTTACCAGAATAAGATAACCAGCCAAAATACTATCCACATGTACCATCTGAGACTGGTATCCTGCTTATTTTTGCTGAGCAGAAAACTGTTAAGCAATATTTGTTGTTTCAGCAGCTCTATGAAATTAAGCCCTAGACTCGGAGTTGGCTTTGAGTCTTAAGAGGTACAAAAAATAATCATCTTCATTGGTTTATAAATATGAATTGCGAGTTAAAGAAAAACATTGGCAACAGAAATATCTCCCAGAGTTACTAGAATGCTGTCTAAATGAAATAACAACAATTACTGTATTGCCATTATTAGTAGACTTTAATATCATGCTGTGAAACCAATGCTAAATTTAACCCACACACAATAAGTGTTACAGTAAGCTACAGTGGTTTTTTAATAGATCTACACGTTTCAATACAAGCAAGACTGCTTTGTTGTTTACAGAGGCTTGGGTAATTTCTATAAGGGAAGGACACCTACCGGAAGTCAGTGCTCACTGTTCAGAAAGATCAACATAGAAAACTGAAACAGTGTTGAACCTTATCGATTCTTGTTTGAAGAGATACGATATGGCTGCCCTTAGAGAAGAGTGGATCTGAAGTAACCAGTAAAAACATTTCATGGTATTTTAAAAGGTTTTCTGGCTACCTTGAGAAATTTGAATGAGCCATAGGCCTATGGCCTATAACTTTCGTTCCACAAATCTTGCATTTATAAGAAAACATTTACACTGTTGGAATGGGTTAAAATAAAGGATTATACAACTGAAGTTCTTTTGAGGGTATCACGCGTAGTTGGCTCAGCCTATGAAAAGTAGGGATTTGTTCATAAAACAAAAGTGTTGACCAATCACAAACCTTCAACCAAATGATAATTTCATACATATCTACAACCAATTGAATGGACTGGCTCAATTCAAATTGAATTTTGACCACTCACAGCTCACTTATGAATTGTCACGTATACTGATGAAGATGACAAGCCACAACAGCAGCAACTGTTAGTGGCTGCCCCTTACAAACACCCAATGAATATTCATAGCCATGTATAGATATTTTAAAATGACAGTTGCTTCATGGATATGTTGGGCTTGTATATCTTTGTAAAAAACTGTTAATGAGAAATTTGGTGTTTATATAACATTCAAATTCTAACAGACGGTTTTAATCAAAATACAATGGAGCCAGACCTGTTGATGAGATTTCTTCATTACACAATGACTCTGCTGTTTTTCCTATTGATGATAACACAAGTAGGAAGCTTACGAAGCCAGTGGGGTAGATTTGATATCGAGTATCAAATGTTAAGTTCTGAAAATAGAATCTTCAAAAACTATGTACAGAAACAGAAAACTTGGGCAGTTTTAATTTATTCTGAAGAGTATTTACAATTTCAATTTTTCTGTTTAACTTCTACTTTATAAAAGTTGCTCCATGCATATGCTGTGTTTTTATGTCTTAAATTGATCCACTTTGCAAAAATCTGTTAATGAGAAGTTTGGTGTTAATAACATTCAAATTCTAACAGACAGTTTTAATCAAAATACAACGGAGCCAGTAACGTTGATGAGGTTTCTTCATTACACAATGACTCTGCTGTTTTTCCTATTGATGATAACACAAGTAGGAAGCTTACGAAGCCAGTGTGGTAGATTTGATATGAAGTATCAAATAAGCTCTGAAAATAGAATCCTCAAAAACTATGTACAGAAACATAAAACATGGGCAGTTTTTTAATTTATTCTGAAGAGTATTTACAATTTCAATTTTTCTGTTTAACTTCTACTTTATAAAAGTTGCTCCATGCATATGCTGTGTTTTTATGTCTTCAAGTGATCCACTTTGCAAAAATCTGTTAATGAGAAATTTGGTGTTGAATATCATTCAAATTCTATCAGACAGTTTTACAACAGAGCCAGTAACGTTGATAAGGTTTCTTCATTACACAATGACTCTGCTGTTTTTCCCATTGATGATAAGCTTACAAAGCCAGTGTGGTAGATTTGACATTTAATGTTAAGCTCTGAAAATACAGTCCTCAAAAACTATGTACACATTTTGAACGGTTTTCACAACATTAGTAAGATCGAAAATCTAAACGTTCAAAGATTTGCACATAATTTACATGAAATAAAGATGATCATGGTGGAAAACTTCCTTTGAAATATTTCTGCTCAAAACACTCTAGTTTTTGAGAAAAGAGTAAAACAATTTGTTCTCGACAGCCCAAAACCTGATGTTTGAAATCCGTGAAAACATATCAGGGTTTTTTCCCCAATACTTTCTTGCGACTCCAGGTTTATTATTAATTGTAGTGAATGTTGGTTCACATAAAATGCGGATACTGGTTTTTGACAACTGGGTTGATCGCCTGCTTTAAAGTGTGCTGAAGTTCACACCAATCCACAATATTACAACTTTGTAGTGCAGTTTAGAAGCCTCTATGGTTTTTAAGGAGTTAAACCTAACCTGAGATACAAAAATTGTTATCAAAATACTATTTTGTTTTTGCCCTTACACTGATGTGCATTAAGCATTGTATACTCAATACTTTCTAGAGTACTGGCACATCACTAAAATTCGAACCTACTACACCTTTGCCATGCTGGAGCAGATGTCTTACCACTAGACAACCGAGTGAGCTAGCCCAATAGAGGCAGTTTGAATCCTGTTATAAAAATATCGCTTAAAGGCACTGTTCACGTTTGGTAATTACTCAAAATATATATTAGCATAAAAACTTACTTGGTAACAAGCAACGGAGAGCTGTTGATAATATAAAACATTGTGAGAAACGACTCCCTCTGAAGTAACATAGTTTTTGAGAAAGAGGTAGTTTCTCACTAATAATAAAAAACTAAAAATAATAAAAGACTTCTTGCAAGAAGCCTTTTATTCCTGTCTGAAAGCACACAAATTTGTACAACACGGGTGTTTTTTCTTTCATCATTTTCTTGCAACTTCAATGACCAATTGAGCCCAAATTTTCACAGGCTTGTTATTTTATGCATTATGTTGGGATACACCAAGTGAGAACACTGGTCTTTGACAATTTCCAAACGTGTCCAGTGCCTTTAATCAACATACTATTAATTCAAACACAAACCATCTCTTTGTGAAAACGCAAAAATGCAGTGACCTACTTTTACACTAATCTATTTGTGTGTGTGTTTTGACACAGTATCGTTGAAGGCCACACCATGATGATGAGAAGTGTGGTTTGGTTTCATTTTTATTTCGTTTAATTTATTCTGGGTGTGGAAGCCAAGGACTCTCAGAAAAGCGAACTTAATCACTGTACTAGCCAAGAACCCAATGGAGAGAAGAAAAGGAAGAAAGTTTCAGTTTTAGATGTGGGAGGAAAACCCCAGAGAATTATTTCAGGGAGAAACCCATGCAATCAAGTAGGGACTGACAACCCAATCCACATAGTGCCCCCGGCGTGATTCGAACCAGGGTCCTTGAGGTGGAATGTGAGGAAAGATAAAAGGGGCTTGCTTGGTTAAGGGGGCTTGCTTGCACATTCAAAACCCAAGTTAATTAGACTCAGCTTAAAGGGACACACTGCCTTTGGATTGGGTGCTTTGGGCTATAAAAAGCATTTGTTATGAAATGCATATGGTTGGAAAGATGTTTTAAAAGTAGAATCTAATGATCAACACAATTAAACCTTGAAATCGTGTGGTTTTCCTTTTACTTCATGAACTAACACGGTGCGCCATTTTGTAGAACCAAATTTTTGACTCTGAAAATTGCGGACCATATTAGTTCACGAAGTAAAAGGAAAACCACACAATTTTGAGGGATATTTGTGTGAATCATTATATTCTAATATGAAAACATCTTTCCAACCATATTTATTTCATAACAAACGCTTTTATAGCCCAAAGCACCCAACCCGAAGGTGACGTGCCCCTTTAACCCTTTCATGCACCATTTATTTTAGTGATAAATTGATAATATGGACACATTAACTTTTACTCGTTTTTTTTTACAAATGGTGACCCCACCCTCAAGAGTCCTCTTTCCCATTCTGAAAATGTCCACATGAAAGGCTGAATTTCAGTTTGGTTGTTATAAATAGGTTGCAATATGACCTAAATCGGCCATCTTTACTGGCAATTTGGACCACACAGTCATGCGTTTTGGTGAGAACAGCGTGCAGCACACGCACATTTCACTCAACTCATTGCACGATTGGTTAGTGAACAGCACGGCTGCGTTAGTTTTTTGCGCTTGACGCGCCTGCAAGCCAAAATGCAATTTGCACGTAAAGATGGCGTCCATTGGGAACTATCTAAACTATTTGATATCTTGTACCTTTGAGTAAGGCAGTGAGAATGGGTTACCTTCAGCAGTGGGAGTTATTTAAAAAAATGATTTTTAAGGTGTCTACAAATTATTAGGTACAGGCTGTTTAGAACGAATACAAGCAACAAACATCAAGAAGCTTTTCTGGACTTTTAGTTAAAGGCATCGTACACGTTTGGTAATTACTCAAAATATATATTAGCATAAAAACTGACTTGGTAACAAGCAACAGAGAGCTGTTGATAGTATAAAACATTGTGAGAAACGACTCCCTCTGAAGTAACGTAGTTTTTGAGAAAGAGGTAATTTCTCACTAAAATAATAAAAACTTCTTGCAAGAAGTTTTTATTATTCTATTTTTATTATTCTATCTGAAAGCACACAAATTTGTACAACAAGGTTGTTTTTTTCTTTCATCATTTTCTTGCAACTTAGATGACCAATTGAGCCCAAATTTTCACAGGCTTGTTATTTTATGCATATGTTGGGATACACCAAGTGAGAACACTGGTCTTTGACAATTTCCAAACGTGTACGATGCCTTTAAAGAGGACATGCGTGCCCAGTTCTGTCAACATTATTTATTGCAATATTTTATGTCCTCAATGAGCTATTTCATATTTTCAGTTTGTTCCACTTGTCAAATTCTGTTTGTCACCTTTCTGTACAGTTTCGTTTAAAAAATATATGAATAACACAAATTTTACAATGAAGTCAGAAAAAGCTTGGTCAAATCTTTAATACCATGAGGTTGAAATTTTCTTGTTACTGTGTCAGCGAGACTAAAGCCAACATAGATTAATTTTGAGCAACAAATAATTGTGGGACTCGTGGGCAAAGATTTGTGTAAGCTGATGAGAAGATTAAATTTCTGCACCGAATCTTTACCAGTAGATAAATATGAGTGGCAGACAACAAAAAGGTAGTTCCAATATTCACAGACTTTTCGATGGGATCTGATTTTGTAAAACATTTATTCCTTTGAAAGATTAAACAAACCCACGCACCAACAAATACCTGATTTAATTTTCGACAATTGACACTCTGTAAAAAATAAGCTTATTACAGACCATGCTTTATTTTCTGTTATTTCCAACAATTTTTTTTCCTAGCCCTAACAGCTTTATGCAAGGTTTCTTCTTACTGACGATTTCCTAATCACATGTAAATTTGTTCTCATGTTTATTCATTTGAATTTATACTCAACCAATCAAGAGTTGGGTTTTTGTTATCAACTATCAGTGGTAAAATAGTATGCGGTTTGCAAAACAATTCAAGCTCATTGGAGGCGTAGCTATCATTAATTTCTTCAGTGTGTTCTGCCCTGTAGTGAAGCATATGTCCGTGAGCATTGACTACAGTCTGGATTTTTGTGTCTCAATGAAACCATTAAGACAACTCTCAAGTGCCTCTCAAGATCATCCACATCTTTGTTTAGCACCATCTGATGTTTTAGTTGACAACAATTTGGAATAAAATTTTGAACTTGCAAACTTTAAGATGATTCGTCAGGTATTGGTGATCTGGGTTTTTCAGTTGAATGTTATTTTCATACTGTCGATGGTAAATGTGATATTGGTAACGAGCTTTGAACATGATAGAGAGAACTGTGGTAAATATTCATTGACAAAATTCTTTAGTGCAGAAAACAGAGTTTTCAAGAATTCTGAGTACAAGACAAAAACCGCACTTAATCATGTCCTCTGTGGACGAGATTGCAGTATGGATGAGGACTGTAAGTCTTTCAACTTCTATAAATGTAAGACACTCTGTGAGCTGAATAATGCAACAAGAGCTGAGCATCCTCAAGACTTTCTTGACGATCAAGGGAGTGTATACTTTGATGCAGATGAAGACACACCCATCTACTCAGTGGCTGATAACTCTCTCCTTCTGTTCAAAAGTTGTAGAGAACTTTTTGATGCGGGTTATGACAAAAGTGCCCTCTACATTATCTACCCAGATGGTACAAATAACTGTATGCAAGTGTTTTGTGACATGGAGACTGATGGTGGGGAATGGATTGTATTTCAGAGGCGGATTAATGGCACTGTAGACTTTTATCGCAACTGGGCTCAATACCAGACTGGTTTTGGTGACCTTTCAGGAGAGTTCTGGCTTGGCAATGACAACTTAGTCAAACTGACCTCAGCAGGTTATACCAATCTATGGGTGGTTCTTGAATCAGATGGTGAAACAGGGTATGTAGACTATAGTGGAGTAAGTGTTACTGGTACTGAATATACACTCACTTATACCAATTACAAATTGGGCGGCAATGCAAAGAACTCTCTTAATGATAGCAAAGGCATAAGTTCACAACAAAGGATGAGGACAATGATGATTATGACAAAGGGAATTGTGCACAAACAACTCACGGAGCCTGGTGGTTCAAAGACTGCACAGTGAAGTCTCACTTAAATGGTGAATATGGGGAGAACCTTGGTGACAAACGAGGCATTATATGGTATGAATGGACTCATCCCATCAAGTCATGCAGTATGAAACTACGTAAACCTGAATAGTGAGTACATCCTTAACTATCCTAAAGCTTTATTACATGTTTGCATTCTTCTTTTGACTGGCTTTGGTGTCTGGTGAATAATGGCTTGGCAATGAACATTTGGTTCTACAAGTAGATCTACAAGTAGATCCCAAGTAATGGAATGGAAAAGATGCAATTGTGTATTCTACATGATAAAAATTGATTTGATAAAATTGCTTGAACTTGAAAAAATGGGGTCTTGAAGGGCGAATCTCATTGGATGACCATTTTTTTTCTTTTTTTTCTTTTACTTTTGCCCTTCCTGAACAGCCTCTGCTCATATTTTTATACTGTCCCAGGAACAAAAATAAATACTAAGAGTAATTATGAAAGACAACAAGAAAATAACATACATTTCAGACAAAAACTTAAAGTGGTGGATAGTGGTGGATGATTTGACAACAAATATCATCAGTTGGCGGCTATTAGTAAAAAAAGATTTGTCGAAACAGTATAAAAAGTATAGTGTAGCAAAGATTCTTCCTGAAGGTTAGATGGGCAGGCACAAATGCAGGGCGTGTCTCCAGGGAGTACAGACCCCTTCCTAATCTTGTTGACTTTTTGTTTCTTCTTTTTGGTTATTATCTTTTTCCTTCTTTAAACTTGTACCTTCAGATAACAGTATGCCTATTTCTTGCTGCAGACCTAAAATCCTATTGTTGACATACTACATACCCATAACTATCACGACTTTCCAGATTGCTTTGGGATATTATTATTTTTTTTTTGAGGGGATGGGGGCGGGGGGTTATTGAAACCCCATCCTTGTAAAATTTTCCCCTGATCCAAACCCTTCAGCATTTAAGGGTTTTTATTTCTTTGGTTTAATACTACGGAATAAATAAACCTGAAACCTGAACATAAGTGAACTGCTGCCTACCAACATAAGGGCAATTCGACATTATCTGAGAGGTCGAAGGTTCAAGTCCAGTATCAGCAATTTTTCTTTGCTTGTTTATAAAATATTTCAGGTTAGTTTCACCCCCATATATATATATATATAAAATAAAAAAAACTTCAGAGCAATTTAAATTTGACAACAAGAATCATAAATCATTTTTAAAAACTGATTTTCTTGAATCAATGTGTTGTTTTAGTAATCCTCAATAGAAAGATGCAACATATTGTTGATTTGTGTGCTACGTACACTAATCAATTTGTATAACAATTCTCCAAGAACAAAAGAAACACTTGAAAAATATGGAATATATTTTGCATTAAATCTTAGATGTAGATGTTAAATCTTTATGTTAGCTGAAAATAAAAATGTCATATTATTTGATATCTTATCAAATAATAAACCACAAGGAAAACTGACCGAGTAAATTTTAAAATGACTAGAGCTGGATTTGAACCAACGACCTCCTAATTAACGTGCCGGCACTCTACCAACTGAGCTATCTGGCGGTCTCCCTATTTTGTCAATAGCTTTGTTCGGGGTTTGTAGGTGCAGCTATCAGTCAATTCTCTAGTGTGCATATATTTACACATAATTTTTCTTTGTTCAACCCCCAAATCATTATTTGATATCTTGTAACTTTGAGTGAGGCAAGGGTGTTTCCCTCAGTTGTGGAAGGATAATGTCGCGTCAGTGCACAATGCTTTATCTTGATTTTGCAACAATGTCGTTTCTCACACAAAAATGCCCCATATAGAAATGTCGAATCTCAGCACAGATTTGTTTTGTGTCTACATCAAGGCTATTTTAAAGGGCGCTGTGTACAGCATTGGTACGATTGAAAATATAAATGTTCAATAACTTACATGGTATACAGATGGTCATGGTGGAAAACCTCCCTTGAAATAGTTTTGCTTGAAATGCTATAGTTTTTAGGAAATGAGTAAAACAATTAGCGTTTATCTTGTGTGTGCAAAACCCGATGTTTGAAAACAGTGGAAACATATAATGGGGGTTTTCACTGATTTCTCATGACTCTGAAGACCGATTTAGCTTAAATTTTACATGTTTGTTATTTCACATGTATATGTTTATGGGTCACATAAAGTACAGATACTGGTCTTTGAAAATTACCAATGTTATACATTTGCTTTAAAGGCCCTGTACACTATTGGTAAGATCGAAAAACACAAATGTTCACAGATTCACACATAACTTACATGATTTCTAGTAAGTAATGGTAAAAAGGTTTCCTTAAAATATTTCTGCCTAAAATGCTATCGTTTCTGAGAAATGAGTGAAACAATAGTTTTTATCACGCGCGATGTTTGAAAAAACAGAAATCACATCAGGTCTCTTTTCACTATTTTCTCGTGACCTCGATGACCAACTGTGCTCAAACTTTCACAGGTTTGTTTGTTTATGCATATGTTGAATCACACAAAATGTGGACACTGATTTTCAGCTGTTACCAAAAGTGTACAATACCTTTAAGCATTCACTCACAATCCATAGAGGGCAGACAGGACTCTAGTTCTGAGTGTTTTCCATGACTTCTTTTAATTTGCTATAAATGGACACAACAAACTTCATTGTATCGAATCACAAAAAATCATCGAAAAATCAAGAATCAATGTCATGGCTCTGTTGGACCTTAGTAGCAGAAAAAATCCACAATTACCGTATTTGTCTTGGACAGACAACATTATCAGGACAAGTCGACACCTCCTTAATAATATAATATCTCACTATCTGAAAAAGTTGTACGGCACATCTGGAGCTCTGTAATATCCTGTTCGTTACAGTGGAATATTTTTCTAATAATAACATACAGTTAACTTTGTGTACTTTCACCTCATATGATATAAACGACTATATCAGATTTTGGCGTGTCTTGGCCGAGCGGTTTAGTGCATCGGACACAAGTTCTGATGACTGAGTCATCAGGCTGTGGGTTCGAATTCAAGTCATGACACTTGTGTCCTTGAGCATGACACTTAACTATACTTGCTTCTCTTCACCCAGGGGTAAATGGGTACCTGTGAGGGCAGAGATGGTTCTTGTGATTGATTTAGCTTAGGGCGCTACATTAGATGGCAGCACAGGCTGTATACTCCCCAGGGAGCTGAGATGGTTTAAGGAATGAAACAAATGGCCCAGTAACCAGGGGGTAATAATGATAATTCTTTGGAATTGCCTAATATAAGAGTCAATATTATTTTTATTATAGTCATGAGGATAACAATAATAATAGATATATATTAATATAGTTTGTTCAACAAGTTAGTGTGCCATCTATTCCTGAAGAGAGAAAAGAAAAAATCATCCAAGAATAACCATACTTAACAGGAAAGCAAGGACCTTGTGCTTGTGTGTGGGTCCTTAACATTCCTAAGCAATCTTCACTTACACAAAGATTCAGCACAGAAATTGATCGCTAACCCTGTAAACAGGGAAGGGCGGCTGTAAGTGCAAAATTCTGAGGTAGCAGACCCATGAAATGGACCCTGAATAATGTAATAACCCTGGAATTGCACAGACAATTTCCTTGGTAAAAAATCATCAGATCGTTGTGTGCGTGGAAGAAGGACGTAATGAAAAGTTACCAAAGAAAGGTCATAAGCAATTATTGTGCAAAAATTGTGTTTCAATGTGAATGTTTGATCGGTTTTCTGCAATTTATTAGTCATCATAGGAAGGTTAAATTCTGCATGGGAATGGGACAACATCTCTTTGGGGTAACTACTAGTGACAAAAATGTAACAGTAATGCCACTTTTTTCGTCAGGAGTTATTTCATTGCTTACGGCCTTTTGTTACTGGAAAAAGTACTTTGTGTGTCTGGAAGTCTGGGCATACGACGGGATAGTTTATTTTAGTTTTGCATTGTTGTAACTTAGCTTAAGTTATATTTGGTAACAAGTTGTTTTAGAGTAAAAAATTTACCCTGTTGCTTCAATTATTTGAATCTTCTGAGTTTTTTAAAAGTCATTAGAAGTCACAAGAAATTACTCCGGGTCATTAGGAGACACAAGAAATTACTCCGGGTCATTAGAAGACACAAAAAATGACTCCGGGTCATTAGCAGAAACAAGAAATGACTCCGGGTCATAAGAAGACACAAGAAAAGACTCCAGATCTTCAGCAGGCACAATAAATTACTCCGTGTCATTAGAAGACACAAGAAATGTATCTGGGTCATTAGAAGACACAATAAATGACTCCGGGTCATTAGCAGACATAGGAAATAACTCTGAGTCATCAGAAGACACAATAATTGACTACGAGTCATTAGAAGTCACAAGTAATGACTCCTGGTCGTTAGAAGACACAAGAAATAACTCTTGAGTCATTAGCAGACACAATAAATGACTCTGGGTCATTAGAAGACACAGGAAATGACTCCGGGTCATTAGCAGACATAAGAAATGACTCCGGGTCGTTAGAAGACACAATAAATGACTCTTGGTCATTAGAAGACACAAGTAATGACTCCAGGTCATTAGAAGCCACAAGAAATGACTCTAGGTCATTAGAAGACACAAGAAATTACTCCGGGTCGTTAGAAGACACAATAAATGACTGAGCAGACACAAGAAATGACTCTTGGTCATTAGAAGACACAAGAAATGACTCTGGGTCATTAGAAGACACAAGTAATGACTCCAGGTCATTAGAAGCCACAAGAAACGACTCTGGGTCATTAGAAGACACAAGAAATTACTCCGGGTCGTTAGAAGACACAATAAATGACTCTGAGTCATAAGTAGACACAAGAAATGACTCCGAGTCATTAGAAGACACAAGAAATTACTCCGGGTCATTAGCAGACACAATAAATGACTCCGGGTCATTAGCAGACACAAGAAATGACTCTGGGTCATTAGCAGACACAAGAAATGACTTCGGGTCATTAGCAGGCACAAGAAATGACTACGAGTCATTAGCTGGCACAAGAAATGACTAAGTGCCATTAGAAGACACAAGAAATTACTTTGGGTTATTAGAAGACACAAGAAATGAAGTGCACTCATGCTATTGGAGACAGTCTATAGACGATGTGACCTCTGACGTCACTCGAAAACCATAACATGATGCGCGCGCATGTCGCCGGGCAAAACCTTTGTGTACTTGACAGCCCGCTAGAAAGTACACGCGTCTTCTTGCCCGGCGGAACATGACTTGGACAGTGTTTTGTCAACAGAGGGCGGTTTGAATGTAAACAGAGGTCACATCGTCTATAAACTTTGTTCTCATCTTTTGCTTGTCTTTGAAACACTATCCAAGTGTTTATTTTCACTCCCCTGCAGTCCAAAAGTGTGAGGGAGAAAGGAAAATATCATTATGATTTATTTAGTGTTCCATTGAATAGACTGTGCAAGTCTTCTGTCTGTTTTTCCCATGGATATTGTAGTTAAATTTGAAAGGAACAAAATCATGCATACGGGACCCAACGTTTGGATAATGCACAAGACTTTCACAGTCTAAAGTCCCTTCATTTACTCCAATCATATTACACATCTTGCCATCTAATTGCCACATTAATAACAGGCCAATGAACATGAACATAATAATGATTGAAACTTGTCCAGTAAATAAGGTCTGTTTTCTAACAAAATACTGACATTCTCGGATGATATTTATTCGGCCAATCAAAAGAGCTTCCTCTCAGATACAAGGACCTTATATGACCAATCACAGAACACCAAGCAGACATGTTTTCAACCAATCGGAAAAATTAACAAATTAGTTCTACAGGTAATAAAGAGCCATTGTACAATGATAGAGGCCAACCAATTACAGCAACAACAAAATACAATCTAGTCTGTTTTAAGAGGAATGTCAATTCCTACCTTCAGCTTCCCTGAGATTTTTTCATCTTAAATTTTCTTCTTTGTTGGCCCTCACCAAGCGTGGCTTTACGTCCAATTGTTATTGTTTAATGGTTTTATTTTTCAGTGAAAACACCTTTAATATGGTTCAACACCACAGCATGATCAAGTGTACAAAAATTCAACCTTTTAATAGGTTCAGAGCGCATCACATGATATGTCTTTATTTAACTAAAAAGCCGCACAAACTCGACAAGTTATACCTATAGCAACTGAAATACAATACCCATAGCAACCAACATACAAAGATTGAGCTGTTGTATGTGTAATGATTATATATGTAAAACATAAATAAATAAAAAGAGCTGTTGGATGTGTAATGATTATATGTAAAACATAAATAAATAAAAAGTCACATAAATTGTTTTAAGATAGTCTTTAAGTTTGTAAGACCATGAAACATCACCATCCTCTTCACAGATCTACGTATTATGACAAATTCTTAATTTAAGAGCATTTGCAGCTTTCTTAACCCAAATAGATGAGAAAACAAAGCCTGACTTTCTACCAGCTCAAGAGAACGCTAAATTTGGCTTTTATATCACTGATTGCATTGAGAGATTTCTTGGAGAGACGCATTTTCAGCTTCTTGACCAAAATAGATAGAAAAAAAATCCTGACTTTCTACCAGCTCAAGAGAACGCTAAATTGGGCTATTAATATCACTGATTGCATTATGAGTTTTCATGGAGAGACGCCTTAAATCATGCTATTCATAAAGAGAACAGAATGGCAAAGAATCATGTGAAATTGCATTTGGCAGGAAATGCAATAATGGGTACCAGTTTGCAATCATCGGTCACATTAGCAGTTTTTCCAATGGTTGTTAAAACAAAAAATAAAGTACCTCAACACCCAAAAAGTGTTTCAACTTGGACATGCAGGATTATACTGAAAAAAGTTTCAGTTCAATCATTTGACGTTTTTTGTTAGAAATCATTTTTTTTAATCACCCTCAAATTTCCATGATAGTCCGATGGATAAAACAAAGAAGGTATTACAAAGAATTCCCATCAAAAATGGACAAACAAAAGTTACGTGCCTTTTCCGTCAATTTTTTGGGTGAAATTTGAGGGTAATTAAAAAGTTTAATAATTCTAATCAACTCAAATTATTTACAGTATCAGTGTCCATTCAAATTTTGAAAAACTTTTGGGCGTTTTAAGGTTTTAAGTTTAAACCATTGAAGAAACGGCCAACGTGACTGTAGTGATACACTTTATTGTGTTTCATTCGCAGTTCCATGAAGAGACAAGTGTGATCATGTGAAATACAGGACCACATTTTATCATGCTGCTTAGCAGAAAATGTTTCTTACAAATTTTCAGCTAAGCATAGTTTAGCAGGAAACCAGTCACAAATGGTATGAATTACAGTGTTTTGGCGGTAACCTTTTAATGATGAGCAAATCTATTTGGTGCTTAGCTTAAGCAGCTCTATGAAATTGGGCCCAGATGGGAATGAATTTAGACCAGCATTTTTAAGGACTTGATGGATATATTGATCTAATTATTATGGAAACAAATTGCAACTACATGTAGTGAACTGATGGAAAGGTTGAACTTTTAAACTGGAAATCCTGTAGTTAGGCAGATATGTATTATAATGACCTTGACATTTGACCTAGGGGGTCCAAAAACAAAAGGCTTCTAGGGGATGCCAAGACCAATCCCAACACCAAAATTGGAGTTAATATGCCAAGTCCTTCCTGGACAACATTTCTTTTGTTTTAGCCATAATGACCATTACATTTGACGTAGGGGGACTAAAAAGAATAGGCTTCTCGAGGATCCCAAGACCAATCCACACACCAAGTTTGGAGTTGATATTCCAAGTCCTTCTTGAGTTATCGCTCCAAAAACATTTCTGTTGTTTTAGCCATAAGGACCTTAATAATTTAACTTAGAGGGTCCAAAAACAATAGGCTTCTGGGGGATCCCAAGACCGATCCACAAACCAAGTTTTGAGTTGATATGCCGAGTCCTTCTTGAGTTATCGCTCGGACAGTTACTGCACACACACACACACACACACACACGCTCACGGAAGGACAAGACAAACGCTATATTCCCCTTCGGCTTCGCCGGCAGGGCATAATAATAATAATACAAAAAAACCTCATACTTTGTAATATGAAGAGTTTCAGAAATTGGGTCGAAATAAAGTAGGCCTACCATTCTTTACCTTTTCTTCATTTGCAATTAACTCAAGAGAATCTACCTATGGGTAATGCTTTCAATATCTGGTCTCAAGTCTGATTTGAAAGTTACAAGAGATTTTGACAAAAGTTATCAGCCGTTTTTGGTTGAGTAGACCTATAAGCCTGTCGATAAATTAATGGGCAGTCAGTGGAATATTGATCATCTATTTATCGATCAACGAGAGATACAATGAGGCATGACGCAATTAAGCTTTGTCCAGTTGGAGCGTATATTGCCAAAAGATGTGCCTGCCAGTCATTTTTGATGAGTGATTTCGTCAGAATGAGCTGGTTCAGGGATTGAAGCACAAATGAAGCACATGATTGCTAAGCGGTCCCTTGCATGATTAAAGTCATTTAAATGTCATTAAGGACAGCCTTATGTACAAGTCACCTAGCTAGAAGCTGAAGCATTGTAATACAATTACCAGATGGCCAATCACTGGATAAGTTATAAAAATGGCCCCATGAAAACAAAAATACTGACCAATCAGGTGACTGGTAGGACACAGACATGTGACCAACTAGTGTATTTGGAAAGATACCATTGGTGAAAAAACAAAATCCGAGTCAAGAACAGCCAGTTGTCATTTCCACACGGTGCTGTGTGCTAGAATTAACTGCGTTCAAAAAGTAAAACTTCAGAAAACAAAAATTGCTGGGTGCAATTTTGTATCGTCTTTGTTTCTGGAAAGTGAATGTTGTCAACTCTGATTCAATATGACTCGGCAAATTCTCTCCATGTATGTCCTCTATTTCATGATGATTTGGGGGTTTTCTCCATCGATGATGGCAGAGTGGTTTGGAAGTCAGTATGGTCAGTTGGAACACCAGTTCTTTAGTGCTGAAAACATGGCCCTCAAGAACTTTGTGTACAAGAACAAAACGGTGGCCAATCACGTCATCTGTGGACGAGATTGTGGTTTGGAAAAAGACTGTAGGTCTTTCAACTTCTACAAATGTAGAGGGTTTTGTGAGTTCAGCTATGCTACAAGGAAGAATCAAACTGAAGACTTTGTTGAAGATCAAGAAAGTTTGTATTTTGACATGGATGAGAGCACAGCTCTCCTATCAAAGAATGATACAATGTTGGAATGCTTCTCAAGTTGTCAGGGAGGGATTGAGAAAAGTGGATTTTACACCATCTGTCCTTATGGGTTGGTGAACTGTCAGCAGATCTACTGTGAAATGGAAACATCTTCTCGTCACTCAGCCACTGAGCCAACAACTCACCCCTCATCCACTGAGCCAACAACTAAACCCTCATCAACTGAGCCCACAACTCACCCCTCATCCACAGAGCCAACAACTCACCCCTCATCCACAGAGCCAACAACTCAACCCTCATCAACTGAGCCCACAACTCATCCCTCATCAACTGAGCCCACAACCCACCCCTCATCAACTGAGCCCACAACTCACACCTCATCAACTGAGCCAACAACTCACCCCTCATCCACAGAGCCAACAACTCACCCCTCATCCACAGAGCCAACAACTCAACCCTCATCGACTGAGCCAACAACTCAACCCTCATCAACTGAGCCAACAACTCGCCATTTGACCAGTGATCCAACAACTCCCTTCTTTTCAACTCAAAGCCCCCTGCCTAAACTCAGCAGCTGTAAGGCATACTTGGATGCCAGTTACACTGAGAGTAAAGAATACACAATCTACCCAAGTGGACTCAGTGCAGGTCTGAGGGTGTACTGTGACATGGGGACTGATGGTGGGGGGTGGATTGTATTTCAGAGGCGGATTGATGGCACTGTAGACTTTTATCGCAACTGGACTGAATACCAGACTGGTTTCGGTGACCTTTCAGGAGAGTTCTGGCTTGGCAATGATAATTTAGTCAAACTGACCTCAGCAGGTTTTACCAATCTTCGGGTGGATCTTGAATCAGATGGTGAAACAGGGTATGTAGACTATAGTGGAGTAAGTGTTACTGGTAGTGATTATACTCTCACTTATAACAATTACCAATTGGGCGGCAATGCAAAGAACTCTCTTAATGATAGCAAAGGCAAAAAGTTTACAACAAAGGATAGAGACAATGATGAAACGGGCAGCGAGAATTGTGCAGAAACAACTCATGGAGCCTGGTGGTTCAAAGACTGCACAGTGAAGTCTCACTTAAATGGTGAATATGGGGAGAACCTTGGTGACAAACGAGGCATTATATGGTATGAATGGACTCATCCCATCAAGTCATGCAGTATGAAACTACGTGAACCTGAATAGTGAGTACATCTCTTCATTTCAATAATGAAAATTTGAATAATAATAACAGCGATGATGGTGATAGTAACAATGTTCATAACAATCAAATAAGTACTTCAACTATGTTCTGGATATTATACAAGGCTTTGATGAGTGTCACATTTAAAATAAAACAAAGTTAACATTTGGTTACAGTTAGGCAGCTTGAACAAGTGCTTGCTGTTTATGTACATACAAAAACTGACCCCAAAAAGAACAATGGATACAAAAAGACTTTAAAATGCCATATAAACATTTTGTTATATGGTGAGAACATTTGATTGAATGTCAAACCATAATTTATGTTTATTTACTCTGTTGCCAAAGTAACAGGATGCTTCTTTATGTACTTTGCGGTCATTTTTGTTTAAAATCTTGTTTTTTTTCCCCCTTTTATTCCAAACATAGTCATACTGATTGCTTAAAGGCACTGTACACGTTTGGTAACTACTCAAAATATATATTAACATAAAAACTGACTTGGTAACGAGCAACAGAGAGCTGTTGATAGTATAAAACATTGTGAGAAACAACTCCCTCTGAAGTAACGTAGTTTTTGAGAAAGAGGTAATTTCTCACTAAAATAATAAAAACTTCTTGCAAGAAGTTTTATTGCAAGAAGTTTTATTCCTATCTGAAAGCACACAAATTTGTACAACAAGGGTGTTTTTTCTTTCATCATTTTCTTGCATCTTCGATGACCAATTGAGCCCAAATTTTCACAGGCTTGTTATTTTATGCATATGTTGGGATACACCAAGTGAGAACACTGGTCTTTGACAATTACGTGTTCAGTGCCTTTAAGCAGCTCTATGAAATTTAGCCCAGATAGGAATGAATGTAGACCAGCATTTTATCTAATTATTATGGAAATAAATTGCAACTACATTATGAACTGCTGGAAAGGTTTATCTTTTAAAGATCAACTTGAACGAAACTAACATTAGTGTTCTTTTGTCATAGAAAGGTAAACGAGTGTGTAATGATTACATATAATTGAGTAAAACTCAATAAAAATGGCTTCATAATTGAAAAACCCCACATTTTGATCAGTGTAACGCTATCAAAAATGTTCAGTATTACAAAAGACACCCCCTCCCCCGAGTGCCTAGGAATGAAAACAGCACAAACATTTACAGACTCGATCCAAACAAGACAATGGAAAATGCATAGCAATGCATAGCAATGAAGATAAATAACCTTCATTCAGTCCTTGTTGTGATTTATTTAATTAAGGTCACAACACCGACTGGTTTTCTGAGGCACTGGTCCTTCAGTATTGATTTTAACCTTCTATTTGTTATGGGTCTTTGCTAGGAACCATGCAGAGCCCCGCTAACAGCAGGGAAAAAACACTAGTTCAAAAATCGAAGAAGGAGGGAGCTGGTTTTTCCGATCAAATTTCAACAAAACTACATGAAGAAAAACTTCACACTGATGATCAAATAATAACTAAACACAAACAAAAAACAAGCATAAATTGTCAAATTAGTTTGAGTGATTCGTTCAAGTTGATCTTTAAAGGCACTGAACACTTTTGGCAAATTTTCAAAGACCAGTGTTCTCTTTTGGTGTATCCCAACATATGCATAAAATAACAAGCCTGTGAAAATTTGGGCTCAATTGGTCATCGAAGTTGCAAGAAAACAATGAAAGAAAAAACACTCTTGTTGTACAAATTTTTGAGCTTTCAGATAGGAATAAAAACTTCTTGCAGGAAGTTTTTATTATTTTAGTGAGAAATTACCTCTTTCTCAAAAACTACGTTACTTCAAAGGGAGTCGTTTCCTACAATGTTTTATACTATCAACAGCTCTCCGTTGCTTGTTACCAAGTAAGTTTTTATGCTGATATTTGTTTTGAGTCATTACCAAACGTGTACGATACCTTTAAGGTAGCGTGACAGTGTTAGCTGTTAATTATGGTTAAAGTATTGCAGTTTTGTGCAGTCTCAAGTTGAGCACATTTGAACATGCAAAAGAATTCTTCACTTTGTTCATGTCTTTTGACAAACGGTCTCTCTATCAAAACACATGCAATGCCTGTTTTTGTTTTTCAATCACGCTGTATATTTCTACTTGTTCCTTTGTGCTAGCATATGTTATTTTTGTTTCACAAAGTACAAAGTGTTCAAAATAACCAAGGCGAAAAATGGATGCCTGATGTAATATAAGTTTCTTCAGTAGTTCTTAAGTTTCAAGATGAATTTAATCCAGTAGCGAGAAACAAAAATTGATTGTACAGTAATGGAGGGGGCTGATATAAAAACTTCATACTCTGTAATATAAAAAGATTTTCAGAAATTGGGGTGTTGGGGTGAAATAAAGTACCATTATTTAACCTTTCTTCAATTGCAATTAACTCAAAAGAACCTACCTATGGGTATGGACTTAAATAAATCTGGCCTCCAGCCTAATTTAAAAGGTAAAGGATATTTTGACAAAAAGTATCAGTCATTTTTGGTTGAGTAGACCTACCAGCCTGTCGATAAACTAAAGGGCAGTCAGTGGAATATTGATCGTCTATTCATCGATCAACGAGAGATACAATGAGGTATAGGATCAGACACTGCAATTAAGCTTTGTCCAGTAGGAGCGTATATTGCCAAAAGATGTGCCTGCCAGTCATTTTTGATGAGTGATTTCCTCAGGATGAGCCGTTTCAGTGATTGAAGCACAAATGAAGCACACGATTTTCAACCAGTCCCTGGTTTAAAGTCAATAGAGTGACATTAAGGACAGCCTCTGTGAGAATGATGTACAAGTCAACTAGCTAGAAGCTTAAGCATTGTAATACAATTACCAGATGGCCAATCACTGGATAAGTTATAAAAATGGAGTCATGAAAACAAAAATACTAACCAATCAGGTAACTGGTAGGAAAATTTACTTCGACTCACAGACATGTGACCAACTAGTGTATTTGGAAAGATACCATTGGTGATAAAACAAAGTCCACGTCAAGAACAGCCAGTTGTCATCTCCACACGGTGCTGTGTGCTAGAATTAACTGCATTCAAATAGTCAAACTTCAGAAAACAAAAATTGCTGGATGCAATTTGTTGTCATCTTTTTTCCTTGAAAGTGAATGTTGTCAACTCTGATTCAATATGACTTGGCAAATTCTCTCCATGTATGTCCTCTATTTCATGATGATTTGGGGGTTTTCTCCACCGATGATGGCAGAGCGGTTTGGAAGTCAGTATGGTCAGTTGGAACACCAGTTCTTTAGTGCTGAAAACATGGCCCTCAAGAACTTTGTGTACAAGAACAAAACGGTGGCCAATCACGTCATATGTGGACGAGATTGTGGTTTGGAAAAAGACTGTAGGTCTTTCAACTTCTACAAATGTAGAGGGTTTTGTGAGTTCAGCTATGCTACAAGGAAGAATCAAACTGAAGACTTTGTTGAAGATCAAGAAAGTTTGTATTTTGACATGGATGAGAGCACAGCTCTCCTATCAAGGAATGGTACAATGTTGGAATGCTTCTCAAGTTGTCAGGGAGGGATTGAGAAAAGTGGATTTTACACCATCTGTCCTTATGGGTTGGTGAACTGTCAGCAGATCTACTGTGAAATGGAAACATCTTCTCGTCACTCAGCCACTGAGCCAATAACTCAACCCTCATCCACTGAGCCCACAACTCAACCCTCATCAACTGAGCCAACAAATCACCCCTCATCCACAGAGCCAACAACACAACCTTCATCAACTGAGCCAACAACTCACCCCTCATCAACTGAGCCCACAACCCACCCCTCATCAACTGAGCCCACAACTCACACCTCATCAACTGAGCCAACAACTCACCCCTCATCCACAGAGCCAACAACTCACCCCTCATCCACAGAGCCAACAACTCAACCCTCATCGACTGAGCCAACAACTCAACCCTCATCAACTGAGCCAACAACTCGCCATTTGACCAGTGATCCAACAACTCCCTTCTTTTCAACTCAAAGCCCCCTGCCTAAACTCAGCAGCTGTAAGGCATACTTGGATGCCAGTTACACTGAGAGTAAAGAATACACAATCTACCCAAGTGGACTCAGTGCAGGTCTGAGGGTGTACTGTGACATGGAGACTGATGGTGGGGGATGGATTGTATTTCAGAGGCGGATTGATGGCACTGTAGACTTTTATCGCAACTGGACTGAATACCAGACTGGTTTCGGTGACCTTTCAGGAGAGTTCTGGCTTGGCAATGATAACTTAGTCAAACTGACCTCAGCAGGTTTTACCAATCTTCGGGTGGATCTTGAATCAGATGGTGAAACAGGGTATGTAGACTATAGTGGAGTAAGTGTTACTGGTAGTGAATCTACTCTCACTTATAACAATTACCAATTGGGCGGCAATGCAAAGAACTCTCTTAATGATAGCAAAGGCAAAAAGTTTACAACAAAGGATAGAGACAATGATGAAACGGGCAGCGAGAATTGTGCAGAAACAACTCATGGAGCCTGGTGGTTCAAAGACTGCACAGTGAAGTCTCACTTAAATGGTGAATATGGGGAGAACCTTGGTGACAAACGAGGCATTATATGGTATGAATGGACTCATCCCATCAAGTCATGCAGTATGAAACTACGTGAACCTGAATAGTGAGTACATCTCTTCATTTCAATAATGAAAATTTGAATAATAATAACAGCGATGATGGTGATAGTAACAATGTTCATAACAATCAAATAAGTACTTCAACTATGTTCTGGATATTATACAAGGCTTTGATGAGTGTCACATTTAAAATAAAACAAAGTTAACATTTGGTTACAGTTAGGCAGCTTGAACAAGTGCTTGCTGTTTATGTACATACAAAAACTGACCCCAAAAAGAACAATGGATACAAAAAGACTTTAAAATGCCATATAAACATTTTGTTATATGGTGAGAACATTGGATTGAATGTCAAACCATAATTTATGTTTATTTACTCTGTTGCCAAAGTAACAGGATGCTTCTTTATGTACTTTGCGGTCATTTTTGTTTAAAATCTTGTTTTTTTTCCCCCTTTTATTCCAAACATAGTCATACTGATTGCTTAAAGGCACTGTACACGTTTGGTAACTACTCAAAATATATATTAACATAAAAACTGACTTGGTAACGAGCAACAGAGAGCTGTTGATAGTATAAAACATTGTGAGAAACAACTCCCTCTGAAGTAACGTAGTTTTTGAGAAAGAGGTAATTTCTCACTAAAATAATAAAAACTTCTTGCAAGAAGTTTTATTCCTATCTGAAAGCACACAAATTTGTACAACAAGAGTGTTTTTTCTTTCATCATTTTCTTGCATCTTCGATGACCAATTGAGCCCAAATTTTCACAGGCTTGTTATTTTATGCATATGTTGGGATACACCAAGTGAGAACACTGGTCTTTGACAATTACGTGTTCAGTGCCTTTAAGCAGCTCTATGAAATTTAGCCCAGATAGGAATGAATGTAGACCAGCATTTTATCTAATTATTATGGAAATAAATTGCAACTACATTATGAACTGCTTGAAAGGTTTATCTTTTAAAGATCAACTTGAACGAAACTAACATTAGTGTTCTTTTGTCATAGAAAGGTAAACGAGTGTGTAATGATTACATATAATTGAGTAAAACTCAATAAAAATGGCTTCATAATTGAAAAAAAACCCACATTTTGATCAGTGTAACGCTATCAAAAATGTTCAGTATTACAAAAGACACCCCGAGTGCCTAGGAATGAAAACAGCACAAACATTTGTGATGCGATCAAGCAAAATGAGTCCTTTGTCGACCCAGGTAATTTTTCATTTTATTATCCATTTGAAAAGAGCATAATCTATGCTTTAATACTGTTAAAACCCCATGTTGATACCACCCTTGGTTCAAAAGTTGTGAAAGTAGAAACACCAAGAGATGCGAGAGAATGAAACTGAGAAAAGGGGGTTTAAAGTTGAGTTGTTTAATGAAACTTCATCGGCACATTTTCTTTCAATGCTAATTTTAACCCCTTGTTGATGTTATTTATCAGGAAGGAAGATGCCAATATGAAATAAGATATATTTTTGCATTTAAATTTACAACAAACATATTTTTGAAAATGTCACCCCTGTTGGCCTGTTTTGGCTTGTTTCTCCATACTGATATTTCCGACAAACGACTCATTTAGCTTGATCGCATCACATTTACAGACTCGATCCAAACAAGACAATGGAAAATGCATAGCAATGCATAGCAACGAAGATAAATAACCTTCATTCAGTCCTTGTTGTGATTTATTTAATTAAGGTCACAACACCGACTGGTTTTCTGAGGCACTGGTCCTTCAGTATTGATTTTAACCTTCTATTTGTTATGGGTCTTTGCTGGGAACCATGCAGAGCCCCGCTAACAGCGGGGAAAAAACACTAGTTCAAAAATCGAAGAAGGAGGGAGCTGGTTTTTCCGATCAAATTTCAACAAAACTACATGAAGAAAAACTTCACACTGATGATCAAATAATAACTAAACACAAACAAAAAACAAGCATAAATTGTCAAATTAGTTTGAGTGATTCGTTCAAGTTGATCTTTAAAGGCACTGAACACTTTTGGCAAATTTTCAAAGACCCGTGTTCTCTTTTGGTGTATCCCAACATATGCATAAAATAACAAGCCTGTGAAAATTTGGGCTCAATTGGTCATCGAAGTTGCAAGAAAATGATGAAAGAAAAAACACCCTTGTTGTACAAATTTTTGAGCTTTCAGATAGGAATAAAAACTTCTTGCAGGAAGTTTTTATTATTTTAGTGAGAAATTACCTCTTTCTCAAAAACTACGTTACTTCAGAGGGAGTCGTTTCCTACAATGTTTTATACTATCAACAGCTCTCCGTTGCTTGTTACCAAGTAAGTTTTTATGCTGATATTTGTTTTGAGTCATTACCAAACGTGTACGATACCTTTAAGGTAGCGTGACAGTGTTAGCTGTTAATTATGGTTAAAGTATTGTAGTTTTGTGCAGTCTCAAGTTGAGCACATTTGAACATGCAAAAGAATTCTTCACTTTGTTCATGTCTTTTGACAAACGGTCTCTCTATCAAAACACATGCAATGCCTGTTTTTGTTTTTCAATCACGCTGTATATTTCTACTTGTTCCTTTGTGCTAGCATATGTTATTTTTGTTTCACAAAGTACAAAGTGTTCAAAATAACCAAGGCGAAAAATGGATGCCTGATGTAATATAAGTTTCTTCAGTAGTTCTTAAGTTTCAAGATGAATTTAATCCAGTAGCGAGAAACAAAAATTGATTGTACAGTAATGGAGGGGGCTGATATAAAAACTTCATACTCTGTAATATAAAAAGATTTTCAGAAATTGGGGTGTTGGGGTGAAATAAAGTACCATTATTTAACCTTTCTTCAATTGCAATTAACTCAAAAGAACCTACCTATGGGTAATGATTTCAGTAAATCTGGCCTCCAGCTTAATTTAAAAGGTAAAGGATATTTTGACAAAAGTTATCAGTCGTTTTTGGTTGAGTAGACCTACCAGCCTGTCGATAAACTAAAGGGCAGTCAGTGGAATATTGATCGTCTATTCATCGATCAACGAGAGATACAATGAGGTATAGGATCAGACACCGCAATTAAGCTTTGTCCAGTAGGAGCGTATATTGCCAAAAGATGTGCCTGCCAGTCATTTTTGATGAGTGATTTCCTCAGGATGAGCCGTTTCAGTGATTGAAGCACAAATGAAGCACACGATTTTCAACCAGTCCCTGGTTTAAAGTCAATAGAGTGACATTAAGGACAGCCTCTGTGAGAATGATGTACAAGTCAACTAGCTAGAAGCTTAAGCATTGTAATACAATTACCAGATGGCCAATCACTGGATAAGTTATAAAAATGGAGTCATGAAAACAAAAATACTAACCAATCAGGTAACTGGTAGGAAAATTTACTTCGACTCACAGACATGTGACCAACTAGTGTATTTGGAAAGATACCATTGGTGATAAAACAAAGTCCACGTCAAGAACAGCCAGTTGTCATCTCCACACGGTGCTGTGTGCTAGAATTAACTGCATTCAAATAGTCAAACTTCAGAAAACAAAAATTGCTGGATGCAATTTGTTGTCATCTTTTTTCCTTGAAAGTGAATGTTGTCAACTCTGATTCAATATGACTTGGCAAATTCTCTCCATGTATGTCCTCTATTTCATGATGATTTGGGGGTTTTCTCCACCGATGATGGCAGAGCGGTTTGGAAGTCAGTATGGTCAGTTGGAACACCAGTTCTTCAGTGCTGAAAACATGGCCCTCAAGAACTTTGTGTACAAGAACAAAACGGTGGCCAATCACGTCATCTGTGGACGAGATTGTGGTTTAGAAAAAGACTGTAGGTCTTTCAACTTCTACAAGTGTAGTTGGTTTTGTGAGTTCAGCAATGCTACAAGGAAGAATCATACTAAAGACTTTGTTGAAGATCAAGAAAGTTTGTATTTTGACATGGATGAGAGCACAGCTCTTCTATCAAAGAATGATAAAATGTTGGAATGCTTCAGAAGTTGTCAGGGAGGGATTGAGAAAAGTGGATTTTACACCATCTGTCCTTATGGGTTGGTGAACTGTCAGCAGATCTACTGTGAAATGGAAACATCCTCTGTAAAGGAGTCTACAACAGACCAGACCACTCGTCACTCATACACTGAGCCAACAACTCGACCCTCATCCACTGAGCCAACAACTCGACCCTCATCCACTGAGCCAACAACTCAACCCTCATCAACTGAGCCCACAACTCACTCCTCACCAACTGAGCCAACAACTCAACCCTCATCCACTGAGCCATCAACTCAACCCTCATCCACTGAGCCAACAACTCAACCCTCATCCACTGAGCCAACAACTCAACCCTCACCAACTGAGCCAACAACTCACCCCTCATCCACTGAGCCAACAATTCAACCCTCACCAACTGAGCCAACAACTCACCCCTCATCCACAGAGCCAACAACTCAACCCTCATCAACTGAGCCATCAACTCAACCCTCATCAACTGAGCCAACAACTCACCCCTCATCCACTGAGCCAACAACTCAACCCTCATCAACTGAGCCAACAACTCGCCATTTGACCAGTGAACCAACAACTTTGTTCTTTTCAACTCAAAGCCCCCTGCCTAAACTCAGCAGCTGTAAGGCATATTTGGATGCCAGTTACACTGAGAGTAAAGAATACACAATTTACCCTTATGGACCCAATGAAGGTCTGCGGGTGTACTGTGATATGGAGACTGATGGTGGGGGATGGATTGTATTTCAGAGGCGAATTGATGGCAATGTAGACTTTTATCGCAACTGGGTTGAATACCAGACTGGTTTTGGTAACCTATCAGGAGAGTTCTGGCTTGGCAATGATAACTTAGTCAAACTGACCTCAGCAGGTTATACCAATCTATGGGTGGTTCTTGAATCAGATGGTGAAACAGGGTATGTAGACTATAGTGGAGTAAGTGTTACTGGTACTGAATATACACTCACTTATACCAATTACAAATTGGGCGGCAATGCAAAGAACTCTCTTAATGATAGCAAAGGCAAAAAGTTTACAACAAAGGATAGAGACAATGATGAAACGGACAGCGAGAATTGTGCAGAAGAAACTCATGGAGCCTGGTGGTTCAAAGACTGCACAGTGAAGTGTCATTTAAACGGTGAATATGGGGAGAACCTTGGTGACAAACGAGGCATTATATGGTATGAATGGACTCATCCCATCAAGTCATGCAGTATGAAACTACGTGAACCTCAATAGTGAGTACATCTCTTCATATTAATAATGAAAATTTGAATAAAAAAAAACAGTGATGATGGTGATAGTAACAATGTTCATAACAATCAACTAAGTACTTCAACTGTGTTCTAGATATTATACAAGGCTTTGATGAGTGTCACATTTAAAATAAAACAAAGTTATCATTTGGTTACAGTTAGGCAGCTTGAACAAGTGCTTGCTGTTTATGTACATACAAAAATTCCCCCCCCCCAAACAAAAGAACAACAGTACAAAAAGACATTGAAAAGACATAGAAACGTTTTTTTTTGTATGGTGAGACCATTTTTTGAATGTCAAACCATCATTGATGTTTATTTACTCTAATGCCAAAATAACAGAATGCTTCTTTATGTACTTTACGACCATTTTCTTTCAAATTATGTTTTTTCCCCTTTTATTCCTGACATAGTTTTACTAATTAAAAAATGTTAAAGATGCTAGATTTTAATCTTTTCTCAATTTGCCCCAAAAATTTTGATTTAAATTTTGAATAGCTATTTTTATAGATTCAAGACATTAACAAGCTTTCATTTAAGGTATTGCATACAAAAAATCCATCAGCGATAAGTGGTAGTTAGTTAAAAAACTCAAAATTAACTATTGTCCGGATCCCAACATTATCTCACGTCCATCAGCCATGTACAAACATATATGCATGTTACATGTATGTAAAGTTCCTTCAGAATTTTTTTTTTCAACAAAGATTTTTTCGGCAAAAATCAGGCCATGCAACTTTAAAAAAAGTTTGAAAAAAAAATGCAAATGGATTTAACTCCTACCATTATTATCAAAACCAATTTCAGATTAAGAAAACAAACTATTGACAAAGTAAAATCATTGGCTTCTTCCAGACAAAATATTAGCAAAATATTAATATCATATTGCGATAGGTCACTTCGTGGAAACACTATGCCCCAATAGGTCCAACAGATAGGTCACTTCATGAAAACGCAAAAGTCGCACACACGAGTTTGGAATCATGCTATAGCACTCTGTACATCATGGGTAAACTGGCGTATCGTGACAGGTCACTTCATGGAAACACAAATTGCCAAATCTAGTGATCCTCGTTCATACTTATTAGTGTAACTATGAAACTATTACGTATTAGGTACTGAAACATGTGGAAAATGTTAACAGATGTGAATATATTAATAATTTGTTTAAAACCGATTTGCAAAATTTTGTGTTTTTCGACAGATGGGTCACTTCGTGGGACCAGCGTCGATATGGTTCAGGCTCTGTTGGGGATTGCAGGCTTTTTAATAAAAATTTTACTGATTTTTCTCAGGGCAAAACAAAAATTAGAAAGCAGATTCAAATAGGAAGAATAGTATGGCTGTCAAGGGTTACTCAACGCAGGTCAATTAATTAGGGAATAACAGGGTGAGGAGCCGGTCATTACGGGTTGGTGGCTGGCCGCTGTTAATGGATTGAGCTGAAGCCGAGGTTTATTTACAGCGGCCAGCCACCAACCAAGGTCATTACCATGCAGTGAAGACTGGATTATCACACTGTTATTCCCATTAATAAAAAATCTTTATCGGAAAAGCCGGTAACAATTTGTTTTCCACCATAATTTTTGTTAAGTTCTGCTCATGTTCAAGGGCCATTCCGTAAGCTGTTCAACTTTTGCCAGGCACCTAATCTCTTACACATAATTAAGTATTTACAAAATACATATTTTCAAGAAACCAGACTATGAGCTTTGAAAATTAACAGCACCATAGATAGAAATAATTTGGTTGATGTTCAGCTTTATTCTTTACATTAAGTTGCTTTTATGCAAGTCCTAGCTACCTTAAACTGAAACCATGTCCGCACGTTCATGCCTACGTATGGTATGCACGTGCACACCACGATATCTGTCATTGCCAAAATAACAAAAAACAATTCGCAGAAAGAAAACAGTTGATTCGATAGTTCCCGCACAACAAGCTCAGTGTATACAGAACGTTTACACAACAATGTGCTTGTTTAGGGGCCATTTATTCGCTGTGTTTCACTGAGCCAGTAATTATATCACATGTTAATACACCCCCATGTGACCAGTCTTTGACCAACCAGAGTTCATAAACTCTCCGAGGTGTTATTAACAGCCACTCAAGGTGGGTGAAAAAGACCAGAGGAGAACAGGGGGGGGGGGAAAGAGCAAATCACAAAGTAAATAGACATTTACAAGTCTATGACATACGGTGAATTATGCTGCCTACATAGCATCACATAATAAAATACAGCAGTCCCTCTTTTCCAATAAATAAAAGAAAAAAAATATTGGTACAAAAAACCCACATCAGCATTTAGTGATAATGTAGTTTATATAAGGGGGCAGACTGCTTTTTTTAAGTCAGCCCATTACGGCAGTGATGATACAAGCATTATTGTCTGTATGTTTGTATTAATACAAACCAGAAAAATGTCACTGTGCTCAGGAGACAGAAATGATTTTTATTTTATTTTTTGTCTAGAAAAAAGAAAAGAAAAACAGGAAAAAACCCAGTCCATTAATGCTATCACTCTTCTGCTAGGTCAGCCCATTACAAACCAGATCATCATCACTGTGTTCGTGAGACAGTTTTTGTCAACGAGACTAAAGCCAACAAGATTATTTTTGACCAACAAATAATTGTGGGACTCGAAAGCAGATGAAAAGATTAAATTACTGTACTGAATTTTTATTAATTGTCAAACATGTACTAAGAGCATCAGCGGTGTTTACTTAAATCCAATATTGAGAGACTTATTGGTGAGAATTGATTTTGTAATAAATCTGTTACTTTGAAAGATTAAACAAACCCACGCACCAATAAATACATGATTTAAATTTTGACAATTTGCAATTTAAAAATAAGCTTATTACAAGCCGTGCTTTATTTTCTATTATTTTCAACAAGTGATCACTTTTATACAGCCCTAACAGCTTTATGCAAAGTTTCTGCTTAGGCCTATACCTCATGATTTCCTAATTACATGTATATTTATTCTCATGTTTATTCATTTGAATTTATACTCAACCAATCAAGAGTTGGGTTTTCGATATCAACATTCAGTGGTAAAATAGTCTGCGGTTTGCAAAACAAAGCCAAGCTCATTGGAGGCGAAGATATCATTTATTTCTGTAGTGATGCATATGTCTGTGAGCATTGACTACAGTCTGGATTTTTGTGTCTCAATGAAACCTTTAAGACAACTCTCAAGTGCCTCTCAAAATCATCCACACCTTCTTTATTTAGCATCCATCTGTTTCTTAATTGACAAGAAATGTGAACCCCATCCTTGTAAAATTCCTGGATCCGCACCTGATTCTTAGATGTGATGGTTTCAAGGAACCTCAGTTGCTAGAAAATTGAAACAATGTTAAACAATACTGCATTTGTTGTGTCAGTAAGCTGCCTTAAAATCTACTTTATCTAGATCATCAAAAAGGGGCAGTAAATACATGAAGTGAAGACTTTTGAGGATTATTTCTTTATTTACAATTTTTGTATAGCAATAATAAAGTCTATGATGCATTGTTCTTTTGACAAGGGGGCAAGTTAATAAAGTGTTGGTTTTTAGTGGGTTATTTCTTTACCTAAGAGTGTTACTCAAATGCTTCAAAATAAAAGGACATCACAGCGGAGATAAGGAGATCCAAGTCACTCAAAAAGAAAGATGCTTGAGTGATTTAAAATCCCTGCAAACATTGACTTGATGCTTGTTAAAATAAAACTGACTAAATACCATGTGCTTTTGTTCATTTATTTGTTTATTTATTTATCTATTTATTTATTTGTTTATTTATTTATTTATGAATGTATTTATTCATTTATTGCACTTGTCAGCAAGATCACAAATTGTCTATCAACTACAACCTGTAGATCAATATCCCTCTGCAAGACACACTACAATTCTAGATGTGTTTTTCACTTTGATGCAGACACTTTTCGCCCCAATCATTTGTAAAATTTGTATCAAAATGACCTTTTAAACAAAAATTGGAAACCGATTATATTTCTGTGAAAGTGCTCGAGTGGTTCTAACTGGCATATCACCACAAGGTATTGATGTCGGTACAGGCACTTGCTTCAAGGACCAAAGAATCAATATTGAACAATATTGAACTCAAACCTTGCCTCACAATGTCAACCTTAACTAGTTGCCTGTTTTTTGGTTGATGGCTCTATTTGTCTTTTTGTTTTGTCACCAACAGATTTGTCTTGTTTCTTTGGTTGATTTGGGATAATGTAATCCTGTTTTGTTTAAGTTCCAGTTTTTATGTTCGTTTGTTTACAATGTAAAGCTGCCTGTATGGTAGTTATATGTTTTGTATTTTAATATTTTGGGGATTTTTATATCTTGATAGTAGAGGTTTTAGTGGGTCTGTCAAATCTATGATGCAGGCGTGTTGTGGCCAAGCGGTCAAGCGCACTGATTTAAATAAAATCGTAATGTGGTTAACCAAGATACATGTGCTGCACATCAACAATTTCCTCTTTGTTCAAATCAGCAGATAGTAAATTAAATTGTTGTAACTAATCTTTTGATTTTAAATTACAATAAAAATAGTTTGCTCTTATTTTCATTTGAAATGAGAGAATATGCAGCAGCTGATAGACCCATCAGAAATAAGTTAGTCAGAGAGTGGTCCTAAAAGATTTAATGACTCGATAATGTGCACACACACAAACTAAATAATTGTTAATAAAGAACTTGCTTATTAAAGAAAATCTGCTACAAAATTGAACACTTTTTACTTCTGAAAAGGTGTTTCTTCAATTTAAAAAAGAAAGACAAGAAAGATGTTTGTGCAGTTCAGCAGTTGGGCTGTATCTGAATTGGCGGCTACAGCTACAGCTACTACTGTTGCTAAGGGTGTTGCTAAGGACGTCCTATACTTTAACGCATGATGGCGCGGAAATCTAGCCATAGCCGTAGCTGTAGCCGCCAATTTGGACACGGCCTCACTCACATTCCATAGAGGACACACATGCAGGAAGTGATTTTTATGACTTCTTGTAACTTATTTATGGACACAAACATTTTCAACATATCGAAAATTATTGGAAAACCACGACTCAATATCATGGCTCTGTGAAAACTCGCCACTTCATGTAATACTTCAGGTTACTGAGCATTCTTCACTTACACAGAGATTCTGCATAGAAACTCTGCGCAAACCCTGTCAGTAGAAAAGAGTGACTGCAAGCGCAGAATTCCGCTGGTTTTTTTTTTACCTTCTTAATACTGTCTTTATTTCTTCATAATCAGGTTTCGTGTTTTACTTCTAATTAATTGTGGGTCTACTTCTACTGGACTTTTTTTGATCTTTTTATTGACGCCCTGTTTTATTGTTAAATTTGTAACCCTCATTGGTTTTAATAATTTTCTTTGAGGAAAGTCTTTCAATTTGAATTGTGAGTTAAAGAAAAATATTGGCAACAGAAATATCTCCCATAGAAAGCTGTCTTAATGAAATATGAACAACTGCTGTTTTTTGCATCAGTAGAATTTAATATCAGGCTGTGAAACTGATACTAAATTTATTCCACACACAATAAGAATTACACTAAGCTAGAGCGGTTTCTATTATAGATCTACACATTTCAATACAAGACTGCTTTGTTGTTTACAGAGGCTTGAGTATTGTCTATAAGGGAATGACACCTACCGGAAGTCACTGCTCACTGTTCAGAAAGATCAACATGATAAATAGATCTCAACGTTTTAATACAAGCAAGACTGCTTTGTTGTTTACAGAGACTTGGGTATTGTCTATAAGGGAATGACACCTACCGGAAGTCACTGCTCACTGTTCAGAAAGATCAACTTGATAAATAGATCTCAACATTTTAATACAAGCAAGACTGCTTTGTTGTTTACAGAAACTTGGGTATTTTCTATAAGGGAATGACACCTACCGGAAGTCACTGCTCACTGTTCAGAAAGATCAACTTGATAAATAGATCTCAACATTTTAATACAAGCAAGACTGCTTTGTTGATTACAGAAACTTGGGTATTTTCTATAAGGGAATGACACCTACCGGAAGTCACTGCTTACTGTTCAGAAAGATCAACATGATAAATAGATCTCAACGTTTTAATACAAGCAAGACTGCTTTGTTGTTTACAGAAACTTGGGTATTTTCTATAAGGGAATGACACCTACCGGAAGTCAGTGCTCACTGTACAGAAAAATCAACATGAGAAAATTGAAACAGTGTTGAACGTTATCAATTATTGTTTGAAGAGATACGATATGGCTGCCCTTAAAAAATAGTTTTGTTGGTGTTACATGTAGTTGGCTCAGCCAATGAAAAGAAGGGATTTGTTCATAGAACAAAAGTTTCGACCATTGATAAACCCTCAACCAAATGATAATGTCATACATATTTATAACTAATTGAATGGACTGGATCAATTCACATTTAATTTTGACCAATCACAGCTCACGTATGAACTGTCACGTATACTGATGAAGATGACAAACCACAACAACAGCAACTGTTTGTGACTGCCCAATGAATATTCATAGCCATATTAATAGATTTTTTAAATTGACAGTTTTAGCAGACAGCTTCACTCTATATAATAAACCAATCACTGGCCTACATGTAATTGATCATTTTGATTCAACGAATCAGAGCCTCACACCACTCCAGGCAGGGAACTCTACCTGCGGATTCCTTCTTACATGTAGGTTCACAAAACCAGTATTTCTACTCAGTCACTAGTGCTGCACAGAAGAGTTTGCATCCACTGCGTCTTTGATGCCAACTATTATGGTGCAAGAACTTGGGCAATTTCAATTTATTCTGAAGAGTATTTACAACTTCAATTTTTCTGTTTAACTTCTACTCTGAAAAAGTTGCTTGATTCATATGCTGTGTTTTTACATCTTCAAGTGATCCACTTTGCAAAAATCTGTTTATGAGAAACTTTGTGATTATAATAACATTCAAATTCTAACAGACAGCTTTAATCAAAATACAATGGAGCCAGAACTGTTAATGAGGTTTCTTCATTACACAATGACTCTGCTGTTTTTCCTGTTGATGATAATACAAGTAGGAAGCTTAAGAAGCCAGTGGGGTAGATTTGATATGAAGTATCAAATGTTAAGATCTGAAAATAGAATCCTCAAAAACTATGTACAGAAACAGAAAACTGTTGCCAATCATGTCATCTGTGGAAGAGATTGCAGCATGGATAAGGACTGTAAGTCTTTCAACTTCTATGAAAGTAAGAAACTCTGTGAGCTAAATAATGCAACAAGAGCTGAGCATCCTCAAGACTTTCTTGAAGATCAAGGGAGTGTTTACTTTGATGCAGATGAAGACACACCCATCTACTCAGTGGCTGATAACTCCATCATTCATTACACAAGTTGTAAGAAGCTTAAGGAGGCTGGTTTCAATGCAAGTGACACTTACACCATCTACCCAGACGGACTCGATGATGATCTGAATGTCTACTGTGACATGGAGACTGATGGCGGGGGATGGATTGTTTTTCAGAGACAGCAGGACGGCAGTGTGGACTTCTATCGCACCTGGGCTGAGTACAAGTCTGGCTTTGGTGATCTTTCTGGTGAGTTCTGGCTGGGTAATGACTATTTGGTAAAACTTACTTCTAAAGGAACATGGTCCCTTCATGTAGATCTTGAGAAGTGGAATGGAGAAACGGCATTCGCAAGATACAATGACTTGAAGATAGTTGGTGATAAATACCACCTTCAGTATTCTGAATATGATAGAAGCAGCACTACCAGTGATGATCTTGGCGCACACAACAACCAGCCATTCACAACAAAAGACAATGACAATGATAATAATCCCAACCCTGGTCAGTGTGCAGGAAGACACAAAGGAGCCTGGTGGTACAACAGCTGCATTGATTCTAACTTAAATGGGATATATCAAAATAACCTTGACCCCAATGACAACACTGGTATTACATGGCAACACTTTAACGATAAGAAATCCCTCAAATCCTGCAGCATGAAAATACGAGAGTGAAAAACACTGGACTAAATTTGCTACTTATTGGTCATCTAATGATGTAAAACAACGTATCAAAACCATTACAAACAGGCTGAAGATGACATGAGTGGAGTGAATTAAAGGTCAGTGTGGTGTCGTTGTGTAAATGAAGAAGACTGGAGACATGTCATTTACTGCACCATGGATAGTGTCTTTCACCTTTGTATGATTGTAAAACATTTCGTGACTTCAGCAATTTATAAAAGGATCAAAGACTTTTTTGAAGATCACAGAAGTCTGTAACACCTCTCTATAAAGGACAAATCACCATGATTGACAAAGTTGAAAGATGCTGTTGCAGTCAGGGGTAAATCAAACAAGATTCTACACTTTATCTGTCTGTATGAATCTTAACTGTCCTCACATCTGTGTTGAATTCCACTCTCCGTCTTCAAAGACATCTACAATTTACATATAATAGTGGCATTCAAGGATACAGAATGGACCCCTAGAATCACACAGCATGAAACTACATGAAACAAGCTTTCATTTTTAGATACTTCACAAGGAAAACACCTATTGACCTTATAATGCACATGACATGACTGTAGTAGGGTGCCCCCAAGTTGGTCAAAAGGAGGCTGTTCATTGGCAAATCCTTTGAACCACTGACCAATCCTGTGATCTTGTTATTGTTTCACCATTGTTTTACCTCTAAGATGGCGGCAGGAAGACACCAATGCACAAAATCCCTAACAGAATACTGTACGACATGATCATTTAGAATGAAATTAATTGTTGTGGTTGGTTTGACCCTTTTTCTGATTGTCAAACCACAGACAGTGGTTTCACATGCATCATCAAAACAAGGGTCTATATATTTGTTGTTTCCAAAGTAACAGGATGTTCCTGAGTTTTGTTGTTATAACCTTGAGTGGCAGATTTAGGGGTGGGCGCAGTGGTGCCCCCCCCCCCCCCCCGCTTATTTTCGAAATGAATTGAACCAAAAATAAATCAATTTCACCATTTTAAAATAGGTAAAACATAACTTGTAATCAAAGCTTCTAAAATATCCTAGATTGCACAAAAGAGCTGCTAATGCTTATTTCAACTTAAAAATTAGCCCTTCGGCAAATTAGGCAAGGCTTTGATGAGTGTCACATTTAAAAGAAAATTTAACATTTGGTAAGGCAGCTTCAAATGCTGTTTGGATTGGCGACTTATAAATTTAACGATTGATTGATTGATTGATTGATATGCCGGAACAAAAATTGACCTCCCAAAAAAACAACAGTATAAAAAGACTTTGAAATTACATAGAAACATTTTCTTGTATTGTGAGACCATTTTATTGAATGTCAAACCGTCATGTATGTTTATTTACTCTGTTGCCAAAGTAACAGGATGCTTCTTTATGTACTTTGCGGCCTTTTTCTTTAAAACCTTTGTTTTTTCCCCTGTTATTCCTGACATAGTTTTACTGAATCCTTTTTTTTAAAAGATGCTAGGTTTTAATCTTTTGTCAATTTGACCCCAAATTTTATAGATTTGAGTCATTTATAAGCTTTCATTTGAGGTATTGCATGAACAAAATCCACCAATGATAAGTGGTATTTAATTAAAAACTCAAAATGAATTATTGTCCGGATCCCAACATTATCTCAGGTCCATCAGCCATGTACAATTTCTATTGCATGTTACATGTATTTTGTGCATTGTCCGTACCAAAGGTAATGCAGGCATGATGTTTGGCCCTTGAAAATAAGTGGGAAAATGTTATGAGTACAAGGGCTAAGCTATATATCGTCGCTGGTCCCAAGTAGTAACCTACATGGTCCACAGGAATAAAAATCTGTGTTTGAAGAAAAAAATGCGATTGAAACTGCACTATTTTTTCAAACTGCTGTTTTGGAGTCTGCTTACTGTTTTGTTTGTTTGTTTTGGGGGGTTTTTACAGAAAAAAAACTAAAGCTGACTTCTTCATTTGTTCAGAACTGTCAGAATGTTTTCATTCATGCAACCATTTTAATGAGTAATTAATTCCAAAATTAATTCATGAAAATGACAAAACAAGTTTTGCCAACAGGGCACTGTATATAAACCAATGCATATTGAGACATGTTGCGATAGGTCACTTCATGAAAACACAATGAACGCGAGTTTAGAACTATGCTATAGCACTCTGTACATCAAGAGTAAAGTGGCGTATCAAGATATGTCACTTCGTGGAAACACAAAATGGGGACCAGCAGAGATATGGTACAAGCTCTGATAGCTTTTTCAGGCTGTAAATAACAATTTTACTTATCTTTCTGAGGGCAAAAACAAATAAGAAAGCAGATTAAAATAGGAAAATTATTATGGCTGTCAAGGGAAGGCCCGTAACCAGGAATTAAAAAAGAAAAGAAAAAAAGTTTTTTAAGGGAGTATCAATTTTTAAGGGAATATCAACCTGTCGCGCATCGGCGCGGGGGAGTTGGAAATTTTTGTTAAATGCAGGCCAAATTCGAGCCATTTGGTCCATTTTTGCACCTTTTTCTTTTGTCGCACCATTTTTTTATTTTCTATTTTGTGGGACTTTCTTGTTATTTTGTTTCTTCTTTTTATTACTTTTTTTTTTTTTTTTTGGGGGGGGGGGGGCATCCGCACCCCACTTTCCCCTAGTTACGGGCCTGGTCAAGGGTAAGCAAACACAGGTCTATTAATTAGGGAATGACAGTGTGATGACCTTGTCATTACGAGTTGGTGGCTGGCCTCTGCTGATGGATGGAGCCTAAGGCAAGGTTCATTTACAGCATCTTTGATGCCAGTTATGGGGGGATCCCAAGAGGAATCCCCACACAAAGTTTGGAGTTGATATGCCAAGTCCTTCTTGAGTTATTGTTCAGACAACAGTTCTTTTGTTTTAGCCATAATGACCATTACATTTGACCTAGGGGGTCCAAAAACAATAGGCTTCTGCGGGATCCCAAGAACGATCTACAAACCAAGTTTTGAGTTGATATGCCAAGTCCTTCTTGAGTTATCGCTTGGACAATGATTTCACACACACACACACACACGTGTGTAAACACCGGCAATCGTGGACCCTCCTTTGTTGAACTCTTTGTGTTAGCAACCGTGGACCACAATGATTTCCTTTGTGATAGCAACCATGGACCTATTATCCCTTTGTTATAGGTCCACGGTTTGAATGTGGATACCTACCCACACACACACATGTTTGTAAATCCCGCTTACCGAGGACTTCTCTTTGTTCTCCCATTGTTTGAACATAGTTTTTTTTTAGCGACGTCCCCGTTGGGTTTGTACACAAAAACAAAGCGAGGACGTCCTCGCTCTGTCAAACACCCGGATCCCTTTTGTTAAAGTCCTCGGTTTGAATGGATAGACACGCTCACACACACACACGGAAGGACGAGGCAAACACTGTACGCCCCTTCGGCTTGCCGGCGGGGCATTAATACAAAACCCTCATACTTCGTAATATAAGAAGAGTTTCAGAAATTGGGGTAAAATAAAGTACCTTTCTTTACCTTTTCTTCATTTGCAATTAACTCAACCGAACCTACTTAATATGGGTAATGATTTCAATATCTGGCCTCTAGTCTAATTTAAAAGATACAAGAGATTTTGAAAAGAATTATCAGTCATTTTTGGTTGAGTAGACCTATAAGAATAACTAATAGGCAGTTAGTGGAATATTAGTCATATATTCATTGACCAACGAGAGATACAATGAGCCATAGAATAACACACCTTAATTAAGTTTTGTCCAGTTGGAGCGTATATTGCCAAAAGATGTGCCTGCCAGTCATTTTTGATGAGTGATTTCCTCAGGATGAGCCGTTTCAATAACTAAAGCACAAATGAAGCCCACTATTGTTAACCAGTCCCTTGCATGATTAAAGTCAATTAAGTGACATTAAGGACAGCCTTATGTACAAGTCACCTAGCTAGAAGCTGAAGCATTGTAATACAATTACTGGATGGCCAATCACTGGATAAGTTATAAAAATTGAGGCATGAAAACAAAAATACTGACCAATCAGGTGACTGGTAGGACATAGACATGTGACCAACTAGTGTATTTGGAAAGATACCATTGGTGATAAAACAAGGTCCAAGTCAAGAACAGACAGTTGCAATTTCCACACGGTGCTGTGTGCTAGAATAAACTGCATTCAAATAGTAAAACTTCAGAAAACCCAAATTGCTGGGTGCAATTTTTTATCATCTTTGTTTCTTGAAAGTGAATGTTGTCAACTCTGATTCAATATGACTCAGCAAATTCTCTCCATGTATGTCCTCTATTTCATGATGATTTGGGGGTTTTCTCCCTCAATGATGGCGGAGCGGTTTGGAAGTCAGTGTGGTCAGTTGGAACACCAGTTCTTCAGTGCTGAAAACATGGCCCTCAAGAACTTTGTGTACAAGAACAAAACGGTGGCCAATCACGTCATCTGTGGACGAGATTGTGGTTTGGAAAAAGACTGTAGGTCTTTCAACTTCTACAAATGTAGAGGGTTTTGTGAGTTCAGCAATGCTACAAGGAAGGAGCACACTAAAGACTTTGTTGAAGATCAAGAAAGTTTGTATTTTGACACGGATGAGGACACACCTGTCCATTCAATGATTGATACAACGTTTGAATGCTTCAAAAGTTGTCAGGGAGGAATTGAGAAAAGTGGATTTTACATCATCTGTCCATGGGTTGGCGAACTGTCAGCAGATCTACTGTGAAATGAAAACATCCTCTGTAAAGGAGTCTACAACAGACCAGATCACTCGTCACTCATCCACTGAGCCAACAACTCGACCCTCATCAGCTGAGCCAACAACTCACCCGTCATCCACTGAGCCAACAACTCAACTTTCATCCACTGAGCCAACAACTCACCCCTCATCAACTGAGCCAACAACTCACCCCTCATCAACTGAGCCCACAACTCACCCCTCATCAACTGAGCCCACAACTCAACCCTCATTAACTGAGCCAACAACTCTACCCTCATCCACTGAGCCAACAACTCACCCCTCATCAACTGAGCCAACAACTCACCCCTCATCAACTGAGCCCACAACTCACCCCTCATCAACTGAGCCAACAACTCTACCCTCATCCACTCAGCAGCCTAAACTCAGCAGCTGTAAGGCATTTTTGGATGCCAGTTACACTGTGAGTAAAGTATACACAATCTACCCAAGTGGACTCAGTGCAGGTCTGAGGGTGTACTGTGACATGGACAATGATGGTGGGGGATGGATTGTATTTCAGAGGCGGATTAATGGCACTGTAGACTTTTATCGCAACTGGACTGAATACCAGACTGGTTTTGGTGACCTATCAGGAGAGTTCTGGCTTGGCAATGATAAGTTAGTCGACCTGACCTCAGCAGGTTATACCGATCTACGGGTGGATCTTGAATCATGGGCAGGTAAAGAAAGATATGCAGAGTATAGTGGAGTACGCATTACTGGTAGGGAATATGAATTCAATTATGGCAATTTCATAGGTGGCAATGCAGAAGACTCTCTTAATGACAACAAGGGTTATAAGTTCACAACAAAGGATGAGGACAATGATGAGTATGACGGTGGGAATTGTGCAGAAACAACTCAAGGAGCCTGGTGGTTCAAAGACTGCCAAGCAGTGAAGTCTCACTTAAATGGTGAATATGGGGAGAACCTTGGTGACAATCGAGGCATTATATGGTATGAATGGACTCATCCCATCAAGTCATGCAGTATGAAACTACGTTTACCTCAACAGTGAGTACATCTCTTCATTCTAATAATGAAATTTTGAATAAGTGATGATGATGATATTAAAAATGTTCATAACAATCAATTCAAAGTTACGCTAGACAGTTTATCCATCCTGATTGGTCAAGAGGAGATCACATGGTCATGTTTAAACTTGTGATATAAACACGGTTAGAAGTGTTTAAACAAATGCGTGGCGCGCAAGCTTACGCTTGGTGCTAATTTCACCTAACGCAATCAATAGGCCTACTCAATGTACAATCTATTAGTTTGCACGCTCCTGCACAGCCGTGGAGTGTCACATGCAATTTGACCCTTTGCGAAACGGAGCCTGAGGACGTGAAAGGAATTGAAAATATACAGAAAAGTTTTACAGATTGTCCATTATTACGCTCATTATTACGAACGGGGCATTTATGAATGGGAATAAAGAAGTGGTGACTCAGTCTGGAACGTTAGTTTAAAACTTTGCAGGGTTGTGGACCTGCCTTTATTGCACGACCACAAATCTGCCGATCTTAAACCTCGTCCCACTCTTATTCTCTTAATAAAACATCAACATCAACTGTATTCAGCAAATTAGGCAAGGCTTTGATGAGTGTCACATTAAAAAGAAAATTTATCTTTTGGTTAAGCAGCTTCAAAAAAAGTGCTGTTTATGCCGGTACAAAAATTGACTTCCCCAAAAAATAACAGTACAAAAGACTTTGAAATTACATAGAAACAATTTCCTGTATGGTGAGAACATTTTATTGAATGTCAAACCAGAGATAGTGGCTTCAACTGCACCATCATTAATGTTTATTTACTCTGATGTCAAATTAAAAGGATGCTTTTTTGGGGTACTTTGCAGTCGTTTTCTTAAAAATCTTGCTTTTCCCCTTGTATTCCGACTGATTAAAAAAAGTTAAAGATGCTTGGTCTGATTTTTGGTCAATTTTACCGAAAAATTTAGATTTAAATTAATCCCAAGACCAATCCACAACCAAGTTTTGAGTTGATATGCCAAGTCCTTCTTGAGTTATCGCTCGGACAATGATTGCACACACACACACTACACAAACATGTTTGTAAATCCCGCTTACCGAGGACTTCTCTTTGTCGAGGACGTCCTCGCTCTGTCAAACATCCGGATCCCTTTTGTTAAAGTCCTCGGTTTGAATGGATAGACACGCTCACATACACACCCACACACACATGGAAGGACAAGGCAAACACTATCTGCCCCTTCGGCTTCGCCGGCGGGGAATAATAATAATACAAAAACCTCATACTTTGTAATATAAGAAGATTTTAAGAAATTGGGGTGAAATAAAGTACCATTCTTTACCTTTTCTTCATTTGCAATTAACTCAAGAGAACCTACTTAATATGGGTAATGATTTCAATATCTGGCCTCTAGTCTAATTTAAAAGTTACACGAGATTTTGACAAAAGCGTTAAGCCGTTTTGGGTTGAGTAGACCTATAAGCCTGTTGATGAACTAAAGGGCGGTCAGTGGAATATTGATCGTCTATTCATCGATCAACGAGAGATACAATGAGGTATAGGATCAAACCCGCAATTAAGCTTTGTCCAGCTTTGTCCAGTAGGAGCGTATATTGCCAAAAGATGTGCCTGCCAGTCATTTTTGATGAGTGATTTCCTCAGGATGAGCCGTTTCGGGGATTGAAGCACAAATGAAGCCCACTATTGTTAACCTGTCCCTTGCATAAAGTCATTTAAATGACATTAAGGACAGCCTTTTGTACAAGTCACCTAGCTAGAAGCAGAAGCATTGTAATAAAATTACTGGATGGCCAATCACTGGATAAGTTATAAAAATGGAGGCATGAAAACAAAAATACTGACCAATCAGGTGACTGGTAGGACACAGACATGTGACCAACTAGTGTATTTGGAAAGATACCATTGGTGAAAAAACAAGGTCCAAGTCAAGAACAGCCAGTTGTCATTTCCACGGTGCTGTGTGCTAGAAATAACTGCATTCAAATAGTTAAACTTCAGAAAACAAAAATTGCTGGGTGCAATTTTGTATCGTCTTTGTTTCTGGAAAGTGAATGTTGTCAGCTCTGATTCAATATGACTCAGCAAATTCTCTCCATGTATGTCCTCTATTTCATGATGATTTGGGGGTTTTCTCCATCGATGATGGCAGAGCGGTTTGGAAGTCAGTGTGGTCAGTTGGAACACCAGTTCTTCAGTGCTGAAAACATGGCCCTCAAGAACTTTGTGTACAAGAACAAAACGGTGGCCAATCACGTCATCTGTGGACGAGATTGTGGTTTGGATAAAGACTGTAGGTCTTTCAACTTCTACAAATGTAGAGGGTTTTGTGAGTTCAGCAATGCTACAAGGAAGGAGCACACTAAAGACTTTGTTGAAGATCAAGAAAGTTTGTATTTTGACATGGATGAGACCACAGCTCTCCTATCAAAGAATGATACAACGTTTGAATGCTTCAAAAGTTGTCAGGGAGGGATTAAGAAAAGTGGATTTTACATCATCTGTCCTTATGGGTTGGTGAAATGTCAGCAGATCTACTGTGAAATGGAAACATCTTCTCGTCACTCAGCCACTGAGCCAACAACTCAACCCTCATCAACTGAGCCCACAACTCACCATTTGACCAGTGATCCAACAACTCCCTTCTTTTCAACTCAAAGCCCCCCGCCTAAACTCAGCAGCTGTAAGGATTTTTTTGATGCTGCTTACACTGAGAGTAAAGTATACACAATCTACCCAAATGGACCCAGTGAAGGTCTGAGGGTGTACTGTGACATGGAGACTGATGGTGGGGGATGGATTGTATTTCAGAGGCGGATTAGTGGCACTGTAGACTTTTATCGCAACTGGGTTGAATACCAGACTGGTTTTGGTGATCTATCGGGAGAGTTCTGGCTTGGCAATGATAACTTAGTCCTCCTGACTTCAGCAGGTTATACCAATCTACGGGTGGATCTTGAATCATGGGCAGGTGAAGAAAGATATGCAGAGTATAGTGGAGTATGCATTACTGGTAGGAAATATACATTCAGTTATGAAAATTTCATAGGTGGCAATGCAGAAGACTCTCTTAATGACAACAAGGGCTATAAGTTCACAACAAAGGATGAAGACAATGATGAGATGATCAATGGAAATTGTGCACAAACAGCTCAAGGAGCCTGGTGGTTCAAAGACTGCCAAGCAGTGAAGTCTCACTTAAATGGTGAACATGGGCAGAACTTTGGTGACAAACGAGGCATTATATGGTATAGATGGATAAAGGATGGACCCATCAAGTCATGCAGTATGAAACTACGTACACCTCCAGAGTGAGTACATCTCTTCATTCTAATAATGAAAAACTGAATAAGTGATGATGATGATAATATAAACAATGTTCATAACAATCAATTCATAAATACCCTAGACAGTTTATCCATCCTGATTGGTCAAGAGGAGATCACATGGTCATGTTTAAACTTGCGATATAAACACGGTTAGAAGTGTTTAAACAAATGCGTGGTGCGCAAGCTTACGCTTGGTGCTTGGTGCTAATTTCACCTACGGCAATCAATAGGCCTACTCAATGTACAATCGATTAATTTACATGCGTCTGCACAACTGTTGAGTGTTGCATGCAATTTGACCCTTCACGAAATGGAGCCTGAGGACCTGACAAAAAATTGAAAATTTACAGAAAAGTTTTACAGATTTTCCAACATTAATAGTAATGAGTATATTAATAATTTGTATAAAACAGATTTACTAAACGTTGTGATTTTTGACAGATATGGTTCAGGCTCTGATAGACTTTTCAAACTTTTAATAACAATTTTACTAATTTTTTAAAAACAAATTGGAAAGCAGATTAAAGTAGGAAGAATATTATAATTGTAGAGTTACTCAACACAAGTCCATTAATGGCCACTCAAGGTGGGTGCAAAAAGACGCGAGGGGAACTGAGCAAAAAATTGAGAAAGTCACAAAGTAAATAGACATTTACAAGTCTATGAAATACGTCAATGGTAAATTTATGGTAAAAGAGGAAAAAAAAATATTAATTGTGCTGTCTACACAGCATCCACTCTTTTTTTATTCAATACAAATCTAAAACTATTGATACAAAAATCAGCATTAAGTGATAATAATAAATAATAATAATATAGTTTATGCAAGGGGGTGGACTATTTTTTTTTAAAGTCAGCCCATTGATATATACACTAATGTCTTTATGTTTATATACAAACCAGAACATCATCACTATGTTCATGAGAAAGATAATTACAAGTTTGTTTTACTTTCTTGTATAAAAGTAAATATGAATAGTCCCTTGAATCTTCTTAGAGTACCTCGCTCACAACAATCCTGGGGAAAACCCGGTCCGGTCCCGTCCTTCCCTATGGAACTCACTACCCATCAAACTGAGAAAGGAGACTTCCTACCTCACATTCAAGAACGAACTCAAAAGCAATCTCTTTCAATAAGATGTTTCACCTTCTGTTTACTTGTATATATGTCTTCTCAGATGTCAGTTTAGTTAAAGGTTTTCTGCGCCAGGTGTGAGAGTCACCATGTGACAGACATGGCGTGGAACAAGTCTCCATCATTATTATTATTTTATTTTATCACAGCATGCAAAAGAAAGATCACATTTTCCTTTGTGCCGGTAACTCCTCGAGTCGGGCTACTTCCCGTAGCCTTAGATCTCAAGGGTCTTTCTCAGGATCCTTGCTGTTCCCAAAAGCGCCGCCTTCTGTAACAGATCTATCTTCACATTTGTCCCTATACTTCATCTAGATGTTTCCCGGTGCTTTGGGTATGGTGCCAAGTGCTCCAACCACCACAGGGACTACTTTTACCTTTACCTGCCAAATCTTAAGAAGTTCCCTGCCCAGGTCTTGATACTTTTGGATCTTTTCTACCTCCTTCGAAGCTACCCTTATATCACCTCGCACAGCTATGTCAATGAGATGACACATCTTCTTCGTCTTATCTAAGACTACAACATGCGACCGCCTATGTTCTATAACATGATCAGTCTGAATGTTAAAGTCCCCTAGAATCTTTATTATCTTTATTATTATTATTATTATTATTATTATTATTGAAATATACTGGATTTTCCACGTTACATAAATTGGCTGTGGGCTTTTGCCTCAATGAGTGTAATTGATATTTTCATGGCAGGAGGCCTACCCTAAAAATGTACAAACAAAATTTACAAAATTTGACAAAAAGTGGGTCAAATCACTTCTGTGGTTCCAAAACGAGACATCAATGTCAGTAAAAAGTGTGACCTGCCTTAACCACCCACTACCCCCCCCAAAAAAACAACAACCCCAAAACCCAGGTGGCTTTGAAGTAAGAGGAGCCCATTATTTTAACCATAATATAATGCATTTATTGGGCGCTTTGAAACACTGCATCAAAGCGCCTTACACTATTACTAACTCCTGTTCATTGGGCCTGAAGCATTCCTGAAACCATCTCAACTCCTTTGGAGGATGCGGCACTGGCAGCCAAATTGGCACAAAGAATACTAATCATTCACATTAACATCTACCCTCACAGGTACCCATTTGGGCGATGAGAAGCAATTATAGTGAAGTGTCTTGCACAAGATCACAAGTGTCATGACTGGGATTCGAACCCACACTCTGATGACTCGCCCATCAGAACTTGAGTTTGATGCTCTAACCGCTCGACCATGACACGCTACAAAGAGATGGATTTATCTTACTAACAAATATTGATGGAGAAAAAAATAAAATAATAACAGATAGTTAAATATTTAGTATTGAGCTAATGGAAAGGTTCAACTTGAATAGAAGCAGTGGCAGTTATAATGTGAACAGCAAAGCAGGAATATCGTTAAACAGTTTTAAGTTGATCCGATTTAGATTGATATGTGTTATAATGCTGTTTTCAAGCCATTTGGCAAGAATTTCATGAAATGCTCTTTATAATTCCAGTATTTAGACGAGTTGTAATTGTGGTTCCTTCATGCTAGTAGATGTTTTTGAAACGCTTATAGTGCCAACAAGTACCGGTACTTTTTTCCCAGTGTTAAAATATTAACCATTGAAAATTAGATGCTCACATCATGCATTTAATTAATAAACCTATCTCCCAATAGACTGTGCAAGTCTCGCGCATATTTGAACTTCCGGGACCATTGTGGTCCCAACCATATGGAGATTTACGTGGGCAAGATTTTGTTTTTTTTTTGTTTTTTTTTTATTTTTTTAACGTGGTTTGACCATGAAAAAATGTGTTGTGTTGGGAATGTAATACTTTGTGATACAAAATATGAATGTAAAATCAATTCAACAATATAACGAAGAAAACCAGAGAATTAAACTTGACCTCAGCTTCCAGTTGCTGTAAAAACTTATGTAAATGCTTGTCGGATGATAGATGATAGTAGTAAGATGCATGCTGTAATTGCAAGCGCTGCTCGTTGCGTGCTGCGTTAATTTTTATCCCATGTGTCCATCGCGAATCCACAAGGGGTCTGAAAGATCAAGAAAGTTATAAGCATCCTTGTCCCAGAGTTTTATTTTGCTTATATAAATATAATTATTATTATTTGTGTATATTTTATATTAAAAAAACTAAAACTGATTTTGTAAACATGTAATTTGTTGTTGTGTTTTTGTTTTTTGCCATATATAATAAAAAAAAAAAAGACTTTTCAGAGAAAAAAAAAATTTTCTTTTCTTTTTTTGTTTTCGATCGCGAGACTTACACAGTCTATAGAGTGATTCACTAGGATCCTTCCTGACTCTAACAAACACCATATCAACTCAAAACACCAGTGTTGTGTGGGGGGATAATTCTGAAATGTCGGTACATTTCCAGTGTGAAATAATGTATATGCCTATCATGTTTTTGAAATATTTTATTGTCAAGGCAGATCCAAGGTATAGTAAAGGAGGTGGGTAATCATGACAGTGCGCAATGTAACAGCATTTGGACTGGGGCCTGCTGCAGGGCCCAGGATTTGTTTTCTTCAGATGACAATAGTCTCTTTTGCCTTTCTAAGGCTCATTGAGTTCTTTGAGCAAAATTAGTTTGAACATTTAATCATTTGCTCCACATTGTTTCTTTTTTTTACGAAAAGGAAACGTCATTCAGCAAAAATAAGGGGAGCATGCAAGTGGGCATTTTGTGATGTTTTGGGGTCCGGGCTGGTTCAAGGATCCCAACAAAAATTTGTAGATGAAGAGGCTCACTTGAATATTCTGAACCTTTCTCGTCTTATAATTTCTAAATAAACATAGTCCTTAACTAAACTAAATAACACTGAAATTCTTTAAATGTTTGATCTCTACTACACCGCTTATTGTTATATTTCAAAAGTAAAATGACTGAAACTGTTTCAATTTTTTTAACGATTTTAACTCAAAAGTTTGCCATCTTTACTTTAAAAAAAAAAGCCCCCCAAAAATCAAAATCAAACAAAGGGCAAAACTTAGGGAAGTGTGCAAGTATCGTGAAGCCTACCACAGGCCCTGGAGGAGTGAAACACTCTTTGGTGCATTCTGTTTGAGAAGGATTAGCTTGAACTGTTTGTGGTTTTGTTTGTTTTCCTCTTTACCTTTGCTCTTTCAGTTTCCAGTCTGCCTACAAAATCACGTTGCTCCACCCATACCTCAAACAAACTTCTTAACTGCCACCCCAAAAATCATGTCACACTCACCCATCTCCTTCAATATAACATCTGACAGTTACCCTCACACCTCATCTTGAGACAATGGAAACTGAATCAATCTCTGTGTATTATCTATGGGTCTGGAGTATAAAGTAGTATACGAATACGAAAATATAACTTTCACTCTTTCCCAAAAAGAAAAAAAAATCTAAATTATTGGTATAAAACCCCCCCAACATACACACCCACACACCAACATCAACATTTAGTGATAACACTAAATAATAATATAGTTTTATGCAAGAGAGTGGACTTTTGTTTAATGTCAGCCCCAGTACGGTAGTAATGACATACATGTTTGAACTACTGTCTTTATGTTTGTATTAAGGGGAAAAATTGTCGAGGTAGGTATATAGACCCCTTGCGCATTTTCAAGCTGCACGGTCAAACAATGGTTTGTCAGGCCCATTAGCAACTTTAGCCAATAATAATTTGCCGTCTTTTGACCTTATAGAGACGCTTTTATGCAAGGATCATTGATTCTATATTGACTGTTCAATTGATCGATCGTATATGCTTCCATTTTTCCTTAGTGAGAGATAATGAATAATGAAAAATGAAAAAAAATATTCACCAAAATTTGGTAAATGGATGACGAGAAACAACTGATCTAATTTCATCGGCCTTATGAAAAAAAAAAGGGAATTACAATGCAATGTTTGGTGGGAATTATGGGGGGGGGGGTGGTACACGACCATGATTGGGTAATTATAGTCTACATCATCAAACACAAAGTGTTGTGTGACTTATCATTGTCATTACTTTATATTATGCCTCATAAAGTGGGATAATAGAACCAGAAGCCGGGACAAACTGCTACCATTGTAGCTCATATAATAATAGGCTACCTACATGATGGATTGGCAATCGTGCATATCTTTAAAGGGAAAAGTACATCAAATAGTTTCTGTTTTGTCAGGGATTTTTGTCCACGGTCATATCTGGCTCATTTTAATTGCGGCAATCAAAAAAATAAGTAACACTGATTCTTGGCGTCTAAAAATGTTGGTTTCTCAACTTTGACAGTATTCCGGACGGATTTGGTTACAGGTAAGAACTTTATGATAAGTGAGTTCACAGATTGAAAGTTATAATTTCTCCTATCCTGTACTCTAAAGCTTTAAAGATAAGGTTCAATGCTATTCTTCAAGAAAACAAATCTTTAACTTTTTAAAACTATTTAGTGAATGATGGCATACCAGTTCCAATATTAGACAGAGTTTGAACTGCTTTTAGTTTTTTAAAAGCGGTCTAGTTCACCATATTCAAGTTTTGTCATTCACAGAGTGTGGGTTCGAATCCCGGCCTGGTTGGTCATTTCCTCAAGCAAAATACTTTACCATAATTGCTTGTTACACATACTAATTTTCGAAAAGGCCCTCACCCCTCAAAAGGGGGGAAAAGACAATAAAAGTCTGATATATTTCCTTGAAAGACCCCAACGAACTAACCCCCCTGTAAAAAAACAAGATTGCGTATTCCAATTGCAGAATGTTCTTCCTGCGTGGACAAACTGCTCCAGATTGTTGGCAATATCTCAAAAAAGCGACCACCATTTGAAATGAAATTTTCACAGGTTAGTTTTATGGTATACATCTACAACTAGATAGGATTGAAATCAACAGTGGGTTCCAATTACCAAACGTATACAATCCCTTTAATGCTACTACATCAACATATACTGGATTTTTTTTTCTGACATAAATTTGTTACATAAATTGGCTATGCAATATCCCATTGCTAAGACAGGTTGTGTTGTTATTCCTTTGTGTAAGTAGTGTGTTTTTGAAACATTGATAGTGCCAAAAAATAACTATTTTCTGCTATTATAACCATTGACAGTGCCAATGCATATATCACGCATTTCTTTAAGTCTATCTCCCAATAGAGTGATTGACTAGGGGCCTACCTCACTCTAACAAAATCCAACACCATAAAGTAACCCAACACCCAAACTGTTGAACTCTGATTATTATGGTATGCCTGATCCCATGTAGTGGCGTGTCGTGGCCGGGCGGATAAGAGCACCGGACTCAAGCTCTGGTGTTTCTGATCAGCAGAGTGTGGGTTTGAGTCCCAGTCGTGACACTTGTGTCCTTAACCCCTTGACGCCGGTATTATCCGGCCTCAATGCCCGGATTACACGCATGACTGCACAGCAGCCTTTGTTTGCTCACAGCTGTACCGGCCGCAGACTGCATTCCAGGGCTTACCACATACACTGTCCACAGCATTCCGGACCCCGATTAGCGGTCATAGCCGCCTTCCGTCTTCAAGGGGTTAAGCAAGACACTTAACCATTATTGCTGCGTCCTTCGGATGGGACGTAAAGCCGTTGGTCCCGTGTGTTGTGTAATGCAGGTAAAAGAACCCAGTGCACTTATCAAAAAGAGAAGGGGTTCGCCCCGGTGTTCCTGGTTTGATTGGCTATATTGCGCCACAGCACCTTGTAAACCATTACATGGTGCTATGCAAAGGAGTATAGGTCTCATACTTACGTAGCCCCAGAAAAAACCTTGCAGGAAAATACTGAATGTTGAAGCGCCTTGAGTGTCACTGAGTGACGGATATGAGCGCTATATAAGAAGCCATTATTATTATTATTAAAGCATGATTAGTTTAGCAGCACAGGCATTGCTTCCTCAATCATTTGAATGTTCTGCTTTATTTTGGATTTAAAAGAGTGACAATGGAGCTCACCTTTCTCAGACAGGCTTTATAGTCTACAATGTACAGGGCCCAATTTCATAGAGATGCTTAAGCAGATAATTTTGCTTACAAAGTTTGTGCTTAGCCAAAAATGTGCAGGAAACCAGTCAGAAGTTGTGCATGTGACATTGTATTTTGGCTGGTAACCTTATTCTGGTAAAAATAATTTTATTGTGCTTCTATGAAATTGGGCACAAATCAACATTCTATTTTGGAGGCCAGCACATCGTTCAAACATTCTGCCTTACGCAAATCATTTAAATCATTCTTATCCATGATTCATTGACCAGATCTTTGGCATTTTTATGAGGATCATAAAACAAAAACTCAGCAGATTTCTTCAGGTTGTGGTGACTCATCAGCCAAATCTTTGGTAACAATTAGTACTTTTTAACTTTCCCTTACAAATAAAGATGTGCAGCAAAGTAGGACAAGGGGTGGAGGCTGATGGAGGTCATGCAATTGCACCTAGAGGGTCCTGCAAACTGTCTTGTTAAAGGTAGCGTACACGTTTGGTAATGACTCAAAACAAATATTAGCATAAAAACTTACTTGGGTAAACAAGCAAGAGAGAGAGCTGTTATATAAATAACAAATTGGAAAAACGACTCCTCTGAAAGTTGTAGTTTTTTTGAAGAGGTAAAATTTCATAAAAAAAAATAAAACTTTTAGAAGTTTTTTATTTATATCTGAAAGCACACACAATTGTACAGTTTCTTTTTTTCTTTTTTTTTTTCTTTTCTTGATGACCACCATTTGATTTTTTTTTTTTCACACTTTGTTTTTATATGTATGTTGGGGGACACCACCAGAGGTGGTCTTTGACAACCTGTCAGTTCCTACAACTTCAAAATGAAGAAAATGTGGTGGAGGTGTTTGCTTTGACTACCTTGTGAAGAGGGGGCCCCAAGCTTGTAGACCAAACCCACTGAATAATATTGGATGAACCCTCCATCCACAGCCCCTACTAAACATCAACAAATTGTTAGTTCACCTTAAAATCCACGTTGGTCTCCGCACCTCCACCTCTGCTTTCAAATATCTGACCTCCAGTTTAATTTAACGGCTACAGGAAAAATGCATTGTTTGTAGCTGGAAAAAACCCCAAACTAAATTAGCAGCATATCCCGGTTGAGTAGACAAGAAATCATGTCATTAAACTGGATGAGGGGCTGTCAGTGGAATATTGATCGTCTATTCTTAGATCAACAAGGGACACAATGCAGCATAGGATCAGACACTACATTTAAGTTACTGCTAAGAGACGTGTTTGCCATGTGTTTTCGAACAGTGATATCCTCAGAGCCATTTCAGTGACTGAAAAGCACATATGAAGCTTCTCCTGAGTTCTTTAATTAAACATGTCAACCTGGTCCACGGTTGATATCATAGATGTGATGTAAGAAGGTCCGTGATGTACGAGTCAACTCGCTGGAAGCATTGCTATAATTGCATTTACCTGTCAGCCAATCACAGGGAAATTAACAGAAATGATGAAGTGAAAATACAAGGTATTAACCAATCATGATTGGAAGGCCAAGTTGTATCAACTTACAGGCATGACCAATTAATGCATTATTGGAGTATTACTGTTGGTGATAAAACAAGGCTTCATTTCGATTGCGGCCAGATGTTAATTCGACACGGTGGTGTGCACTAGGATAAACTGCATGCGTTAACAAAGATTGCTGGTCTGCAGTTTTTCTCTTGTTCTTGAAAGTGAAAAGGGAAGGTTGTCTACTCTGATTCAATATGACTCAGCAAATTCTCTCCATGTATGTCCTCTATTTCATGATAATTTGTGGGGGTTTTTCACCGATGATGGTGGAGCGGTTTGGAAGTCAGTTTGGTCAGTTGGAACACCAGTTCTTCAGTGCTGAAAACATGGCCCTCAAGAACTTTGTGTTCAAGAACAAAACTGTGGCCAATCACGTCATCTGTGGACGAGATTGTGGTTTAGAAAAAGACTGTAGGTCTTTCAACTTCTACAAATGTAGAGGGTTTTGTGAGTTCAGCAATTCTACAAGGAAGGAGCACACTAAAGACTTTGTTGAAGATCAAGAAAGTTTGTATTTTGACACGGATGAGGACACACCTGTCCATTCAATGATTGATACAACGTTTGAATGCTTCAAAAGTTGTCAGGGAGGGATTGAGAAAAGTGGATTTTACACCATCTGTCCTGATGGGTTGGTGAACTGTCAGCAGATCTACTGTGAAATGGAAACATCCTCTGTGAAGGAGTCTACAACAGACCAGACCACTCGTCACTCATCCACAAAGCCAACAACTCGACCCTCATCCACTGAGCCCACAACTCACCCCCCATCCACAGAGCCAACAACTCACCCCTCAGCCACTGAGCCAACAACTCAACCCTCATCAACTGAGCCAACAACTCACCATTTGACCAGTGATCCAACAACTCCCTTCTTTTCAACTCAAAGCCCCCCGCCTAAACTCAGCAGCTGTAAGGATTTTTTTGATGCTGGTTACACTGAGAGTAAAGAATACACAATCTACCCGAGTGGAATTAGTGCAGGTCTGAGGGTGTACTGTGACATGGAGACTGATGGTGGGGAATGGATTGTATTTCAGAGGCGGATTGATGGCAGTGTAAACTTTTATCGCACCTGGGCTGAATACCAGAATGGTTTCGGTGACCTATCAGGAGAGTTCTGGCTTGGCAATGATAACTTAGTCAAACTGACCTCAGCAGGTTATACCAAACTAAGAGTGGATCTTGAATCAAGGGCAGGTGTAAAAAAAAATGCAGAGTACAGTGGAGTACGCATTAGAGATAGTACGTATGAATTCAGTTACAGCAATTATGACGGTGGCATCGCAGACTCTCTTAATGATAACAATGAGCATCAGTTCACAACAAACGATAAAGACAATGATGAGTATGCCGGTGGAAATTGTGCAGTAGAAACTCATGGAGCCTGGTGGTTCAAAGACTGCACAGTGAAGTCTCATTTAAATGGTGAATATGGGGAGAACCTTGTTCACAATCAAGGCATTTGGTGGTTTGAATGGAAAAAGGAGGAGCCCATGAAATCATGCAGTATGAAGTTAAGAAAAGCAGGCTAGTGAGTATACATGAAGCTTCTCTACATTCTTTTAAAAGAAATATAAATTTTCAGAGAGTGTTGTTTTTCTTTCCTAACTTCTCATAAGTAGGAAACACTAAGTAACAACTGGAAACTATTGTTGTGGTTTAGTTCAGGGGTTTCCATTTCAGAAACCAGGGCTGTGACATCAACCAATTATAAAAAAATAAATCATTTTAAGAATTGTTGAAATTGCCGAGCAAACTGCAATACCCCTTTTGCTTTAGGTCCTCAATGTGATAAAACTGTCATTCGATCAAAATCTTTTTTAGATTCAAAAGTATACCTTTTTTAAAATTGCACTGTTTTCACGAAGAGACCATTTAGCCCCTGCAACCAAACTTACATTTTTGGAGAATACCGTGTTTAAAGTTAAACTAACTTTTTGAAATCATTGTTTCGGACACTGTTTGCCATTTAAACTTTGACATTTTACCAAAGTAAAGAAAGTGGAGATCTTAAATCATGCCAATGTGTTGTTATTTTAATCATAGTAAGTTTAATGAATGAGTAATTAACTGTTTAACAGGAGTGTCTCTTCATGAAAACTGAGCAAATGAGGTTAGGTCATACAAATCGCCTCTTCGTGAAAACTCAAAACGCAGATTATTCATTTTTTGCACCGTGCCAGCGCTATGTACTTCAATGAATAAAATGGCAAATCGAAATGTGACTGTTCATGAAAACGCAAAACTGTAAATTTTGTAAAATTGTCCTTGTGCTAATTAGTATTATTATAAAACTATAACATTTCATCGCTTGAAACTTGGGGAAAATGTTGATGTCAATGACATGATAACATCCAGAATGTGTAAAAACACTGATTTGCCAAAATGTTTGATTTTTTTAAGAATTGCCTCTTTGTGAAAACGGTGCTGAAATGCTTGAAATGCTATTTTGTCTACAAAAAGTGGTCATCCTTCAGCCAAACCTTAAGCCATATGCTTTCTTTAACAAGATTATAAAAAATAAAAAATTTGGTGGTTTACTGTGTTTAAAGGCATCGTACACGTTTGATAATTGTCAAACACCAGTGTTCTCACTTGGTGTATCCCAACATATGCATAAAATAACAAGCCTGTGAAAATTTGGGCTCAAGTGGTCATCGAAGTTGCAAGAAAATGATGAAAGAAAAAACACCCTTGTTGTACAAATTTGTGTGCTTTCAGATAGGAATAAAAACTTCTTGCAAAAGTTTTTATTATTTTAGTGAGAAATTACCTCTTTCTCAAAAACTATGCTACTTCAGAGGGAGTCGTTTCCTACAATGTTTTATACTATCAACAGCTCTCTGTTGCTTGTTACCAAGTAAGTTTTTATGCTAATATTAATTTTGTTTTGAGTCATTACCAAACGTGTACGATACCTTTAAAAGCAAAATAAATAAAGAACGTACCGCAAGCCCTCATTTTAGTTTTCAAAAAATGTAAATAACAACCCAATCCACACTGAGTTCTCCAACTCCACCCCTTGGTTTTGACTGAATTTGATGGATTCAGTACTTTATTACTAAACCAACCAGACCAAAACAGACAAACCAAGCTCGTCAGAGCCCTGGGGTTTCGCTGTTGAATAATGCTATATGATAAAGAAGAAATATGGGCTAACTTCTAGCCAACATGCCTTGGCGGCTAGAGTTACTGAAAACAAAAACAAAACAAGAAAAATCTCAATTTTGGGGAGGATCTTGTATCACTCTTTTCCTCTTTTCACTCTTGACATTTCATTCAGAACATTACCAGTACATTATGAAACAAATAATGAGACCTTGGTCGTAATGAAATAAAAACACAGTCTATGTTGCCACAGACAACATTTAATAAGTGGCGGCAACAGAGTCAGTAATTTGGAATTCCCATTTTCTGAAATAGTCAATAAATTCAACAATGCCCTTGAGGCCTGTTGTCAAGTACAATCCTGTGACATTTTCGGATAGTGATTCATTAACAGGAGCCGGCGATTCCATTACAAATTTATTGTTTATTGTAAACATTGAGTACTGGAAATGCTAACAATTCTCTATTGGTGGTTGTCTATAGGTAAATTAAGAAAGGCTTTTTTATTAAGAATGAGGTCTCAAAAAGCAGCACATGAAATAAAAAACATTTCTGTGAAACATGTTGTTTATATTTATATGAAACTGAACTCATAATGGTGGACATCTTCACTACCTTAATTAGTTAGTTAGAGAAAGTTTTAAAGAAATACTCCACATATCCCTTTGTGACCCATTTCTGTGATTTAAGATGTTGACTTGGCTTGGAACTTTGGCAAAAGGATTTGTTTGAAGTCCAAAGTGAAAGCAACATTGGCCCAATTGAATAGAACTGCAAAACTAATCAGAGCACTAAAACAGTTGTGTTTACCAGAAAAAGATACTGACCAAACTGCCATGTTCATTTGTGACTGGTTTTGTGTTTAATTTTGTTTTGCTAAGCAGAAATTCGTTAAGCGATATTTCCAGTTAAGTAGCAAAATAAAATTTGGCCCAACTCGAAATTAACACTGGACCGCAGGCCCGAGGCCAGTGATTTCAGTGTCGGGCCAGTAAACTCTTGACAGGACAAGTCCAGCAGTCTTGTGTTTGTCATTTTCAATAATAATGCCTCACTGTGTCAATAAGAAAAAGATTCTCCAATATTAATTTAAAGTCTAATAAATAACTTTCAATTCTGTATAGAAGTAAACTTACCCATACGTGCCATAGGACAAATGACATAAATGTTCTCTATATCACAAGTGCTTGCTCAAATAAAAGCAGTTTAAACATGTACATGTACATGTTAAACTTTGTAGAAAGTTTTTTAATCGTTTTGATTCTGGTCTTGTGAAAATCCTGCGGTCTTGTGGACCTTTCCTCCAAATTTGAGCCCTGGTATACAAACAGCCCAAACAATTTGTGCATAAAGCATGACTGGGAATGTTAAGCAAACTGAAAGCTTAGTTTTATCAACCTGCAGTCATGTGTATATTTCTGAAATATTGGCGGCATCAGCAAGAAAATTGTTGGACACAGAAAAGCATTATCCTTTGCTGCACCAACCTTATGGATCCCGCAACGTGAAACAGGCAGCCATACATCGTGTGCGAATTTGGAAAGTCTATTGAACATCATTGCGTTGTTTTAATATTCTTGTACGTAAAACTCATTCAAAGTTCAGCGTGAATTTATTTTCGTTTTGCCGTCTGATGGCTTAATGGAAAACAAGGAATAGAAGAGGAAGTTTCACTGAGATGTCCACCGGCTTCGGTAATTTGTATGACATTTAATAACCAACAACAACTTAAACTGAAAAAGATCGACATTGGTTTGCTTCCAATTAAACACCGAGACCCAAGTCACGTTGATTGACGTGACCATGCCTGACAAAGGCGTTTTAGGCCCGCTGAGTATGCCCTTCAGACATGGTGATTAAAATGGTAATTAAGCTTGCTTTCAACATCATCGCAAAAAAGTACAGTCATGTTGATGTGTTGATATGTTTTATTCGCTAATTGCCAAATGTGGTTTTTTTTTAATTACAATTTGTTTTTATTATCATGGTATAATTCTTAACTGTCGGATTTGATATTAATTAGGCTCACCCCCGTTCAGATATAATGTATGTACTGAGTAGGCAAAAAACATATCTCGTGAACCAAAAAGGGTTTTGACGTATTAAAATACATTTTTAAAAATGCAAAAAAAAAAAATGCTGTAAATTATTTTTGGCACAGATTCGCCACTTCGTGAAAACGCCGACGAAATAATAAAAGCAAGGGAAAAAGACAACTAGGGACCAAACTGGATTGAGCGAGTGAGGGGAACAAAAATGACAAACAAGGGGAAAAAAACCACGGGAAAAACAATGACAAATCAAGAGGGTCAGGGACAACAAAAGTGAACTCAATTACTGTTGCTCGGAAGCATGCTGCCCAGCGCATGACCTATAAAAACAGGAAGTTTAACCCTAACCTCCATGCTCAACACAAAGGACAGGCCAACCACCCAACAATGGCTGTATTCACGACCTGCATGCTCCTAAGTGAACATCTAATGGCGGAGAAATGTCGAAAGAGGATGTATCACATCTCTTCTAATCAAATTCTCTCTTGTTTTATTTTATATTATCTGCTTTATTAAAAAATTGTGTCAAATTAGTTTTAAAATGATAGCCACGTTTTGGGCACATGGAGATGAAAAAATAATTACAAAGTGGGTCTCTAAAAAGGTTAAATCTGCCATGTAGATATATTTGGTTAAATCATATTACTAATATTAATCTGATATCTGCTTAGCGGTTATCGTTAAGTTATCAAGGAGAATAGGACCAAGACCAGTGATGTCATTGTGAGTGGCTATCACTCTAACCAATGACGCAAGACCTTGTCAGTCTCCATTGACAAACTGATTTTATTCTTTTATTTCAAGCCATTGTACTCGGTATACTTTTCACTCTATTACAACATTCAGTATTTCTATCTAAAAAGCTGTCACAGTCGAAGAACAGTTACTTGAAAACCCTTCAAATCACCATTACTTAATTGATACCCACAATCGAGGTAATCCAAAATACCAGTCAAATTTAAGGCACGCACAAAATCCTTTAAACAAAAAATTGTTGTTTTTGTTTTCACTACAATGAGAGTGCGTTTTTGATGACATTTTCTTAGCTGTTTGGATGGTGTGCTTATTGAAAACTTAAAGGGACACATTGCCTTCAAATCTCTCAGAATGTTGCTGTTTGAAATTGCTCCTTATCCTTTTTCAAGAGTTGTTCATGCACACAAACAACAAAAGTGTTTTGTAATTATTGAGTATTGATTTAACAAACCCCATGATTTGCTTTTTGAAATACAACCAACGGAACATACGGTCTGCCATTTTGTGGAGTAAAACATTTGATTCTACAAAATAGCGGACCGTGTTCTGTCATTATTACACAAAAACCACACAATTTCAAGGGATATTTATGCGAATCATTATATTCTACTTCTAAAATATCTTTCCAACCATATTTATTATAATACAAAATAATAAAAAAAGCTTTTTATAAACCCAAAGTGCCCAATCTGAAGGCAATGTGCCCCTAATGGGAAAAAGGGCTTTTCCCTTAAACAGTTAACAATCTTGCTGACCCCAAAAAAATCCTAAAGTGCCTCTACACCAAGGCCTTGAGGAGGCAAATCACTAGGCAAAAAGCAACAGCTTGGTTGCCAGTGGCAACACATTTCAGAAACTGATGTCCAATAATTGAGCTTTATTGTTGGCACAAAGTTAATAGCAATATCCGCAATGCAGTTTGCAGGTTCTTTATTAATTCAGTCGATTCAAGGGCTCCATCAATTTGATCAAAATAAAATAAAAACTCCACCATTTTCAGGACATGGGAAGACTTCATTGCCGATGGATATGTTTAAGAAAACTCTCACTTATTATCCATCTTTAAATTTGTTTTGTGAACATATAGGCAACAGCTTTAAACTTTGATGGATGATATTTTTTATTGATGTAATAATTACATTGGGACAAAGAACATATTTTTGCTTTTACCGATTTTTGACAAGCACGGTATGCTAATCAGCATATGAATGATATATGGAACTATGGTACCGAGGAGTCTCAGAAATTGATCCACCTGTCTTTTCAACATCTGCTCTTTATGAGAGTACACATCGGTAAAAAACTTGTGAGGGAACAACCAATCGATCGAAACTTAGAACCATCAGCAACTGTTTACGGGTCAAATTTCATAGAGTTGCTTAAGCAGAAAATAGCACTTAACAATTTTCTGCTAAGAAAAAATCAAGCAGTAACCACTTACAAATGGTACACATGACGTGGTATTTTGGCTGGTAACCTTTTCCGGTAAGCACATTTGTTTTGTGTTAAGATAAAATTGTGCTTAAAGATTGGTTTTTGTCAACGTAATGCTGATTTATGAGCAAACTTGTAAAGAAAGATACAATTAAAGTCACATGTGAAAGTTTCAGCTGAATACAGTGTCTACTTGTTGAGAAAACAGCAAAAAACTTTTACTGTGCTTTCACAAGAATGTTGAATCCATCCTTGTTTAGCGAGGTGACAGCAGGTACCAGTCCGTTGTAAACTAAATTATCAACAGGCATTATTTGGGCACTAGTGTAAATCGAGGAATATATTTTCCTCATACTTCCATCTTCTGGTAAAAGGTGACCTTCTGTGGCCACTTTACACACCATTGATGCACAGAGCAATCACTAGTGCTCCCATTGCCAGTTAATATGTGCATAATATTGACTGGAGTGCTAACAATTCCATGAGTGAAAAAGCCATGAGGATGCACTCATGTTTGTTCATTTTGTTCCAAGTTTGCACAGCTGCTTGTTGGCAGTGTTGTGCTTTAACAGTGGTCGGCTGGCCAAATGCCAGTTAAAACACCTGAGTACCAGTCAAAATTCCCCCAAAGTGGTCCTTATGGCTGGCTACTTCAGTGCTAAAAATCATCCCTATTTATTTTGAATTATGGACAAGTGCAAAACTTGAAGACCAGTTAGTTGCCTGTATATATGCCATCCGCTACAATGTCTCACCACACGTGGCCTGTTCACATGACCACTGCCGACATGCACAGAAACTCCAGAAATGCCAGTTTATAAGCCCGCTTTTGTGTGTTGCATAAGAGTTTTGCGTGTTATCCAACTGATTGTGGGTACGACACATTAACTCAGCCATTTTATGTTGCTTTTAAGATCTACCTCACTAATCATACTCAAAAAAAGAGTAAAAACTTATTTGTTTGTTCAGTCGGGTGATCAATCTTGTACTCTTGTAAATCGCCTGAAAAAAAAAATCAGCTGGAAGCTTTTGAAGCGTGTCCATTTCTTATGACTGAATATTACCCCATTACTGTATCATTTATTATTGACCACATGGTCCTCTAACAACTCAAACATGAAGAATAATAAATGGCATACATGTATTCATTTTGGCACGTCGTGGCCGAGCGGTTAAGAGCACTGGACTCGAGCTCTGGTGTTTCTGATCAGCAGAGTGCGGGTTCGAGACCCAGTCATGACACTTGTATCCTTGAGCAAGATGCTTTACCATAATTGCTTTGTCCTTCGGATGGGACATTAAGCCATAGGTCCCATGTACTAGGATTAGTATTGCAAGTAAAAGAACCAAGAACACTTATCGTGGAAGAGTAGGGGTTAACCCTGGTGTTTCTGGTTCACATATTATAGCAAGCACCGTTGTTTACAGGTTTCCTCAGGCTTGCGAGCTACAGTGATTAAGTTCACATAAGAGGCATCCTTGGTTTCGTTACCAGAAACATATAATAACAATAGTAATTAGAAGTTTAGTTCCTGGCATGACAAAGACCATTCTTATTTATTTTTAACAGAAATTTTGCACCCCCCAAAATCCTGCCATCTGCTAGAACTTGTGTATTTGCAACAAGGCCATAGGCAGGGAGGCAGAACACAGTGTAACTTGAACATGTACACACGTACTGTGGTCATCCAAATGGGGACTTTGGAATGCTCGGTGGCAGCAAACTTACCAGGTAAATTTCCATTGTTTCTGTAGTTCTGAGCATGCGCAGATTATCGAGAACAATAGATGTACCTGGTAAGTCTGCTGCCACCTAGTGTCCAAAAAGTCCCCCATTGCATGACCTTCATCAGCCTCCACCCCTTGTCCTACTTTGCTGCACATCTTTATTTGTTAGGAAAAGTAAAAAAGTACAAATTGTTACCAAAGATTTGGCTGATGAGTCACCACAGCCTGAAGACATCTGCTGAGTTTCTGTTTTATAACCCTCATAAAAATGCCAAAGATTTGGTCAATGATGCACGGATAAGAATGATTTAAATGTAACGGAAGATTTGAGGAAGGCAGATTGTTTGAACGATGTGCTGGCCTCAAAACTTGAACAATGGATTTACCTGGTAAGCCTGCTGCCACCTAGCAACCCAAAATTAACCCATTGGAATTTTTATTTTATGTTATCAATATTATTTTGAAAATCTGTTATTAATAATAATAACAATAATATGCAATTCTTATAAAGCACATTATCATGCTCGAATGGCATTCCAAGCATTTATTATTTTGTTTACATAACAGGTATGCAGAGCTATGTTTTGTAATTGATAAGACCTTTTTATATATCACCATGCATGGGTTTACAAGGTGCTGTTGTGCAATCTGCTGCCAATTAGGCCAATGAAAATAAATCACTAGTTTCTCCTCATCCATTTATCAAATTTTGGTGAGGGTTATTTTCATTATTCAATATTACTCACCAAGGAAAAAATGGAAGCATATACGATCGATCAATCGAACAATCAATATAGAATCAATGAAAGCGCCCTTTCACTGAGGTTAAAAGACGACAAATTATTATTATGGCTAAAGTTGCGCATGGGCCTGACAAACCATTGCTTGACCGCGCAGCTCAGGGGCGGATTGCACCAAGCAGTCTTAAACTGGTCTATGCGCTATAGCCGGCTAACTTGATACGCGCTTAGACAGTCTTTAATTATAGACCGATTGCAATAGTGCGGTCTATAATTAAAGCCGGTCTTAAATCTGAAGCCCGCTATGAGCTGGCTATAACCGGTCTTAGTTTTGGTTTTTAAAGATGGCGCTGTTAGCTGTAGACGATTTGATGCGACGAGCTCTACGACGAGATGATGATACCATGGAGGTAGAAATAGATCGTAAATATAGATTCCCAAGAGTAAAAATATTACATCTCACAGATTTGATATCCGATGATTTAAACCAAAGCAATAAGAACAATGCCGTGCATCGAGGCCATTGATGATTGATTGTTGTTTACGGCTCGTTTGGCAAGTTTGAATAATGGCGGCCGGTCGCTACGGACGGAGCAAAGCTAAGTAAGGGACGTTTGTTCGTGTTTCATTACTCTTCGCCGACTTAACTAAGACCGGCATATTGCAACGGGCTTAAAGACCGACTAAGCTAAGACCGTCTAAGGCAGATAGCCGGCTATAACTGACTGGTCTTAGACCGCTGACTAAGACCGTTTTATTGCAATCCGCCCCAGGTATGTGCAAGTGGTCTATGCCTTATCCCCTTATCTATTCATTGTATTTTTATATGTGCTTGCTTCACCATGCAATAACCTGTGATATGGTCATAGGCCCAATTGGATATGTTTTAATTTTTGTTTCTTTATTTTTTGGTTATCTTGTCGTTTGTCACTTTAATCTATTTTTATGTAACTCTTGTTGTATTTTAAACACGATTCAGCCTTTGGCTGCGATGTTTGAATGTTTTTTAATAAACCAATAATAATAATACAACCTCGACCACAGCGACAATACTCACCAGTACAAAACGCCCTCAAAGTGGATGCAAGAATACAATCTTATGTACATTTTTTAAAAAAATCGTATTACTTTTTTCCTCCAGTAAAATGAAAAAGATCTACTTGGATGTTACATAAAACAAATAATGAATGTTTTGCGTGCAGAGGAGAGAATATTTTTATTCTTTGAAAGATGTAATATGTTCCATTCCACTCAGCTTGGCCTCGTCGAATGGCACAACACTTAGCTTGGCCTCGTCGAAATGGCACAATGCATATTTCAAAGTCATGAATATTCTCGTTACGGCATTCATTAATTGTCTACCAAAATCCAATAACTACTTTCCATCAAGTACACTTTAATTTCGGATGAAGGTTCATCACATTTGCTTGCCACAAAGGTTTCATGGTAGGCAAAATAAAAACACTCCATGAGAAAAATCAGATATCGATCAGCACGATATAGGAGGCCTTTTTTTAATTGTATTTTTTTTATATATCTTCCCCATTTGTAAGCATTAAGATTCATCTTAAGTTTAGTTGTCAACATCGCCATAGTGATAAGTATTGTGATATCACACTTTGCTTAGCAATTAAGATTGATTTGCAGTGAAGATCAATATTAGCACTTTGTGAAATCGAGCCCTGGTCTAATAAAATTAACATCAGAATTGAATCACACACCAAGGTTTGTAGCAGGCTGGTAACCTATAATTGGGTTTATAGTTGCAGAACGGCTGGTGCTGACCAATCACGGACCACTGAAAGCTTTACACAAACCAACAGCCAATTGGAAGGTAGAGCTTCAGGGCCAATTGATTATATCAAAGTAAACATCATGGATAACTTAATTACTGCTTTACAGCAACACCTACTGTTTGAGGTTTATCATGTCACAAACACCTTCAGGACAGCACCAACGATACCACCTATTAAAAACGTACAAGTAATGTTGAAGATTGTGTTTTTGGACAGTTGCCACCTACTGCTCTCCAGTTAATCAACCAATCAGTAAAGCTGCATGTTTGATTCGACCAATCTTTGCTATCAGATTTATTTTTGGGGTCACTGTTTGGTCTCTACAAAACAATGTGTGCAAACTGTTGAGGTGTTTTTATTCACTAAATCTTTGGTGATCCCCCTTGAATGAAGAAGTACAGCGTCTCTACTACTTCTTCTTCTTATCGTGTCCACACACGATAGATGTTGTGTTTCAGCCAGAACTGAGCACAGTCTTTGGCATTTTCATTGAATTCAGCTAGGTCTCCAGCCTCGCACCTCTGCTCCAGTAGGGGACTGAAAACTTTGTTACCAGCGAAACATAATGGGGCAAGTACTTTTGCTGAGATCTTTTCAATTCATGTCTCTACTGGTGTCTCTGCTAATGGTGAAGCAGGTTATGAGCTTTGGAAGTCTGTGTAGTGGGCTGAAACATCAGCTTTACAGTGCAGAAAATAGAGTCCTCAAAAACTATGTACACAAACGGAAAACTGTTGCTAATCATGTCGTCTGTGGACGTGACTGCAGCATGGATGAGGGCTGTAAGTCTTTCAACTTCTATGAAAGTAAGAAACTCTGTGAGCTGAATAAGGCAACAAGAGCTGAGCATCCTCAAGACTTTCTTGACGATCAAGGGAGTGTATACTTTGATGCAGATGAGCCAACAACTCGCCTCATATCAACTGAGCCCACAACTGACCATTCTATAAGCCCAATGCCTGAATATGGAACTTGTAAGCAGCTCTTGACCGCAGGATACACTCAAAGTAAAGTGTATCCCATCTACCCAGGTGGCATTTATAGTGAGGCTCTGCAAGTATACTGTGACATGGAAACTGATGGTGGGGGATGGACTGTATTTCAGAGGCGACTGGATGGCAGTGTAAACTTTGAACGCACCTGGGCTGAGTACAAGTCTGGCTTTGGTGATCCATCTGGTGAGTACTGGCTTGGCAATGACTACTTTGTGACCCTCCCAGCACAATGGGACCTCAGAATAGATCTTGAGGGATGGGACGGTCAAACAGCATATGCAAAGTACCAATATAATCAGTTTAGTACTGGTGATAATTACATACTCAATTTTGGTCCATACACGGGTACTGCTGGAAACTCCCTTGATAGAAACAGTGGCCAAGCCTTTTCAACAAGGGATAGAGACAATGAAAATGATCACGACACAAACTGTGCAGAAACCCACCATGGGGCATGGTGGTTTAATCAATGCTCACAGTCACCGGGTATTAGTTCTAACTTAAATGGTGTATACCATGATGGAAGCTCAAATTCTTCAGATGGACAGGGTATTTGGTGGGAAACCTTTAAAACAGAATCCCTTAAATCATGCAGCATGAAATTGCGTGAATTGCCTTGACCTCTCTGATTTTTTTTTTAAATATTAGGGAATGATTAGGACCCTTTAGAAATGCCCAGAAAGGAAAACAAATATTGCTCTAGGCCTCTTAATTAGTGAAATACTTGCTGACAAACTTGGATTCGAATCCACACCCTGATAACTCAGCGACCAGAACTTGAGCCGATGCAACAAAACTGCTCGGCCCCGACACGCCCCTTAATCTTTTTCATAACACGGCACACATTGAACTTCGTTTCAAGCTTTCAAACAATATATACCGGTAGTTGATGCATAACACATCACTAGGACACAGAGGATTTCAACTCAACTCGTAAGCTGTTCAAACACCATTAAAATAAATGACATTTTGGATAGATAGTTGGAATGGTGTTGGGAATTGTTAGTGGCTACGTATCATCTTAGATCACTTTTTACTAGTCATTAATAATAATAATAAACCAGTAATTATAGCGTAATATGGATCACAGATCCCGCGCTGCACTTTTCAATTTAAAAAAAGGTAATAAAACAGAGATACACTAGAGACAATAAATACCAGACCAGCTGTATACAATGATAAACAAATGTAAAACACTTGCACTGACTAGGAAAAACTCAACGGCTGGTAACACAAACAGGGCAACAATACATGAAACAATATATTACGCGACCAGGAAAAAAAAAAAAAAAAACTAAAAATACAAGACACCAAACAAAAAAATGACGTTAGTAAATGAACACACCAGGAATGCCTTAAAACACGAGACCAGCTAAATACAACATTTAAAAAAAGTTTTACTTTTTAAATATATAAATGTAAATAAATATTATAATTACGCAGTTTCACTGACAAGGTACTTTGTACACATCAAGAAATACAACAAACACTACATAAACTTAGAACCCCACAGTAGAGGAAAAAAACTGAGAAGAACAGCAAAATTCAACTGGCAGGATTTTTAAAAAAAACTACAAAGAAAACTTTAACTTCAGTTTACATTTCCCATTAATTTTCTCTACCACCCCCATATCAAATGATATTCATGTATACAAATATAATCTGTGTTGATACTTGTATTGAATATTTGTCATCAGTATATCTACCTTGTTTTCATTACCTTTTGGCTGTTGCTTAGAGACAAATTGTGCTTAATAACTTTTTGCTAAGCAAAAATAAGCAGGATACCAGTGACAGATTGTACATTTGACATTATTTGGGCTGGTAACCTTATTCTGGTAAGCATAATTTTGCTGTGCTTGGCCATTTTTGATGTTGCTGAAGCAGCTCTATGACATTTGGCCATGATTGTAAAGTCAAAATATCTCTTGTTTTTGGTGTTTTTTTGATCACTTTTGTCTGTTATTATCCATTGTCAAAGGAGCATATGCTTGATTGTAAAAACGTACCTAGTGTCTACATTTTAATGATGTACATCTTGAATCACTGGGATTAAAACAAATAATATATTATATTTATATCTTATTGCTTGATCAATTTTGAGATTGAAATTAGAGTTTTTAATTGATGTAATTGCATTCGGTGATAAATAATATCATCTGGGTGTTTTTTTTTAATAGCCTTACACCAAAGCACTGTATGTATTTTTCTTATACACTTAGGCAATGTACATTATCGTTCGATATCTAATGTTATTTTGGTTTTTTACTCTACGGCTTTAAATTTCAAACTGCCAGACTTATTGTGAGATTCTCATCATATTTTTGGTTTAAATGATGGTGTGATAAGCCATGTACTCGCTCTTTGCACGGATCCGCCATGTGCATGTAGAGCCTCGACTTCATGCTTCATTTGTATTGTATTTATGCATCTGTTTGGATGAAAGTGTCATTTCATTACTGTGACAATACAGAGTTATATAATGCTTCTATTCACTGCTGTCCCCAACTCGAGGCTCTACACGCAAATGGCTGATGGTGCATGGGGCGAATAATCTGTGCTTTCCCGGATGCTGCAGAAACAAAATTTGCAGGCATATTACTTGGGTAGGATTTGAACCCACGATCCCTGCATTCTAGAGCACAGGTTTTAACCACTAGACCATGAAGTGCACTTGATGATGAGTGTTAGAATTGTATAATTAGTAGCAGTTACTGCAAACAATTTAATAGATGTACTGAATGCATAGGCGATAAAAAAGAGTAATATATTTTTTATTATGTGTGATTCTTATTAATGTAAAAAAACTGCCTGATTAATACGGCAATTCTTGTTCATTTATTTCAAACTGCCTGATTAACAGTGTAATTCTTATTAATTAATTCATTCAAGTATTTTTTTTAAAATTTTAACAAAACAATGGTTATGAAAATAGTTTGCAAATTCTAGGTCCAACTTTTGGCCAGTTAGACCTACAAAGTTAGATTTAAATCAAATCTATGGAGAGAGCGTGTGCACGCATGCAGGAACTGGGTGAGAGTTTATAACTCCATGTACAGCCACAGGCCTGCTTTGATCATGACAACACAGCCCCTTTAAACTTCTTTTGAAGCAAAGGCTGTACAGGTCTTTGTTTAGACACCTTTATTTCACAATCAAGCATTACTTGCAAGCAAATTTGGCAATGAAAAAAACCCTGCATATTGGCTTGACGTGCCACGTTGTACAGGCCTGATACTTAAAGGAAGCAATGGATGTTATTGCCTCTGGGCCCAATTTCATAGAGCTTCTTAAGCACAAAAAGTAGCAAAATAAGATTGTGATTACCAGAATAAGGTTACCAGCCAAACTACCATTTCACATGTACAATCTGTGACTGGTAACCTGCTCACTTCTGCTGAGCAGAAATTCTGCTTAAGCAGCTCTATAAAATTTGGCCCTGGTCATTCCCTTGGTGCCCGTAGAAATGTTCCAGTAACAATTCAAGTTTCCCTCATTGGGGAAAAAACTGCCTTGCCCTTTACAAGTATTACGCCTGCATGTACATATGCATGTGGGGAGAACACTGTATTTACACTTGACTGTTTACTACTCAGAACTAATTGCTGCCAATTTGAAAACTAAAGTGATGAGACAACAAAAATTTGTTCTGGCAAGGCTGGATTTTCGGTAGAAAATCCACGAGACCGCTAGCTTGTAGCTCAAAATATTTACTGGACCAGAATTTGTTTTACAAGACCGGATTCAAAAATGAGAAAAAAATTGCTGACACAGTATTCAGCATGCATTCAACGGTTTTCATTTGAATAAATACTAAGACATGTAAGAGAAGATTTATCTTATTTGTCCTTCGTATTAAGTATTCTTCGTCACTCAACAGAATTGAAAGGTATTATCGGACCAAAAGTCAACATTTGAACATAATTTGTTTTGTTATTACACAGTGAGGTATTGTTATTCATTTGAAAAACACAAGACAGCCAGACTAGTTTGGCCTTGAGCTTACTGGCCTGATGCTAATATCACTGGCCTCGGGCCTGCTGTCCAGTGTAAAATTTGAGCACTGTTTTGCAATTGTCAGGTTTTTTTTTAAAATCTCAATTTGAGCACTTTTTATCATTTATAATTAAGCAGCCTTGCATAGAAATTGTAGTTGTTATTAATAGTTTTGCATGGAAACATTCGCATTTGTAAATACTTGTTAAAATTGAATTATTAAGTCAGTATTCTATTTCCCTTTCTTATTAATGCTTATTTTGTAGAATGTAAGAATTATCTACTAACTCATTGGTATTGCAAACGTTGAGTGACATAAGAATTTCATTAATTAGCTTGTAAATAAAACACCACAGACTAACATCATTCACAGCAACAGACCAATCCATTAAGCTCTGCCCCTGAAATGCATTGACCAATCACAACCAGCGAACACGCATCCAAAAGTCTGACTTGCTAAAATCCCATAGCAACATGTGAACAACTTTCCACCATTTGGATTGCTGTGTTGAGTCTTGTGTGAGTGTTTGTGCAGGGTACGGCAGAGGAAGTCCTACCAAATGTAGGTGCAGTTGATACAGTTGCTAATAATAAGCTGGGCGCGGCTTAATGGATTGATCTACTGCCATGAAGTGACCTTTGCTTTTGCCATCGCACCGTTTGTAAAGTTATAGTACCAAATACGCTTTTCTTAATATTTGTGCATGTCATCATTGTAATCCAAAACGAGGCTACCGGCGCAGTGCCGTCAATACACCGATCCGGTGAGCCCCACCCCATTTTTCATCGGACAATCACAGCCGCGAAATCAGTGATCATCATTTGGCGCTGCGCCTGTAGCCTTGTTTTGGGTTACAATGATGACATCATGCATAAATATTAAGGAAGGCATATCAAATAGATCTCGTCGAGGAAAAATACTGTGCCTTTTCAACAATGCATTTCCAAAAGGTGTTTGCTGTTTATGATGTACTTGTGTATATAATGTGTTTCCAGTGATCAATGACGTTGAATAAACTGAGTGATGGAAATCAAGCAAAACTAGCAGATCTTCCTTTTCATTTCTGGGTTTGGTGTAGACAAGGAGATTACTCAAGCGTTTAGGGATTGTCCAAAGTTTCAACATTTTAAAAGTTGCACTGAGAATACTAACTTTCAAGACCTTCTTTCCACCCCCCACCCCAAAGTATTACTTATCAACATGCGTTGTGGGTGTCAGTATCAATTTGCATTACTACAGTGTTCATAGTCCATCCTAGTCTTGATTGACGATGTTCTGCTTATGAATTACTGGAGAAGAGATATCTGTATCAAACAAACATCTGATCCAGATTCGTAGACTTGCCCAGTCCCTCCGTGCCAGTCGATGTTGCATCCTCTACCGGTGACTAATACAAAAACTAGCATCACCAATCAAGACTAATAATAATAGTGGCTTCTTATATAGCGCACATATCCGTCACTCAGTGACGCTCAAGGCGCTTTAACGTTCATTATTTTCCTGCAAGGTATTGTGGAGCTACGTTTTTGAAGTATGAGACCAAGTCCTTTTACATAGCACCATGTAATGGTTTACAAGGTGCTCTGGCGCAATATGCTGCCGATCAAACCAGGAACACCGGGGCGAACCCCTTCTCTTTTTTTTTGATAAGTGCATTGGGTTCTTTTACGTGCATTACACAACACACGGGACCTACGGCTTAACGTCCCATCCGAAGGACGAAGCATGTGGTTAAGTGTCTTGCTTAAGGACACAAGTGTCACGACTGGGATTCGAACCCACACTCTGCTGATCAGAAACACCAGAGCTTGAGTTCGGTGTTCTTATCCGCTCGGCCACGACACGCCAAGTCTAACTAAGTCTAACCCCAACCCCCCCAGGCCAAAAAACTACAACAACAACAACAACAAACGGGTGGCTGCTTATCTTCTTTTGTTCTCAATGCTTGTTAACATTAAAAGACACTGCAGCCATCCGAAGGCCCAAAAAGTCTGTTGTGTTGCAAGGTACTCCCACAGTGGATTCAAAACAATACAATATTACCCAAAGGTTGATCGTTCATGTGCAAGTACAGTCTAACAGAAAACAAAACTGTCAAAGTAAAGGTCATGTCCTCGATTGACATCTTCCAAATGATTGCCATGTTGACATAGCTGCTACAGTAAAACAAAACCATTTCTGTTTCTTTTCTTGTTTTTCCCAGACATTTTTCCTGAAGAAGTTGAGTCAAAAATCAAAAGTCAAAAGTTGCCATGTCTGGGCACATTGGTGATGATTATACAGAAATTAATACACAGCTCCATTTCTAATTGAAAGTTACTCAGATGCAAACAATGCACAGAGGAAAACATCAGAACCATGAACAAAGTAAAAACCAACTGTTCGTTATTAAGAGGAGACTACCAGGAGAACTTGTCACATGATTTTGGTTCTTAGACAAGGCAGGATATCTTTAAAAAACAAATCTGGTATTACTAATGACTTCAAGTGGTGACTTCATCAAACTCCAAGGGAGACTGTCAGCTGTACCATGCCCGTATATGGGGCAGAGGGTTCCCGCCCCGCCCCCCTCCCAATGTTCCCATGCTTTAACACACTATTTTTTTCTTGAACAGAAGTACCCCCTCCCTAAAATCCTCTAAGATTTCCTGAGATTCCAAGCACAAAATGAAGACACAATTAGGGGGGGGGGGTACACCATGCCCCATATCGAGCACCAAATGATGTGAGCTACTAAATGTAGGTGGCATCACAAAAAACAAACAAACAAACTAACAAAGAAAAATTGTCATTTTCCCATTGTTTACGTACTCCTGTGCATGAGCTGAATTTACGTTCGAAATCTACTGTCATCAAGCTTCACTGAATTGAAACAAAAAAGTCTGGCAAATAATAATATTGATAATACGCAGCTCTTACAGCACTTTATTTTTATCACATCCAAAGGTGTCTCAAAGTGCTCATTTGTTTTTCTAAAAGGTATGCAGAGCTCTAAGGTTTAAAATTTAAGACCCATTTATTTACATAGCACCATGTTATTGGTTACAAGGTGCTGTGGCGCAATCTGCAGCCAACCAAACCAGAAAACACTAGGGCGAACTATGCTCCATATCGAGCACCCTCCTCTTGAGGATAGTGTCCTGGGTTCTTTTACATGCATTACACAACTCAACGGACCTATGGCTTTATGTCCCATCCAAAGGACAAAGTAATAATTGTTAAGTGTCTTGCTTAAGGACACAAGTGTCAAGACTGTGACTCGAACCCACACTCTGCTGATCAGACACAAAAGATTATTATTTTTTTTTATGGGGGGGGGGAAGAGGCACTCTCTGCCACATATTGGACATAACGGCAAGATTTAACTGGGTCAATTTCAATATAGGGAGGAACCAAACAGGAAGTCATTGCTCACTGTATAGCGAGATTTACAAACGAAAATTGAAAGGAAATTTGATCATTATTGATTCTTGTTTGTAGAGATATAAAATGGCCGCCCTTTGATAAGAGCGGGTTGGAACCTGACAATAGAAATCTTCCCTGGCTACCTTAAAAATTGAAAAGACTTTACATATCCTGTTGGTAAATGTGACATAATTACACTGTAAGCCACGCCCATTTCACACAAACTGGCTCCACTGATTACCAGAAGCCCATGGCAATAGCATTGTGCTAGGTTTTCTTTGATGGTTGATGCACGAAAAAAATTAATAATTGGACTTGACTTTTACACATATTCTTCAAAAACTAAAGATCTTCTCAGAATTCAAAGTTTCTGTCATAAGAAATGGTTTTGAAGGTTGAAATGTGCATTTGTCGGTAGAATTACACAGAAACTGATGCCAGCTTTGGAGCTGGAAGTTGTGAAAACTTTGAGTATGAAGCAGATATGCATGCTTGTGACACAATGAATGGATGAGCCAGCTCAATTGAGATTTGGTTTGGACCAATCACAGATTACTGACTAACTACAGCAAGATGCAGATTACCAACCAGCACAAAAGTAACTGTTAGTGGCTGCAACTCAAAAATACATAATGAATATTCATATTCATAGCTATATAGGACATCCTCTCTACATTGTATCAACCAATCAGTGGCTTCCAAGTAACTGGTGATTTTAATTTGACGGAATTTGATGAATCAGAGCCTCATACCACTCTTAAATATAATTAAAACGATTGGAAGAAAATTTGTGGTATGAGAATTTCCAGTATTAAATGGTTTTGAGTGCTGTATTTAGGCTGGCATACTCACAATGGTAGCATGCCCTAACCCGGACTATCAGCTCCATAATGCAGAAGTAACAGTTCAAAACATTAACGATACTATAAGTTGTAATAAACTGGTCACATATAAAACCCCTCCCCCAAACTATCCTCCTCCCCGCCCCTGCAATGAAAATGTCTTGTTACGCCAGTATCCATTATCAGAATTTAATATATGGTTGTTAACTGATGCTCAGTTTATCTTACTTTCAATAAGTATAACATATAGATCTACACGTTCATGTTGATACTTGCCAAGGTTGGTTTGTCGTCTATCAACAAGACTAGGGTATTTTCAATGAGGGAAAGAGCTCTACTGGAAGTAAGTTACTCACTGTTCAGAAAGATCAATATGACAAAATGAATTTTGATAATTATTGATTCTTGCTTGCAGGGATACAATATGACCGCCCTTGGAGGAGAGCGGGTTGGAACTAACCGATAGAAAAAAACTTACGTCATTGCAATTGGGTTAAAAAGGCAGGGTTATACAACTACAGTTCTTTTGGGTGAGATTTGTTCTTGAAAAAACAGTTCTGACTAATTGCATGTGGGTGTGACTATGTCATACATATCCATAACCAATAGCATGAGCCAGCTCAGGTGACACTGATATTTGACCAATCACAGATCACTGATGAACTGCCACATATACATGTAGCTTGATGGAGAGAAATAACCACCACAACAGTAACTGCTAATGGCTACATCTCACAAAAAACTAATTAATATTCATAGCCATATGAATGAAAATAAAAAACCCAGCAGGTTTAGCAGAGTAGCCAACTACTCTGCATTGAATCAACCAATCAGTGGCCTACATGTAACTGGTGATTTTAATTTGACGAATCAGAGCCACGCATCACTCTAAGAAACAGTGCCTGCAGACTCCTTCTTATACATCACAAACTCAGTGAACATGTGACTATAGTGCCGCAAAGAAGCGTTTACATCATCTGTATCTTTGAGGCCAATTAAGGTAAAATGACATGTGCAGTTTCAATTTATTCTGAAGAATATTTCAATCCAGGTTTTCTGCCTCATTTCTATCCTTAAAAAAGTGCTTACATGTACACATAGCCTGTGTTTTCATCTTCAAGTGATAACATTCGTTACCGAGAACATATGTGTGTAAAACATTCAAATCTAACAGACAGTTTTAATCAAAATACAATGGAGCCAGAACTGTTGATGAGGTTTCTTCATTACACAATGACTCTGCTGTTTTTCCTATTGATGATAACACAAGTAGGAAGCTTACGAAGCCAGTGTGGTAGATTTGATATCGAGTATCAAACGTCAAGATCTGAAAATAGAATCCTCAAAAACTATGTACAGAAACAGAAAACTGTTGCCAATCATGTCATCTGTGGACGAGATTGCAGTATGGATGACGGCTGTAAGTCTTTCAACTTCTATGAAAGTAAGAAACTCTGTGAGCTAAATAATGCAACAAGAGCTGAGCATCCTCAAGACTTTCTTGAAGATCAAGGGAGTGTTTACTTTGATGCAGATGAAGACACACCCATCTACTCAGTGGCTGATAACTCCATCATTCCTTACACAAGTTGTAAGAAGCTGAAGGAGTCTGGTTTCAATGCAAGTGACACTTACACCATCTACCCAGACGGACTCGATGATGGTCTGAATGTCTACTGTGACATGGAGACTGATGGCGGGGGATGGATTGTATTTCAGAGACGGCAGGATGGCAGTTTTGACTTCTATCGCACCTGGGCTGAGTACAAGTCTGGCTTTGGTGATCTTTCTGGTGAGTTCTGGCTGGGTAATGACTATTTGGTAAAACTAACTTCTAAAGGAACATGGTCCCTTCATGTAGATCTTGAGAAATGGAATGGAGAAAAGGCATTCGCAAGATACAATGACTTCAAGATAGTTGGTGATAAATACCGCCTTCAGTATTCTGAATATGATATAATTAGAAGCAGCACTACCAGTGATGATCTTGGCGCACACAACAACAAGCCATTCACAACAAAAGACAATGACAATGATAATAATCCCAACCCTGGTCAGTGTGCAGAAAGACACAAAGGAGCCTGGTGGTACAACAAATGCTTGGATTCTAACTTAAATGGGATATATCAAAATAACCTTAACCCCGGTGACAACACTGGTATTACATGGCAACACTTTAACGCTAAGAAATCCCTCAAATCCTGCAGCATGAAAATACGTGAGTAAAAAACACTGGATAAAATTTGCTACTTACTGGTCATCTAATGATGTAAAACAACGTATCAAAACCATTACAAACAGGCTGAAGATGACATGAGTGGAGTGAATTAAAGGTCAGTGTGGTGTCATTGTGTAAATGAAGAAGAGTGGAGACATGTCAAGATCATGAGAGTCTGTTATTAAATGCGGATTAAGACACACCTCTCTATAAAGAACAAATCACTATGATTGACAAAGTTTTAAGACGCTATTGGAGTCAGGGGCGAATAAAACAATAATATTAATAATAATTATACGACACTTATATAGCGCAATTCCAAAGAATGATCATTGCGCTTCGAACATTATTACCCCTGGTCACTGGGCCATATAATTTTATTCCTTAAACCATATCAGCTCCTTCGGGAGTATACAGCCTGTGCTGCCGAGTATGTAGCGCACTAAGCTAAATCTATCACAAGAACCATCTCTGCCCTCACAGGTACCCACTTACCCCTAGGTGACAAAAGCAATTATAGTTAAGTGTCTTGCTAAAGGACACAAGTGTCATGCCCAGGATTCGAACCCACACCCTGATGACTTAGCAACCAGAACTTGAGTCCGATGAACTAAACTGCTCTGCCACGACACGCCACAAGATTCTACACTTTATCTGTCTGTATGATTCTTAACTGTCCACATATCTTCGTTGAATTCCATACTCCGTCTTCAAAGACATCTACCATTTTCATAGTGGCATTCAAGGATACAGAATAGACCCCTAGAATCACACAGCATGAAACTACATGAAACAAGGTAATGAGTACATCTTTTCATTTTTAGAGTCTTCACAAAGGAAACACCTATAGACTATGCAAGTCTCGCGCATATTCGAACTTCCGGGACCATTGCAGTACCAACCATAAGGACTGTTACGTGGGCGGGATTTTGTTTCGTCAATTATTTTAGTTTAACATAGTTTATGGCCATGACAACTATATATGATGTTGGGAATGTAATGCTAAGTGATAAACAATATGAAAGTAAAACCAATTCAACAAAATACTAAAAAAACCTGAAAAGAAGACTTGACCTCCGATTCCAGTTACTTGTAAAAAATTAAGAATGCTGCCCAACTGACGGGCATGTTGTCATTAAACCTAAGTGATAGACGCACACATTCGGGCGTGATTGGCAAATTAATGGGGGTTTCTGAAAATGAGCATTCTCGTGCCAAGTTTTAAATTTGTCTCAATGTTAATTTGAACAAAGTGTTTGTATTAAACAAAAATTAAACAAAAATTAAAAATTTATTTATAACAACTTAAGAATTTTGTATTTAAAATAATTTTAAAAGAAGATTTGATTTCATAGAAAAATATACCGTAGTCTTCATTCAAGTTTTTCTCTCGTTTTCGATATGCGCGAGACTTGCACAGTCTATTGACCTTATAATGCACATGATGTGACTGTAGTAGGGTGCCCTCAAGTTGGTCAAAAGGAGGCTGCTCATTGACCAATCCTTTAAGCCACTGGCCAATCCTGTGATCTTTCTATTGTTTCACCATTGTTTTACATCTAAGATGGCGGCAGGAAGACATCAATGCACAAAATCCTTTACAGAATACTACTGTACGACATGATCATTTAGAATGAAATTAATTGTTGTGGTTGGTTTGACCCTTTTTCTGATTGTCAAACCAGAGACAGTGGTTTCAAATGCATCATCAAAATAAGAGTCTATTTATTTGTTGTTTCCAAAGTAACAGGATGTTCTTGTGTTTTGTGGTAATAACCTTGAGTGGCGGATTTAGGGGTCCACGGCGCCCACTCCCCCAAAAAAATTATGTGTGAGTTATATAAAATAAGTAATGAATGCATTTCGTGGACACTAGACAGTATGGAAGTGGGCAATTCCACACTAATGGGCAACAAAGTGTGACATGGGAGGGGAACATGGGATAGTAATAACAAAGGGAAGTATGTCGTCATGTCTTTGTGTCTGTGTGCATTCAAAGGCACATATGAGGATTGTGGTTGAAAAAATAATAGGTAATTGTTCAAGTATTTAATCCTTCGAGCGCCGCCAACGTTCTGAAATGTCATGCTGAATATCTATCCACAGGCCGCCAACGTTCCCTTATGTTTAGACTGACTTTAGACTGGTCTCCTGTTTTTATCCGAAATGATAAATATACACTTTATTCACGAGCCTTGAAGTGTGACGTCAGGTGTCCAGGCTACCTTACCTTCTACCCTTCGAGTGCCGCCGACGTTCTGAAACGTCATACTGAATATCCATCCACAGGCCGCCAACGTTCCCTTACGTTCTAAAAAAAATGGCTGGCCTTTGGATACAGAATTACCAACATGCGGTCGGCACTGTAAGGGTTAAAAAAGAAACTAAAGGAGATAAATCTTGAAGATTTTTACGTATGTAACGTGGACAGACATTTCAGTTATCATTTGGTAGGAGCTATACTAAAATTAATTGATTGAGCCAATGTTGTCCAGATACCAATTCTTCAGACCCTCAGAGATAGTTACCTGCCAATATTAAGAAAGCCCCATCCCGGGTTAATTATAAAATCATAATTAAAAAAAACCACTTTTATATGTACAAAAGTGGACAAAAGTGTCTGTTCAATGTTTGTACGTGACTTTCCCATTGCTATATATCCTTAATAACCACAGCAATATCTCAGTTTTATTGCTTACAATCTTTAAGGGTTAGGAAAGTTACTCAGCACAATATTTTGAAAAAAAAATGTATTCTTTCTGTCCTTTCCAGGTGATATGTCTATGTTTGTTACATATGTAACACTTTTTCAATTGACCTTGTAATTCTAAAGGTCACGGATTAATTTGTTATTTTTTACTATGAACAATCATGAACAGCTTTGGAATGTACAGGAAAAGACTGCGACAAAATAGTTACTTTTGTCTCACTCTCCCATGCCTCTCTTGCAAAGTTATCTTTTTGGCCCATTAGTGTGGAATTAGTGTGGAATTTTCCAAGACTACCATTTGATAGTAGCATGTATGGCATTGATAGTTGAGTCGCTAGCCGTTGGCGCAGTTTTTTACACAGAGCACTGTCGCACTGTGCCGTCGCATTGGCGTAGCGTGTCGTAGAGTCGTAATATGACATTCAAACAAAGTGTTTATTTGGTGTCCAGAGGATAAAATTTGAAGTGAAAAGCAAATAAACTGTAGCATCACTACATGATTTTTTTTTAGTTTAAAGGCACTGAACACATTCGGAAATTGTCAAAGACCAGTGTTCTCACTTGATGTATCCCAACATATGCATAAAATAACAAGCCTGTGAAAATTTGGGCTCAATTGGTCATCGAAATTGCAAGAAAATGATGAAAGAAAAAACAACCTTGTTGTACAAATTTGTGTGCTATTAGATAGGAATAAAAGGCTTCTTGCAAGAAGTCTTTTATTATTATAGTGAGAAATTACCTCTTTCTCAAAAACTACGTTACTTCAGAGGTAGTCGTTTCTCACAATGTTTTATACTATCAACAGCTCTCTGTTGCTTGTTACCAAGTCAGTTTTTATGCTAATATATATTTTGAGTAATTACCAAACGTGTACAGTGCCTTTAAGAGTAACATCACTAATTTATTACAGCGGGGCTGTATAGTCTTATTGCAGTTAGAGTATGAGATCTTCATAATATACTTAAAAACTGCATGATACATTGTAAATACAATGTTTCCATGCAAGTTACAAGAGCAAGTCAGAGCAAGTCAGTAAGGAACACCTCCATGAGGGACATTTGTACTAGGATGAAGGGGCATGGGGGTTAATGCTTTTCTTGCCTCCTTTAAGTATTAGGCATGCTGCCCTCTTCAAGAAAATTGTGCTGGAGTTTTGATCTTATTCCAACAGCGATTTTAAAAGGCCTTGAACAAACTGTAAAAGGTTAATGTTGAAAAGATTTGTCCTTGTGGTTGATTTACTATTAACCCTCAAATAGCTTCTCTCTTGAACCCTTTTGTTTGGTCTCAGCATAAAGTACACCACATACATGTATATCAATGGGTTAAATGCAAATATCAAAGAATAATTAAGTAGGAATGGCTTAGCATGAGGTCCATTTTTTTATTTCTTGCGATTCATAAAACTGCACTCTTTATAGACTTTAAAAGAACCCTTCAAAAAACCCCAAACAAGCACAAATTTGATTTATTGTTTAGTCTTTTGTTTAATGAAAAAGAACTGCAATATTTTATTAGTGTTGCTTTAACTAAATAGAGTAAATTAAATTAAACTGGTCCCCTGTCTTCATCCATCAGCATTTAAGGCAGTCACTTTATAATTCAATGGTTTCATTTGTTGCCCTATACTGCTTGTTTAGTCTCTTATTTAATGAAAAAGAACTGCAATACTGTATGAATGTTGCTTTAACTAAGTAGAGTAAATTAAATTAAACTGGCCCACTGCCTTCATCCATTAGCATTTAAGGTAATCACTTTAGAATTCAATGGTTTCATTTGTTGCTCTATACTGCTTGCATGCTGGTGTGCATGCGGGGCATACTGTTGAAATATATAGACATTTTGAGTAGTGGTGTTAAAGATGCATGGTCCAATTCTTGGCCAATTTGAACCAAAAATTTAGATTAAAATTTTAAATCGCTGGTTTTATAGATTCAGAAAGGATACAGTCTTTCATTTAAGCTCATCATCACAACGCAAAACAAATAAAATACAACTTATTTCGGCTAAAATTGGGCCATGCAACTTTAAACTGTCAAATGCCCATTGAAGACACCAAGAAAAAGTGAGACAAAGACGCATCTGTGACAAGCTTTGTGATATTTCAAAGGCAGGGGATGCTTTTGGTAATTGTCAAAGACCAGTATTCTCAATTGGTGTATCCCAACATATGTATACAATAACAAACCTGTGAAAATTTGGGCTCAATTGGTCATCGCAGTTGCAAGAAAATAATGAAAGAAAAACAACACCCTTGTTGCATAGAATTATGTGCTTTCAGATGCCTGAGCAAAGCTTCATGCCTGAAGCCTGTCTCAGATTCAAATTTGGGGTTGAAAAACTACATCTTTCTCTAAAACGACATTACTTCAAAGGGGGTCATTTCTAACCATGTTTTATAATATCAACAGCTCTCTAGTGTAAGTTTTTTCGCTCATTAATTTTTGGAGTAATTACCAGAAGGTATACCCTCCCTTTAAAAGTGATGATTTTAGATCAGATGATTGGGCCACAACTTTATCAGCTTGTAAATAAAAAAATTGTTTCTTGTACACAATTTATGTCTATAACTGGTTCCAATGATCAATGACGTTATATAAACTGAGAGATAAGAATCACACAATTTTCCATAGTTTCCTTTCATTTCAGAATCAGAGCTTGTATTTTAAGACCCTTAGATTTTACGACCCCAAAGCCATTTTCACACGATAGCGATTTAGCAAGGGTCCCTTGCTTATTTTTAGCATGGTTCTGAAATTTTACAAAGTGCACCTCATGTGAAAGGACAACAACATTTATACTGTCCATAAAGGATGGCAAATTTGAGATTTCCCAATTAGGGAACTTGGACAGTCCAAACATTGTTGTCCTTTCACACGACTTAGAACAATTTGTATTTCAAAACCATGCTCCCTAGATTTTAAGATCCCTAGATTCTTCTTGATTCTTGATTCTTGATTCTTCCTTAGAAATCATTTAGCCGAAGGCATACTGTGATGTTTCCAATTTAAATCTATGAAATAACTGAAAACCAAGATGCCATTTATCAACAAGTTTCAAATTCTGAGAACCAAATTTGTTTTAGATGTTTTGCATCATTGAGTCTCAGTCACAAGTTTTCACTAATTCAGGATTAATTAAGAATAAGAGTCATACATGTTTAATGTTAAACAACGAGTGAATGCACTGAAAGTCACTCTGAAGTAACACCTCATCATCGTGATTTGTTATTTAACCCTGTACATTGCAGTATCATCAGAATATTGTCTGAGATAATACACAACACAAAATAGGGCATACAAGAGTGGTGACTCAGTCTGAAATGGCTGATTAAAACCGGCATGGTCATGGCCGTGCGACAAGACCGAGCCAAAGGCAAGGTTCTTTATTGCATGGCCACGACCCTGCAAGGTTACTCAGTCTCCAGAAGGCTCCAGAAGACGATCAGAGCATACTGATCGAAACGTCGAGTTGAAACCAACGGTTCTTTTCAGAACCACCCCAACTTATTTAGAGATAGTCATTACATGGTGTTACCGCAAACCTTTCCATACCTGCAAGGTTAGAAACAGCCATTTAAGACTAAATTACCACTCATTTATTCCCTTTCTGTTAAAAGTTGAGAACAAATCTTAAGATTTAGTCTCATCTTGCCTCTACTCTGCGTTGAATTTTTATCCACTTTGAGCGCCAACTAGCTCCCTCGTGTAAGTTTCAAACTTATGTGCTTCAGTTTAGAACATGTATACAAGTTTCAAATTTGCGCGAGCCAAATATTCGACCTACCAACAAAATTTGTGCAGTCCACGCAATCCACGCAATCATCTGATAGTGCTGTCTTTTGATTCAATTTCCTCAGGCCATGTTTGAACACTTCTTACCATGTTTATATATCGCACGTTTAAAGATTGCCAAGTGATCCCCTTTCGACCAATCAGAATGGAGAAATTGTCCCGGGTATTTATGAATGGCAAATCAAAGGCATAGAAATATAGAAAAAGTACTGGCCCCAAGACTCCTTGGTGTTCTCCTGAATAAAACATTGCCCAGTCAAGAGTGAACCCCTTTTATATAACACCGATGTTACAAGTCAAATGTAATTTCTAACTGGACTTAAGGTTCGGAAACCATTGACCTGTAACTCACTACCATGACCTTGACCTTTAACCTTTTCAACCCAAAACAACAACAAATTTACTTTCCCAAAGGGCAACCTCCCACACAAGTTACAAGTCCAAATGTCAATTATAACTGGAATTACAGTCCAGAAACCATTTAGCTAACTCACCACTTTGACCTGCAACTTTGACCATTTCACCCCCTAAACAATCCCAACCTTCCTTTATCCCAAGGGCAACACCCCACCCAAGTTGTCACTTCTAACTGATGTTAAGGTCCGGAAAAGATTTAGCTATAACTCACCACTCTGACCTTGAACTTTGACTGTTTCACCCCAAAAACAATCCCAACCTTCCTTTATCCCAAGGGCAACACCCCACCCAAGTTGCAAGTCCAAATGTCACTTCTAACTGATGTTAAGGTCCGGAAAAGATTTAGCTATAACTCACCACACTGACCTGGAACTTTGACTGTTTCACCCCCAAAACATTCCCAACCTTCCTTTATTCCAAGGGCAACCCCCAACCAAGTTGCAGGTCCAATTGCCACTTCTAGTCCAAATGTTAAGGTCCGGAAAAGATTTAGCTATAACTCAACACTCGGACCTGAAACTTTGACTGTTTCACCCCAAAAACATTCCCAACCTTCCTTTATTCCAAGGGCAACCCCCACCCAAGTTGCAAGTCCAAATGTCACTTCTAACTTGAGGCACAGTCTGGAAACCGGTTAGCTATAACTCAACACCATGTCCTTGACCTTCGACCTTTTCACCCCTAAAATAATCCCAACTTCCTTTTCACCAGGGCAACCCCCCTACCAAGTTAGAAGTCCAAATGTCACTTCTAATCGGAGTTATGGTCCGGAAACGCCCAAAATTGATACAATTAACAGTTTTGGTAAAAGTTAATAGCGATGAACTAAATAAATAAAGTGAGGGTTTTAAAAGGTTTATAAAAAATTTCATTTTAGAAATAACCTTCTAAAATGAAATTTTTGTTTTCCATCAAAATACGGTTAAAAAAAAGATGGCATTGCAAATGAATTTCACAGATCTAAACCCCTTAGAGAAAGGCGCTTACGAGATTTAAAATCTCTCAAACATTGACTTACATTTAATACTTGAATGCAAGGACTACACCACAAGTCCACAACCAAGATGCCGACAATTGCTTATAACTTTGTTTTGGTTATTTTTCAGAGAAATACATTTTACAGGATAGAGTGATCAAAATAATTTGCGTTATGTCAAGTACCGTACAATCACAATCTTAAGACCTCACTGGTGACTTGGACCAATGAAAAACTAGACTTATTACACAAGACCTAATTGCTCACCGAAAATCCCCAATGACTGCAATTATATTGCAAACAGTTCACTTTTTTTCTAATTTGAACATGAACAAAATATATCCTCAAAAACCAGCAGCAGCTCTTACTTCTGTCAGAAGTTAGTCAGAAACACAGTTAGCTGATTTCACAACTCACAATGCCATGAACCAATTGGGCAAATTCTTAATCTGTAAGCTGAACCGGTCACAGCACCTCACTGTCATTGTTCATGACGGAACTCCTCCTTGCCAAGAAGTCATCCACATAAATTTAGTTGTTTACAAAACATCACAACCCAAAACTTTTGTTCAGATAATTTATTTAAACTGTGATGTTTTTAAGGAGTGGCAGGAACATTTTTTAGTGTTGCAGGAAAAGTTAAAGGGTCTTTATATGTTTGGTAACGACTCTGAAAATTAATGGCAATGAAAAATTACTTGGTAAGAAGTACAGCAGCTTTGGATTGTATAATGCATTTTGAGAAACTTTCCACTACGAAGTACTGCGGTTATGGAAAAAGATATAAGTTTTTGTCCCCCAAAATTTTGCAGATTGTTCTTCCTGCGTGCCGCTCCAGATTTTTGGCAATATCTCTAAAACGCTACCCCCCTTTGAAATTAAATTTTCACAGGTTAGTTTTATGGTATATATCTACAACTATATAGGATAGAAACAAGCAGTGGGTTCCAATTATCAACGTATACAATCCCCTTAAAGAGTGGCAGAGTGAGCTAATTTTCACCGAAAGTGTGGCAGGCGCACAACGCCTTAAAGAATAATTACTGAATTTTAGAAAAGTTCTTTGGTCTTTGTCTTACAAACCAACTGCACAATCAAACGACACCAGCCGCCCAAAGGAAAACACACCCATAGCTCACCCCTCTGACAAGTGAGGGGTTTACCTTTTATACAAGTACAGTATTTCCTGTATTACTTCATGGCTTTCGTTTGAGGAAAAGGCACACAATCCTTCCAAACGGTTTCATCCCCTTTGAGACAAACATGTTCTAAAGGGAAGTGATCCTACCTTGAAGCTCATCAAAATTTGTTGCATGATTTTGAGAGTTAGCTTTCAGAGCCAAAAGAGTCCACCAAGAGACTGCGGGAATGAAAATGTAGCATTTGTTTGAAAGGTTTTGTAAATTTTGAAACTTTTTTTCTGTTCCTTCTTTTTGGAAAGTTGTGTAAACATCCATACCTTATTCTCAACAAAACCTCGACCTGGATTTGGCACTGAGTTCTCTTGTGTAATAATCTTCATTGTTAAAAAGATCTTCCCCGAAAATTTGTTGATATAGATTATTAAAGGAAAAATATTTGCAATCAAAATATCTCCCAGAGCAAATAGAATGCTGCCTTACTTAATGAAAAAACAACAAATGCTGTTTTTGTTTACATCAGTAGAGTTCAATATCAGGCTGTGAAACTGATGCTAAATTTATCCCACACACAATAAGTATTACACTAAGCTAGAGCGGTTTCTAATAGATCTACACGTTTCAATACAAGCAAGACTGCTTTGTTGTTTACAAAGACTTGAGTAATTTCTATAAGGAAGGGACACCTACCGGAAGTCACTGCTCACTGTTGAGAAAGATCAACATGAGAAAATTTAAACCGTGTTTTGATAGTTATCGAGTCTTGTTTGAAGAGATACGATATGGCTGCCCTTTAAGAAGAGTGGGCTTGAACCGACCAATACAAATCTTCGATGAGGCTACCTTGAGAAATTTAAATGACACCACATGGCCTAAAAACTACATCCCCTGAAACTTACATAGTAGGAATCGGGTTGAGTGGTAGGCTCTGATCCAATAAAACGTTACCATTCACACATGTAGTAAAAGTTCTGACCAATCACAAACCCTCAATGGGTGTTATTGATGTCATACTTAACCACCAATAAGATGGGCCTTTGATTTCTGACCAATCACAGCGATGAACTGCCACGCTTGTAAGCACGATGCAGATTACCAACTAGCACAATAACTGTTAGTGGCTGAGCTCACAAACACCTAATGAATATTCATAGCCATACAAAATGAGATTAGCAAAAATCAACAGCTCTGTACTGAATCAACCAATCAGTGGCTTCCAAGTAACTGGTGATTATAATTTGACGAATCAGAGCCTCACACCACTCCAGGCAGGGAACTCTACCTGCGGATTCCTTCTTACATGTAGGTTCATAAAACAAGTATTTCTACTCAGTCACTAGTGCTGCACAGAAGAGTTTGCATCCATTCTCTTAAGAGAATTTACAACTTCAATTTTGCTGTTTAACTTCTTTTCTCAAAAAGTTGCTTCATGCAATTGATCCACTTTGCAAAAAAATGTCGATGAGAAATTTGGTGTTTACAACATTTAAATTCTAACAGGAGCATTGGCTACACAGTGTGGAATTTGTATCTAAAAACCCCCATTATAAGACAACTCTTAAGTGCCTCCAAAGATCATCCACACCTTCAAAATTTGAAGTTGCAAACTTTAAGATGATTCAACGGGTATTGGTGATCTGTGTTTTTCAGTTGAATGTTATTTTCATACTGTCGATGGTAAATGTGACACTGGTGACGAGCTTTGGACTTGATAAAGGCAACTTTGGTACATGTTCACTGAAAACACAATTGTTTAGTGCAGAAAACAGAGCTCTCAAGAATTCAGAGTATAAGACAAAAACCTCACTAAATTATGTCCTCTGTGGACGGGATTGCAGCATGGATGAGGACTGTAAGTCTTTCAACTTCTATGAATGTAAGAAACTCTGTGAGCTGAATAATGCCACAAGAGCTGAGCATCCTCAAGACTTCCTTGACGATCAAGGGAGTGTATACTTTGATGCAGATGAAGACACACCCATCTACTCAGTGGCTGATAACTCTCTCCTTCTCTTCAAAAGCTGTAAAGAACTTTTGGATGCGGGTTATGACAAAAGTGCCCTCTACATCATCTACCCAGATGGTGTAAATAACTGTATGCAAGTCTTTTGTGACATGGAGACTGACGGTGGGGAAGGAACGGTATTTCAGAGCTCTACAATTTACTACTCATCAATTGCACCAACAACTCACCATATTAACCCTCAGCCCAAAACTCAGCCCCCAACTCACCCCTCATCCACAGAGCCAACAACTCAACCCTCATCCACAGAGCCAACAACTCAACCCTCATCCACTGAGCCAACAACTCACCCCTCATCCACAGAGCCAACAACTCAACCCTCATCCACAGAGCCAACAACTCAACCCTCATCCACTGAGCCAACAACTCAACCCTCATCCACTGAGCCCACAACTCACCCCTCATCAACTGAGCCAACAACTCAACCCTCATCCACTGAGCCAACAACTCAACCCTCATCAACTGAGCCAACAACTCGCCATTTGACCAGTGATCCAACAACTCCCTTCTTTTCAACTCAAAGCCCCCCTCCTAAACTCAGCAGCTGTAAGGCATTTTTCGATGATAATTACACTGAGAGCAAAGTATACACAATCTACCCTGGAAATGGACCCAATGAAGGTCTGAAGGTGTACTGTGACATGGAGACTGATGGTGGGGAATGGATTGTATTTCAGAGGCGGATTAATGGCACTGAAGACTTTTATCGCAACTGGACTGAATACCAGACTGGTTTTGGTGACCTATCAGGCGAGTTCTGGCTTGGCAATGATAACTTAGTCAAACTGACCTCAGCAGGTTATACCGATCTACGAGTGGATCTTAAAACATGGGCAGGTGAAGAAGGGTATGCAGAGTACAGTGGAGTCTGCATTACTGGTAGTGAATATAAATTCAGTTATGAAAATTTCATAGGTGGCAATGCAGAAAACTCTCTTAATGACAACAAGGGTTTTAAGTTCACAACAAAGGATGAGGACAATGAAGAGTATGACAGTGGGAATTGTGCAGAAACAACTCATGGAGCCTGGTGGTACAAAGACTGCACAGTGCAGTCTCACTTAAATGGTGAATATGGGGAGAACCCTGGTGACAAACGAGGCATTATATGGTATGAATGGACTCATCCCATCAAGTCATGCAGTATGAAACTACGCAATCCACATGGTAAGTAGCCTACATCCTTTAACTTTAAGAACTTTCTCAAAAGAGAAAAAACGAGCTTGCTTCAAAATACTGTTATATTATTAATTGTGAATAGAGACAGCTCTCTTGGTTTGCTTAAAGGCACCGACACGTTTGGTAATTGTCAAAGACCAGTATTCTCACATGGTGTATCCCAACATCCTGTTGAAATTTGTGGTCAATTGGTCATTGAAGTTGCAAGAAAATGATGAAAGAAAAAGTGTTGTACAAATTTGTGTGCTTTCAGATAGGAATAAAAGGCTTCTTGCAAGAAGTCTTTTATTATTTTAGTGAGAAATTACCTCTTTCTCAAAAACTACGTTACTTCAGAGGGAGTCGTTTCTCACAATGTTTTATACTATCAACAGCTCTCTGTTGCTCGTTACCAAGTAAGTTTTTATGCTAATATATATTTTGAGTAATTACCAAACTGTGTACTGTACCTTTAAACCACAATCTGATTGTCAAACCACAGATAATAATGGTTTAGCTTGCATCATTGTTGATAACAATTTTCTCAGAAACATCAGCATGTGATTATTCTGTATTTTGTGGTAAACCTTTACAAATAAAAAAATAACTAAATAACTTTGTGTAAACTGCAAAACTTATTGAAAAGAATCCTTATGGTCAACAATTTCAAATGAAAAAAACAAAACAAAAACAAACAAACAGTTGTGATAGCGTACACTTAGGCAAGATGGGACAGGTAACCAGTTTTTGGATAATAAAGATTGAATTTTACCTTAAAATGCTCATGTGACCTGACTAATGCTAAAGTTTATTTCTATTTTCACCTTGAAATTTCAAAGTTTCTTTTGACAGGAAGCCATACTTTTTAAAATGAAATTTAGTGTCCAACATTTTACTCCAACATTTGGGGCATGATGGGACACATGCAATGTATCAATGATGGGTCATGGACAAATTAAAGTAGAATATTGAATATTGTTGAGGGGCAAATTGGGTCAAATTGAGGCAAGATGGGACGGACTTTGTATGACCATTACCAGAACTATAAGTGTTTAGTGTGAGAAGTAAGTTAAAAAAAATGTTGTAAACAAGAATTTAAAAAAAATTATAGCATTCAACAAAAGTTAACAACATGGAGAAATTTTAATACAAAGCTTTTCACAGTTGTGTTTTAAATAATTAAATGTGCCCCGTTTTTAGACCAACTATTCATAATTCATAAACGAATTGGCCTATCTTACCCACTAAAATGAATTCTGGGGTAAAACGGGAAGGACCACAAAAAATATCCAGAAATAAGAATGTTACCATTTCAGAGTCATGCTCAAGAAATGGGTCGAATGCTATTGTAAATAACTTTTGACAGTCTTTCAAAAATACTTATGGACAATGGTAATCTGCATGTTTATTCTGACGCATAAAATTTGACGATTGACACGTACATTTGTTTGCCGCCACGGCAAAAGACTGTGCAAGTCTTGCGCGTATTTGAACCATGGAGCCCGTTAAAGAGCGCAAGTTTGTTTCCTTCACGCGTTAAAGGTTTGTTAGCAGTGGTAACTAATTAACATAAACGTGCATTGCTTTTCATCCAGTCGAAAGATTGCCATAATTTGTATTCCGTATAGTATTTCTGTGGTCCCAGAACAAAGGTGTATCATTGTGGTAAATGCAAATGGGAAAGAATTTATAAGCAAGCAACAATGGCTTTGCAATTGGTGTATTTGGGAATTCTTGTGATTCGCAAAACTGCATTTTTGAGGCTGCAACCTTTTCGAAAATCCACAACAAAAAATAATAATAATAACTACAAACTTGATTTATTGTTTAGTCTCTTTTTATAAAACAAGAAATGCAATGCTTTATTAGAGTGGCTGTAACTTAGTGGAAGGAATTGAATTAGACTGGTGCCGTCTTTATGCATTGGGATTTAAGACATGGTATTATAATTCAATGGTTTTTATTTGTTGTCCTATCTTGCTTGCGTGCTGGTGTGCATGCATAGCATACCGTGCTAATGCGTGCTTTGCGCTGCATGCACACGTGCCTGTTCTTGAAATTATAGAGATTTTGAGGTAGCTGGTAGCTGTGTAAATTCATCAAAATGCCCATTGAAGACTCCAAGAAAAAGTGTGACAAAGAGTACTTGGTAGTTGTGTAAGACCAGATAATTTAACCAGCTTGTAAATAAAAAAACAACTTGTTTCTTGTGCACAATTGATGTCTATAATGCTTTCCATGATGAATGACGTTAAATAAACCGAGAGATTGGAATCACGCTAATTTTGCAACGTTGCCTTTTATTTCAGAGTCTGTTGTCAAACCTTGGGGTTTTTGTTTTGTTTTTTTGCTCATGTGTAATTAGTAAGCCTATAAATTGTCTGTTATCTTGCATCTGTGCAGGCGAGATGATGTCACATGAATGACCAAAACAAGATCAAAACTATTAAGACAGGTCTTTAAAAACCCAATGATTTCATTGGACAGAAATGACGCATAACTAACAGACTGCTACAACACACATGGGCATGTCTACGCATTCAAACTTTAACAAAAGGGATCCGGGAAAATGACATACCAAGGACAGTCCTTGCTTTGCTTTCGTGTACAAAAACAATGGGGACGTCGCTAACAAAAAACATGTCCGAACAATTGTAGAACAAAGGGGTGTCTTCGGTTTACACCATTTACAAAAATGTGTGTCACACACAGCATTATGGCATGCAAAAAGTTAAGTGAGTTAAAGGTACATCAGGCAGGCCATCAGCAGGTTCTACAGGTCGATATCTGGGCTCAATTTCATAGAGCTGCTTAACGGCTGATTTTGTGCTCACTGTGCGAGTTACCATTTCATAGTGCTGCTAACTGAAAGCACACAAAAAGGCATGCTAACCTTCCGGTGCTTACTGTATGAAAATGAATGACGTAACAATGCAAATCCATGGTGAACACGCAAGCTGGCTGCCTAATTTTCTTGCTAACCTGTGAAATACACTTACTCTTAAACAAATTTTTCTGCTGTAGTTAGCACAAAAATTTGCTTACCGTTAAGCAGCACTATGAAATTGGCCACTGGTGTTATTCACGCATTTCAAAGTCTGACGATAGATGTTGGGGCTAAATGGAGTCTTCCATTGATCATATCAACAAAAATGTTGCTTCCTAAAAGCTTTAATATTGCTGCTCATACAGGTAAAATTTTGGGAGAATTTAAGCCTCGGTGGTCGTCTTGCTTTACTCACATTCTTTCATACCTGTTGAAAAATAGTGCCACTCTTGTCTGAGGAAAAAAGAAGTAGTAAACTTACCTCGGCCCATCCTTGACACCAGCAGTTGCACTGGTATATGTTGACTGACGACAACTTGCGTGTCGACGCCTCCACTCTCTCATGCAGCGAGGCCTGCACGCGCTCCACAAACTCTTTATTCGTCTCTGCCGGCAGGCGTGGCTCAGCGCTCACAGGAGACCCAGCTCGGCCGGTACTACCTGGACTCGTGGCACCTGACTTTGATTTGTGGCTATCACCGCTGGTCCGTCCAGATTTTGAGGGGGGCGGGCTGCTCGATTGAGATCCACGGGTCTCAGAAGCAGTTTTTTCGGAAGTGGCCGGGGCGACAAAGTCAAAGGATTTGCGTTTGTCGGTTGGATGGGGGGACGATGTTGGGGAGGTTGTCCCTCGGCTATATAAAGAAATAAAAATATACAATGAATATATTAATTAACATGACGGTAGAGATGACTAGGTGGTGTACAGTATTTTATAATTTTTTAAAACTTATGCTTATTTCGAATGTTTTCCTAGATTCATAAAAAGCTCATCACAATTGAACAATTTTTTGCATACTCTTTATAAAAACCAGTGTAATGGGTTTCTCAAAAGTAACAAAGCCTCATATTTAATCACTTCACCAAACTCATAGCTGTGTATTGAGAGAGTTGCGACATAGAGGGACCAGTTTTCTTCGGTCACGTGGTTGCTGGACGCCATTTTCAGTCCAAATGCAGCACAACCCAATGGTTGTATTCGCCAAAGCGTTTTTTTTTTACACAAAATGGCTTCTAATCGCAAGTTGTCGCAACTCTCTCAATATACGGCTCTGACCAAACTTATACAAAGTGAGCTTGCACAAAAGAAAAAAAAGATACTTGTTTACTCTTGATACTACTCAGCCCCTTTAAATAAAGCAGCACATTGGATCGTGGAGCTAACATGGAAGGAGTAAGCACGGCCAGGCATCAAAGGTACTACAAACATCGCCATCGCACATGATTTATCTGTCGTGTGCCATTGTTAATAACTTTAACAACCCTACAGCTGCTAAAATGGACACTAAGTAATTACATAATGCCTGCATGCCAGCAGCAATTTTGGGACAGCTTTTTGCTAACAAAAGCTCATTTCAGTGATTGACTGCAGGAGTAAACTGTCAAGCATCCCAAAAACAAACATGGCCAGCGCAAATGTTTGAACAAATGAAAAAAACCTCTGGTGTGCCATTATTAATTGCTTAACAACCCAGTTGCAGTTGTTGGAAATGAACACTAAGTAATCAAATAATGCTGGCAATTACCTCAAAGATTTCTCCCCAGAATCATTCCTCTTGTCTGGTTGCTTCCCAGACTTTGAACGCTGCCTTTTTAGAAACCCCTTTGCTGGTACTGGCAGCTCTACAGAAGGCTCATCAACAGCCTTGCCAGCATCCCCTGTCCTTAAGGTGGTAGAGCCCAAAGTGCTCTGCTTTACGTCCTCCCCAGTCTCCAACTGGATGAGAGAGGAACACTTCTCGCAAAGTCCATTCTTCTGTCTCCTTGAACTCCCACCACTTGTTGTTATGGTAATAATCTTGTTGCCTAGCAACCAAGATTGGGATTGGCCACCAGAAAGTAAAAACTCCGCGACGGGAGATCTGAGAAAACAAAAGTCTTTCAATTATTATGGAAACCTTTCAAATGTTGAGCTCTCATGAGATCTTTCATATAATGGCAGCAGCAAAAGTACAACACATTTTTGTTAAATATGAAAAGATCTGAAAACAAAATAATACTAAAAACACATTATTCACGAATGTTTTATGACAAGTATAATCACCAACTGAGAAACAAATGTCATGAGATTTAGAAGCATTTACTCATTTGTGTAGGCATAATAGTTGACCCTTAGAAAACAGTTTGAACATTTATTGAGTACAAGGGCTGACCTATATGTGCTTAGGTAAAGGCCTTTAAAGACGTTTCAGGCAATTTCTTTTAAAAAAGAATTGAAATTTTCTGAGGGCAAAACAAAAATGGGAAATCTGATTTAAGTAGGAAGAATTTCATGCCTGTTTATGGTTAATGTGATAAAAAAAACCTTGCATAGAAGTCAGACTTTTTACTCCAAACAAATATATCATGACATTGACATCAAAACAAAAGGTTGTTCATACAAATATAATCACTGAGGTAAATTTTAATTACAATTAAACCGAATGAAAACACTGAATATGGACCAGTCAGTAAATCACTAGGGGAAAATGACAATGAAAAAGAAAATATGCAACAATCTAGAAAAAGTGACCCTCTTAAACAAAACATGTTTAAGGTTATGTATATGCTATTGGAAACCCCCCCCCCCCCCACCCATCTGAAAAAACTGACCAACAATGAGAGAGATTAGATTGAAGCAAATAATAATGTAGGTTTTTCAATGCCATTGACTTTGATCTTTCTTTTTCCCGTTATCCTGTTGGTAAATCATTGCGTCACTGTGCGCATCACATCTGCTGCTTGCCCAGAGTTTTCGCTACCTCTGGCTCCAAAGCTGACATGTTTGTGTATTATTTTGCCAAAAAACCTTCCGTTTCATCATTCAAAAGCTTGCTTTTTTTTGACAGAAACTTGTTATTCTAGGTAAACTGTATTCTTTGAAGAACGTGTGCAAAAGCAATATTAAGTTATAAACCACAAGGGAAACCGAGTGGGTAAATTTCAAAAAATAAAAGCATAAAACTTAAAAAGCATTAAACTTTTCTTGCGTAAATCATCAAAGAAAAACTAGCTCAAGGTCCCTCCTATGGGCTTCTGGTAATCAGTGGAGCCAGTTTGTGTGAAGTGGGCGTGGCTTACAGTGGAATTATGTCACACTTACCAACAGGATAAGGGGGTGGGGTGGGGGCTGGTCATTCCAGGAGGCAACAATAGACCATTTTCCCGACCGAATATCCCCGAACATGAGTGAGCGGTCTCGAAGCTAGTTATTCGATTGGCTAGAAAATTCTACCACAGATTTCACCCAATATGAAACAGGCGGTTGAAGTTGGTGGCTGTATGTAATTGCGCAATTATCACAAACTGCACGTTCACCAATTAAACCCTGTAAAACAATCTCGCATAAACACAACATTTCGGAAACATTTTTGGCTACAAAAGCCATCAAACGAATTATTGGTAGCAGGAATGGGACCCTGTGTCATGGCTGAAGTCACTCGTACTAATTGAATTCAAATAAGCTTGATTTCTGGCTTCTACCAGTCTGAAAACTGAGCTTATTTTACGCGGCTCCATTTGTTTTCTTCCAGTGTGCCTTGTAACACAGGCACTTGATCAGTATGCACATTAGGCCTTCAATGTTTACCGTGTTTGCTGTGCGTAATGGTCCATAACAATGCAATTTGTAGTACATACCTCTTTGGCACTGTGGTGCAGTTAGAATATGTGTATCTGGCCATCATGTCTAGACATCCCTCAGTGAGTAATGAGTGTAACTCACTGAGTATCTCGTTACTCGCTCGCTCAGATGTTGCCGACGACTCCTGGCCCTGCTTATCATTGGATTTATTCTGCCCATTTTTCTTGGGCATTCTATAAAAATAAAAAATAAACAAATATCAAGTGAAAAAATATTGATTTTTTTTACATTTTTTTAATTTAGTAATGAACAGTAACTAGACTTTTTTCTTTAGTGGACTTAATTATAATTTGACAAGGATTTACAAGCTAATAAACCTGACTTACTGGCTTGGTTTCTCTGTTAAGCTGCTGCTTCTTCTTAGCTTGACACGCCCAGGGCTATCCAATGACATCTTTGGAGCACTTGCTCGTAGACCCTGGAAGAAAGTTTGAGCAATGACCCTTTAAAATCTTATATTGTAAACGTTTACAGATCCCACATATTCTTCACTGTCACTCCTCAGCTGACCAGGGTTCTACCCACAACTTTTTAAAAACTCTGGGGGAATCTGGACCCAAATTTTGGAAGTTTGGACTGAGCACGCTGAATTGAAACGCGGTCCTCGCAATGTTTCACTTGGTGTTTATCTTTGGTATGAAAAGCCCTACTGTGCAAACTGGGGGCATTCTAAATGATTTCATCTTTATTGTTTTTGTGAATTTGACCTGAAGTGTCCACCCCCCCCCCAAAAAAAATGTTTGCGTGTAGGCTGCACTTTGTGCATATCGGCATGTAATTCGCCAAAAATCATCTCGTTACACTAGCTTGCACATGGTGAGAACCTTGTTCACCTTGTACTTGCTATAAGCAGAACCTCTTTAAAACAGTGCTCTTTATAACAAGGTAACAAGGGTTGACTGTACTTTGTGACATTAGGCTGAGCAGACGGTGATCTATTATGTTATTAGCTAAGCTCAAAGCCCATGTAGGTAAGAAAAATCTAGCCTCTCAAAGATTAACCACACTGGGGCCAATTTCATAGCGCTTCTTAACGGTAAGCAAATTTTCGTGCTATGTTTAACAGAAAATTTGTTGCCTAAGCGTAAGCGTATTTCACAGGTTAGCAAGAAAATTAGGCAGCCAGCATGCGCTTTCACTATGAATTTGCATTGTTACGTCATTCATTTTCATACAGTAAGCACCGGAAGGTTAGTATGCCTTTTCGTGTGCTTACGGTTAGCAGCACTATGAAGTGGAAACTCGCGCAGTAAGCACAAAAACGTCCGTTAAGGAGCTCTATGAATCTGAGACCAGATCAGTTTATCTTTCGGACCATTACTTCTTAAACATCCAAACTTGGGACTGGATGTTGTACACAGCCTTAACAAGGGGACTCTCATGTCTAACAGTGAACATTCCCCCTTACCCTTGTGATGCAGTTGACAAATTCTCGACGGAACGGGAGACGACATTTGATGAACCACATTGCGATGACGTGATGCGCCAAGGAAACCACGTACAGCGAAAACCTAACATTGTTTCAGAACGGGAAAGAATTTGCTTTAGAATGATTTGTTTTACAACACATGACCTTGGTATTTTAGGAAAGAGATAGAGTTTTCGTAAATTTCCACAACACTTTTCACCCCCCCCCCCCCCCCCGACGGACATATGAAAGGGTGGTTCAACATTTTCACCATGTTCACGAGCAAACAGAGAGTATTTTCTATTTTTCTTTCTTTCTTTCCCCGCAAAAAGAGTACATAAAATGTTAACTCCCCCTCCGTCCCCCAACTGAGCTGCGGGCCTATAGTTGATGTGTGTAGACCACCGGTATTAAAAAGAACAGATCTTCAAACAATACTAATAATAATAATAATTTGGGAGGCTAATCATCCTTACTGGCAGCTAAGAGCTGAATTGCGAAGGACGCGGCTACAACGTGTTCGAGAAGCAGGCATGCAAGGGCGCCTTTGGCAGCCAGCCACATCAACCCATTATGACCACGGATCACAGCCAGAGATCGAAAGTGTTTGATTTTTTTCTGAGGGAGGAAAACCGGATGGTCTGGAAAACCCTCGTGGCACAGCAGAGAACCAACGCACAACTCAACTCACATATGGCCCTGGCCGGGTATCGAGCCTGGGTCACCTTGGTGAGAGGCGAGCGCTTTACGCACAAGCCAACCATGCCTCCCTAAATCAAGACTAAGGCTTGAAGAGTAAACAATACATATAAATATAAAAACACAATGCCTTTAAAAACTCAAATTTTACATTTGCACAGAGTAAATAAAATACATTTACTATTTGAATCTCCTCCCTATTTTCCCTCTCAGCGTCATGCATTTGTGTAAAACTCTTAGGTTCTTCGAAAGAAGATAACAAAATCCAAACATGTTAAGACATTATCAAAAAATTTCAGCCAAAAAAAGAAATAAATTATAAAAAATTGTTGAAAGAAATAATGAGACTACTTTAAAGACAGGGTGAAATTTCCCAAAATTCCAATTGTAGCGTTTCTGCAGTAACGGATCTTGATAACCGCGAAGGTGCAACCGGTTACTACAAATGTCAAGATCTGTGATTATTATTAGTTTGTTTTAAGACTGAAGTGATTAGAATGTTTGCCCCAACTCACTTGAATGGATTTGTGTAGTGCAGAGCTACAGCAAAGATACTCATGTATTGATTCTCAACAAAGCTGGCATAGAGGTGGGGGAACCAGATCAGACCTGAAGATCAAGAGAAAAACAAAAACGAAACGTCTTCATTATGAGGGAGGAAGATCAACAGCAACGGAACTGACTCTCCTACAAATTAATCCCCCAAACTGAAAATATATAAATAACAGAAGAGATTTGTTTTATTAAATAATATCCACATAGTGTGTGACCATCACTTGATCTATATCTTATCCCGAGTAATTTTGTGACCAACGCCTCATCCTAACCCCGCCCCCTTCAATTACGGCTTTAAAGGAGTTTTGGATATTAAATGGGAAAAATTCAAAGTATGTTCAACTCCTCCCCCTTCCAATACAGACCATCAATCAAACATTACCACTTGGCAGACATCTTGGATACTTTAAGAAAAACACATCCGACAATATTTATCACATATTCCCCATCCAAACAATTTGATTCATACCCCCTCAAACTTGCCCCTCCCCCTCCCTCCACCCTCTTTCTACTTTCTTCTAGGTGAGGCAGACATCTTGGATATTTACAAAATAACACATCAGACAATAATTATCCCATATCATTCTCCTATACTAGACACCCCTCCCCCTTCCCCGTCCCTCCCAACCCCTTTCTACTTTTGAGAGAAACTCCAGTACAGGCATTGTCATCATCGGTGTGGCAGACATCTTTGATATTTCCAAAATGACACATCAAACAATATTTGCAAAAAAATAGTTCACGGCCCGACATTTCGACCCAAGCAGAGTATTTTTTAAGGCTATAAAATGACAACACAACACACATAAACCAGTATACTTGCTTACAGCGTTTATGTGTGTTGTGTTGTCATTCAACCTACAAGCATGACAAGAAAGACTCTGCTAGGGTTGAAAAATCAGGTCATTAACTAATTTCTGCATTAATACCATAGGTCCTTTTGGTTGGTAAGGAGTTTGCAACAGCTAATTTTATTTTCTCAAACAATATTTATCACATATCATTCCCCATCCAAACATTTTGAATCCAACCCCCTCACACTTTACACTCCCCATCCCGACTCCCTCCTCCCCTTTCTGCTTACTTGAGAGGAACTCCAGTACCGGTATTGCCATCGTCGGAGTGGCAGACATCTTAGACATTTCCAGAATGACAGAGGGAATGATTTTGATCATAGTATCCTGCATCTCCATAACGCAGAGGGTCAATCCATCTACACACTGCTGAGCACACTTCAGCTTCAATCCCGCCTCCAGGCATTTAATCAGGTCACGCTGAAGCGGAGACGACAAATATGGTTTGGATTACAATATCGTTTTAAAGGCACTGAACACATTTGGTAATTGTCAAAGACCAGTGCTCTCACTTGGTGTATCCCAACATATGCATAAAATAACAAGCCTGTGAAAATTTGGGCTCAATTGGTCATCGAAGTTGCAAGAAAATGATGAAAGAAAAAACACCCTTGTTGTACAAATTTGTGTGCTTTCAGATAGGAATAAAAACTTCTTTCAAGACGTTTGTATTATTTAAGTGAGAAATTACCTCTTTCTCAAAAACTACGTTACTTCAGAGGGAGTCGTTTCCTATAATGTTTTATACTATCAACAGCTCTCCGTTGCTTGTTACCAATTAAGTTTTTATGCTAATATTTGTTTTGAATCATTACCAAACGTGTATGATACCTTTAATAGATGTTAATTTTGCATCAGGGATAAAGAATATTACTTTGTTTTTGCCCTTACACCGATGTGTATTAAGCACTGTGTACTCTGTACTTTCCCCCCGAGTTCTGTGAAAAAACCCACCACAGACGTATCACTCGGGTGGGATTCGAACACACAATCTTTGCCATGCTAAAGTAGCTAAAAATGTAGGATTCAAACTGCCTATAGCCACCGGGCTAGCTTGGTTATACCATGCCCAATATGTTGCAGAGGGTGTGTTCCCCACCCCCCTCAAATGTTCCCATACTTTAACATACTCTTTTTCTCTGGTACAGAAGTACCCACCCCCCTCCCTAAAGTCCTCTAAAGAATTCCTGAGATTCCAAAAACACAATGAGTACACAATAGGAGGGGGGTACACCAATCCACATACGAAGCACCAAGTGAGCTCGGTGGTCTAGTGGTAAGACATCTGCTCTAGAAGGTCATGGGTTAGAATCCCACCTGAGTGATATGCCTTTGGATTTTCTTTTCACAGGACTGGGGAAAGTACTGAGTATACAGTGCTTAATACACGTCGGTGTATGGGCAAAAACCAAATACAATGTTGTTTGTCGTTATTATAAACCCAAAATTTTCTTAATCTATATTTTCTGATGCAAATTATACATCAATTTAACATTATGTTTAACAATGCTTAGAGTTATAGAGCACGATTTTCATTTAAGCTGATGAAGTCTGCATTACACAGCAAAAGCTTTATTGTGAACTTTGGATATTCTAAGTTTAACTATCAATTAAATTTGTGCAACAGAGTCAGACATGTATGGCCACCACAAATTTTTGGCAAACTTACGTCGGTAGCTGTTCCTTTTTTATTAAAGTTTTAATTCCCCACCTAAAAATCTTGTTTTGGCAGAAACGTGAGGTTTCGCACTTAGTACATGTATGCTTAAAACAAACTTTGCACTTATGCTTCTAGGCTGGAGGAAAAACGAATGTATTTTAGTTCTTCTTTGTTGAAAAAAACAATGATGAAAAACAAAAAAAACTTTGAGAACTCCCTTACTTGTTTCCGGCCATCCAACTGGTTATGGTACGGAACCAACGCTGTGAGAATGCGATAAACACCGGCGTAGAAATCTGCTCGGTTGAAAGCGGAGGGTGTATGGTGCAACCTACGGATGTGGTTCCGATCATCAACCTGTCAATAAGATGAGGATCAAATTCCGTTGAATAACATCAATACAACCACAGACATGCAGCTTTGTTAGTGCAAAAAAACAAAGAGAACATTTTCAACGCAAAAAACTTTGCACAGTATTGCTCGGTTTTCTAAGGCACAGAAGAGGAAATTAACTAATCAATTGAGAAGTTGCATACCTGCAACGAATCACTTAATAAGTCCTGCCCAACTTGAAGTCGCCAGAGATACTTGATTGTTAACCACTTCACGTCAGATGACGTGTATCTCTGCAAAATCTTTCTGGACTGGCCTACGTTGGACAGTTCATTACGACCCAAAACCAACGGTAAACTTGATTCTCTTTTTAGCTGCTTAATGTGTTTGCTAAAGATATAATTACTTCATGTACAATTCTGTGACTGAAATACTTTTGTGTGAAACCTCTCTCCATCCTCCCCACTCCCCCTGGCTCAAAATTCTGACACAGCAACTTAGGAAATAAGACAAAGCTTCTATGACCGAATACTAAACACCTAAGTGAGTGAAACAAATTGTTATAGGGACTGCTAGTTAAACTTGTTAATAATGTGTTTGTTTATGGAGACCGTGCTTTTGCCAAAGCCTATGGAATAAGCTCCCTGTCACACTTCGCAAAATAACATCACTTGACAACTTCTAGAGGGAACTGAAGTCACACTTGTTTACATAGACTTTAATTTAACTACAATGAATATCCATTTTGTTTAATATTTTTCTTTCTGTGTAGGCGCCTTGATCGGTTTCCTGGAGAAGTGCACATTATAAATCCATATTTATTATTATCATTTAATTGTAATTTCAATATTTTCACACTTCTGAATTTTTCTTAATTATCAATCCAAAAATTAGGCCCCAACCTCAAGGTTTTGAAAAACTAGCTACACTTTCGCCGTTGAAGGCGTGCGTCAAAATGACAACATTTGACCTCATCTATGGGATGTTGCTTTGTTATTGCAAAAATGCTTTGTTATTCCAAAAAGCGGCTATACAAAACGGAGCTCCCACAAATGATGTAACATGAGTGATGACATCACAGGGGCTTTCTGAAAAGCATTGGAGAGGGGTATTCACAATTTTTAATTTTTTTTTAAAATTAAAATCTGTTTAATATCACGTGAACTAAATTTCTTTATTAATTGAACACATTTGAAATGAATTTCAGCAAAGATCACTTCTTGCCATTTTCGTTCAAGCTGGTCTTTAAATAACAGACTAATATTTACATCACCCACAAGTACCGAGTATACAGTGCTTAATACACATCGGTGTATGGGTTCTTACCATTGAGCAGAGAGTTGCACAGAGTCGATCAAGGTTTGCATTCGATGCCAGTACAAGAGGGCGATTTTGCATGGCTTTAGCGAGACATTCAGACACCATGGTCAACACTCGCCAATCCGTCTCCTAAACAGAGATTCACAACACAAACAAAAAGATAACTGTTGTAGGTTTCTAAAAGGCAACATGGAGGATAATTTGAAGTGCTAAGCAAAAGGATGAAAAGTCACTGGTCCTGGCAGTGGGTCATTAGAGTTTGAAAATGTTATCATTTTTCTCGGACATTCATTAGTAATTTTCACATAAAGAACAGAAATTATAAATGCATAACTTTTTAAGTTAACCACTTCACGTCAGATGATGTCTTTAGGCGCAACATTTTTTCGGAAAGACTTACGGCGAGAGTGTTTTAATGCCTGAAACAACTTTGGTTTTTCCTCCATTTTTTGCTTACATGCAGACAGCTGACGTTTTCATTTCCAGTGTGAAACGTATTGAGGCAGGCACCTACCATAGTACGCTTTGTTTCACCCGTAGCAAGAGCGACACCAGGTTCAGGAAAACTTGCCTTGTAAAATCTCTTTACGGTTATTGTGTAACCCCCCATCCCAGACCTTTGCCCCGTTGTTATACAAATGTGACATACAAGAATGGACGCCTGGCCACTTTTGTTCGTCATTATATTTGACTATGGGAGGTAAGTCCGAGCGTCCCAAGATTCCATCATACCATGGCAGTTTTTCGGCCGTTGCTCACAGCCGAGGTTCTGCGAATCAAGGCGAGTGCCTACTCAATTTTGTTTTCATACAAAAACATCAAACCACACAGCTATTTTTGAGAACCTTTGTTGTCTTTCCTTTGTCGAGTCAGGATTTCATTGTGGCAATGATGTTTTCAAAGAAAAACAATTACTCAAGAAGCTCCAAAGTTCCGAAAAAAATATCACCGCAGGTGGGCATGGAATCTTTTGTAAAATACCGACATAAAGTAGTTAAAAGAGCAAGGCTGTGTCAAAATTGGCGGCTGTGGCTAAAGCTGTTGCTAAGGACATTGCTTAGGACAGCTTATGCTTCAACAGTTGGTTAACATGGTGGTCCAGCCGTAGCCATAGCCACAGCAACTAATTCAAACAGCCAATTTGTCATTTCAATAAGTACAGATCAATTTTTAAAAAGTACTGCTTATGATCATCTGCTGTGATAGGCTTGCGCCTTGCAGAAGGGCGCAAGAGCAAATATTCATCTGCCCTGTAGCACACAGTGTACAAATATGCCACTATTCTAAAATGACAAACAAGTCTACTGCCACCAGTGGCTCAAGTTCACCCACTGTTTGTTTGAATCTATATTTGTGTAACAAACTGCTTTATATATTTCATTTTATTGTTTTATGTTTTGTGTTGCGCATAGAGGCTCCTGCATAATACGCTATATAAATGTCTTGTAGTATTATTAATGTTATTATTATTAATATTGTACTCACGTATTTCAAGCAGATGGTAATCACTTTGAACGCATCTGCAAATGGGATGGAGGTCGTCTTGCAGAAACGCTCTGAGAGAGGCGGGGATGCACACACAGACGGCGGGGACGTCTTGCCTGTTATGTCCATCTCCATTCTGTCAGCAACAAAAAAACGATCTTATAAACAATAAATTGGTGTGTTGTGGCCGTGCAGTCAACTGGGTCAGTGTGGGTTTCGATTCCCGGTCATGACACTTGTGTCCTTGAGCAAGGCACTTGACCATAATTGCTTCTCCTAACCCAGGTGTATAAATGAGAACCTGAGAAGGCTGAGACAGTATTGTGTTGGATTAACCCCTTAGCGCGAATTTAAGCAGCTTGGGGGTTGTATACTCCCCAGGGAGTTGAGAAAGTTTAGGAATGGTCAAAGTATCCCTGATGAACAGGGACAATAATGTTGAAAAGTACTGAGGCTCGACTACACAAAGTGTGTTGTGTAATGCACGCAAAAGAACCCAGTGCACTTATCATAAAGAGAAGGGGTTCGCCCCGGTGTTCCTGGTTTGATTGGCTGCGTATTGCGCCACAGCACCTTGTAAACCATTACATGGTGCTATGCAAAGGAATAGGTCTCATACTTCAACACGTAACTCCACTTACCTTGTAGGAAAAATACTGAGCGCTTTGAGACACCCATCGGGAGTATAAAGCGCTATATAAGAACTGCGTATTATTATTATTATTAAAGCACTAAGATCCATCTATTAATATGAGTTGTCAGTATCGCCATGGTGATTTGTATTGTTTCATCACACTTTGCTTAGCAATTAAAATTGATTCACAGCTTAAGATCAATCTTAGATCTTTGTGAAATAGGACAGTTTGAGTGGAAAGACTGGGTGCTCGTACTCACTTGCGATCACAGAGAACATACGGGCTGTATTTAAGAATGCCATCTTTGTCTGGTAGACCGATGTGATACGCGCAGTCAGACCGAAGCTGTAAAAGATACTCAAACACCTGGAGATAAAGTAGAGAAAATACCACAACCGTTGGAAACCCTGACTTACGAAACCATCTCAGATTTTCATTAATAACATTCATATAGAATTGATTACAATTTTCTTTTATGTATGTTTGAGTGCTGACAATTGCGTTCACATTGTGTGTTTAAAACACCAGAGTTCGACGAACAAAAATCTACCAGGAAATGTTTTGAAACTATGTGCAACAACTGCTACATGTCCATTAAGACTGTGTTTTTTCAAAACTGTTAGCCCAATTTTTATTGAGAGGAAAAAATCATGCCAACTGGTTTTATTTGCTATGAAAAACTAATACAGAGTAATGACCAGTTCACAGTACAAAACTTTTGGGTTGGTTTACTGTTTAAACTATTAATCCAAACTTGTGTTCTTTGAAAAAGGTCAAAGCTGAACTGTTTTTCCAAAATTGTGTCCGAACTTTCAGGCCATTGTGGTTAACAGAGAGCCCTTACCACCTAAGCATATATACAAACATGGTAGCATGGTGTATGGGGACTCTTTTGTTGAGGGAGGGGGGCAGAGGGGCTGATTTGCCTGAAACTTTGCACAGATAAAGTACAAATTTTGAATACCGGGTAAAAAGTCTTTTTCACTTTCAGGCCATGGTGGTTTACAGAAAGCCCTTACCACCTAAGCATATGCAAACAAGGTAGCATAGCATGGGCGTATGGGGACTCCTTTGTTAAGGGAGGGGGGGCTGAGGGGCTGATTTGCCTAAAACTTTACACGGATAACAAAAAAAATTAACAATTTCTAACACCGGGTAAAAAGTCTTTTTTGCTTTCTCTGTCGAATTTTCCCTTCTTCTTGCTGTACCTTAATTTCCCACACTGTTCTGTGCACAAATTGGAAGGGCAGAAGGGCAGTTGCCCCCCTCTGCCCCCTAGGTCATACGTCTATGTAAGGTAGTGTTTATAAAATGACGAAGAGAGTGAAGTATGTCTCACCATACTCCTGATCCTCCTGGCCGTTTCTGATTGGTAGCTGTGTTGATACTGAGCTTGCATGTGACTGGTTAGCAACTCAAACGCCAACACACAGTGATTGGATGGCAGACGATACAATTTGGACTGTAAACAAACAAACAAAATATTGTGAAAAGGGCGTATTTCATGAACGATTTGAGTCTTTTTGAATACTGCAAGATGAGAAAGCAACAGTTTGGCATCACTGTGAAATTAGCACCAGTGTGATTTCCTTTTCATAGCACTGCTGACCGTAAGCACGAGAGAAGACATGCTAACCTTCCTGCGCTTACCATAAGCAAGTGAGTAGTGTAACAATGCAAATCCATGATGAATGCGCCGCCTACTTTTCTTGCTAACCTGTGAAATACACTTATGCTTATAGGGTGTGTACAACATTGGTAATTACCAAAGACCTGTATCCAAACTCGATGTGACCTAACATATACATGAAATGACAAACCTGTTAAAGTTCAAGTTAAATCGAGTCATGAGAAAACAGTGAAAAAAAACCTTATGTGTTTTAACTTTTTTTCAAACATCGGAATTTATCCTGCAGGATAAATACTATTATTTTACTCATTTCCTAAAAAAACTATGGCATTTCAAGCAAAACTATTTCAAGGGAAGTTTTCTATCATGACCATCTTTATACCATGTGAGTTATGTGCAAATCTGTGAGCATTTATATTTTCATTCTTACCAATGTTGTACACACCCTCCCTTAAGCAATTTTGTTCTGCTATAGTTAGCATGAAAACTAGCTTACTGTTAAGCAGCGTTAATCAGCTTGAGTACTCACCCTGAAAAGTTCCATGAGGCCCTGCACGGCAGCCTTGATGTCAACAAGGTCCTCCTCGCTCCGAATGACCTTCTGATGGGCGGGGTCTGCCCCTTCCATGGGGATGCCGAGACTATCCATGGTATGCATCGGCTTCATCACCACCTGCAGGTTCGTTTCAATAGACTGTGTAAGTCTCGCGTATATTTGAACATTGCGACCCTTAAAAGTGTGCTAGTTTGTTTCCGTCACGCAAAAAAGCTCCAAAATGTTCCAACTCGCACAAGACTTGCACGGTCTATTTCTAATAGGGGTGTTTAGATGCAAGGTACATACATGTATGCAACAAGCCGGTTGCGAGTTAGATTTGAATAATGTCTGGTACTATGACTTGCTTAGTCACAAGTTACCGCTTAAATTTTAATTCCTCAGACTATAGAGACAGTTGCTGTGTCAAATAGTTCGGGCAAGCTTTTGTATAGCAACCTACATATGAGGAAACCCTGGTATCATTGTGCCATACACATTCATTCCAAATTGTGTTTGGGTGTTTGCCGTCTCTTACGTCACTACGCAAAAGCTTTCCCGAGTCATGTGACATTTTGTGGAGCCAAAAAATTGGTTCTACAAAATAGCGATCAGTGTTCTGTCATGAAATTACACCAAAAAATGCAAAATTTCAAGGGATATTTATGTGAATCATTATATTCTACTTTTAAAATATCTTCCCGACCATATTCATTTCAAAACAAACGCATTTCATAGCCCAAAGCATCCAATCCTAAGGCAATGTGCCCCTTTAAGAGAAAGAGGTGATGAGGGGTCGCTACCCTATGTACCTTCTGAATGATATCCAGTATGTCCAGACAACGATGGGTCTGGCAAACTTGGGCGACGTCCACAAGCAGCTGGACTGCAGTGTACCTCACGATGGGGTCAATATCCTCCGAGATATGGCTCAGCTGAGGTAAGACCACCATCTCAATCAGATCATCCTGTAGACATGAAGGTAAATACACAAACACTATTGAAAAGCCCCTAAACGCACCATGAAACTAATACAGTGCTTTGAATCAAAATAATATGAAATCGCACTTGTTTCACTTCATCTATGACTTTACTCTGTCACTTGGCTAATAATAATAATAAAAACTGGATTTATATAGCGCCAATATACCAAAGGATGCAGGCGCTTATCAGGGAGACAAATAAAAGTAATGGGGACAACCAGCTACAAGTTGGAGAACAGGCGAGTCTTGAGACCCTTTCATCTTCTCTAATAGCCCATATGCATGTTTAAATGTGCATGATCGGCACGCAAAGGATTCTGGGTGAAATCCGAGTCCAAGCAAAACCGGCAATCATTACAGAGCACTGATTTTGAAGCAACACAGTACACGACTATACAACCTGGCATAGTCAGTGTAAACTACAGCGTGACGTTGGCTTGGCAGCTTGATTTATTTTTTTAACTGAACTCAGATTCCCAAGATGCATTGCGGTTAAAAATTTACAATGTAAATGACTTGCTTAGTCACAAGTTACCGCTTAAGTTTGAATTCGTCAGACTATAGAGACAGTTGCTATGTCAAATGGTTCGGGGCAAGCTTTTGCATAGCAACCTCCAGATGAGCAAACCCTGGTACCATTGTGCCATACACATTCATTCAAAATTGTGTATGGGTGTTCGCCGTCTCTTACGCAACTACGCAAAAGCTTTTGGAGGTCAATAAAACAGAAGTTAAGTGGGGATTGGGTTAAGGGATGGATGTGACCTTTGACACACCTCATAGAGATGACTCGTTGAGCTGATTACCGATGACAGGACACGAAGAGCCGCTTCCCTGATTGCCGTCCGATCCTCATTCCTGAAGTAGCGATCCATAAGGAGTTGAAGATTCTGGATCCAGTCTACTTTGGTCGGATGGATGGACTGGGCACGGAAAGCTACAAGGGTCAACACAGAACTCTCCTGGCATAGCACACAATAATAATAAAAAATGGGTAGATATTTCATGCTGTGATAGACCGATCCATTAAGATAAGATAAGATAAGATTTGTTATTTGTCCGCATCATAAAAAATACAGAAATTTGGCTTCCATTGGCTATAGTTACATTAAAAGTAAAAAACTTCGCCACTTTAATGCAATGACCAAACACGATTGTGAGTGCGCACAAAAAGGCCGAAAAAGGGTTGAACGGTTAACCAGTTAAACATCCCAACCCTAGTTGAACTTTCACTTAAGGATAAAAAGAGACATTTAGGTTGTGTCCAAATAAAGCGAATTTGGCTAAGGCTATAGTCGTTGGCTGCAGCGATATAGATTAGGCCTTTTCAGCAATTCCGTCGTAGCCACTGCTGAAGCTGTCAATACAGACACGGCCTTCGACAGCAACAACTGACTGACTAAAAAAAACCTGTGCACTTTACCGGTCTAATGTTAGCAAATTCCTCTACAATGCCAAAGAGTCTGGTTGCAGACCCACTGAATGCCTTGGTTTCATGTAGCATCTCTGTAGTCGTCACCAGATCATGCAGGTCATTGGGCAGCAACTCATGCGTGGAATAAATCTGGAGAAATAACGGTCAGAAATCTCTTCACCTAACGCCTCTTGCAATATTTCATTCACAGATTGTGTTTAGATACATTTGTCATTTCTCATTAATACAGCCCTACATAAAATAGAAATCCTGGTTTTGATTTAACATGAAAATTCGCATAAAATTTATCAAGATTATTCTTTAAGAATTTGTTTTACATTATATATTTGGTTTGCGGTAACACCATGTGTATATCTACTTGCTAAGTATATTTTGTTCTTTGAGAACTTGTCTTGCTTTTTATTCTACTGCCGCGGAGTAGAATATTCGAAATTCGGGAGACTTCTCAGTTCTGAAAAGAACCGTCCTGCTTATTAACTACTACCTGGGCGGGAGGTAGGAAAACAAGCGGGACTACTACTTTCGCTATGTGGATCGGGGGGACTTCTTGTTAATAACTACACTGCCGCGGAGTGAGTTCATAGGTCTCAACCATTGTTTCATTTTGGTTTTCAGAGTAAATTCTTGTTATTAATTCTACTTGTAATGTGTTTACTATTTTTAAAAGTTGTTAATGTTTTAAATACTAAATCACATCCAATTTGGCCCGTGGGCCACGAAATGTGATGAAAATTACATAAAAAAAACCCCATAACTTAACCTTAATTATTCATACCATAACCTTTAATACACATTTCAGAACAAATTACAAAGAACTTACATTGATTTTTCTGAAGAGTTCCTCGATGATGTCCAGCACAATGTCCCAAGTTACTGGCTGAATATCCTTGCCGTACTTCTTGACGAGACGCTGTAAGGACAGAGTCACTTCATAAGCCACGAGGGGGTGCTTACAAGAAAGGGCCTGCGATGGGAAAGTTTGCGTGAAGATTGGTAGTTTTTTAAAAGAGTCAAACATAAATAATGTTCTAGGACATTCTGAACAATTTTTGTAATGACTGACTTTTCAAATCAGTTAAAAGTGGGCTTTGAAGTCAAATTCAGTTTTGGTGATGCACTCATTTTCATATAGATAAAGTCCTTATGAAAGTGGGGAAAAAATAACAGTCCCTAACGACACAAAAAAAAAGGTAAATTGTTTTTTTTTTTATTATTTATTCTTTCAAAAAAAAATTTGAACATGTCATTGGAATATAACAAAACAATATATTGTATATATATAATAAAAAAATTGTGTTTTAGTCAAAGGTCAAATTCATTGTGTTGTTTTGAAATTCAGGAAGGAACAAAAATAAATTAACAAAAAAAATGTAATTAAAATGTACAGACCCATATATTTGAAATGTGACATCATTGGATGTTTTTGGATTTGCTTCGGGTACCATTTGCCGATCAAGGTTCAACTTGGTCAAAATACCAATGTAATTTCATAGTTGTGGAAATCTTCAGTCAGCTCCAAGAGAATAAACTTCCCTTTAATATAGGGATGAGATTTGATGGATATAACAAATCCTGAAAATGGCTTGCAGGTGTGTATTTCCCGTTGTTTCCAGACCCAAAAACTTCCAGATTTAAAAATTCAGGAGGTTTACAGACTCTATGCATCACCAGATATACAAAACTACAGGTTTGGACACAATGTGGAGAATTTCTTTCTCCCTTTGGTGACTGTTTCACTTCTTTCAAGAAAGTCTAAAGGCTAAAAAACAAAATGGAGAAAAAATCCTGAAATCAGGGAAAAAAAGAGACATCCCATGCCTGCCTTTTAGTAAGTTGTAGTTTGATTTTGAAACATTACCTTAAGGAATGACGGCAGCACTGAGGTGAAGTTGTGTTTGAGGGACTGTACTCTCATGGATCCCCAACGAGCCATCCCGACATAGAACACTGCACCTCTCAGCAGGATGATGTCACCCTTGTTCTGCCTGTAGGGGGGACATCAACAAATATCATCAACTACAACATGTTGTGGCCGAGCGGATAAGAACACCGAACTCAAGCTCTGGTGTTTCTGATCAGCAGAGTGTGGGTTCGAATCCCAGTTGTGACACTTGTGTCCTTAAGCAAGACACTTAACCACATGCTTTGTCCTTCGGATGGGACGTTAAGCCGTAGGTCCTGTGTGTTGTGTAATGCACGTAAAAGAACCCAGTGCACTTATCGAAAAGAGAAGGGGTTCGCCCCAGTGTTCCTGGTTTGATCGGCAGCATATTGCGCCACAGCACCTTGTAAACCATTACATGGTGCTATGTAAAAGGACTTGGTCTCATACTTAAAAAACGTAGCTCCACAATACCTTGCAGGAAAATAATGAACGTTAAAGCGCCTTGAGCGTCACTGAGTGACGAATATGTGTGCTATATAAGAAGCCACTATTATTTTTATTAATATGATGTCACCCTTGTTCTGCCTGTAGGGGGGACATCAACAAATACCATCAACTACAACATTAACCCTTTAGAGACCGCAGCGACCACAAGCGGCTTGTATCAAAATGCCCATAGCGGCTGCAAACGGCCGCAAGATTTGACCAACTTCCACTCAAACATGAGGGGTTAAGAAAAGGTATCGGACCAAATTGACATTTTCCAATGTTTCCCATGTTAACATAGAATGTACAACTCTAAAACAAACCATGTATTTCTGTTTCTTAATCATTTCTCTGAATTTTTTTCCTGAAAACAACGGTGCAAAAAATCAACAAGATTAGCAATGCCTGGGCGTATGGTGATGATTATACAAAAATAAATGGTCTCTAAAGGGTTAAGGTAGCGGGAGAATTGGGGTCAATTTACCCATTCAGTAAATAATAATGATAATAATTTGGGGTTGAACAAAGAATAATTGACTGTAGCAGGACTTGAACCTGCGACCTCCGGATTAACGTGCCGGCGCTCTACCAACTGAGCTATCTAGCCCTAATGGGCCTGATAGGGGATTCAAAGCTTACCCACTTTCCATAATACTGCACATTGTGTAGATTGCACTATGGCCAAGATGGGTCCCCAGGAGATTACGCATCAACTGAAAAAAAACCAAAACAAACAAACACGATGGAAATTATTGAAAACTAGAAATGCTACATACATTTTCATATTCTACGCTCCAGCTTGCTTGAGCAAATTCTGGTACTCTCAATGTGAAACAGAATGCAGTAACTAATTTGAAGGCTGCACTCAAAAGGAAGAAGAAGAAGAGGAGGATCCATGAAAAAGAGGTGGGTTCCGGGCGACTGGGCAGGGGTGGAGTTGGGGTGGGGATTCTACCTTCCAGCTTGCTTGGGCAAACTCTGGTACTCCGACGGTGCGACACAGTGCAGTAACTAGGTTATAGAGAGAATTCTAGGAAGAAGAGGTGGGTTCGGAGCGACTGGGCAGGGGTGGAAATGGGGTGGAGATGGGGTGGAGATGGGGTGGAGATGGGGTGGAGATGGGGTGGAGATGGGGTGGAGATGGGGTGGAGATGGGGTGGGGATTCTACCTTCCAGCTTGCTTGGGCAAACTCTGGTACTCCCAAGGTGCGACACAGTGCAGTAACTAGGTTATAGAGAGAATTCTAGGAAGAAGAGGTGGGTTCGGGGCGACTGGGCAGGGGTGGAGATGGGGTGGAGATGGGGTGGAGATGGGGTGGAGATGGGGTGAAGATGGGGTGGAGATGGGGTGGAGATGGGGTGGGAATTCTACCTTCCAGCTTGCTTGAGCAAACTCTGGTACTCCGACGGTGCGACACAGTGCAGTAACTAGGTTATAGAGAGACTCAGTGGGGATACAGCTGTAGCAGACAACAGCTTCCAGAACCTTCAATGATTGCTCAATGTCATACTCCCGACCAGTGCGACTACAAACTGTGCAAGTATGCCTGCAATAAAAAATTATTCCCCCAAAATATAATAACAGTTGGGTGATTATTAGAAAGAAGAACAAATAAGCATAATAAGCAAGTAAGCCTTAATGTATTTATAGGGGGCATATTGATTTTCAAATCTTTACCATCATCCCCCTATCCCCAAAGATTATATCTACTTCACCAGAAGACGGTCAGAGTATATTTCTGCCTGGAACAACTTTCGAGAGCCCTTAATTTGTGGAAGTCAGTCGGACTGCCAACGTGTATATCCATCCAGACATTTCATTGTGCAGCATGCAAAGGCATGCACATACCGTGCTACGCATTATGATAATATCAAGCGCACAACAGTGTAAGAGTATATCAGCATCAGGCGTACAGCCCAGGAGGGCAGGGGGCAACTGCCTTCCCAAATTCAGGCAAAACAGGTGGACAAATTTAGACAAAGCAAGAAAGAAAACAAAATGCACAGAGAAAACAGAACAAAACCCTTTTTATTAGACATTGGTACTTGTGTTTCTATCTGTGTAAAATTTCGGGTAAATCACCCCCTCTGCCCCCTTTAACCAAAGAATCCCCATACAGAAATAGTAAATGACTGAACACATTTTGAAAAAAATGAATGTATAGAATAACCAATTTTACAACTGAAACCTTTTTAAGGGCAAGCTATAGGAGCAATTTCTATTTGCGTAATCAAAAAGTAAAACAAGTGATCTTACTTGACTAATCCCGAGACAATGTGGTCGTCCAGGTAACAGGAATTAAACTTGAACAAGTTGATGAGTAGACCAAGAAACTCTGCAGTCCTGAATTGAAATTAAAAAAACAATGGATGTCCGTTCAAAAGTACAAATTTGTTTCATTTGATTTGTGTTTTGGTTGTTGTTGTTTTTTATTATAATATTGCAATTTCCCTTTTTAAATGTATATCAATTTTTTTTCACACTTACTTCCCGAAACTATTACATTGTCAATGTTATTTCATGTTTTAGTCGTTGTCTTTGTTAAAGGCATCGTACACGTTTGGTAATGACTCAAAACAAATATTAGCATAAAAACTTACTTGGTAACAAGCAACGGAGAGCTGTTGATAGTATAAAACATTGTAGGAAACGACTCCCTCTGAAGTAACGTAGTTTTTGAGAAAGAGGTAATTTCTCACTAAAATAATAAAAACTTCTTGCAAGAAGTTTTTATTCCTATCTGAAAGCACACAATTGTACAACAAGGGTGTTTTTTCTTTCATCATTTTCTTGCAACTTCGATGACCAATTGAGCCCAAATTTTCACAGGCTTGTTATTTTATGCATATGTTGGGATACCCCAAGTGAGAACACTGGTCTTTGACAATTTCCAAACGTGTACGACGCCTTTAAAACAAAAAATAGAAAAGAAAAGAATCCACAGAAAATGTGTAAATTAAAGGCCATGAGATTATCTTACATGCCGTAACTAATCACGTCTGGCATCCAGGCTAGGAGAAATGGACCCATATCCTCCTCAAAGTCAAGAAGGTTTTTACCGTTGGCACTCAGTGACTTGAGGACGTCCAGTCTACAGAAAGAAGCAGACATTATTATCACTAATTATTCATCAATCAATCAATCAATCATCAGGCATTTGTAGAGCACTGTCATTCTAGTTGCCTTTTCCGAGGCTCTTAGCAAAGTGAAGAAAAATTTAAGACAAAACAGTTCACAGAATTTCATGTAGAGATGTCAAGTGAAATGGACTAAATGTTAGCATAATTTGAAGAGATGAGTCTTAAGCTGACTTTTGAAGATCTGTAAGGAGTCAAGTGTACGAAGTTGATAGGGGAGATCATTCCATAGCTTTGGTGCACATGAAACGAAGCTTCTATCGCCTGATGAAGAATGAGATCTAGGAAGGTTCAACAGTAGTTTGTTTGATGATCTCAAATTGGGCCGAGGATGATATGTACACAACATGTCTCTTAAATACACTGGCACTAGACCATGAAGTGCTTTGTAAGTCAACAGTACGATCCAAGTTAAGAGCTACTGCACAAATGTACGCTGGCCGTCACAGGGCTAGAAATTTACACTGGACTACAGGCATGAGGCCAGTGATTTTAGCGTTGGTCTAGTAAACTCATGACTGGACAAGTCCGGCGGTCTTGTGGTCTTTCAGACTTTGAGCTTCACAAATATCTTTCAATTCGGTTGAGTATGGAAATACCTACTCTTAAAGCAAATGAGTTAAATCTTTTCTTACTGCTTTTTCAATTAAAAAAAGTTTATATATTAAACTGCGTAGACATTTCTTTTTCTCTTTTTGATTCTGGTCTCGTAAAAAGAATTTCTGGTCCAGTAAAAATGTTGGAACTACAAGCCCTGTGGTCTTGTAGATTTCCCCCCAAATTCGAGCCCTGCATCACATCACAAAGGGTGCCTTCATTGTTATACTGTCATGTGACAGCCAGCATGTGCACAAGTGCAGTAACTGCGATAGTTCATAACTCCATGTACAGCCATAGGCCTGCTATGATCATGACAACAGTCCCCCTGTAAATTACACGTATTTAATACAGGGCACAGCTAGTGTCAAAGAGAAAACAAACCTTTGCGGCAAATCTTCAAAGATAGAGTGGTTCTTGATGACCTCAAAGAACAGCGCCCTCATCAGCCCAAGCCTTTCACTCTAAGCGATAATGACGAATGATGAAAAGAAGTAAAAAATCACTTCTGCAATTTATCAAATACCCTAATAATTAAATCAGGCAAAAACATTGCTCACCTTGGTGTCAACTTTTTATTAATAAGAAAACTTAACCCTCCACTGCATATGCAACAAAGGTTGAATCAGATTGTTTTGGAAGAGGCAAGTTTTTACAAATATTTTCTGAGCAGCAATTAATTTTTGAGACCCAAAATTTAAACCCTTTTTGATGAAATGAATCTGCCCCGCTTTCTTCATCACATTCTCCAGAATCTGAAATGTGAAAGATGTAAGCAGAAAATGAAACTTGACTGAAATTTCACAAATTAAGTACTAGCTTCGGAAATGGTTTTTACAAGAACTGCTGCTGGCGTGATCATGTGATAATCATGTGATAATCATGTGATAATAGTCTGCAGGGGGTCTCACCTGACCATTAATGATACACTTGATGAACGTCAACATGAGGTGTCTGTGCTCCGTGGGTATGTGTGGCTCCAAGAGGTCAGAGGTCGAAACCCATAATGCCTCAATTCCATTCTAAAGTAAAAAGAAGCATTGTCAAAGGGAACAAGGTATGTGAAACACATGCTGGATGTTTTTTATTCATACAATGTATCAGAATGTAATCACTCAGTGCAATCTGGACTGTTATACTTCACTTGGCTTCGCCACATCAAATGGAACGGATTTGACCTTGTGATTATATTCCGCTATTAATATAATACTCATTTATCCACTATAGACCTTATGCACATGCGTCATTTGAGCAGGGAGCTCTTGCCTAGAGATCAAAAGGAGGTCACTCATTGGCCAATCCTGTGCGCCACGCATGTGTTTCCATTGTTTCATCATCGGTTTACCTCTAATATGGCGGCTGGATGACGTCAATGCTTATGGTCTAAAGGTGGATTGCACATGAGGTGACATAGCCCACAATCCTCTATGAATGTATAACGTCCGCCATTTTTGATGATTTTATTGATTAGTTTTCCGTTACAACGTCATTGTTGTACCTCGAATATGGCAAATTAAAAGAATTCAGAGAGATTTACGGGAAATTTGTGACGTAATTCCAACCAACATATTTGTAAAGTGTCTTGCACTTTGATGAAAATGTCATGAGTTACTTACGTCTTCTAGTCGCTTGGTGGTCACCAACTCACACAGGTCTCTGATTGCCTTCACTCTCTGACTGATTGGACTCTCCTTGGAAATCTCCTAGAGTTTCAAACATCAATTAATAAAGAAAACAAAATCAATTATATTGATGATTTAATGATTCATTCCTTCATTCATAATAACTCACTCAGCGGCAGTGAAGTTAATAATGAGAAGTCCCCTCGGTCCAAGAAGAGAAAGTAGTAGTCCCAGCCTATTTTCTACCTCCAAGGTAGTACTTAATAAACGGGACAGAACTAAGTAGTCTCCCAAATTCCGAAATCTACTCTACTGCAGTAGAATAAATAGCAAGACAAGTTCTCAAAAACAAATCTACACAGCAAAGTAGATATATACACTTTACCCCAAACTGAATATACATTGATACCTCACCATGCAATGCCTCAAAACCCATAACAATTTGAATCTTACTGAAAGATTCAACAATGATACAGATGAACGTGTCATTAATCAGTACAAACCTTCAGAAGGGAAGGGGTGACCAGAAACTCCTCTGATTTGGACTGAGTTGTGGCGCTAGTGTTGAGAGTTCCTTCTCTTCGACGGAAGATGTTCTGAAACTTCTGCTTGAAGGTCTCCTTAGATGCTGGCCTCGCCATGGTGACTTTCTATCTCAGGACCTCTTTGGATCCAGTGACAGAAGGGGTTACAATCTACATCCAGTAAAAGAACATCAAGTTCTGTTAAAGAATAATAATAATAGTGGCTTCTTATATAGCGCACATATCCGTCACTCAGTGACGCTCAAGGCGCTTCAACATTTAGTATTTTCCTGCAAGGTATTGTTGAGCTACGTTTCTGAAGTATGAGACCTACTCCTTTACATAGCACCATGTAATGGTTTACAAGGTGCTGTGGCGCAATATGCTGCTGATCAAACCAGGAACACCGGGGCGAACCCCTTCTCTTTACGATAAGTGCACTGGGTTCTTTTATGTGCATTACACAACACACGGGACCAACAGCTTTACGTCCCATCCGAAGGACGAAGCATGTGGTTAAGTGTCTTGCTTAAGGACACAAGTGTCAGAACTGGGATTCGAACCCACACTCTGCTGTTCAGAAAGGCCAGAGCTTGAGTTCGGTGTTCTTATCCGCTCGGCCACGACACGCCACGAATACATTTAATTGGTAAGGTTGTGTCTGAATTGGGGGTGGGAACTGTTCGTGAGAGATTTAAACACAAAGAGTAATATAGTTTGTAATTCTTGCTACTTACTGGAATCCAGTGCAACATTATAAAATAGGTTCAACATTTTAAGTTCAACATAATACATCACAACATGCATTCTGAAATTTGTGTTGCTTTTAATTAAGTCATTTTAAAGTTATGCTATTTTTCGGTAGTTTAAACCCAAAGAAACAATAAAATTAAAAGCACTTGAGTAAGGTTGGAAATGAAATATTGAAATGCCACAATACAGTTTTGGGGTCATTTTTTCAAGTTTGCTGTAATAAATTTTTATGATCTCACATCATCACGTGTGCCCAAGGAATACAAAAAAAAATTGCAGAACTGGAGTTTTTTTAGCATTTGACTTTTGAGGAGTGATTGGATCGATAACTAACTCTGAAACTCTGCTCAAACATAGTTGCGGTAATCATAACCCTCCATCATCCCAACGGCCGTAGATTAATGAATCGATCGGGAGGATGGTGGAGATTTAGATTATCGCAAGACAGTGGGCCAGAATGCTGGGGGTGGGGTAGCCCAGGTTGGACTCCTCCGTTGCATACAACGCGACAGAGTCCAGGGTATAAAGGTCCTCGGGCATTGCGACAAAATTTATAACCATTTTTTATCATATTTTTACCTTTTTGAGGAAGCTGAAACGTGACTCACATGTTCCTTGTGTCCTGAACCTTACGCCTGCTCTATTCAGAATTGCCAATTTTATCATTGGATGACATTATTGTGAAAATAAAATGGAAATTGACGCATTCGTTGCGACAACCTCAACTGACATGGAACCAAGTCCACAAAAGAGGGCGCTGTCTAACCCGTAACACTGAACGCTTTTTCTTCCGGGCGGCAACACGACGGAGTCACAGCGCCAGTGCACAGCTTGGACTTATTTTCAGAAATAATGTCATTCATGGATGTATTTAATAGGTTTTGAACTCAGCAAAAGTGTAATTAAAGGCACCAAGAATAAGTGAATGGAGTTTCAGCTTCTCAAATTAGGTAAAAATATTTTAAAATGTTACTCAATTTTTTTTTCGCATTAATGTAAAGGATCTTTATACCCAGGATGTCAGTGCAGTGGCACTGACTGACTTCCTACCAGGGCTAGGGGGTGGGGCAACTTTATTATGCTGGGCTGGGCTGGGGCTCCCGAGGACGAAATACCAGCAATTTTTGACCTGTCATTGTCAAGTGTCATGAGTGTCAGGCAGGCAGTGTCACTGTCAGTGAAAGAAGCACAACCAGCCAGAGGCAGAACACATTCGGTGTCCACTGTTCATGTTCTGTTGGAATTAGCACCACACACCAGTCCCTCGAAGAGTAGATGCTGTAAAGAACCGTCATACGGTTGAGCACAAAATAAAACCCCGTTCTGCAAAACCCCGGGAAAGTTAACAAAACAATAACAAACATCACGATTGTCGATTTAAGAATCGATAGTTCTGAAGTTAAAAACTAGGACTACTGCACATAATCAAGTATTGATCCCTCTTGTGCGCACTTGTTTACACTTTACAATTCAGTCTTTGTACTACTGCAACTTTAATACCTTGATGAAGTGCAATGCTTCACTCCTTCAGCTTTCGCAAGAGTTCTCAACTTTCGACTGTGTAGGCTGCCATCTTGAATTTGGTATATCCATAGAGGGCGCTACACAGTTTGTTTAGAGGGGGCGGGGGTTTGGGGTGGTTTTGAAGGGGGGAGTAAAACGTGACCACTGCCAATTTTCTTATGGGTTGTTTTTCCCGCTTTTTTGGTTGACATAAAACAATATTTGTCAGCTGATCTCTTGTACCAGTTTTGTAGAAGTTTACTTCGGAGAGGGGATACTTGGGGTTATACCATTATTATTTGTTTTGTGCGAACAGCTAATAAATTTGAAAAAAAAAAAAAAAAAATTAAAATGTGGTGAATCAAATATTGCTCAGAGAATACTTTCTATTAGGTTCTTGAAATGTCGTTGGTGATTATTGAAGTCCAGTTCGAACATAAATTAACCAAATTGATATTTTGGAATTAAATTAATACTTATAAATTATGTCAAGGCGATATAGACAAAGAGTAGTCCTGTTTGGTAACGGTAAACCATCATCCGGCAAAAAATTCACCGTGATATTAAATTATAATCCTTGAGTTAAGCCTCTTGCCACAGAAGGAGATATTTGTTGTATCAAAAGACACTCCTAGGGAAAACACACATGGCTTTTCACCATCTGTAGATTGAAGCAAAAACCAACACTCTAGTTTAAACATATCGATTAATTTAATAAGGAAATAAATAATTGTAAATATCACATAAATGAATGGAATCAGATAGATTTGTATTCATTACATTGCCTTTCATTACATATTTACACAATTTTCTTGAATCAGACGGGAAGGGGGAAATAACATCATTAAACAATTCTAAGCTATTATAAATCTCCCAGACTGTATACTAATTTAATTGCAATTAAAACAAAATTGTCAGTACTGTTTTGTTAAACATGTTAAAAGGAAAAACTAGGTTAATATGAAATGCAGTCTTGTAGAGTTTAGTTTACTCCTCCGAAATAAATAGCTTCACTCTATTTACAAATACAGCTACCACTGTAGTACAACTACATGTAGTGCTTAACCGCAGGAATGTAGGGGTAGTAAGAGATAAAACCGTTGTCACAAAGTTGGATTTGATTCATTTTATCCTGAAACATTTTCTTACAGTAGTACTGTTAAACAAAACCCCATTATTTTATTTTATATATGTAAATTAATAGCTTTGATTGGCTATAGTTTTCCCGCTTTTTTTCTGGATAACTTTCCTTAATCCTTTGCTCCTCTAATTTTGCTATAAATGGATATGTTTGTGTTTGTGTTTGTGTTTGTGTTTGTCTATGCCTCTGATGAAGGTCCAGTTTGGATCAAAAGCTAAGGCTATCTCCCCTACAAATTTTAATTATATTTATATATATATTTTTTGTGTTTTTGTTTTTTTTAAATTTGGGGGGGGGGGGGAGCCAGGGGCGAGAGTCACTGCTGACAACTTAGTCTGAAACTGGGATCCAGATCTTAGGAGAAACATTGAAATGACAGCATCTCCACCTTTTGATAACCCCTGAAGTTATATATTCCAGGAGCTTTTGGGAACAGTATTTTCAGTGATAGAGAAGTAGATCAAAGTGCATGACTTAATTAATTTGGAGAAAAATACAGCATTTTGTTGTTTACCTGACAGCCTTTAAAAAAGTCTGAATTCAGATAAAAGTCTGAAATTTCTCATCCCTGGAAAGCTACCCCTCAATCTGTTGTTATTATAATGTCCTATTTTGGCTTTAGCTTTAGATACTGTCACCTCCTTGGGGAACTGTATTGAAATTGCCCCTTTAAAAAAATGACTGACGGAGCCAAACATTGGTTTCAAAAAGCCTGTACACCCTTTTTTGTTAATGATGGATATCAGTGGCCAAGACTGCTATGGCATACAAGGTACATGTCAAAGAGTTTACCATGATCAAGGTCTGTTAAGTTGTCTGCTTGCAGTCAGCATAAAGAATAATTTATTTAAAGTACTATTACACTTTGGAAAAAAAGCGGTCATAGCCTTACGTTTCGAATCCTGCAGAGTCTTCCTAAGAATGGCTAAATGATCTACATGTATCTCGGAATACAATTGTTAGCTAATGAAACAAGCGGACAAACCTATTTGTTAATTCTGGTTGTGAAGCCAAGGATTCTCAGAAAAGCAAACTTAATCCCTATCCTAACCAAGAACCCTATGGAGAGAAGACAAGGAAGGTAGGTTCAGTTTTAGATGTGGAAGGAAAACCCCAGAGAAATATTCCAGGGGAAACCCACACGAACAGGTAGAGACTGAAAACCGTATTCACAAAGTGCCCCCGGCAGGATTCGAACTGGGGTTCTAGAGGTGGAAGGTGAGGAAAAATACCACTACGCCAACCCAGAGCTATGTATTGAGAGAGTTGCGACATGGAGGGACCAGTTTTCTTTGGTCACGTGGTTGCCGGACCCCATTTTCGGTCCAAATGCAGCACAACCCAATTTGCAGACTAGTCTGGCAACCTGTATTTGCCAATGTGGTTTTTTTTACACAAAATGGCTTCTAAACGCAAGTTGTCGCAACTCTCAATATACCGCTCTGCGCCAACCCAACCCAACTGCCTCTAAAAGAATCAAACCTAGTAAGTCTTGACTCTAAAAATGCAGCTTCAGTCCTCAGTGCAAACAGTACAACGTTTTGTAAAAAGAGTGTTGCAGTTTGATTTGATACCAGCCAGGGTCTAATGTCATGAAGTGCTAAGATTTCTCTTACAATGAGTTACCATAATCACTTCATCGATTTGCATTATGACATCACAATCATTTTTCCTTTTGGATACTTTCGGAAATGCTATGTGGCAGCAGCCTTCCAAAGTCACTCTATGGGCCATGGGCATTATCTGGCAGGCGAGAAAGGCAGTGGTCGTAACATGAAATTGAAACGGTGCACAGTACGTTCAAAACATCTCTAAGAATCACAGAATCAATAATAACATAAAATTGTACATACGCATCTGCAAACAATGCAATATTACATATTTTCTTCAAACATCTTTGTACATTTTGTGCATGCCAACCTTTCTACACTAAAAAGATTGCACAAGTTCATGTAGGTCCCATTACCAAATACACAAAATACAGTGTCTATTTTTCTCCAACTAAAAGAATTCTTGTTGCCTGACAGTATCCTGATGGCAACACAGTACAGTTGCGTTCACAGACAATTTGCTTTATAAAGGTGTATCCGAATTGGCGCCTACAGGTATGGCTACGACTGTTACTAAGGGTATTGCTAAGGACGTCCTAGCATCACTTGATGAAGTGGTGATCCAGCCGTAGCTGTAGCCACCAATTCGGACATGGCTTAAGGGTGGCTGGTTGATTGAGATGGAGCTACATTCAGCTTGCTGGCGAGATGAGATCTTCCTCTGCCTCAAGAACGGCATCGGCCTCCTCCTCCTCCTCATCCTCATCATCGTTGAACTGATCGCTGGTGTCGTAGTTGATGGTGGTGCGCAGAAGGTCAACTTCAATGGGGAAGATCTCGGCGACTTTCATCTGCTTGTGGCAGTCTTGAAGATAGGTCGCCATGGCCGAGACCAGTCTCTGGAGTTGAAATACGATATCTTGCACTAAAAGATGAAAAGTGGGAATATAAAATGAGAAGTAGATACATTTGAAACCAAGCCTGATGGAAATCATAGACAGCGAAGGGGATTTAAGGAATTCAACTTCATAATTCTTGGAAGATGATTGTCTGATGACAATTTCCCAAGAAACCAGAGAGAATAGCCAATACATATTCAATACAATAAATATATGAAAAGTTCATCAGCAGTAAACATCCATATTCCAAGATTTTGAAATTATCCAACCCTCCTTCCAAACCTAAAAAAATAAAAATATATACTATTCTTGTGCGGGAAAAACAACTTTCAGAGAAGAAAAGAACAAAAATGGTATACCGTGTTTCTGGTCTAGCAGTTCAAGTTTGACCATGACATCAGATCTCAACTTGGCAAATTTAGCTCGGGCAAGTTGACGGCATCTCAAGATTAACCTGAAGAAGAAAGATGAATCTGTTAGAAGAATACCTCTCAAGGTCATAAGAATAGTCTGACCCAAGTAAAAATTGATTTGGGGTTGAACAAAGAAAAATTGACTAGAGCGGGATTTGAACCAACGACCTCCAACTTAGCTATCTAGCCCTATGTAGGCGGTCTCCCTATTTTGTCAATATCTTTGTTTGTGGGTGCCAGTCAGAAGCCATACAACCCTTAGCTGCCGTGTAGCCAGGGATCACACCCAAGTTTACGATACAACCTGGGAAGCAGAAGCTAGGGGATCACCTTAAGGGGATGCAATTTTTTTGTTTCAGACATCAAATAATTTAACCACAAGGGAAACTGACTGGGTAAATTAAAAAAAATTACTAGTCAGTTTTCCTTGTAAAAATTGTCCAACACTCTCAAAGATTCACAGAGAGTGCAACTTTTAGTCCTTACCATTTGTATTTTTGTTATTGTACTGTAATTTTAAATGTCTACTTACTTTATTGTTTTTTTTTAAATGACATATTCTTGTAAATGTTATTCTCCATAAGGAAATCAAATTTCACCTGTTTATATCAAGACAAAAACATTCTTTGATTTGAATTTAAAACCTAACTGCATAATATTAGTGTCTTACCTGTATTCATAGTTTCCCGTTTCTACTCTGTAGAGTGGTTCCCCTAGTGTTGCATAAGCATACTCTTCATCATCCATTTCTTTCACTTTCAAGCAATATGACTGAAGGGGAGCAACACACAAACAATTCCAGGCTTAGGTTAATTCAAACTGTTCAAGCAATACTCCAAAACAAGTTTCATCAAAAAGATTTCTTAATTTAGAGTTGACTAAAGAAAAATCTCCAGATTAACTTGCTGGAGCTAAACCAACTGCGCTATTTAGCTCTAATGTTGGCGGTCTCCCTATTTTGTCAATATCTTTGTTCGGGGGTGCCAGACAGAAGCCATTCAACCTGCAACTGCCGTATAGCCAGGGATCACCCAAGTTTATGATACAACCTGGGATTCTGTGGGAAGCGGCAGCAGAGGGATCACCTTCAAGGGGATGTTAACATTGATGTTACAATTTAGGTATTGAAGTTGCTGCAAGTGCAACTTAGAGCTACTTCAATACCTCAATGTAACACTGGGCACTACAAGTGTTACGTCTCTCTGGAGGTAATAACTGACAAAACTTTGTTGAACATCAAAGACTATTACCAAACTTGAGCAACAGATTATGGCGTCCAAACTGAAGAATGAAGCAATTATGGTCAAGTGTCTTGCTCAAGGACATTTAGAAGTGTCACGACCGAGACCCGAACCAACATTCTGATAACACCAGAACTCGAGTCCAGTGCACTAAACCACTTGGCCATGACACTCCACATTTATTTATGCACTGTTTCATATCAGAGCTGTGTATTGAGAGAGTTGCAACATAGAGGGACCAGTTTTCTTTGGTCTTGTGGTTACTGGACGCCATTTTTGGTCCAAATGCAGCACAACCCAATGAGCAGACTAGTCTGGCACCCTGTATTCACCAATGCGTTTTTTTTTATACATAAAATGGCTTCTAATCGCAAGTTGTCACAATTCTCTCAATATACGGCTCTGGTTCATAAACACCAGCAGTAACAACAGAAGAAGAAAAAAAACAGGTTTTGTAAAAAAGAGAAGGTGTACAAACCAGATATTCAAACTTGGTATCGGCATACTTCTTGATTGTAAGGCGGGTGTCTGGAATGGCTTTGGTGAGGAATGTACCCAAGTCTGTCAGCATCTAGAAGATGAAAAATAGTCAAAAACTGTTATACACTGGATGCTTTTGATGAAAGAAGTCTTGGTGCTGAAGGGTAGGCACTTCACTCACACTTGTTTCTGCTCTGTTTTCTCTACCAATTTGTGAAATTAATGTTTTAGAATAATACTACTTATAGTTTCTCATTTCTACTCAGTAGATTTGTTCCCCCTTGTAAAAATAATAACAATAATGATAATTTGGGAGGTAATCATCCTTACTCACAGCTGAGAAGCTAAATTGTGAAGGATGTGGTTACAACGTGGTCGAGCCACAGGCATGCAAGGGTGCCTTGGGCAGCTAGCCACATCGATCCATATATGACCACAGAGCACAGCCTGAGATCGCACTGTTCGATTTTTCCGGGAGGGAGGAAAACTGGAGGGCCTGGAGAAAAACCCTTGCGGTATAGGAGAGAACCATCGCACAACTCTACTCACATATGGCCTTTGCCAAAAAGGAGTCTCTGGGTGTCTCTTGGACACCCTGTTTTAAATTCAGACACCCTGTTTTATCAATCATTTACATGTAAATTATGTAAATTGTAAGTGAATAATTTGGACACCCAATTTTGTAATTTCCAGCAAACTTGGACACCCTTTTACCAAATCCTGGCTAAAACCGTGGCCTTTGCCGGGAATCGAACCAGGGCCACAGTGGTGAGAGGCAAGCACTTTACGCACAAGCTGATGAAATAATTATATCAGTTCAATATTATTCCAGAACATAAGAAACAATTTTACCCTGAGCTGTTTAAAAGAAAACCTGGTAAGTTGGTTTCAGGGACCAGCCTCAAAGAATGTCCACGAAATCTGACTGCTGCTTTTCCATTCACTATCACCAAAATATAGTGTCTTATTTACCCTCAAAAAGATATTGTTTTACAAATTTGTTGTCAAAGGAAAGAGCCAATAAATATATACAGAATCTCACTTTTAAAAATTGAGCCAGAGCCAGTCAGGACTCCGGAGAGTACCGAGTATACAATGCTTTACACACATCAGTGTATGGGTAAAACCAAATAATATTCTTTATCCCCAATGCAAATTTAACATCTATCATATACGTTCATCTGCAAAGCAACAATTTCAGCATAACAAGAGCTAATTTTATAGACATGCCGAGTTGAAAATATTGCTTAGCAATATGTAATAACTATGCAGGGAACCAGTCACAAACAATTATATACTGCCATGTGTTTTGGCTGGTAACGTTTTTTCTTTGCGAGGCAAATTTGTGTTTAGTTAAGCAGAGCTCTATAAACTGGACACCTTCTCTACAATCTTCAGACTCACTGGTTTGACTGTTCTCAGCAGACGAATGCCAAACTTCTCCATATTACGGTGGGCTTCAGCAAACACTGTAAATGCCTCGCTAGCCTTTGGCTGAGGTTCTCTAGCTCCGATAACAGAAAAGACTTCCCCGAAGGCTAGAAGCGAAAACACAAACACATGAGGATAACTGAAAGTTCAAAATATAGCTCACCACTGCTTGTTTTTTGAAAGAGTACATGCGTTTTAAAACTCTAGTTTTCAAGAGACCTATCGCAAGATGGAAAACTCTTTTATTCTGGTTTCTGTACAAGTCATAATGCTAACTTATAATAATTTTGGGTTGAACAAAGGACTTGCGGGACTTGAACCTGCAGATTAACGTGCCGGCGCTCTCCCAACTAAGCCAACTAGCCCTAGTTTTGGCGGTCTCCCTATTTTACCAATATCTTTGTTCAGGGGTGCCAGTCAGAAGCCATACAACCTGTAACTGTGGTATGGGAAGTGGCAGCAGAGGGATCACTTTACGGGGATGCGACTTTTTATTTCAAATATCAAGTAAAAAACCACAATGGAAACTGACTGTGCAAATTTTAACTAACTTTAGGTTGAGTAATTTATCTTACTCTACCTAATTTGTGCAGGACATGCCTTGTTCATTCCATTGGATTTCCCAACATTTATTTATTTGTAACTTATGTACATGTTTGGTTTTATTAAAGGTATTATACAAAATTGGTGAGGAGAAAAAACATTGTTTAATTTTAGTCTGAAATCTTACTGATTATGAAGTTCATACTAGAACCATTTTTTCGGTGAAATATTTCCCCCTACAACGAGTTCATATTCAAGAAAAACTTATGTACATGTTTGGTTTTTTTAAAGGTATGATTGGCGAGGATAAAAAACATTGTTTAATTTTATTCTTAAAGCTTACTGATTATGAAGTTCATACTAGAAAAAATGTATCTAAAAACAGCTGATTTCGGTTGTTACAACCAAAATTAAGAAAAATGTGTTTCGCGCTGAAAATTGTGCATGGTTTGTCACTATTTTCTCCTGACTCACATAACAGATAGAAGCCCAAATTTTCACAGGTTTGTTATTTCATGTGTATGGTTGATCACACAAAACATGAACACTGTCTTGCAACTACTTGTTCAGCTCTACCAATCCTGTGTAATACCTTCAACTTTAAAACATTATTTAAATGTGCAGGCTTGCTTTTACTAACTTTGTTTATCTCTAACAAATATTTTATCAATTTGAAAAGGAAACCCAACTGACCTTTGTGTGTCTGAGAGAGCTCATAGAACATCTTGAGCATCTTCTTAGCATGTTCCATAAGACCTTTGTACATCACTGCTGTTCCTTGGAGTTCGTCCATCTTCTTTATCAACACGTCTGCAACAAGTTAGAGGAATACCAATCTACTGACTTAGGACTCAAATTTGGAATTAAATTCCACAATACCGCAGGACTTGTAGCTCAAATTGTTTACCGGACCAGAATTTATGTTACAAGCCAGAATATAAGTGAGAAAGAAGCTTTCTACACACTTCAACAAGTAGACTGTTTTTATTTGGACAAGCACTTAGAGAAGATTTATCTTGTTTAGATTGTGTATACTTCAATACTCAATAGAATTAAAAGATATTTATCAGACTAGACAAAGTCAACATTTGAACACAATTTTTACTTATTTTTTTATCAAAGATATTTCACATTTAGGTATTGATATTCAATTGAAAACACAAGACCACCGGACCTGTCCGGTCAGAAGTTTACTGGCCCGATGCTAAAACCACTCGCCTTGGGCCTGTGGTCCAGTGTACAAATTCGAGCCCTATGACTGAGTAAGGAAGGGATAATATCAGAAGTTAAGAATCCATTGCATGGTCAGTGTGCTCGGAGGGAAGACAAAGCAGTTTCTATGGCGGCCCAAACATGGAAAGAAAGCTAGAGGTCCCCCCTAAAAAGGATTAAATCAAACTCCTATCAGAAGATACAGGCTTAATTGGACAGGACGTGAAGAACTGCATGTTAGACAGAACTGTGTGGAAGGCTATCTTGGAAGTCCGACCCTTCCATAAGCAAGTAACTAAGTAGATTTGAGGCCTTGCAGTTTGGATAAAGACCGTAGTATCAGTTAAAAATGCTGACTTTTAGTCCGATAAATATCTTTCAAATTCTGTTGAGTATCTTGTTGAAATAAAAACAATTTTTTGTGTAAATGTTAAACTTCGTTGAACTTTGTAGTTTATTTGTCATTTATTGGTCATTGTGATTCTGGTTATGTAAAAAAAAAATTATGGTCCAGTAAAAACTTTGAGCTACAAACTCTTGTGGATTACTCCTCACGCCCCCCCCACCCATCCCCAATTTCGAGCTCTGGTAAGCAAGCTGCAATAGACCTTTATTATGGTGCGGCCATTTTGCTTTTCTTCTATTCGACCCAAAGTAACCAAACCGAGGCTTGGAGGAAAATATAGTCTGGTTCCTTTCACGATGTGAGACTCGAACTGCCACTGTCACCGTTGTATGCAGGGTACCCGACACAAATCACTGCAGCATGATGAAGGTCTATTGGTTTGTTATTCACATAATGGGTAAACATTTTTGCTCTCCTTGCACTAACCATGGCACTTATCATAGCATTTTCAAATAACTTTCAGCTATTTTGTTCGTCCTTACCATTGCACAAGATGGCTCGGCTAAGACCCAGGGCATCGGCAGTAGAAGAGCTCATATTCTCCACCATACGATGCTTGGCTTTCTTCAAGACGATGTCCAAACTCTTGCCCTGTTTAGGATCTGCATGCAGCTTGTTATAGTTGATGATCACTTCAGACTTTGGAGAAGAAGTTAAAAAAATATATATATATAAATAAACGAATGATCAGGGCTAAGTAGTCTTACTGCGGGACATAATGAGTGCTTAGTGTCAGTAACTCTTTGAGCAAGATGAATAGAAAGCTCCTCCTAGAACCACGACTAGACTCGGTCAGACAATAACAGGTAATGAAAGAATTAGAACAAAAGTTTGCTGCAGTTTTACCTGAAAACGGAATTATCAAACTATTAAAACACTGAAAGTGTTTTGAACTGTAATTGGTTCTTAAAATCAATAAAAACGATACCCCACATGTTCGCCTAAGTGACTCCGACTGGTGAAGACCTCTCTGCAATTATCTGCTATTAAAGTAATTATTAAGATCAATAAGATGTGTATGTTTGACATACACATTTGAAATATTTTGCTGAGAAATTAACTGATGCTTTAAAATAAATGGATTTAACAAAATGGCCCATTTCACATTGATATTAGTAAACGCTGAGAAGTATAATAGTAAGTGTGTTTTGTCTAATGACCACTCAACGGCAAACAGACAAATGTCAATCTGCCAGAGCGGTAAGAAGAGGTATTACATAACGCACTTTCTCCAGCCACTACAAACAAATTAGTGATTAGCACACAGTCGAAGGACGTTTGTCCCTCCTCGTCAAGTATATAAGATGTACATGTAACACTGTGACATACCGCATTTACGCTTAGTGAGTTTGTACATTTCGGATCGACAATATCAAACCTGGTTATGGGTATGTCCGAACAAATCATTTCTGCCTGCCCAAAGAGGTGTCCCCCTTGAGGTTATGGCACTCCGTCTGAATGCAAACAGGACGCAGTGTAGTGGCTGCATTCACTGGACTTAAACATTTTTAGTTAGACAGCCATACGTGAGAAGAAGAAGCTTTGAAACACAGTTATCCTCATAACAGGCAGTCCCACTTGTGAGGGATAATTTGACACATCCATTTGGATTTGACACGGAATATGGACGTGAGTGAAATGCAAACACTGACGGAGAGACTTTCCACTTGCAGTGGAGCGAAATAAGCTCGACAGACATTCATGGGTTTACATGTACGCAGAGCTTCTATTGAACAGAGCAGGAAACCCTTAACATGAACAACCTTTGATCGTGAATGGGTTGTAGTTATTTTTTCAACTTCACCATGGAACCGACAGAATGCAGTATACAGGATACACTGAACATCACTGAAGACAAAGTTTCTGAATGGCTTTATAATTCTACGGATAAAGCCATAATAGCCGTTATTCTGCCGATTATTTTGGGTCTGTGTACACTCTTTAACTTCATTTTTCTGTTTGTAGCTTTCCGTGTTTCTGAGGTGCGATCGGACACGACTATGTACTTGATACATTTGGCATGGGCTGACTTTTTATTTAATGTCAGTTCTGTGAGTTTCTACGTATCATCATTTATACGTTCTCCCGTGAAATATCAACAAACATTCACCCATTCAGCAGAGTGTTGGCTATCAGATGTGTCTGTAGTAACTGGGTATGTTACATCTGTTGCACTGGTAACCATGATGTCTTTCGAAAAATATCTCGCCCTCTGCCATCCAATAAAACATCTTAAAATTCGTGGTCGTCGACGAACCCTTAAAATAATTGGGTTCTGTTGGTTGATTGGGTTAGTCTGTGCTATGTTGAAAATACCTGCAGCTGCAATTCTTGAAACACAATGTGTTCGTTGGCCCAATGATGTTACCTACCAAATGCTACCATCGTCTATAACTTTTTGTAAGCCTATAGACCCATGGGTACATCACTACACCAAACTCCTCCTCATTCTTCCCTGGATCCTATCAATGTTTAGCAACATTTACATGTACGCATGCATCATACAGGTACTCGGCAAACGCAGGGGTATCAATGGTAGAAAGGAAATAGACAAGAAAGCCTTACGAATCCGCAACCAAGTTGCCAAAATGTTGATTGTCAACGGTGTGGTTTTCTTCATTTGTCACGCTCCATACGCTGTTTTCGTTTTCATAATCTGGCTCTGTGATGCAGCTCAAATTAACAATCCTTTAGAGGGTTTTCTACAGACTGGAGGCGCTTGGTTTTTGCTCCTGCCTCAGTATATCAACACCATTGTTAATCCTGTGATCTACGGGCTGACAAACAGGCAATATCGAGCTGCTTTCGTTCAAGCCTTTCGCCTGAAAGCCTCCCTAAATGGACAGCAACGCGTCCTACGATCAGTCCATGCAATAAGTAATCCACCACCTACAGCTACACAGCAAAATGCTACAACTGAAAGTGGCGACAATGACAGCGAATCCATGACAGGAACCAGACTATGATTTGACAGTGCACCATTTCGGATACTGATTCACTCTCCATTGTAACAGTAAACTTCGTCTTTAATTAAAAGTATTGAAATGATATCGAAACGAAAAGGTTTCATTTAACTTCATTGATTTTTTTTAAAAGGTTTTGTTTAACTTCATTGATACATTTTTTTAATTGCATTTTTTAAAGCAATTTTACCAGAAAATGGACTTATCAAACTACTAAAATACTGAAAGTGTTTTACTTGCGGACTACATGAAAATTGCTAGCAGTCGAACTCTAATTGGTTTTTAAAGTCTATAAAAACGACACCCCCACATGTTCGCCTGAGTGACTCCGACTGGTGAAGACCTCTTTGCAATTATCTGCTATTAAAGTAATTATTAAGATCAATAAGATGTGTATGTTTGACATACACATTTAAAATATTTGTTTTTGCTTAAATAAATGAACTGATGCTTCTAAAGGGTCTGTATACATTTGGTAACTACTCAAAAAACTAATGGCAATAAAAACTTACTTGGTAAGAAGTACAGCAGCTTCTGATAGTATAAAGCATTTTGAGAAACATTTCACTTTGAAGTAAAGTGGTTATGGAAAAAGATATCAGTTTTTATCCAAACAAAATTTGAATCTGAGAAGATTTCTGTCAGAAACATTTCTGAGATTGTGTATTCCAATTGCAGATTAATCTTCCTGCGTGGACATAATCGCTCCAGATTGTCGGCGATATCTCAAAAACGTGATCACCTTTTGAAATGAAATTTTCACAGGTTAGTTTTATGGTATGTATCTACAACTATATAGGATTAAAAAAAAAAGTGGGTTCCAATTACTAAACGTATGCAATCCCTTTAAGGATGCTTTTCCCTTACCTTGATAGCCTGTATCATTCGAGCTACTTCCACTTTGGTTCTCCCCTTGACCGATTTGCCGTTGACTCCTACTATCTCGTCCCCTGATGCTAAAGTGCCATCCTTGGAGGCAGGCGTGTTATCAAATACCTGAAACCCATCAAAACAAATAACAGTGCACTGATGTTTTAGAAGTACCTTCACTCTTAAACAAAATACACAAAGCAGGGCTCAAATCTTACACTGGACCAAAGGCCTGAGGCCAGTGATTTTAGTTGTCAGGCCAGTAAACTCACGACTGGACAAGTCTGGCGGTCTTGTGTGTTTCAATTCGATATCTTCATTTTTTTTAAATGATGCTCTCAAATGTTGACTTTGATTCTGATAAATATCTTTCAATTCTGTTTAGTATCAAAGTCTTAATAAGTAAGTAACCCATAAGACAAATGAGATCAATCTTCTCTTCTCAAAAAACAACAACAACAAAAGCATCAAAACAGTTTATATGTTAAAACTGCAATGGCATTTTGATTCTGGTCTTTACATGTCATTTCTCATTTTGAATCTGGTCTTGTAAAAACAAATTCCGGTCCAGTAAAAATACAGAGCTACAAGCCCTGCGGTCTTCTGGATTCTTCCCCAAAATTCGAGCCATGCCAAGCCTGGATTCTAGTTAGTTGTAAAGACTTCAGCCCTTGGCAAAGGCCCCTGCCCCTTAAAGAGGAAGGGAATTGTCAAATTCAATTTTGTGAGTGATCAGTGATGTACTCATTTTTCAATTAGATAGAGTCCTCAATGTGAGTGGGGAAAAAATTACAAGTCTCTAGTCTAACCTCATGTTAAAATGGTGTAAATAGCCATTGCATACGATACCCTTCCGGGGCAAAATTTGTCAACATCCAAAACATCTGATGACATCTTTATGAGAAAAATACTGAGAAAAATAAGGACGTCCTCACTCCTATGATTCAACATATGATGACGTGGAAATCTAGCCATAGCCGCAGCTGTAGCAGCCAATTCGGACAAGGTCTATAATTATAGTAATTCCGCCATTGGCACTTAATAATAATAATAATAACTAGTTTTTATAAAGCATTTTATCTACGGGCATCTCAAAGCGCTTAATCATCATTTATTTTCAAACAGGTTTTTTAATTTGTTGAGTTATGAGACCCATTTATGTAACACCAAAGGGTTTACAAGGTGCTTTGGTGGATTCAGCAGCCACTGCCAGAAACACCAGGGCCAAACCCCTTCTCTTAGCGATAAGTGTAACTGGGCTCTTTTACGTGCATTACACAACACACGGGACCAACTGCTTTACATCCCATCTATGAAGCAAGAATGGTTAAGTGTCTTGCTTAAGGACACAAGTGTCAAGACCGGGACTCAAACCCACACTGTGCTGATCAGAAAAAACAGAGCTTGAGTCCGGTGCTCTTTATACACTCGACCAAGACACTTTCACTGAGCTAGTACCCACCTGTACAATGTAGAGGCATGGACACAGTGGTGCACCTCCTCCTATGCTGATACCAATCAGGTTCTGCTTGTCTTTGATGAGGCTGACATTGCCAGGAATTGCATCCATACCCCTAAAGTTAAAAACAAAAACAAAAACCGGGCACATTAAGGTCTGAATTCTCTGGAAGATTTAATGTTAAAGTGTTCAGTGCTAGCCAAAAACTACCGGTAAAGGAACATCATGAACTTTTCGAAACCACGGGTTCCACTGTAGCTCCAGCTTAGCCTCCCTCACTAAGTTTGAAAATGTGTGCTTGCTAAATGGGCTTCAGTTCACAAAGAGCCAAAGTTTGCTGGACGTTCCAAAATGGTGTCCAAATTTGTCACTTTTTACAGCCTTGCTACCATGGGCAGGAGGCTATATCAATACCTCTTGTCACCGACCCCTGGAAGGGATGTTCTGGAAAACAACATTGATTGGCTACCAAAAATGACAGCTTTGCGCGCACGCTTGTTAAAACAAAAAATTGAGCGCTTGCAGTGCGCTTAGTATGCGCATGTCAAAATGCAAGAATTTTGACGCAATCCACTTTAAATGAATCATGTTTTTACATGGTCACCCTAAACTGCATACAGTATGACATTTCACAAGATGGAAGAAGAATGAGAGGGGACCAGTCGCTCTTTGACTTGATGCCTCTTTCGATAGTGCACTCTATAAACGTCTCTAACACAGAATGCATCAAACATTGGACTAATTTCAAAGTCAAACTTACAGGGGTTATGGTCGAGCAAGGCATTCTGGGAGAAAAATGGTGACACGAGATTGTACACCACTGGGAACGAGGTTGCACTTTTTATGAAATGACAGATGAAATAGAGAGCCCAACTCCAAATTAAAATAAGATAGGTTACCTTTCAATTTTGATTAGTATTATAATGAAGGATTCATACTCATAAATCTTCTCTTACATGTCTTAGTACTTGTTCAAATAAAAACGGTTAAATGTATGTTAAGCTGTGTCAGGACATTTTGTTGTCATTTTGATTCTGGTCTTGCAAAAACAATTTTGGTCCGTAAACATTTTGAGCAACGTACATGTACAAGCCCTGTGGTCTTGTGGATGTTCCCCAAAAATTCGACAGCGGACTACACATGGAATGTCTCGTAAAAAAAAAAGTCACCCGGACCGGTACACAATGTACGAACTTTACCTTGTTGGGGTAAACAGGACACCATCCATTGATTTCCGATAGGGGTAGTACATGTACACGTACGCGTACATTATTCTACCAGAGAAACAATGCTTCCATACGATACCAGAGGTAAATGCATATAGGGCTGGTGTCTACACATTTGTATTTTACACACATTTTTTTATACTTTGAAGCAATAAGGTCATAGAATACAATGTAGGTCGAACGTGCAGGTCTACAAGTCATGCAAGTGTAGTATATTTTAATACAAACTAAACTCCAAGACTTAACTACATGTACATACGCATGGGTAATTTTCTGTATTGTGTTCACAGAATAGTCTGGGTACAGGGGTTCAGCAATTCCCTTCACAACCCTGTTGAACTGGTATAGAAACTGCTTCCCCTATTATGACAACGTAGCTTAAAAGGAAAATTTTGTATAATGGTCCAACTGGAATATTTTGTACTATGTATTTATCTCTCATGAGTATTTCCTGGGAATGCAGCTTTATGCTTTGACTATGGTTTAATGGTTTATTTTAAGGACTATACTATAAACTCATAATGCTTTGCATGGGAACTACCACAATAGTGAAACAGTTTTGGCGTTGAGTTACAGTGTATACCATGTACTGATTTGTACTTTTGGATGAACTGGAAGACCCAAGTATTAGTAGTATAAAGAAATCTTGGAAATTACACCATGGGGGTGGATACTGCACATTACTAAGCCGGCAATTACTCACATGCGATCTTCCAACGCTGCAAAACCACCATTATCACTGATTAAGTCCAGACTCATGCTTTCCTCCGATACACAATCACCTGTGCAAACCTAATCTCATCTTGAGCGAAAAACTTTCAAGACAAAATGGGTTCCTTCATCCCCACCAACAACCAATGAAGCACAACTCATTACATCAGCCTTGGGTCGTCCAGCATACATTCAGCTAAAAACTTACTATCTCTACAGCTTAATATGGGGAAGTACAAAGTCAAAATCAAATCTTCTGATTCTATCAAGTTATCTAAGTGGTAGTAGCTTCACAAGAATTAGCAAGTTCATCAAGTACGGTCCATGCTTTGACTGATCTTGCCCATGAAGACAAATGCAGCGAAACACCCCACGGGGTTTTCTCTGGTGATGGGTTGATACAGATCCAGTAGACCAAACCTGCTGCAGCTGCACATACTGTAATCTACACAGCTCTGAGATGTAACCTTCAGATAGCAACACCACTGAACAGCTAGCTTAACAATAAAATGGCCAACAATGTAAAAAGTAGTTCACTATTGATCTGAAACTGGCCAGGTTGGACACAATCAGACCATGGGGGCCATGTGAATTCCTCTGACTGGAATGTGGAGCTTTGTCTGTCTTTGTTAATCTGCATTAGCAGCTGATGGATCAATGCTTTACTGAAAGTTTCAATCTCTATAGGGCCTAGTGCACTATATATTGATTCATTTTGTTTTCTACCTGCTACTGCAAAACATGTTATTAAAACATACTGTGTGCATTGAATGTAGTTACTGGCGAAGTACACTGTACTAGTTACGTGTAACTTTTGTTCAAATGTAAATGTTAGAAAAACAAGGGTCAGGAACAACTAATAAAACATAGTTTGAATGGTGGAAATATGTAATATGTAATATATAATATGTTAACAACAAAAATATGACATCAAAAATGAACATATTGGCAACTCTTTAATTTTAACCACTTCAGTTACAAATTGTAAATGCATGTCAAATGAAATATGTATTTCAAAAGATTTCATTTACGTACAAAAACTACCTTTCCTTCATTAAAAAAATATAAAAATTTAGTTAATAACACGATACAGACTGCTTCCGTCTTTTTAGTACCAACAATCCAGAACATTCTTTATTGTAGAAACCGACATCGCAAGAAAAAATTTTCTGCTAACAAACTTTTTTTTACAGATTTATTGTCCAACTTCCTGGACTACAGGAAAATGCGTATGTAGCTGTGATTTGTTCATCAAATTGGCAAATAATTGGGCAATGCATACATGTAGTTGTCGTCAAGCAGGCTAGTGAATCTAAGGCTGTGCAGTTTTCTCCCTTAACACTGGTCTGCTGGCCAGTTAAAACACCCGAGGACCAGTCAAACTTCACTCTAGTCTAAGTGGTCCGGCTGGCTAGTCAAGTACCGAAAAGCATCCACTATTAAATATTAAGTATAAAAAGGTGACGGACCAGTGAAATGACATGCTAACTGGTCCTGCTGGCTAGTCACTGAAAAAGTTAAGGGCAGACCCTTCAGTGTTCGAATTAAGCGACTTCCTTTGGTATTGGCCGTTGGCTGCAACGACAACGTTCGAGAAAAGCAGGCATGAGAATGGGCGATGATGAAAAAACAGGAAATCTATTTCGTACGAAAAAAATCTGAAAAATCAAACGCCAAAAATGCATGTCCGTGGGTGATAGCGGTTTAGATAGCGATTAGGTTTTCGTGACTACACAGTAACTGGAGTGTCTTGGAACCAAGACTAATGGAAGCCGGGCGGCGATTGTTAACTTGCTGTTTTTTCACGAACAGTGTGTCGATCTGCGATATACGATTACAAAGGTAAAATGGGTAAACTCACAATTTCTGATTAGAGAAGAAGGATTAGTGCAATCCAAATGTATACCCCCTACAACTCAACCCCCAAAAGTTTATATCAAATTCACACTGAACTCAAAGACCACAAATTTGAAAGGGAAAAAACAGGAATTCCTGTTTAAACAGGAAGATTCTCATGCCTGGAAAAGGACATTTTGGCATTCTAGCCGTAGCAACTGCCGAAGATATCAAATAGCACTTGTTCATCTCGGCCTTTGTCTTTAGGCCCAGGGTTTGCCCTTGACTTTTTTAGTGACTACCCAGCAGGACCAGTTAGCTCATCTTTTCACTAGTCTTTCACCTTTTTTCACAAGTCATTACTTCAAATGAAATAGGAGATCTAGCTTTCAACTATTGAACTAGACAGACAGCTGGACCACTTTGAGTAAATTTTGACTGGTTCTCATGTGTTTTAACTGGCATTTGGCCAGCGGACCAATGATAAGGGAGTCTGGTGTAGGCACCAGGCAAACCTGTGCCTTTTGAAGGGGGTTGTACAGACTTGTACGTATACATGTAGGTCCATGTAAAAGAACCCAGAACACTGGATAGGAGTTCATCTGTCTAAATGTCCAAACATGCCAAATGTTTAGACTTGTACAGGTCCAGTCATCGTTCATGTAAAAGAACCCAGAACACTAGATAGGAGTTCATCTGTCTAGATGTCCAAACATGCCAAATGTTTAGACTTGTACAGGTCCAGTCATCATTCATGTAAAAGAACCCAGAACACTGGATAGGAGTTCATCCGTCTATATGTCCAAACATGCCAAATGTTTAGACTTGTACAGGTCCAGTCATCGTTCATGTAAAAGAACCCAGAACACTAGGTAGGAGTTCATCCGTCTAAATGTCCAAACATGCCAAATGTTTAGACTTGTACAGGTCCAGTCATCGTTCATGTAAAAGAACCCAGAACACTGGATAGGAGTTCATCCGTCTAAATGTCCAAACATGCCAAATGTTTAGACTTGTACAGGTCCAGTCATCGTTCATGTAAAATAACCCAAACACTGGATAGGAGTTCATCCGTCTAAATGTCCAAACATGCCAAATGTTTAATTTAAAATTCCAACTGGTATTTCTGACCCTTGATGAACCCTCCTACTCTTGGTCAAACATTTTCCAGCAAGTTTGACCCTGAGCCATTTGAAAACATTAACTGCACAGTTAGGTGTAAGGTACTGTTACAATTACAAATGTGCACACACCAAAAAGTAACGATGTTTGTACTGTCCACACAAATGAATTAAATCAATGATTAATTAATTAACTAATTAAATAAATTTATCAATCAAAAAGTAGACATATGACATTAGAAACCTTGCCCTCACCAAATGGTTTCATTTACTTTTTCTTTTCCTTTTTTTGGGGGGGGGGAGGGGAGGGGGGCTGAGGGTATTCGTCAGCCATTTAAAATAAATTCTTGAACTTTAACATTCTTTTTTTGGGATTAAAGTTCATGCAAAGTGAAGTGAGCAATTTGGAAAACCCATTTTGCAATTTCCAGCCAATGGTCGCAAAAATGTTTAAATTTAGGCTCATAGTTTCATCCCCTATTGACTTGTACTCAAAATGATGGACACAACTAATATTGCAACTCTCTTTATTCAATAGGAAACTGTAACAAATCTCTCTACCTTTAAACATAAACTGTACTACATTATGTATTCGGTTTGTGGTAACACCATGTACATCTACTTTGCTGTGTAGATTTTGTTCTTTGAGAACTTGTCGTGCCTCTGCCGCAGAGTAGATTTTGGAATTCGGGAGACTATTCTACTGCCGCAGATTTCTACTGCCGCAGAATACTCCCGAATTCCGAAATCTACTCTGCGGCAGTAGAATACATGTACATAGCAAGACAAGTTCTCAAGAAACAAAATCTACACAGCAAAGTATACACATGGTGTTACTGCAAACCGAATATACATTGATACCTCACCATGCAATGCCTCAAATCCCATACACTGTACTTATCATTAAACTTTGCTGAATGTCTATTATTAATCTTTCTATCTGTACAATCAGTTATTCTATTTGTTGTACACATAATTCACATGCTGGCTCGCTACTTGTACAGGGCTCGAAACTAACACTAGACCGCAGGCCCAAGGCCAGTGTTTTTAGCGTCAGGCCAGTAAACGTACGACTGGACAAGTCAGTCTTGTGTCTGTGAAGAATAATGCCTCACCTCATCTTTATATTTTAACAAATTATGTTCAAATGTTGACCTTGAGTCTGATAAACATCTTTCAAATCTGTGGAGTATGAAACTTTTACCCATAATATAAATCTTCTTAGTGCTTGGTCAAATAAAAACAGTTTAATTGTGACACTGTGATGATTTTGTTTTCTTATTTTGATTCTGGTCTTGTGACAAATGTTCTGGTCCAGTAACAGGTTTGAGCTACAAGCCCAAGCCCTGCAGTCTTGTGGATTTTCCCCCAAAATTCAAGCCCCGATGTATGTACTGTCGTTTACCTTTATTATTTTTATTTTGTACGTTGTATTATTATGTACATTAGAACTATTCATGTTGGCCTAAATGCAACGTCTGCTGACAAAATTTAGCACCCTTCCTTTTCAATTTCTGCAGGACGATAGGAGGGTCCCCCCTATCACCAGTCAACTCAATAAACCATCAACCTCAGTGCACGCACTTACCATGCATCGTGAAAACAGGCTGGCACCCAGACTACCACAACAGAGAGAAAAGGGTAGTCTGGAGCACAATAACTGGCAGTCCGTGATGAGCACCTTCTTTTCTTATGTGCACTGCTTGTAATGTTATGCACAATGATTATTATTGTGGAATTGTGCTATTGATTGATTGCTAGTGATTGATTTCCCTTGTATAGCAGAGCAAATTGCTACACAAAATGTATCAGTAGCTACTCAAAAAATCATAATTTGCTACTCAATATTAGCATTCAGTGTGCACAAAACATGCTCAGTCTAAATAGTTTGCTATGCAAAATTGCTGGACAAAATCCTTCCCCCGAGTACTGGTATTAGGCAACATGTACAAGTTTTGCTTGTAGGGCTTGTCTTGACTCCAATTCAGTAACATTGGTCGGGTTCTGGTCAGTTATCATCGCAACAACTGCGGGTGATGAATGTGACAGTGATACATTTAATTTCCACCACAACGTTAGAGTTCCAATTGCTTAAGAGTCTCTGCTCAAGCTCCAACAAAAAGTTAATTTTTAGCTGTAGTTTTGTCCATGTTCACCCTCAGAAGCCAAGCTAAAAACGGTTTAGAGAGAACGATCTGTCTCTTGTCTCACGATCGCGATGACAACAACTGCACCAGAAGTGCTATTATATAATTTAAACCGCCGCCGTGTCCAAACAGAAATTATTCATGTACATGTAGGCCTAGACGCAAAAAGAGAAATGTCTGATACCGCAAAGGGAGAGATGCCGAGCTGTAATATATAAGACTTGACTAATTATTACTTTTAAAGAATAACTAGACATGTGTTTGTTGCGTAACAAACACTGGGGGTTTCGTTTGTTGGAACAAAAAGAGAAAATAACATAGGCCCCTAATTATAATTTCTAAAATGTTATTTATTACGGTCGAAAAACCTGAACGCTTTGCTGTTTGGACCAAAGGAAAGGTCAAAGTGAAGTCATTTCCTGAATAGATTGGGCAGATTCAACATGGTGCATTCTGAAAGGGTGCTAACTAACTGGTCAATAAACAATGAAAAACAATATTGCCAATCATCAGGCGCCGGCTGTAGGTGGGTCAGTGCAGTCTGTAGTCATGGCAGTCAAAATACGCCAGCAAGTTTATTCGTCACTCGTCAGACCCCACCTTGAATATTGCAGCCCTGTCTGGAATCCATACACCCAGAAAGACATTACCAGAATTGAAGCCATACAACGATGTGCTACCAGGTTTGTTCTCCAGTTGTACCACCGTACTGAAAGCGTGTCAGCCATGCTGAACACCTTGGAATGGGACACCTTAGAAAGGCGACGCCAGGCAGCTAGCCTCACACTTCTCTACAAGAACCAAACTATTGCAGTCAATCCAGATTTCTACCTTAGCCCACCCATCTCAAGTAACACCAGGGAACACACTCCCAGGCAACATCATTGCCTCACCTTCAGTTGAGGCATTGAGGGTAGTGGTGGCTGCACACATGTAAGCAGCGATGATTTTTACTTGCACATTGTACATACGCACCCCTGCACCGCTCATGGACAAGAAGTCCCTCGGCATTACATCCAGACTTATGGATCCTACCGAGTATCAGAGTAGAATAGAAGTAGAAGTAGAAGTAGGCCTAGTCATGCTAGTGTAGTGTAGTACTAGTGTGTAGTACTTAGTGACAGTGGTGGCGAGTTTACAATGTTTATGAAAGAAGAAATAAGTAGGCTACTTATAAATAATTTGGCTACATAGTTTTGTATCTTAATTAAGATTGAATAAATTAAAAGGCTTCCTGCAGAGGAAAAAAAATAACAATACACAATGTAATGTGTGTTGTTAAAAATAAAGTGGATTGTTATTAAATTACACAGAATTACAAATAACCTATCATTATGATACGTCAATCATCATTTTATCCTCAAAAATACTTACATCCTATCTTCTTCCATCTCATAGTCCATTATGAACGAATTCTTTCGGCTATAAAACGAGATTATTCACAACAATATGACACAGAAATTGTCTAGGACGAAATTTTGTTAGACTGCAGCCATATTTAATCCGAAAGGGCGCCCTCCTTTGACTTTACAAAGAAGCGCTCGATCTCAGAAGTGCTGCTGTGAAACGTTGTAAACACAGACGACGTCGCCGTGAAATTAAATTGTTTTGATTCTGCAGATTATCAAAAAATGGACGGGAGTGGTTTGAATTCGTCTGCACAAACTGTCGCTGTTGTCGGGGGAGGGTTGGTATGTACAATAGCTGATGGTCGATTACAATGCTTTTATGTGTTTTCGTCCATGATTGCTTGATCATGTTTGTACTTTTTGCTAAGGATCAATAGGATGTGATGACATAATCTTGATTGGCGACGTATTGTTATATAGTCGCCGATCTTTGATGCATGCCGGTGGATCTCCTGTCTGTGACGGAACATAGTGACAAGTGCAGTGGGGCTAGTGTCTGTGGTGCCCCCAGCTCCAGTGGGTATACTTTGTCTTTGTTACTCTTCTACTTCTACTTCGATACTCGGTAGGATCCATACCCCAATAAGTCTGGATGTAATGCACCTTGTACTTTCGGGTACTCTGTCAGTGTCTGTGACATTCAGCGGCCTCCTCCTCAACCTCTGTGTGTGGTGCATCATCATACCGTACTCCTAGCCACATTATAAAGTGCCAATACTCTGAGGAAGTCCAGAGTATGGCACTATTAATTAATACTATGGGCATGATGGGGCTAGTACCGGTACCGTACCAGCATGACCAGCGGATACCCAGCCTTTGATTGAATTGATGCTCCCTGCTCCAACAGGTATCCTCTTCAGGTATCCTTACTTCCTCACCCTTGGCCTTGTCTTCTGTGATGCGTCCTGCAACAGCCTTTATTATAAACTTTATTTTTTTCTTCTTTGATACGTCATGCACTGGGGGGGTTGGGGGGATGTCCGTTGGTTTGGTTCATTTGCTTGTTTTCGGCGGGGTTTTGCTGGTGGATATAAGTGCTGCGAAGTGCGAGACCATACCCCCGTACCTGACAACCACTAACCAGTTTAGGTGTATACAGACAAATTTACCCAAACCTAACACTAACTTTGTCATAGTGCTGTGTCCACTGTCTACCCACTTTCTCTATGGTCTACCATATCTCAAAATCTCTGAATGGGCCAGTTGTGTCTATCAAATCTATGTAGCCAAGGGGTAATACACCATATCAGTTGAGCCTGTCTAGGGATAGAACTTCAGGATGTTGACCTGTATTTTGGTAAAAAAAAGGGTTGAGTATTTTAACTAACGTGTTAATGGTCCTGTACAAACTACAGTCCCCGTAGCACTTCAAAGGGTTTTAAACCAAAACATTTCATGGAATAATAATTATGCATAATTGTAATTTCTTGACAGGTTGGATCTCTTGAAGCCATTCTGTTGGCAAAACGTGGATTCAAGGTGGAGCTTTATGAAGCAAGAGAAGGTATGTTACTCTTAATTCACTGTTAAACCTGCAGTCAGGTGAATAACCTACAAAACCAACTACAAAATAACTGACCGAATTTTGTGCTTACCATTCTTCGCTTACACAGGGAAAGCGCAGAATTTCTGCGCTTGCTGTGTAAGCGCAGAATGCCTTGTAACATGGACTATGCACGCACACAAGCAGAAATTCCCTGTTAACCTGTGAAATACGCTTAACGTAAGCATGGAATTCCCTGCTTCTGTAAGTGCTGATTCTTTTCTTACGCCACAGGGCTGTGGTAATTGCAACTAGTTATTGGTCGTACAGTCTTTCAGTTTGGGTTTTCACCGAAAACAAAAATGGTTCTAATTATAAACTTCATAATCAGTAAGCTTTCAGACTAGTATTCAACAATTATGTTTTTATCCTTACCACCAATCCTGTGTAATACCAAAAGCAAAAATTATTGAAGCAAAGAGTTAGTTGGTTATTGTCTCATCAATGTGAATTCTTTTTGTGTTTACCAGCTCCATGAAATTGCCGTAATATGGAGAACTGTAACTGTGAAACATTTGTATGAAGCCTTACTGTTGTTTTGATGAATTTGCATACTTCATCAGATATCCGCACTTTGGAGCATGTGAGTGGGCGGAGTATTAACCTGGCACTGTCTGTCAGAGGGAGAGCTGCATTGCGATTGGTTGGCTTGGAAGAGCAGGTAGGAATATTCATTACGACAAATTTACATACATAAGAAATTAAGGACAATTTCAAAGTTTCTAACTGTTGTGAAAATTGTAAAAAATACAATGTTTATTTTCCACTCTATACAGATTGTGCGTGATGGAATACCAATGAATGCCCGGCTAATCCACAGTTTGTCTGGCAAACTGTCATCTCAACCCTATGGCAAAGAGGGCCAGGTTAGAACAATGAAGATGTATTTGCCCAATTATAGTATTTTGTTTTCTCTAGAAAACTAGAAAACTAGAAAACCATACCATCTTTTCTGTTAATACGAGTATGTCTGCAAAGGGAACAAATCCAAAGGAACAAAGTCTCCTTTTACTAATTCCTTGAAGTTCCAGGTTTCTTCCAACCATTTTTCCCCTCGCCATATTCAAACCAAAACTTTACAGACTACTACCCTAAAAGTTTTACCCCTTGACTCGGGCACTAATCTACATGCAGTCTGATGAAAAACATGGTGTGTGTCACACAAAGCGATACAGATATTACTCTTCAATAAAAATGATTTTTGAAAAAATTGTTATTGGCTCTTGAGTTGTTTTGACCTCCGAAGGCTAAATGAAAATACAACACACACGAGTATACTAGTGCAATAGAAGCAGTCAAGTAGAAAAAATGAAGAAAGATGCAGAAAGCAAGTGAACAAAATGAAAAAAAGGAGACTGAGCAGTGAAGTTAATAACGAGAAGTCTCCTCGATCCATTACGCGAAAGTAGTTGTCCTGGCCGATTTCCTACCTTTCAAGTAGAAGTCAATAAGCAGGACAGTTCTTTTCAGAACTAAATAGTCTCCCCAATTCCGAAATTAACTCCACAGCAGTAGAGCAAATAGCAAGGCAAGTTCTCAAAAACAAATCTACACCGCAAACTGAGTGTATGCAATGATACCTAAACATGCAATGCCTCAAAACCCACAATAATCTGTTATCATTTAGCCTATGAGAAAGACTATGCTAGCCTGGTCAAAACGTCGGGAAATTAACAAGTTGTTTGCATTTATACCATAGGTCCTTTTGATTGGTAAGCAGTTTGCAACAGTTTTTATTTTATTTTATGAAAATTATTTTAATAAGTCAAGTTGAAAGCAGTAATTATTTTGAGTATTTTCTCTTTCATTACAGTTTATCTTGTCCGTGGATCGGCGGGTCTTAAATGAAACACTTCTAACAGGTATAACATTTTTCTTCTTATTTTTAGGATGATGTGCAGATGTACAAACTCTTTTGATGAATTAGCAAAAAACACAATTTCAAATGTGTATAATATGCAAATATTTTCTCTGTTTTATTTTTTGTGTTTTCTTATTTAGAGGCTGAAAAGTATCCCAACATTCAAATGCACTTCTCCCACAAGCTACTCCAGGCAAATTTGGACAAGGGAACGCTCGTCTTCAAGAAGTAAGTTTTTTGTTTTTTGTTTGTTTGTTTTTGTTTTCTCCAATCAAACACAAAACACTGTTTCTGTTGCCATGTCAGAGCCCTGTTTTTGCTGGCGTGTCGTGGCCGAGCGGTTTAGTGCATCGGACTCAAGTTCAGGTTGCTGAGTCATCAGGGTGTGGGTTCGATTCTGGTCAGGATACTTGTGTCCTTGAGCAAGACGCTTAACTATAATTGCTTCTCATCACCCAGGGGTAAATGGGTACATGTGAGGGCAGAGATGTTCTGGTGATTGATTTAGCTTAGTGCGCTGCATACTTGGCAGCACAGGCTGTGTACTCCTCACGGGAGCTGAGATGGTTTAAGGAATGAAATATATGGCCCAGTGACCAGGGGTAATAATGATGGAAGCGCAATGATCATTCTTTGGAATTGTGCTATATAAGAGTCAATATTATTATTATTATTATTAAACTGGCGGACAGGGTTATTCTCATCACTCTGTTTTGGGTATCACATCTATAGATGGTTCTTGTGATTGATTTAGCCTAGTAGCGCATATATTGCAGCACAGGCTGTATACTCCCCAGGGAGCTGAGATGATTTAAGGATTGAAATAAATGGCCCAGTGACCAGGGGTAATAATGTTGGAATGCGCAGTAGAGTATATTCATATAGGTATTGCGCAATATAAATGTTCGTTATTATTATAGAGCGGATGGGTCCGAGATGACCGTGCAGCCAGACTTGATCATCGGCTGTGATGGCGCTTACTCTGCCATAAGGAAACAGATGATTCGACTTGGACGTATGAGTTACAGCCAGGAATACATACCCCATGGGTATATGGAGCTGTGCATACCACCCAAAGACGGCAAGGTAAACCAAGAAAAAACATTGCCTCATTAAAATGTCAATACATGTCAACTAGGTTGAATAGTTTGCAGTGAAATTATGGCATTAAATTCACATCCTGATGGCAAATAAAAATAAAACACCGGGGGGTTTTCCACGATAATACTGGGTTCTTTAACATGCATGACACACGTATATTCCATTTAAAGGACAAAACTGTAGGTAAAACTTCTCATGGACACAAAGTGCTACGATGATGACCAAAACCCGCACTCTGGGCACACCAGAGGTTGAGTCCGGTGCACTAGCTTGCTAAGCCATGACACTCTCTGCTTTCACTCACTTGGTCTTACACCAGCATTAACTGACCTGGGTTAAATATCAGAGCTGCTAAGCACAAAAATGATGCTTAACAAACGCATGTTATCAACCGAGACGTAATGTCATATACATTTAGTGTAACGGGGCCCAATTTCATAGAGCTGCTTTAAGCACACAAAATTTACTAAGCACCAAACAATTCTGCTTACTGTATAATGTTTAGCAGACAAAATACCATGTATTGTGCACAGTTTGTGACTGGTTCCCTGCTTAATTGTGCTATGCAGAAATCTTTTGAGCAATATTTTCTGCTTAAGCATCTCTATGAAATTGGGCCCTGGTTTTCTGGTAATGTTTTGCTTAGCTGATCAATTTCTGCTAAGCAGTTCTAAGAAATTTGAACTTATACTGCAAATATGTTAGTCTTCTTTTTGCTCTCACTGTTAATAGTTTGCCACCAGAATAAACTACCTACATATTTGGCCGAGGGACGAGTTCATGATGATAGCACTGCCCAACATGGATGCCTCATTCACATGCACGCTGTTCATGCCATTCGCACAATTTGAAGATATCGAGAGTGGAGGGGAGACAGCTGGGTTAGATTTCTTTAGAAAGTACTATCCTGATGCCATCCCCCTTATAGGAGAAGAGCAGATACAAGAAACCTTCCTGAAGAACCGTGGGTTGCCGATGGTGTCGATCAAAGTAAGCACTTACCAATGTCTCTGAGAACCTAAGACGTAATAATAATCATCATAATATTGGAGTCTTATATAGCAACAAGGTGCCCAAGGCGCTTGAACAAAGATACACACTTTTAAAGACAGGTTATGAATTATGTAGCACCTTTGGTTTACAAGGTGCTGCAGCGCATTCAGCAGCCACTGCCAGACACACTGGGGCAAACCCCTTCTCCTAGCGATAAGTTTAACTGGGTTCTTTTAAGTGCATTACACAAGGCACAGGACCTACGGCTTCACATCCAATGTGAAAGAAAACAGCAATAATGGTCAAGTGTCTTGCTTTAAGGACACAAGTGTCAAGACCGCGACTTGAACCCACACTCTGCTGATCAGAAACACCAGTCCAGTGCGCTTGACTGCTCGGCCAAGGCACGCCATGCCACAAGACCAGACGGAAAGGTCTGAGTAAGATTTGGAGCTCTGTATGGTGTAGGAAGTATTTGAAAAAAAGTAGTTTTTGGGTAACAACCATGTGAAAATTTTTTCATCCTTGAACAAATGTCGGTTCTGAAAAGAACCAAAGCTGGGGTAATGACAAGTCTTGACATTTGTAACAAAATATTCTACTCATCTTCACAGTTCTTTTTTAGGAACACTTTTCTACACATTAATTAGCGCTTCAGTTTTGTAGTCAGAAAGTGATGTATATTCAATGCTTTTCTCAAGCTGGCAGATTGTCCTTTCTTGTTTTTCTCCCCCCATCAAAACTGTGTGAAAAACCTTGTGTGCTTGCAGTTTACTCTCCTTTTTGAAAAACAAAGTTCCATGCCTGCCTTCTTGTGCTTGATGGAGGGCCAGAAATTACTCGGATTTATTTCATGGATTTATTCTTCTTTACTCTCTCACCAGTGTTCCCATTATAACTACAAAGACAGAGTACTGATTCTGGGAGATGCAGCCCATGCTATGGTGCCATTTTACGGACAAGGAATGAACTGTGTAAGTTTTCAAACTCAAAAATGTGTGATTCCGTTGTTGATTACAGCCTACCTTTAAATTCTAGTGACAGTAAACAATTTGATGCCTACTGCTGTTGCAAAAAGGAGAGATTTGGGCAGGTGAGGGATCAGAAGGAGTTAAGTTGTGTAACCAAAAATGCATGGTAGTACAGGTTTTGACAGTGATTGACAGTTGTCGCGAAGTAGACCCATGGCGGAAAGAAATAGACGCAAGCGCCTCTGCACACTGTCCAAAACTGATGGACAGCCCACACATAAGAATTGAATTTTGTGACAATAGATTAAAAATTCCAAAAGAATATTAACAATTCAATAGCAGTGTACAATCATTAACCTTCAAGAATAGGGAGTTTCACATTCCAATTCCATTTCATTGTTGGATGCATATGAGGGCATTGTCGCAGAATATAATCACCAGGTGAAATCTGGGTTATTCCATTTCACGAGGCGAAGCCGAGTCAAATGGAAAAGTCTGATTTTACCGAGTGTGTATTCTCTGCGACAATGCAGGAACTAAATGCATTCAATATTTGTTTTGTATTACTCACAGATCCTCGTCATTTGAAGTTTTTTCACAATAAACACAAAATAGACACAGAAACACGTCCACCCCACACTCTGAAAAAAACAACAAAACCCACTTTTAAACAATGTGGACGACTCGATGTAGAAACAAACCTTGTCCACCGTGACATGACTTTGCCTCGTTTGGAGGGAACCTTGCAGGGAACCTTGCAGGGAACCATTATTTTGGGAACAACTCTGCCATGCCTCCAATAGTTATCCATATTGGACTCCAATACTAAATTATGCATCGTCACAGCAGTAAATACATGGCAAAAATAATGGATGACACGTGACGCGTGTTCCCCCAATCAAATGACAAGGATCTGTGTGCACAATATACAATGACAGTTATGCATGTCGAATATTGATTTTTAAATGTTCATCTCGAAGATTTAATGTAAACAAGCATACATCATGGATTTAATCTAACTAAAGTGAATAAACTTGTGTAGACTAGCTCTCTGTGAAGTGGCCCCGCTGTTTGACAACTCGCCAAAAACCCCACGAGAAAAGCATACCTGCACCCTAGTCACAGTTGGTATACCCATGTGGAATCGCTCTGTGAAAAGTCACGGTAACCCTGACCACACCCAAGGATGGTTCATGTCGCAGGAACTCCTGAAAGCGTATTACATTATAAACTTTTCGACACATGATTCCAATAAATAACAGCAAAGCTACATCCTCACAAAAATGTGAAAAATACACATAAATACAAGCACTGGCCTTTACTTCTAAAGTATAAAATAAATTTTGTAATCTTAGTGCAAGGTTCACGTACAATTGCTGTCTTCTTTCTTTTTTTGTACATTTACAACTATAATATCCATCAATTAAAATTTTGCTTATTTCTTTTGTGGATCAGGGATTCGAAGACTGTGTTGTACTGGAAGAGTTCTTGGAGAAATATAACAATGATTTTGGTAAGGAAGTCAAATTTTTCCTCTTTTTAGAGACGTGGATTTGGCAGGATATTTGAACATTTGAAAAAGTCTTTTATCTCATTTCTTCTCTGCTGTAGCTGCTCTGGGATGTTGTCCAAAAATAGCTTTGACAACGAGTCGGATAAATGAATGCTCTAAAAAGGAACAAAATGGTCAAAACAAAAGTGTGCTATCCAGCATCTTGAGGTAAAAACCCTTGGAGACGCTTGGCATTCTCCCACGGCTGACGTACTATCTGCTATCAAAGGTTAATGATAAAAAACATTCAAATCAAACCTCATATCAACCATAAACTGTGGCGATTATCTAGTGCAAGTATCTGCCAATTTTGACACTCATGGTGCATTAACATTTTTACTCCAGTCTCTGGGCCATTTATACCATTCCTTAGATCATTTCACCTCCCTGGGGAGTATACAGCCTCAGCCTCCAAGCTAAATCAATCAGGAGAACCATTCTCTGTACTCACAGGTACCCATTTAATCCTGAGTGAAGAGTAGCCATGATATCAAGGCTGTGCGATAGCTTTGTTTACTAAACATAACCCCAGTTGCCCGACAGACTCAAACAAATAGCACATCACACACTCTCACCATGCAATCACGCAGTGCTAGCTCAGCGAGCCCTCCATATACACACCGCTTGCTCATGCACAGCTTGTGCCCACAGTCCTAGCATGTAAGGGCTCACTGTCTTGATTTTCTTGTGAACCCTTGTGTCTTATGTGTTTCATTGCTTTCTTTGTAAATCTGTAAAACATTTGGGGGAGGGGGTGGGTTGAGTGGATATGCAAAATATTCTGCCATGAATAATAACATCATTTTTAACAGCCAATCACAGACGACTGATTGTTGGTTTTAGCAGGAAGGATCATGAATTATTCATTTCCAGTTGTCCAAAAGCTGTGTAAAATTTGACATGGATGTTGCCCTTTATAAAGGGTCGAGAGCTTTCATTACAAGTACATCGTGCTCATTACCATAACTGCAAGACCTAGGAGAATGCAAGATCGTCAAGGCTGACGTGCTAGAACCCACATCCCGATGACTAGTCCACCAGAACTTGATTCCGGTGCAGTAGACCACTTGGCCCTGACACCCCATATTCATTTTTTTCCCCAGCTAAAGTACTCCCTGCATTCAGCGAACATAGAGCTCCTGATGCTCAAGCCATGTGTGACCTGGCCATGTATAACTATGTTGAGGTGAGGCGAGTAAACATCAAACTCTTCATGACCAACCAAAGAACTATTTCAGAAAGTTTTTCCTTTTTCAAACATTGATTGCCTCTGGTCTGGTTTACCTTATGAGGAGAAAACAAATTCCTTGTGAAAAAATTTGGGGTAATGGATTTGTTTAAATTATTGATATCTTCCTGATAATGAAACCAAGGGTCTTCACTAGCTCTCTAACCTGTAGGCCTGAAGATACCTTGGAGTAGATGATGATGAAAGAGTCAATGTTTGTTGTGGGAGGAAAACCCACAATATGTAATCTCAGTTTTGTTTCATTTCATTTTACTGTCTACTTAAAAAATCAACTGATAAAAATGGGGAAAACTTACGTAGTCGTGTAGGGACTGAAAACCTGATTCACAATGCAAGGCTCTGGTTAAAGATGGAAGTCGAGGATTTTAATCAGGGTCCACCCAGAGGTGAAAGGTATGGGAAATACCATTGTCTAGCCTGGGCCCAATTTCATAAGCTGCTTAAGCAGAGTAGCCAAGCACAACAAAAATCATGCTTATTAGAATAAGGTAACCAGCCGAAATATCATGTCACATGTACCAAATGTAACTGGTATCCTGCGTATTTTAGCTTAGCAGAAAAAGGATAAGCAATATTTTCTGCTTAAACAGCTCTTAGAAATTGGTCCTTGATAACCAATGATTTGAATACTACACTTTTGCATTTACAGATGAGATCCCTCGTGAACTCCAGATGGTTTCTGTACAAGAAGAAAGTGGATAAATTTCTAAACTGGCTGATGCCAAAGAAGTACATTCCATTATACACTATGGTGACATTCAGTCGCATCAGATATCATTCTGTCATACAGCAGTGGAAAAAACAAGATAAGGTAAAGTTTGAACATTATAAAGAGAGGGGGTTGAATTCTGCCTGCAACTACCCATAAAGTTGTTATTTGTGCTTTTTAATTTTGGATTGGCCAAATGCATCAGACGGAAGTTCTTGGCTGTGTGAAGACCTGTGTTCTGCAGTCTCTAAAATCTTATATTGCAGTACTTAGGATTTGGTTGTGGATTTCATAATTTGGTTTCCCAAGTTCCAATCCTTGCAAGGTTAGGACACAGCACTGTGTCTTCTTGAAGACCACAAAACTTGATCATCGTAATTACTTTGTCCCAGTTGCCAGACCTCATGCAGCTGGTCACGATTGTTCTTCATTGTATCTCAAGTCAATTATTTTATTAATCGTGTGAAATCACATGAAATTTGCTTTCCATTGGACAGCAGGAAAAATTACCTTAAAAATCTAAAAACATTGAAAATTCACACAACAGTGACTACACATTAAGTAAGACAGAGTAGCAACTATTTTATAAAACAACAGTTAAAACTGTGATTGGCATTGTGTTGTCCCAGTTGCAAGATCTGTTGTTGAGAATTATTGTTAGTCTTCTTTTAATTTCAGTTCATCATTGTCTTAAAGGGCCACTAGTTTAAATGTTTCTAAATATTACCTTTTTTTTCACTGTTTTCCTCCACAGTTTGTTGAGAAAGCATCATTTTACCTGATGTGCCTTCCAGCTGCCAGCATCGCAGTGTTCCTGTTGAGTTACTTCAAACCAAGCACATTCGGCTGGTTAAGAAAATGAGTATTTTTTTGTATCATGTTGAGGTGACATCTGGAGGATAAAAGAGGCTGATTATACAACAATTCAGGCATGCAACTTCTCAGCTAAACAGCTGAACTCCTTCTTGAAAACTGAAAAACACTGTACAAAGTCTTGTGTGCCCGGCAGTTTCCTCATTTTTTGTATTAACAATGTGGAATTTCTGATAATTTAAGACAAACAAAAACAGGTAACAGGAAGAACCCCATACAACTTAGCGTCAGTACTGTTAAGGTTTCAAGACATCAGGGGCGGATTGCACCAAGCGGTCTTAAACTGGTCTATGTGCTATAGCCGGCTAACTTGAGACGCGCTTAGACAGTCTTTAATTATAGACCGATTGCAATAGCGCGGTCTATAATTAAAGCCGGTCTTAAATCTTAAGCCCGCTATGAGCTGGCTATAACCGGTCTTAGTTTTGGTTTTTAAAGATGGCGCTGTTAGTTGTAGACGATTTGATGCGACGAGCTCTACGACGAGATGATGATACCATGGAGGTAGAAATAGATCGTAAATATAGATTCCCAAGAGTAAAAATATTACAACTCACAGATTTGATATCCGATGATTTAAACCAAAGCAATAAGAACAATGCCGTGCATCGAGGCCATTGATGATTGATTGTTGTTTATGGCTCGTTTGGCAAGTTTGAATAATGGCGGCCGGTCGCTACGGACAGAGCAAAGCTAAGTAAGGGACGTTTGTTCGTGTTTCATTACTCTTCGCCGACTTAACTAAGACCGGTTTATTGCAACGGGCTTAAAGACCGACTAAGCTAAGACCGTCTAAGGCAGATAGCCGGCTATAACTGACTGGTCTTAGACCGCTGACTAAGACCGTTTTATTGCAATCCGCCCCAGGTTATATAATAGAACCATGTGACATAGCCTGACAAGAAGCCATTGAGAAAATGGTAATGTAAATAAATGGGTCTTATATTTTTGCACATAGCCCCACATACCTTGTAGAAAATAATAATGAGTGCTTTGAGATGCCCTTGGGTGTGATAAAGCGCTATATAAGAACTGCATATTATTATTATTATTTATATTTTTATTATTATTGTTTGTTTTCTGAAAATTTTCCGTCCTTTATGCAAGCTTTGTTTAAAGGGTGTGTACAACATTGGTAATTGCCAAAGACCTGTATCCAAACTCTATGTGACCCAACATATACATGAAATAACAAACCTGTGAAAGTTTAAGCTAAATCGGTCTTCGGAGTCATGAGAAAACAGTGAAAAAACTCCTTATGTGTTTTAACTTTTTTTCAAACATCAGAATTTATCCTGCAGGATAAATACTATTACTTTACTCATTTTGTAAAAACTATGGCATTTCAAGCAAAACTCTTTCAAGGGAAGTTTTCTACCATGACCATCTTTATACCATGTGAGTTATGTGCAAATCTGTGAGCATTTATATTTTCATTCTTACCATTGTTGTACACACCCTTTAATGGCCATGTACACTGTTGGTAAGATCGCAAAAAAAAAAATGTTCACAGATTCACACATAACTTACATGATTGAAAGTAAGTAATGGTAGAAAGGGTTCCTTTAAATATTTATGCCTAAAATGCTATCGTTTATGAGAAATGAGTAAAACAATAGTTTTTATCACGCGTGATAAAAACTCGATGTTTGAAAAAACAGAAAAAACATAAGGTCTCTTTTCACTATTTTCTCATGACCTCGATGACCAATTGAGCTCAAACTTTCACAGGTTTGTTTGTTCATGCATAGTTGAATCAAACAAAATGTGGACACTGATTTTGAGCTGTTACCAAAAGTGTACAATACCTTTAAGTTCCCACTCTCTGTTTCTTTACAAAATTTTGCTTGCTTTAACTTTGCACAATGTACTTTCTTTTAGATACAATGCTTTTTCATTGAAATAAATGTGAATTCCAGTAAACATGAGTTGAATTGACTTTGACTTTATTGAAAGCATGTGGGTAATATAATTATTGTCAAAAATTAGTGTCTACACTTTATATAAATCAGCATATGAAAAAAAAAAAAAACCTATGAAAGTTAAATCTGTTAATCTCAATGGCTCATCTCAGTCATAAGATAATTTATTGAATCATTAAATAAATGAACCCCCATTTACTTTTATGTTTTCACTGTTTTCAAATGTTGAGTTTTGGATTCCCGAGATCAAAACTTATTGTTATACTCATTTGTCAAAAACTATTGACTCATTCGTTCAAAACAAAACAGTGAAAACAAACCTTTAGATTGGTTAGATTGAAAATATAAAGTTTCCAGAATACCTAGTCTACATGGTGTAAAGAGTGTCATGATGGAAAACTTCCCGGAAGTATTTTTGCCTAAAGTACTATAGTTTTTTGAGAAATTAGTAAAACAATAAGTTTTGATCTCGCTTGTCCAAAACACAGTGTTTGAGAACAGTGAAAACACATAATGGGGGTTTTCACTTATTTCTCATGATTCAGATGACTGATTGAGCTTTAACTTTCACATGTTTGTTTTTCCCTGTTGGTTTTTGATAATAACCAATGTTGTCTGAAGGCTTTAATTGTCATGCTTGACCCAATTATTTAAGAGATTTGACATGTTTAAAACTTTATTTAAAAAACCCAACAAATAAGATGTTTTCTTTCTCTGAATTTCTGTTATTCTAGGTTTATGGTCATTTTTACTCAGTAAATTCACACAGGAAATAACATATGCTCTTTTGTTTTTTTTTGCTATTGCTGTCTTATTTCTAAAACAAAAGTTAACTTACCAAACAAATGAGTTTGCTCAAATAAGAATAAAATAAATAAATGTTTACCTAACTAAGTTACAAACAATTAGGCATGATTTATTTACTTATTTGTAATATTGAAAGTGTGGATATCATTGTATTGTTGTGCATGCAGTGATATTTTAGTAATTTATCTTTGCATGCAGGGCCCCAATGTAGGATTTGAAACTCTGCATGGTGGGAATACAATCAAGTGATATTTGCAGAGACATATATACATAAAACTCTATTACTTGAATTACTTGTAGTTCTGAAAAGAACCGGTGATTTAAAACAACTCACAAATGGAAACCAGTTTTATCTATTTGTTCCATCCTTGCTCTATAACCCTGGGTAAAGAAGTGTAGTTATAAAAATAAAAGTTGTTAACTTTCGTTGGAGACCCTGTCAAGAGTATGACTCAAACGTTTTAAATCAGAATTTTACAGTAGAAAAAACCCCTATCTTGACTCTGTCAGGACAATGACAGTTTCGTTTTGGAGAATTCATTTTTGAAGGAGAGGACTTCTAGCTAGTCTAGTGGTTTCCATCAACTTTCTGTAAACAAAACAAAAGTAATTGGTAGACAGGTCCTTTGAGGCACAGGCGTGGGTTTATTGTAGTTTTCGCCTAGTCACTGTTCCTTAAAGCATGGACTACACGAAGTCACTATCGTTTATCGATCGGTGACAGCTGAACCTCGAAATTTGACTCTGGCCTTTGACATCGTTTTTATCATTCTTCATTATAATCGTTGGCCCGCTGGCCCACACCCTGCTGGTGCATTGGTGTTGATGCTGTTCCCATGGTAAGTAAAGTATGGAAATTCCAAAAATCGAACACGGTTTGATAGTTTTGAAGTTTTCTTATTTTGTTCTCAATACGCTTCTTATTTGATAACTTATGCCTGTTCTCCATTCTGATCTTTAACGCACAACAATCCCACAGAGTGCAGTACAAAGAAGTACCGTTTTTTTCTTCAAAATCAACCGAGGTCGAGGAGGCGGAATGCCTGCTCCCTCGATCCTCCCATCCTCCAAAATCAACCGATGCGATGTGTTGTGTAGGATCCCCCCCCAAATGCTTCCAAATGTAATTGATTGTGCCTTATTATCTCCCAAATAATCCAAATTCTCTGTTGATTGATTTTTAAGAATCTATGAACAGGGGTTTTACACAGTGTACAAATCTACAAAAAAGGAAGAAGGAAAACCACAAACTTAATTATTGACAGCCAATCAAATTTACGGTGTATTTTTAAGATAAAATGTTTCTTCAATTCCACACAATGTAATATAGTCTACTAGGTACTACCATGGAGGTCTGATCCTACCTCAATGGTACAACAACTATACAAAGTAGCATAGGCTAATACAGAAATTATGAACTACAGTACAAGTATAGGCGGTAGTAATAATGTGTATAATAAAAAATAACACTTTGTAATTTGATGGTCACTTTCTGGTTAATCAAATTAGAAATTATGTATTTCATATTTCTTATTTTTGTAGACTACTCATTTTTGTGATTCCAGCATGACTTTGGACTGAGATTTGATAAAGAAAGTTTTACATTTTCTGATGGAATTTTTTGCAAATTGTTGTTGAAAATATGAAATGTTTTCTATAACCTACAGGTACATCTATGTATTTATTGTATTTTAAAGTTTACATGTATTTAAAAAAAAGTTCTTCCAAGGGGTGTTTGTTGGAAAGAGAATATAACCTCAAATTCCCAACTTCTACTATTTTTGTCTCGTCCAATTTGATAACTGATTGATTGATTGATTGAATCAACAAATACATGGAAGTTTTTAATCATTTTGTTTGTTTGTTTTTTGTTTTGTTTTTATATATGGTGATCTCTGTAAGTGGAAGGTACTATTACTTTAAGTAGAGCCACGGCCTTTGTACAGTTGCAGAGCTGGGTCCAATTTCATAGAAAATACTGCTTTAAAATCCCTGCTATAGCTATATTGAGCAGGATACCATTCACAAATTGTACATGTGACATGGTATTTTGGTTCACTAAAAGTTTTACCAACTTTTTTAGAATGAGTTATTTTTGAAAAACCCACAAATCATAGCCTGAATGCCAAACTGGATGAGATTTCACAATACAATTGAACATTGCATTTAAAAAGGATTAAAGAAATGTTAATAAAATAATTTTAATAACAAGGAATTTAAGAAATAAGACAATAAAATAAAATATATACTTAAACTATAAGTCTGATTTCAATAATTTGGCCTCAGAAAAATCAGCAGAATTTGTATTAAAAAGCCTGAAAAGTCTATTAAAGCCCATTTGTCGTCTGCACAGGGTTGGTGCAATTTGTATGGATTTCGTAAAATTACTTTTGCACAATTTGGAGCTCCTGGTTAAATGAAGTTTATTGATCAAGAGTGATCTTTAAAGCGTTGGTTGGCAAAAAGAAACATTCATTTTTTAAGTAAAATATTTATTTGTTGACTGTGATTTATTTTTTCAAATTTATATGCATTTTTAATTTAATGACCTTTTGATCAATCATTACGGAAGTGAAATTGCAATTAATGACCTTCATAGCACTAAGCTGATGATGTATGTATCTCAGCCCTTGTTCTCAATAAAAAAAAATCCTACCTTTTTCCATGGGCCAAATATCATGCTTGTTAAAAAGACCTTATAATGAAAATATAAACAAACAAAACCCTATATTACAAAAGTATTAACAAAATTGAAAACCACAATAAAATGTTATATTTCGGTGCAGGGCAAAACCAAATCATATCCCAAAATTAGTAGTTTTTGCAAATCAAATTCACAAACAAGATAATTAATTTTTTGAGCTATTTATTGGGTAGAATTGCCCCTGTAACCATGAACTCTCTCATGACTTTGAAGTATTTTCGGTTGACATCTGTAAAGTGTTTGCTCACAAAGCCGTGAGCAACTATAACAAAAAGAAAACCTCTGTAGATTTGAAATGCTGCTCCTACGTCATGGCCTTTGTCCTTTGTACACACTTCAGATCCACTGTACAACCATGATATGTGTGGGCCAACCACTGTCCACCCAGCAGTGAGCGTAACATGTTCCACCCAAGTTTTATTGGTGTCGGCAGTTCATGTGTATCCAACTGTAACAGCTCAACAACGACATGCTCACAATATGTACTATTATAGCCTTGACATGAGCAAACTTTTATATGCGCCTATATAGCCTTGACATAAACGACCTATAGAGTTACACCTCTGGATCTATTGTGATAGCAGTTTTATGTGTGAACATGAGTCTAGCCAGGTTTATTTGCTGAAAAGGTAGTGGTATCATTAACGCTCGTGATTACTAACGCAGAGTCTTTTAAACATTCAAACGTATTAGTACACTAAAGTAGAGCAGGGGTGTGTCTATGTCAGTTTAAACAGGATTTGTAGGAAGGTAAGTGATATTTGTTTTTACAGCAAACTGAAATAAGTTTCAAAATTTGGTAATCAAATAAATGTAAAAGCAAAACGCTTACAGTTGGATGATCATGACTAAAAGTGTTACTTTGTTCTCATGCGCTGGAACTTTTTCAATCTTGGTTCAAAAAGCACACTAAAAAATAAGCATCTTTTCAACAAATGAGTCTAATATTGTCCTTTGCTTTCAGATAAAAAAAAGGTGAACAGGGATTGAGGCAAGAACCTGCACAAGGAAGTATAGAGTTAGTTCACATTTGGATGATTTAAAATGGAGCAGATGGCATCTGCAGTAACAGCCTTGTTAGTGTTGGTTCTCTTTTGTATTGAGCCAGTTGCTGCCCAAGCCAGTGGTAAGTACTTAAACAAATAATTACAAAGTCGTCATTTTTCATTTGTCAAAAAGATGCGCAGAAACCCCTCTGGCTAAACTAGGGTTATGATAAATCCGGTTATTTTTAACGTTTATAATGCCCATGAGTTTACTGGTGTCTTGGGTACTTTCCTGCAATCAAGACTTGTTCCTGCTACAGTCACAAAGGTCAGAGTTCAGAAGGTCAGTCAGTCTTATAATAATTTATGATCTTGGTTTTCTCACTCCTACAGGTGGTATATCCAGTGTAGCTATTGGTCTGATCGTGGCAGGATTGGTTGCTGTTCTTGTCATCGTTGTATGTGTTAGTATTTGCTGCATGATCTACAAGAGGAAACAGTAAGTCGGTTGTTTATAGACCTTTATCATGCTGTCACCATCTTGGTCATGTTCCCTGTATCCAATAACAGTACTGAAGGCTGTAATGTTCATGTAAAAAAAGGAACCATACTATTTCTCCTTCCAGCCTCAGTTTGGTTACATTGATTTGAATGAGAGAAAATCAAGAAAGCCCCACCATGAGAAAGGTTTATAAGACACTGGGTGGGCTATACGTGGTCACAAGGATACCAAATTACTCGTGCCCAAAACCCGTACCACTGGCGACAAAAGCTTTGATGCTGCTGCCCCAAAACTCTGGAACAATTCCCTACAGTATCCGCCACAAAAAATATCTAAAAACTCACTTGTTTAATTGATGTGTTTTGCATATTCCTCGTTTTGCTTGTTGTTTAATTTTGTGTTAAGCACTGTGTTACTAGTTTCTCTGGTTATTTAAAGCACTAAATACTCTACGACGCCCCATGCCAAAACCAGACACTTTCCAAAAAATAGTGAAATGGCAACCAATGACATTCCAATCATCAGCCTCAATGTGATCTTAATCATTCACTAAGTTAGGCGTTTTACTAAGAAGCTCTTTTAAAACCTTGTTTAAATCTTCTGTAAATTAAGCCAAATTAAGCGCCACCTTCCTTGATGTGTTGGGGGTTCAGTCAAACTTATGGTAAAAACTTGTGTTGCATTTGATTTGTTAAAAAAATAGCAACTATTTCTTTTCACAGAAATACTTGCATGGCCAAGTTGCCCATCTGCAGGGCATTAGACTATGTTAAAATATTTCAATGAACAGTTATAATTTGTCAGAAAAACTATTTTACAAAGTTTCATATGTTCAGGCATGTACAACTTTTTAGCTGATCAGCCGAATTTTCTCAGCTGTGCCATTGAAAATTGAAATACACAGTATCCAAAGTCTTGCTGTGCCTGGAACTTTCCTGTTTTGTTTTTTGTTTTTTTGGCAAATTGCAGTTGCATGCCTGTATGTTTAGCTTGACAAACTTCTAATTAGAAATTGACAAACTAATATACTTTTCCCAAAAATATGTATACTTCCAATACAAATAGAAAAATATCAAACTGCTTCATCCACTGTTAAACCATGGAGGTAGAATAAACCAGGACACAATTTTCGTTGAGCTGTTCATGCAGACGATGATGCTTAACAAATTTCTGCTTAGCAAATATAAGCAGGAAACTGGTACATTTGACAAGGTATTTTGGCCGGTAACATTATTGTGATCAGCGAAATTGTTTTGTGCTTCATGTTACTTTTGTGCTTGAGCAACACAATGAAATTGAGCCCTATTGTATTTGTACAGTGTGCTACTTGAACTTTAGAATTGTACAGTAAGTCAAAATAAATTTACACAATTACCTTATCTGAAGTCTGGTTTTACTGTGATTGTCCCGGAAAAAATGTACACAAACAAAAATTGAGCTGATACAGTACAATAATACAATAATACATGTCCCTGTATTATTTGTTTAATTTTGTCTAATCCGGGTTTAATTTCAAAACTTGTACTAAAAACCTTTGATTGTATTATTTCATTTTGTTGAGTAATTTTTGTTTTCCCGACTGTAAACTATCTCTGAATTTTTTTTACTGTGTAAAAAATAGAACAACTTTGTGTGAAAACAACAGTTGGAAAAATTCAAAGGAAAAACAGTCTACAAACTAAAGATCATTTAACTTATACATCAGGTTTCCTGCTCATTGTTTTCATCAATTTGTTACAATGTGTTATTAAAAAATAATTAATTACCGTATATTTTTGGCTCACAGTGTTAAATTTAAATTGCGATTCGTCATTTTGACAATTTGCTCTCTCATTTCCTTGATCAGTCTTGGTCGTCTAGATTTAGAACATCCTGAATTTGAACGTACGGGTGCGCCCTACTACAAGGCGTCAATAACCAATGAAAACGTAAACCCTAGTGCTACTCGGGTCCGATATGACGCCACTGATTCCAACACCTCATTGGACAGAACAGCAACTGCGGATTCAGGTACTTTAAATGAACATCTCATCAAAAATATGTGATGAGCCATTGCAATGAAAATCATACTTATATTTCGTCTTCTGAAGAATGTTTATGTAAAGTTGTAAATATTAGTTATTAGGACTACCTGCACTTTACTGAAGAGCTGTCTCTGTGGTGTGAGGTCCGGCCGAAGCTTCTTGGCGGGGTTGAACCCTTCTCTTGAGGTTTGCTGTGTACTAAAGCCAACAATGTTCAATAATTTGTGTTGACATTTACAAGGATCATGTCCACGAATAAGTGTATAAGGGTTAGATAAGTAATGTTGTTTCATGGCTGACTATAATATTGCAAGGAGCAGTCCTTCCATGCTGTGTAGTGCTGGTCAGAGGTAGTTTAGGAAATGGTGTACTGTCCAACACCATGCAGTAGAGTATTCACTATAGCCCATGTACTACTGATGTGGAGTCGCTCAAGTGTTGCAGGCTACACAATAGAGGACCAGTCAGTCCACACTGAGTTACCAATTGTATTACTTTAACTCTGTTTCAAAGGGTTACACACAAAATGGTATATCAAGAAAGTTTCACCTCAATTCAATATTTTATTAGTCATGTTAAAAAGTACATGAGATTCCTTTTCCTGGTGTGAAAAGTATATGTAAAAATACACAAAACCAGATTAAAACACACAACTCTATATTTACAATGAAAAGTGACAAATACAGAGAGGAGAAAGTAACACAATAAAAAACCTACAGCTTCACAACAGTTTCACTACACTTCCTTACTCCAGGCAATTATTCCAATTCCAATGTAATCTGTTTACCCCCAGACATTCAGTAAGATTACGATTATATTTCATAATCCCATACAATTGAAAATGTTCATACAAGGAAACCTTGAGACATGAAAAAGCTTGTGGAATAGTGAATGAAGAAGCTTCCCGCTGGCTACTCAATGAAAAGCTTAAAGATTTTAGGTCCGAATTTGGCGATTCGATCCGAAAATTTAGATTTAAATTTTTAAAAGCTAATTTGTTTGAAAGTTACAAGCTTTCATTGAAAAGCTTAAAGATGCTAGGTCCGAATTTGGCCGATTTGACCCGAAAATTTAGATTTAAATTTTAAATAGCTAACTTGTCTGAAAGTTACAAGCTGTCATTTATGGTATTATACACACAAAAAAACAACCAAAGATTGTAGTGGTAGTTAATTAAAGCTAAAAATGAATTATTGTCGGGATCCCAATATTATTTTACATCCATCCGTAATGTGTAAAAAAAAATTTAAAAAAATCAGTCCGAGAAAAAACTCTTAAAAAAACAAATAAACAAAACATTAGCGAAAATTGGGCCATGCAACTTTAAGGGTAAATGCTGGGGGCAATGCCACCCTACCAGGGTGCTGAAGCACGAAAAGCAGCTAAGCACAAATACAGTTTTGCTTACCAGAATAAGGTTACCAGTCATGATACCATATTACACGTACAGTCTTTAAAGGATTTCCTGCTCAGTTTTGCTTAGCAGAACATTTCTAAGCAGAATGTTAAAGCGGAATTTTATGCTTGCACAGCTCTATGAAATTGGCCCCAGTACTTCACTTTTTTTCTTCTCTTTCTCCATGCACAGACGGAGACGCAGTTTCAGTTGATGATGGTATTTCACCGTCGTCAAGGACTGAGAGGAGAGAGAAGTTTGAACACGAGTTGATGGAGCTTCAGCCTTTTGCAAGCACCTTCAATGAAATGTCAAAAGATGTACAAGAACGCATCAAGAATGCCAAGCATGGCAACCCAAGGGTGAATGGATACAAGTAGGTCTTCAATCAAATCAGTGTCATTTTGTTTTTCTCCAATTATTATTAACATGTCAAATTGTTTTGATTATACTTAGCGTGATTATTTTCCCCAGTTAACAGTTATTAATTTCTTGTATTGTGGTCAACGATGCAACCTAAAAAATCTTAATATTTAATTATTATACACTTGATTGTTTTCCTCTGTTAGCAGTAATTTTAAAGGGCACTGCATGCCCAAAGACTAGCAAAATCTGTAATCAATTAGCTACAAGTAGTCCAAACAGTCTAGAGGCTTAATGTTTCATAAATAAATGTTTGTATGACTAAGTTAATCTTGCACAAACGTTTTCTCTGAGAAACCGATATCATACCATCCTTTTAAAAAGAGCCTTTCTCTTTAATCTGTCGCTAGGGCTGTATCCAGGGATCTGAGTCGGGTACAGCATTTACTTAGTAAGAGGAACTCCTCTGGGTTTAAGGTGCCTCCAGATGGGGCTGAGCTCTTATCATGGGCCTCGGAGACCAGAACAAAATTCATGGAGCTACAACGGGTAAGTGTCTCGGTACATCTTGAATCTTGTCTTTACATCCCTCCCTTGGAATTCATCCTCTAGCTTGCACTTAGTTTGATTGGATTCAAAGCAGAGACTATCAAACAAGAAACTTTGTTCTTGAAAGGGGTAGGCTAAGAGGCATCACTATTTCGGTGTAAATCTCTTCACAACACAACAAAGACAAGGCATGGAGGAAGCAGTTTTTTGTCTTGCCATTTAGTATCATCATGGAGGTAGAATTAGCATCCAGTTGTCCATATGATTTTTGAATGATTGATGCACCATGCCAGCCTAAAATATGATAGTGTGGTAAATGCATCTGGGCCCAAATTTCATGGCGCAATGATCTAGGTGGCTAGTGCTTAAAGCGCACCCAGCTTAGGCCATATGTGAGTAGAGTGCGTTAGTTCTCTCCTGTGCCACAAGGGTTTTTCTCCTGGCCCTCCAGTTTCCCCTCCTCTGGAAAAATTGAACACCTTCGATCTCAGGCTGTGCTCATTTGGGGGTGGGGGGGGGGTCTGGTCAGAATGTGTATAAACTGAGGTTGTTATTCCAATTTGTCGTCAACAAGAGGGGAAATGTATGTATTATGTATTTCAACAACCAAAATGCATTAATATTTTTTTTCTTATTACGAATATAGCTGCGGTCACAGCCAATCAATCTATACTCTGTGATAATGTTTTTAGTGCCTCCGTCTTTATATGGATATTTTTGTACAGAAGTTGTGTTCACTTTGAACGTTTTTTCTTCTTTCTTTCTTCCTGCAGTACAAGTCACTTAAAGACAGTGGTGATTCTTCCGAGCCTCCAGAGATGGCTTCCATCATGTGGATCCAATCTAAAGATGACTCCCTCTTTGAGGATAAGTCATCTTTCGACGAGAGCGCCGTCATATGAGGTATCATGTGCCTTGTAGACAAAGATGTCATCATTTGCATCAATTCCCCCCCCCCAAAAAAAGTTGTGTGGATATGTTTAAAGAAACAGAAAGGTCAAAGAAAGTTAAATGGATCTTTACCTTGGTGGAATCATCGTGTTTTCTCCCTTACTAGTACCCACCCCCACCCTCCGAGGTGGCCCCCACGAACAAAAACCCTGAACTCTCTATTAATGAAAATCAGAGATGTAACTTTTTTCCCATTGCAAATGGAAATCCAACTTTATAGGTATTATTGTGATCTCCTCCAAAAAACATTTGTAATTGTGTTACAGAAAGTTTACCGCCCCCCCCCCCACCATCACTGAAAAAACAGGTCCCCCTCCCCCGATGAAAGGCCGTTCCCCCTGTGGCCCCCAACCCACTGAAAAAGTCCTGGCTATGCTGCTGTCCCTTAGCAATCAATTCAATGTAAACAAAGTAAAACATGATTGAAGTGAGAATAGTCTGGTATTTTATCATTGTTAATGCACACTGGGACTTTGACAAAGATGGTGGCATTATAGTGAAGGGCTGTGTATTTTACTCATTTCTGTTTGTAAATTTAATGCCTGTACATTATTTGAAAGTCCCTGCTCTTCCAGATACAGTCTTAATTCAATTTCTGCTACTTTTGGTTTTGGTGGGGGGTTTTTTGCATGCAATTTTAGCTCAAAGGCTTGACAAAAGAATCATGGCAACATTTAGATCACAAAAATAGTAGTGATTATAGCACATTTTCCATTTACTACTTTAATAACGTTTTACTGTCTGGCCATTTTGAGATAAATTGTTATAGCAGGGCAACAAAATCATTGAACGAGATACTGCTAAAGTGTTATCTTAATAATTTATTCTTAAGCATTTCTGTATTCTTTAAACCAAAGTGCATAAGATTACTATTAATTACGATGTAACGGTTCTTTGTAATACGGTCTGAAGACCAATCAGATGAATTTTAAGATGGATTTAGAAGAAAAGGAAGTTTTTTTACACAGAGTACTTTGGATTGATTAACACATACAAAAGAATGCAGTACTTAACTTTTTTAAAGATAAATATATAAAGCTTTTTATAGTAAAATAATAATTAATTTGATGAAGGGAAATGTTAATCAATTCCATTTATACTATATTATAAAATAAGACCTCCCCCACGATCCAGATCAAGCATTAGATAAGTTTTTATGGGTATGGGGTGGGAGGGGCTTGTGGGGTGCATCTCTGACCTTATGCAGATATTGACCAATAACAGCACCAATTGTACAACCAGAATTCTAGCAAAGTGCTGGTGAATTTTTGTTACTGAACTTGTCACTTTGAATTGCAAGGCATTTCAAATTTGTTATTATTCATGCATGTCATGTATGCAGAGATCAGGGGTTAATTGATCAGTATGTTGATTTTGATAGGCCCCATTGATCTCATCCAACACCGTTGGGATGGGCTGATGAGCTTTTTACAAATTCTTGTTTAGGATGTAGTGATGCATGAGTGATTGTACCGCAGTCGACGCACTGCGAACATGTACATATGTCAACACACCTTACGATAAAGCATGGAGTGTCGTTGGATAATGTTATGTTAGCGATCTTTTTAAACCAAAGTAAGAATGCGACCGAGCCCTATTTTTATTACCATGCAAAGAATGACAATGAATGTTTGCAATGGATTTACACAAAAGAGTTACATTATTATTGGTAGTCAAATCTTTCTCAAACAGGAAGAGGTGATGACTGGGGGTTATTAGGTCAGGGGGAATGGTCCAATGCACATGTGTATACATCAGCCCATCCCAGTGCCTTTGGATGAGGTACTGGGACCAAGTGAATGTATTGGTATAAATCAGCAAATTCTGATTAATATTGTACTTTAAGGATGCTTCAATAGCATTTTACAGCTGAAATAGAAGGTTAATGTAGCAAGTATATGAAAACTAAATGGTATAAGGTGTTTTTAACAAACAGTACTTTTAATAACCACATGCAAAAATTACAAATAATTACAAATAATTACTTATTTTAATAGGGCACAATGTTATGATTCTTTACTGGAAAAGTTTGAACCACAATATACCTAGCAATCAAGTGAAGTCACTATTGTTTAAAGGTATTGTACACGTTTGGTAATGACTCAAAACAAATATTAGCATAAAAACTTACGTGGTAACAAGCAACGGAGAGCTGTTGATAGTATAAAACATTGTAGGAAACGACTCCCTCTGAAGTAACATAGTTTTTGAGAAAGAGGTAATTTCTAACTAAAATAATAAAAACTTCTTGCAAGAAGTTTTTATTCCTATCTGAAAGCACACAATTGTACAACAAGGGTGTTTTTTCTTTCATCATTTTCTTGCAACTTTGATGACCAATTGAGCCCAAATTTTCACAGGCTTGTTATATGCATATGTTGGGATACACCAAGTGAGAATACTGGTCTTTGATAATTTCCAAACGTGTTCAGTGCCTTTAATAAAAGAGTATAGGCCCACTTCATGTGTACAAAACAAGAAAACAAAATTCTCAAAATCTTTTACAAGTTTGTCATCAAAATGCAATTGAGCAAATTTTAAAACTTGACAGAACAAAATAAGTTGATTGCAATTTCATTGTCCCCAGTGTATTAAATATGTGTACTAGAAACAAACTGAATGGTTGAAACTCAATACTTCAGACTTTCAGTTTCAAATTTACTTGTGAATTTATAAATTGTACAAACTGCAGTTTTGCAAAAGGTGTAGTGGTTTTATAATGCACATTATGCACATTTTTCTTAGTAATTTCATGTGTTATATATTTCACAAATCTTGTCAACACACAAAAAATGAATTTTGTAAATTGTGTTTACTGTACACAATACTATAAAAAGGCTTATTTCAACACTAATATCAATCCATTTCCCACGCGTAAAACAAAAGTGATCTTGATAAATCCTATAGGAAGTTATAAAGCGTTTAACAGAAATTGAAATATGGACCAAATTTTAAAAATATTAAAAGCTGCAATAATTATTTATCTTTCAGCATTTTGAGTCTAGTGGCAATATAAACGTAGTCAAAGTTTGCTAATAATTAGATTTAAAAAATTTATTTATCACTTTTTCTTCCCAATCTATGCAGTAAAATGGAGTTGCTTAAGTTATATGTATCTAAAAAATATATAAATATTCTTAAGTTTAAGGTGCTTTACTAAATGTTTTAAAAATTAGGCGGCTGAGTTTTTTGCTTATATTAATATTTAATTGATGTAATAATTGCTTTAGGGACAAAGAATATAATTTTGGATTTATCACCCATTGGTGCAAAGATAAAAACCAAAATAACATTCTGTATTAATTTTTTTTTTATCAGCACATTTTTAATGAACATTTATTCTGAGTAGGGTTTATTTTACAAGTGCTTATATTTGCTGTGAGCGTTTATGGATTTTCATTTTTTGATGTTCCGTTGTCGATTTTCTGTGTGCCAAATAAACGAAATAATGAAACAAATGCGAAACAAATGTGATGAATCTGGGATTAATAGAACTTGCTACATTGTAGTCTGGTCAGGAAAGATCAGGGCCTAATTTCTGCGTTAGCTGTGTAAGCGAAGAATGCCTAGTAATGTGGACTACGCACATGCACAAGCAGAAATTCCCTGCTAACCTGTGAAATATGCTTGACATAAGCGCGGAATTCCCTGCTTACGGTAAGCAGAGCCATGAAATTGGGCCCTGTTAAGCTTCTAAGTTCTAGCAGACAAACTCAACTGTTGTTTGATGTGGAAAGAGCAAATTCCTGTTGTGTCAAATATAAAAAATGTAAACAATATTTAGCTTTTTAGACTTTTTTAGGATGAGGCAGGTGATCTGTGTTAGATACGTCTTGACAGGTGCGAAAATATTAACAAGCGCCCTCCTCGACTGCTAATCTGATATTACGTGCAAATCACATTATAATTTTGATTTGTCAGTGACTAACTTTTGTTGTAGCAAGGTAAAACGAGTGCATAATGATTACATATACTTAGTTAGAACCCAATAAAAATGTTTCATAATGTAAAAAAAAACCCAAAGCATTTTGATCAGTGTCACACTGGGCAAAAATGCATGTTTTGCGAAAAAGCCTGGAAGCGCCTATAGGAATCAAAACAGCACTGTGACGTCACATTACGGACTCGTCCAAACAAGACAATGGAAAATTCATAGCAACGAAGATAAATAACCGTCATCCAGTCCATGTTGTGACTTATTTTTACGGACTGGTTTTAAAGCTGGTTTTCTGCCGCACTGGTACTTAAGTGTTTATTTCACGTTGGGGTTTTATGGTTCTTTGAGGGGAACCATGCAGGGCGCCGCCAACGTTGAGAAAAAAACACTAGTTCAAACATCGAAGTGCCTAGAGGTATAGATATGGCCACTGCCCATGGTAACGAGGCTGGGGGTGGGGCCTAGTTTTTCCGATCAAATTCAACAAAAACACAGGGAGGAAAACTTCACACTTATGATCAAATAATAAATGAATACAAAAAAACCATAGACAAATTGCCAAATTAGTTTGAGTGGTTCGTTCAAGTTGCTCTTTAAATTTGATATACAAATGTAGTTGGTATAAAAATAACCCAATGAAAATACATTGAGTTGTCTTTGAGTCTTGTTTGAGATGAGGTGTGATTTGAGATAATCGGTTAGATGAAACTTGCTAATTTGAGATAGAGTTTTAACTTTTCTGTTTTTAGCCCCCGTGTGTTTTTATAACAAATATTTAACTATTATGTTCAATAAGTTACACTTTGCTTTATAGTTGGCTAATTAGTCTGAGTCACAATTGCCATGTATTGCTAATATTCTTCATAAAAATCATGATCTATGTGGTCAACAACAGACGTTTGCCAGAAATTACGCCCCCAGGGTGTTAGCCTCTGCTCCTCTTCTGATTCTTTGAGCATCTGTAACTGGTCCTTCAAATGGTCAGATTTTCTCATATTGACCATGATGAACACTTTTATCCTGACTGCCGTAAGTTCTTTATTGATCTCGGTATGGTGAAGAACCTGCTCTACTTCGACTACTGTTTCTTTTAAAACTCCTTTGGAAGTTGTCACGATGGGATTCATGTAAACGAACTCAACTTTTGTCAGTATCACCAAACGATACATAGGCCTACGGCTTATACTGTTTTTGTCGGGTTTGAACCGGTAACAAACTTTCCATTTCTTGGATTTTTCGTTGTAGAATTTTGATCCAGTAACCAACCACGTACTGGACTTTTCTGATAAGGTGTTACAGGCAGACACACCAGTAACAGGGATATGCAAATTCTGTTGGGGGTTTTCTGATAAAACTAGAGTCTGATAACAGTGGAACACCTCTGGGATGTAAAAGCGAGGGTCAACAAAATGTCTTTTAGATAAGGTGCTTCTTATGTGATGTGGAAGAAGATTTAATTCTTCTTCCTCGCAAGATACAAGAGCTTTCCACTCAAAAGCATCAAGAATTGAATCTTGAAGACATTGCTTTGACCTGTCATTCATTTTACGTTGAGTTGGAAGTCCGCTTTTAAGTATACTAAGCTCTGGAAAGGACATATGGGCAAAGCGGATCTTGGAGATGACATCCTCGGTGTACTCATCCTGTCTTTTATCACTACCTGCGTAAAGCCAATCAAGAGCTTTATGCAATAGTTGCCTTTCTGTTTTCACAACCAGGTCAGAGCTCTCCAACAACTTCAGAAATAAACTTGGACTCATCTTCTTTAAAGACGGACCAGATAGACAAAAAAAGTTGGTTTCCAAAAACTTGAAACAGTGGTCATATACCTTGGTAAATCCAAACTCTTCAGCATCAGTCAGTGTTTGGAGGGCTATAATGTCATTGGAAACCTCTCCTATTAGAAACTCCTCACACAGATCGCATATCTCGTCGACTTCATACTTCTTAGAAAGCTTGTGGAAGGAATAGACGTTATCTTTACTGATCTCAATTGTCTCTGTATACATGAACTTCAAAAAGTCAGAGAAGATCACCTCATATTCTTGAGCTTCCTCCAAGACATGTGGCTCATCTGACTTTGGTCTCTCCAGTAGCATCTCTTTAAATACTGGACTCCATAAAGATAGGATTAGCTTATGGGCTTGGAAGATGCTTGACCCAACCATCAAAGTGATGTCACTCAGACTGCCGCTGTCGAAGAATGGTGAGAGTTTTAGCGGAAGATGAACACTGGGTTGAGTTTCTTCCTGGTCTTGAGGTGGGTCAGCCAACTGCTCAGAATTAACAGAGGTTGAAAAAAATATTCCGTTGTAAAGACATTGAGGTATGACAACTTAATTGTTAAGGATCTGTATTGGTACTTTACTTTAACTAACAGTTGCTCATACTGTTTTATGGTGTTCTATTAAGGACACTTATCTGTTATCATCCTGTCTGTTGGAGAGGTCCGTCTTGTTTGTGAGTAGAGCATCGTGTTTGTGGAGAGGTCCATTGTGTCTGTGGAGAGGTGCATCGTGTTTGTGAGTAGAGCGTCGTGTTTGTGGAGAGGTCCGTTGTGTCTGTTGAGAGGTCTGTCGAAGTGAGTAGAGCCGTCGTGTCCAGAGACACGACAGACCTCTCCACAAACACAACGCACCTCTCCACAGACACAAACACGCCGCTCTACAAACACGACGCTCTACTCACAAACACGATGCACCTCTCCACACACACGACAGACCTCTCCACAAACACGACGCTCTACTCACAAACACGACGGGCCTCTCCACAGACACGCAATAACAGATAAGTGTCCTTTATAGAACACCATACTGATTGCCTCATTCTGGAGTTACCACTCACAAGCTATCTTAAGTCTTGCGCCATATCTCATGGGACAATTTACAGGCAAACTATCACATATAAATTTCCACAAAGTATGGATATGTACTGTAAAAAAATCACTTCATACAGACACAAGTTCTTTAGAAATCTGTATTGTATCATAAACTCTCGTTTAAAATTGAGAGTATAGTCTAAAATTAAAAAATTACTAAAAGTAAACATAACAACCTGTTCTGTATCTTGTATTTGCTGTGCTCGTAAAGCCGCAATAGACATGTGTAGGCCTACTCCTGTCATTCTGCTAAACAAATCTTCAGTACTAAGGTGAAATAAATGCACTGCCATTGTGAAACTGTGGATCTGAAAATTTGAATGGAAACAAAAAAGGAATTGTTTGGGTCATGACAGTCAGAGAACAAAGATATTGTGAAAGATATTCCTGACAAAGATGTTGACAGATTAGAGAGACAATCAATATGGGGCTCAGTTGGTAAAGCGCCGGCACATAAAACAAGGATATTACGGTTCAAATCCCACTCCATTCATTTGATATTTAAATAATAACAATGGCCTCTTATATAGCGCTCATATCCGTCACTCAGTGACGCTTAAGGCGCTTTAACAGTCAGCATTTTCCTGCAAGGTATGTGGAGCTACGTTTCTGAAGTATGAGACCCACTCCTTTACATAGCACCATGTAATGGTTTACAAGGTGCTGTGGCGCAATATGCAGCCAATCAAACCAGGAACACCGGGGCGAACCCCTTCTCTTTTTGATAAGTGCACTGGGTTCTTTTACGGCTTTACGTCCCATCTGAAGGACGCAGCAATAATGGTTAAGTGTCTTGCTTAAGGACACCAGTGTCACGACCGGGACTCAAACCCACACTCCGCTGATCAGAAACACCAGAGCTCGAGTCCGCTGCTCTTATCCACTCGGCCACGACACACCACGCCACCCCTTCCCCCTTTAATAGACCCCAATGCATATGACAAACGGCGCCCTCACCGAGGTCAATGAAAACATATCGTTGGCGGAGAGTTGTGAATTGTGCGTACTTGCGTGCACGTTTCCATTGTTCGACCTCAGCAATGGCAGCCTATGGAAGGGGCCTGTTTAATCCAAGCTAGTTTTAAAATCAAAGAACAGGGTTGGTAATACAATCATGTAGCCATTAATACAGAGTTTTAATATTTCTCATTTCATTTCATTTATTAATTCTGGTTGCGAAGCCAAGGGGCTCTCATAAAAGCAAACCTAATCACTGTACTAGCCAAGAACCCCATGGAGAGAAGACAAATCAGGAAATTTCAGTTTCAGATGTGGGAAGAACCCCCCCCCCCCCCGATTTTTATTCTAGGGAAAACCAATGCAACTGAAAACCCAATCCACTTAGTGCCCCCGGCGGGATTCGGACCGGGGTCCCAGAGGTGGAAGGCAAGGGAAGAAACCACTATGCCAACCCGTCCACCCTGGATGTATTTTGCCTTTAATAAATGTACAAGTACACAAACATAAATATGGATTTTTTCTTTTCAAATTACACGCCCTCATTGTTGTGATTACAGAGGGTTATTACTACCCTATGTTCCGACATAATATATTTTCCTACATAAATTTAACTCTAGCATGTAGATCACGAGGGGTTATTGTAACATGGTTGTCTGAACTATGAGTCTTGCTAGGAGTGTCGGAATAAAGCAGTCGCCATAGTTGTAATACATGATTCCTAATCATAGGAAAAACAAATAAGCACAATTTTTAGTCCAGAGAAATACCAAAGTTTTAATTTTAAAAACATCCGATTATCCCAAGAAGTTTTCCCATTTGCAAATCAATCATGTGTCATTTGTAAACCCTATGACTCGCCTCATTATTCTCCTTTTAAGTTCATGCACATGTGCACTGGTCATGACTCTGGTGTTCCAACCAGGTTTCGTTAACACATAAATTCCACTACCACTTTATAGTCTTATTTGTATGCTGTTAAAATGCTTAAATTCTACTTACTTAAAAACAGGTTTTTGTGAAGTTCAGCCACCAGCAAAGTCACCCAACCTGATTCACCTCCCTGATGGTTATCATAGAGGAGAAATCACTCAGGATACAAATTCTGTCATCCCTCAGGCACAAGACACTTGTCCAAGAAACTTGCCAGCCTAACTTCAGACACATATGCCCATCAGTCAGCCTTTGTTCAAATTACCAACTCATACCAACTTACGGGCTTGCGATATTATACCCGGAACCAAAGGCCCAACTATATTGAAAAATCACCGTAAATGGTACACTGAACACACCCACAACAGACAGTAGAAATCACCACACACTTCACTATTTGTTTCCCCTGCCAAATTTCTCACAATGGGAATTCCCCGAGCTGCATGCAATGTCCCCCAATCCATTGGGCATAATTATTGACCTTAGAACAGATGACTTTTACAATGAACTTTGATATTTATAGCTAGCTGTGGATTCCATACATAAAGAGGATTCAGAAACTGTTGCTAGACGAATATAATGGTCGTCAGTTCTCAATAAAAAGTGTAAAATAAAGACCAAGTTTTTTAAATCTGCAATAATGATTTATCTCTTTTAGTCTAATGGCAATAATTACAAATATAGATACTATCAGAGTTTGCTAATAATTAGATTGACAAGAACAAGACTTTAAAGTCATCAGACACGTTTGGTAATTGGAGCCTATTGTTTATTTCAAACCTATATAGTTGTAGATATATACTGTAAAACTAACCTGTGAAAATTTCATTTCAAAAGGTGGTAGCGTTTTTGAGATATTGCCGAAAATCTTGAGCGGTTATGTCCATGCAGGAAGAATAATCTGCATTGGAATACACACTCTGAGAAGAGTTACACGCTTCTCAGATTCAAATGTTTTGGGGGATAAAAAGTGATATATATTTTTCCATAATCGCAGTACTTTGAAGTGAAAAGTTTCTCAAAATGCATTATACTATCCAAAGCTGTTGTACTTCTTACCAAGTAAGTTTGTATTGCCATTAATTATCAGAGTCATTACCAAACGTGTACGATGCCTTTAAGGTTTCATTAAGAAAACTTAATGAGATTTTTGTAAATAAGGCGGCCAAGTTTTTTGCTCATATTAATGATGTAATTATCTTCTTGATCATTGGTCAACAATCTTGTCCACAACCGTCAAAATCGAATACCTTTTTGTTGAGACATCTGTTCTAGAACGTGGGAGACATGTGTTCCGAACTCAGTGGTGGAATTGATTGAATTACCACAGTCAGTCACAAAGATGTTTGTACAAATAATTTTTTTTTTAATAACTTCATGAACTTAGCGTTAATATAGCTTCAATCAATATACATACTCTATAAACAAAACATGTCTGGTGACATTTCAGCTTAGTGACATTCACAAGTCATATGCATATATATGCATGACTAGGTTTACATTCTGTATCTTCTCCACAATCGTCAAAATCGAATACCTCGAATTTTTTTTTGTTATGAGAGCTCTGTTATATGGTGGGAGACATGTCGAACTCACTCAGTGGCAGAGGGATTGGGAGGGTAGGGCCTCTGCCCCCTCAAAACCCAAAACCTCCTCCCTCCCTCTCCTCCCTCCCTGAAATGATATTTAAAAATGTCCCCGTTTGCCCCCCTCCCCCAAAAAGTAAAATGTCTAGTTACGTCATAGCTCGGAACCCATCCAAGTAGTCTGTGGATATTTTTATGCAGGACACAGAATGCATTGAGTATACAGTGCTTAAAGGCCCTGTACACTATTGGTAAGATCGAAAAACACAAATGTTCACAGATTCACACACAACTTACATGATTTAAAGTAAGTAATGGTTGAAAGGGTTCCTTAAAATATTTCTGCCTAAAATGCTATCGTTTCTGAGAAATGAGTAAAACAATAGTTTTTGTCACGCGCAATATTTTGAAAAAACAGAAAACACATAAGGTCTCTTTTCACTATTTTCTCGTGACCTCGATGACCAATTGAGCATAAACTTTCACAGGTTTGTTTGTTCATGCATATGTTGACTCACATAAAATGTGGACACTGATTTTGAGCTGTTACCAAAAGTGTACAATACCTTTAATATCACACATTGGTGTAAGGGTAAAAAAAACAATATTCTTTATCCAACATTCAACTATAACAAACATCAATTAAAATATTACATTGATTGATTTATATATTATTATTTTTTAAATGAAAACTGGCCCAACACAAAGGCCAAAGGGCCACTCAAGGTGAAGTTTACAAGAACAAACAAGACAATTGAAAGAGAGTGAAGGTATCTGCTTACATTCCTCTTAAACCTGGAATACATGTAGATTGCAAGATGGTTGATAACAAAACACAGGTAGGCAGTTCCAAAGTGCAGCAGCACAGGGAAAAAAGCTACTTGAATTTCTCACAATTTTGGCCTTTGGAACAGATACAGTGAAGGGATGAGAGGATGCAAGAAAGCGTGCGTTGCGAGTGAAGGTGTGCACAGAAGGGACAACATGGACAATGAGTGAGAGACCTTTTGCATGGAAGTACCTGTGTATAACCACGGTATAACTGGGTTGGTTTACCCTAAACCTAGAGCAAGGTTCCTTAAAGGCACTGAACACGTTTGGTAATTGTCAAAGACCAGTGTTCTCATTTGGTGTATCCCAACACATGCATAAAATAACAAGCCTGTGAAAATTTGGGCTCAATTGGTCATCGAAGTTGCAAGAAAATGATAAAAGAAAAAACACCCTTGTTGTACAAATTTGTGTGCTTTCAGATAGGAATAAAAACTTCTTGCAAGAAGTTTTTATTATTTTAGTGAGAAATTACCTCTTTCTCAAAAACTACGTTACTTCAGAGGGAGTCGTTTCCTACAATGTTTTATACCATCAACAGCTCTCCGTTGCCTGTTACCAATTAAGTTTTTATGCTAATATTTGTTTTGAGTCATTACCAATTGTGTACAATACCTTTAAACTGCACGGTGAGTTAAAAAGTCCAAAGCCGAGCTATAAAGTCTGAAGCCAATCCTGCTTAGCAGTACCAACATTAACATTGGTCAGAGTCTAAGAACAATGTGGATGGTGTGTAACCATGGTGTTGGATCCTTGTGGCACACCAAACTTTTATCGACTTGATTCTTATTAAATAAATTTGTGTCCTGAGTGAGTTTCAACTGAAATATTTACACATTTCACTTAAATACAAAAAATAATGTTAATGTAACACCCCACCCCCCACCCAAACCTCCTAAAACTCTTCCCCTTTAAGCAACCAAGACTGACAAAAAAGTTGTCTAGTTCTTTACCCAACTCTTATCACAGCCTGAAATAAAAATGGCCACTTTTATCCAAAGGTGTTGAGGGTTACTACATATACACTCTAGAGCCTCGCAAGGTACATCCAGCGTTAGTTCCTTCCCAACATCTCCTTTATCCACAAAAGAAATGCAGTCACTGTACGTTTGGTCTTTGCTAATGAGCAATGCCATGACAAAGCTTCGTCCAATGTCCTCAAAATGAGATCGTACTCTGATCTTTATGCTGCATCCGTCCGCGCCGTCTTCGTTGACAGCGAGACCGCCCACTTCCCACATGTCTTCGTTAACGAGGTACACGTTCCCCTGTTCACCCTGACGAGCCACCGGACAAAACAATTTAAACTTTTCAAATTCTGAATCCTCTTCTTCCTTGTAAAGTGTAAGCCGTCTGAAGAGTGGTGATTCCATCCGATGATGACACACAGGGTTGGATATTCTTACACAGAATTCTGGGTCCATGTAGACACGAGGGTCTGAAAAATCCTGCATGCAGGTGTATGAGCCCTCCCCTGCAAATGCCCTGGCCTTGAATGCCTCAAACATAAACTCCTTCAGCATCGGCTGGAGTAATACAGAACCTTCCAGAACTGAAAGCTTTTCCAAATCTCTTGCCGGGATGTGCTCATAACGAATCAGCGACAAAACCTGCTCAATCAGTCCTTCCAGTTCAACACGGCTCTCGCAGAGCCAATCTAGTGCCCTACGAAGCACAAACTTCTCATTAGGAACGACGAGACTCGATCTGCCCAGTAAAGCAATAAAAACATCAGGCCTTAGCTTGTTACTCTCTGGTATTGCATAAAAGTTGTTTTCCATGAGACTGTAACACTTCTCCTGGATCCCAGGAAGCCCCTCTGTTGCCGTTGTCAAAGCCTGCACAGCGTCGACCCATGGTGTTGTTGTTGATTTTAATACCTGCATCAGATACGCTTCACAAATTTCATGAAGATCACTGACCATATACTTGTCAGCCAATAGTAGCATAGGGTGTACGGTATCTTTGGTCAGCTCCACTTCTTCTGTGTACATGAATTTCAGGAAGTGTTCAAAGCAGTCGGCACAGTCTTCTGGCTCATTCAGCGTCTGGATGCGGACAGTGTCTCCACTTGGTTTTGGCGCCCATTTCTCATCAGTAAGCATCGTTTTGAAGATTTCACTCCAAGTACCGAGGACGAGCGAGTGGGCGTGGTAGGTACTCTTGCCAACTTTCAGAGTAACATCACTCAACCTGGGGTTGTCGAAAAATGTTGACAAACACTGTACGAGCAAAACGGGAGTATGTGCTTCTTTGATTCTCATTCTCACCTCATGCCGTTTTTGCTTGCTATCTTTCTGTAAGAGAAATAAGAGATTTTTCTTTTCAATTATTTATGCCATTTTACCAACCTGCTTTAAGTTGAGACTATTTTGTGGACTGTTCTTGAGCCATTGAATTCCTGCATCGTACAGCGGCTTAGCACCAACGAAATCTAGATGATGAATTTGCAAAGGCAATTGGAAGAATGGAAATCCAAGGCTTTTCTCTAACTTGTACTGCTAGCAAGGGTCAAATTTTACATTGGACCACAGGCCTGAGGCCAGTGACTTTAGTATCTGGCCAGTACCTCCTAACCGGAATCGTCCAGTGGTCCTGTGTCTTTCAATTAAATATATCTACCTAACTTTGTGACATATTTACAGGAATAAAAAACAGTTATGTTAAAATTTTGACTGTGACACTGAGTCTGATAAATATCTTTTTGGGAAAATGTATTACTGTAAAATGGAAATCTGGTTCGTTAAAAAATGTGAGCTATAAGCACTGTAGTCTTGTGGAATTTTATCCCTAATTCGAGTCCTGACCAGTATTATTAAGGAGAAAATAGAATTAGCTGATGCAATCAAAAATGACCTATGGTATAAATGCAAACAATTGTTAATGGCCTCATGTTTCAACCCTAGCAAGTCGACTAGTCTTGACGCAGAAAAAGGTTGGCGACCCATTTCAGGTCAGTGAACTGTCTCAACAATTAAATAGTAAGTCCAGTTGACTTCATTTTATATTTTATGTCATCACAGTGAGGTATTATTAAAAAATTGACAAACACGAAATCGCCGAACTTGTCCAGTCATGAGTTCACTGGCCTGATGCTAAAATCACTTGCCTGCAGTCCAGTGTCGTGCCCTGTAGCCATGTGTGACATTACTGCATTAGTGCGAGTGATCAATAATTGGGACGAGACTCAAGTTGGGGCTTCTTGTACAATGTAAACAAATTAAAGGGGCTGTGTCATCATGATCCAAGCAGGCCTGTGGCTGTACATGAAATCATGAACTCTCTCCCAGTTACTGCAAGCGTGTGGACGCTCTCCATAGATATGAAACAGAGGGAGGGTGCGTACGTGCAGTAACTAGGTGAGAGTTCATAATTCCATTAACAGCCGCAGGCCTGCTTTGATTGTGATGACACAGCCCCTTTAAGTGATCATGCTTTACCCAAGCTCTTGTTTTTCTCAGCTGACGATCAAAATTGTCCTTGTTCCTTGCTCTTTCCCTCCTTGTTTCATCAGACAAAGCATTCAATATGTCCTCCTCGAAATCTTCGTTTCCTCCTTGCACTGCCATTTCAATTATGTTTCCTAAGTTACAATAGAGTAAACAATTGCAAATTAGAATTTGATATAGAATTATGGGTAAGCGGTAATGTTTTATAAAACAAATTTATTTACTACTTTAAGTTTTACTCATGCTATGGTTAAAACTACAACTCTGAAGGTGTTCCATGGAACATTCCATTATAATTCTAGACCCAGTTACTGGGGCGCTGTACTTCTTTTAAAAAATGTTAACATCTTCGGTCATACTAGCGCAAATATTTTTTTTTTGAATGGAGTATACCACCCAAGTTACTGGGTCTATTCTAATTATAATTTTCCATAGGCGAATGACCCTCAGCATACTCGGTGATCTCTGGATTGATCTAAATAGAATGCTCCAGGGATCACCTCCAGAATAGTTTTAACCACCATCGAGCAAGATAGATGTTCTTGTTCTATGTTTTAACCATAGCACTCAAACTTCGAAGCAGTCAATAACACACCATACACATGTACTGTTGAATTTCGTTTTATTCACCAGCAAACATTAACAAATTGAACAATCAAAGGATCCACAGTACAACAACAAACAATAAAAATGTTTTTAAGAAGAATACAAACATGTAAAAAGATTTAGCAAAGTACTGAGCATTGAGCAACAAAGCTTGGCAGGCAGATTCAGGCTTTCAAAGCCACACATTGTTGGTCTTTCTCTAGACCCAGTAACTGGGGTGCTATACCTACTCCTTAACAAAAAATTTCACATTTGATTTCGTACTAACGCCCCAGGCAAACTCCGTCTTCAGACCGTGATATGGCAATTTGCTACTCCTAGAACTTTGAGGTTCGTTCCGCTGTCGTATAGTGGAACGAACCTCAGTCAGGAGTAGCGATTTACTATGATTTTCTGAACACACAGCCACAAAAAATGCCCCAAAATTGAAAATGACAAAAAACAAAATAGCTTCTCGATATGTCAAGATGCAACATCAGGCATTTAATTGTACCATGGAGGTAGGAATAGTTGTACTCGCGTTAATTTTTTCTGCTCCAAATTTATGCTTTTTAAGTCCACAATCGGCTAGTAAATGACCGCAGCAGATGTAAAGATAAAAGTTTAAAACTGAAAGGAGTGTAACACAGGGCCCCAATGAGTTTTAGTTATACTAGGCCTAATACAATTCTCACTGGTCTGCCTCACTTGATGATGAGTGATACTGAATGATAGACCTTTATATCTGCTTAAGTATGGCTTAAAAGTTAGAAGCAAGTAAAAACTACACCGTTCACACCCACTCTTCTCGTTTGACTCAGACTCAAAGCTTTGAGAATAGATCCAGTCCAGATCCAGATCATGAAAGATTTTGCTGAATGGAAGGAAAATATGATTATGAATTGCACAAGTCAAGAAACCCCATAAATTGGGCCAATCCCTAATTACCTTCCTTTGTTAATAAGAAGTATGTAAAAATATATTAAAACTTGATAGACATTGAAACTTATATTTGAATCACCAAGCAATGAAAACAGGACCTACAGTGTTCCCTTTTCCTTCCAACAATGCCAGACAGGCAATTGTAAACAAAACAAATACAGAATTGGGGTTTAACTTACTGTATTTATCGAAGTGAAGTTTCCCCAGTCCTCCAGCTGCCGCCACATAGACTCGAGAAAGAAAGGACCGAAGTTCTATGCACGGTTAATTTGGTATTTTACCGCATGTAACCAGCATAATCATAGTTGACCATCTCCCCGACTTCTCAAATGTTAACACAACTTAATAAGAGTCGGCACATAAAGGGCACAGACGAATAAAAACATGAGAAAGTAAATGAAAAAATGTACCGCCCTCAGGAGTTGATTTGCACATATTAGTTGTGGTGGGTAGAGGTGGGCGGGGATGGTGTGGGTACTGGAGGGAGGCGGTGCGCTAAATGAAAGAAACTGACCAAAATATAACCCAAGTCCAAACCGTGGCCCCCTATATCACAAGTTTTATTAACAAAAATGTGAAGCATAATTTATGTTTTTACATGTTTTAATTATTGGCTGAATACTCATTATTCAATTAAAAACAATAATAAATGTTAGGGGAAAAACCACTATCGATCCTCTGTAGGCCTATCAGAAAAGCTCTTGATTTCAAAAAGAAATTCTTTCTTACATAAAAAATTAAACCTAATTTAAATCCCAAAAGATTGGCTTTAAAATATCCTATACCAAGGACCTAAGTTGGACGTTTTTGGCGACATATTTTGTTTATGAAAACGTAACAACAAATCTAATTGATCAACTTTTAAGTTCTCCCAACCCCTTCCCCAAAACAGTCTAAGTCGCTGGTAAGATGTGTTAATTATCGGATGTGTGGTTGCAACAACTTCTAATTTCTCCTTAATCTCCGATCCATTACCAAATATGGTCATTTAGACAAAGTGAAGCCCCGAGGTCTTTGTTATGCAAATACGCCCAGGGTTGCCAGCTGACCAATGGGGAGTGAGGAGGGGGGGCGAGCTCAACTTTGTCGAAGAAAAAATGGGGACGACCTTACAAGTCTCACGGCTTTCCTCCGAAAATTCGTATTTTCAGCGGAGTTAGAGGGTAACATTCTAACAAAAAAGTGCAATGGTGAGTGGAGAATTTTCTTGTCGAAATATTTGTAGTGTTCAAAAGGATAATTCGCATCATGTGAGGAAAATTGGGGGTGTTTTCGGCAGAAAGCGCCAAAGTTTAAAAACCACAAGTATTGACCTTTTTGTGTGAGAAAGACAATGCTCGGTCGCCGTATTGGAAAATGCGGGGTAAGAATTTTTACGAAAGCTTATTGTTGTCTCATTTCTAAGATGTATTTTGTTTTATTACTGAATTTCTTTACAAGCATATACTTATAAACTTCAGGTTCAGGCCCAGTGGTGGGTGCTTGCCTTAATTATTTCACATCTTTCGAATTTTGACAAAACTTGGCCGAGCAGACGATAATTGTCAGACAACATGCAGAAATGCTTTTGTTTTGTGGGCTGGCCCATACGCAACCTTTAATTTCTATATGAGACAAACGTTAGAAATATCATGATAAATCATGTTAAATCTAATATCAGGTCTGACTCGGAGATTGCCTGATGAATATGTTCGTTGTATTTAAAAACACATCAATTTCCAATATAGGCCTACACAAAAAGAACTGGACGAAAATATTATTGTCCGACAGTTGAGTTTAAAGGCACTGTACACGTTTGGTAATTACTCAAAACATGTACAAATGTATTAGCATAAAAACTTACTTGGTAACGAGCAACCGAGAGCTGTTCATAGTATAAAACATTGCGAGAAAAGACTCCCTCTTAAGTAACGTAGTTTTTGAGAAAGAGGTAATTTCTCACTAAAATAATAAAAGACTTCTTGCAAGAAGCCTTCCTATCTGAAAGCACACAAATTTGTACAACAAGGGTGTTTTTTCTTTCATCATTTTCTTGCAACTTCAATGACCAATTGAGCTCAAATTTTCACAGGCTTGTTATTGTATGCATATGTTGGGATACACCAAGTGAGAATACTGGTCTTTGACAATTACCAAACGTGTTCAGTGCCTTTAAAGGAGAAACTAATAACTTTATAAATTTGGAGTATGCCAGTACCCTTCATTTCCTTGAGACAAAGGTTAGAAATGTTCGCAGTGTCACGTGTCTGAGAGTGAAACCTGTCCGAGAGTACGTGTCTATCACCGGTCCACTGTTTACCCCCATCATACCCGCCTAGACTGAGAAGTAAATTAGTGTTTTTTGATTTTTTTTTTTGATTTAAAAACCCCCATAATCGTCATACTGTGGGCTGTTCTTCAAGCACTGTACAGGTAACATACATCACAAACCACAACATTCTGGGGACTCCATGCAAATTAATATTTGTTCTTTTCAATTGAAATATTGATTTTTAATTTTTTCACAAACAATAATTATTGTAAATTGATTGAGACAAATTTAATATCCATTGATGCTCAGATAAATCTAGCCCACCTTGTTGAGCTGTAATGACTCTCTTTTAACATCGGTCTCACAACACTCACCATTACGGTGAGTGTTATGAGACCGATGTTAAAAGAGAGCCATTACAGCTCAACAAGGTGGGCTAAGATAAATCATACTGACTGGTACAATTGTTCACAAAGGGAAAAACTTAAAGTGAAACTTTTAATTTAAGGTTATCAATCTAATCAATTGACATGCAGAGCTGTAAACTTCAGGCAAAGTTGAACGTAGGCAAAGAATGTTTTAATTTAACACTCCTTCCTTTTTTTCTTAATTCAAACAAAAGCTAGAGAAAATCTAAATGGCTATTGATGGGCTACAGAAAATAAATCTCACAAAAGATTTTTTCTTTTTTTGACAAAAGGTTGTCCTTATTTAGCTGTAGTCTCCAAACATTCAATATGTCAACAAGTAAATGTATTAAGCCTAAATACCACCATGCAGTACATAAAAAATGCCTTCTCTACATGTCACAACTAGTAACCTGTCCAATTAAAGGATTCAACAAATACTTATTTTTAAAGTGTTGGCACATCAAAACAATCCTTTTTATATGCCACAAACAGAGATCCTTGGCATTGATTGGTATTACACACGTCACATGTTATCCATTATTTTGCCATATATTTACTGCCGCGACACTCCACAAAATAAAATTAAGATTTGGAGTCCAATATGGATAATTATTGAACACTTTGCAATGTCCTCACAGGTACCCATTTACCCCTGAGTGATGAGAAGCAATCTCTTATAAGTTAAGTGTCTTGCTCAAGGAAACAACAAGTGTCATGACTAAGATTCGAACCCACACCCTGATGACCCAGCAACCAGAACTTGAGTCTGATGCACTAAACCACTCAGCCACGACATGCCAACAAAAATATATAAGGTAATACTCTGAAACACATAATATACAAACAGAACTAGCAGCAGGTATAGACTTTGAGGTATAGACTTTGCAAGTCTCATGTGTATGAAACTTCGGGAACTAATTTGATCCAAATGAGTTTATAGGCCCAGTATGATATTGTCGGGAAATTGAAATTTAGCCTCAAAAATGGGTCTTTACATTTTTAGTACAGGGATGTTTTGGTTCATTCCTGACTTTCGATAATATTAAAAACGGCCTTGAATTTGATCTTTCGACAGACGAAATTTCCTCCATAACATTGAAGATCCATCAGTTGTTGAAATCCAATGACGTCATGTTTCAAATTTCGCTCTGAAAAAGTCTGTTATGAACCTAAACATCCCCGTACAAAAATGTAGAGACCCATTTTTCTCAGAGTGTTTTGGATGTTGACAAATTTTGCACTGGAAGGGTATCAAATACAATGGCATAATACTCCATTTTAACTTGAGGTTAGAGACTTGTAATTTTTTCCCCACTCACATGAGGACTCTATCTATTGGAAAATGAGTACATCACAAAAACTGTATTGGTCATTTTCCTTCCTCTTTTAAGTTTTAGATGCCCAGACCAGAATAGGAATAACATTCTATGGTTTAACGATACTTACCCTCTTTTGACTTTATACAATTCTTATACTTAAAAGATACATGAAAAATGCCATTCAAAATGAAGTTATCTCACTGACTGATGGTACAGTTCTCCAATGTAGTCCAGTGCCGTTTTACGCTTAGGCTAAATCTTTCAAACGTGTGAGTCCGTAACTGCTTTTCTTTAGCTAATGGTCTCACTTCAATGGCTCTCAAAACTGTAGAGCCCTCTAGCATTAATAAACATCATTGTTGATATGTAGGTGAACCTCAGCATCAAAGTGGTGGTCCAAATAGCATGGCGGCTCGTCAGAACCAAAGGAATCTGCATATTCATAATGTTGGGGTTTGGTACATACAGAATTACAAACAAAATAGCACATAAATTATCTTTATTTTATGTATGAATGAACCATGAATTGGGTTTAAAAAAAACCAGGCATGATATTCTTCCTACTTAAAGGCATCATACACATTTGGTAATTGTCAAAGACCAGTGTTCTCACTTGGTGTATCCCAACATATGCATAATATAACAAGCCTGTGAAAATTTGGGCTCAATTGGTCATCGAAGTTGCAAGAAAATGATGAAAGAAAAAACACCCTTGTTGTACAAATTTGTGTGCTTTTAGATAGGAATAAAAGGCTTCTAGCTAGAAGTATTTTATTATTTTAGTGAGAAATTACCTCTTTCTCAAAAACTACGTTACTTCAGAGGGAGTCGTTTCTCACAATGTTTTATACTATCAACAGCTCTCCGTTACTTGTTACCAAGTCAGTTTTCATGCTAATATATATTTTGAGTAATTACCAAACGTGTACGATGCCTTTAAGTCTGATTTCCGATTTTTGTTTGGCACTTTGGCAAATCAAAAAAAAATTGTGACTGAAAAAAAAATAGCCTGAACAATCTAGCTTTTCCATGTGTACATGTAGGTCCAGCCTTTTGTACTCAATACAATGTTCCTACCTTTTTCCAAGGAACAAATATCATGCCTGAAAACACCCTATAAATTTCACATTTTGGAAAGTTTCTACTTGACTAAAGAGTTGGTAGTTTAAAACAATTAATTTAAAGGAATATATATAATAATCAAAATTTTAACTTACAGTTTGTTAGTCTTTCTCCAGACTTGCCCACTCCTGCCAAAAGTTTAAAAAATGGTATAGGTAAACAAAAAATGCTCACTAATAATACTCCAAATTTGTTAGGATGTGCAACAGCAAAAAGAATTCTGGATACTGGTATGAACGAGCCCGAACTACTCTCAATAAAAAATGTCACTGCTGCAGAGCTCAGTGTAAGACAGCCCTCACAGACAGATCTTGGAGACAACCCCTATCCCTTTCAATCACTTCATGCAGAAAAACATAGAACTCAAAATTTGCATCTTATTTACAGAATCTCTAATCATTTTTCACTCCTGCATTTATAGCTTTCACCCAAATGAATATGCAACTCACAAATCTGTAACCCTAACTCACACTGCTGTAGAGTTCAGTGTAAGGCAGCCCTCACAGACAGATCTTGGAGACAACTCCCTTGCAATCACTTCCTGTAGAAAAAACGTAGAACTCAAAATTTGCATCTTATTTACATAGCCTAAAATCAAATCACTCCTGCATTCAACCTTCACCCAAATGAATATGCAACTCCAACCCTGTACACTTTCTTCAACATTCCTCAAATACTGTTACCTATTCCTGTTCAGCTTGGAGCCGACCACCACATTCTTCGTTTGGGTGTTGGTCATGCATTATTTACACTGTAGGTTACAGGTCATAATAAATATTCATACCAGCTAATGAATATGCATTAAAAAGTAAGCTGGAGGGTTTCTCTGTGACACTTTGTAAACAGGTAAATTTGCAAACTTGCTGAACTTTAATAATAATAATAATAATAACATATATTAAGCACCTTTTACAAAAGTTTCAAAGCACTGTACAAAAAAAACATTCTATTGAAGTTGCATAACTTCCAGTAATTGAAAAAGCAGAAATGGGAAAAAATACAAATTTGACCCCAATCAACCCTACACAAACTAAGTATAACATTGCAATCACATTAATTGTTACCACTGCACAAAGTGTTTTTTAAAGCCAAGTTTTCACATTTAATGCATTTGTTATATTTTTTATTGTACTCCATGAAAGAAAGTCAGTTCAGTTTTGCTGTTGTCAAATTTCAAGAATATAATAAGAATTATTTTTTAAACAATTCTTAATATTGTTATCAATAAAAAATGAAATACAAATATGTTAGATGTCCTAAATAAATGTATAACTGCTTATTTTAATATTTTAATAAACTGTGTATTTTGTTTGTGTTTACAGCACGGTCTGCTTTCTCCAACAAAGAGATCTACACATCAACAAGTTGTCAGAAATCTGCATAATATTATTAATAATCAGCCTGGTAAATAAACTGCCCTCACCAATAAAAGGTAAATTCCTAATAAAAAAGTAAAACACATCACTGTTCATCTAGTTGCATCGCCTGATTTTTGTTGAAAGAATTTGTTAAAAAGATTTTTTCTCCAATAAAATCTTTACAGACACAAAAATTTGAATAAAAAAAGAGGGAGTAAACCCAATTGTGTCTTTTTGACTCTATTGACCCAATTCACCTGAGGTCCATCATCACAATAATCTTGCTTGCGCCATTGGGGGGGGGGGGGGTTGTCAAATGTCCCTAAGTTTTACAGTGTAGCAGGGCTTGAATTTTCTTTCTTTTTCTTGGGGGGGGGGGATCCACAAGACCGCAGGCCTTGTGGCTAAAAATGTCTACTGGACCAGAATTAAAGTGATAAGGAAAAAGAAAAAACTACACAGTTTGATAAATAAACTGTTCTTTTTTTAACAAGCACTAAGAAAAGATTTATCTCTTTTTCACTGTGGGCGAGAATACTTTGAATTGAAAAACAACTACACAGTGAGATATTTATTCAACTGAAAAACACAATAGTGATGGACATGTCCAGTTTGAGTTTACTGGCCCTATGTTAAAATCACTGGCCTCGGGCCAGCGGTCCAGTTTTAATTTTGAGCCCTGTGTAGTGCGCAGTTTAGGCAACAGGGCAATTACGTGCATTCCTGATTTTGACTCGAGCTTGCATAGTCACCACATGTGACATGCGTTAAAGGGGTCAAATAGATAAATAAATTCGTTTTTAAGATATATCAACTGTGTACACAGTTATCACTGTTCTTAAAACCACAAATTGACAGTAACCTAACTAAGCCCTTTTAAATACATATTTCAAGAACAAAAACAAAGAAGTTTCTAAAAAGAACCCCTGATTCATAAAGAACTAATTTAGCAAGTTTAAAGATAGCATACTTTCAAAATTGAAAAGTGAAGTTCTAAAGTACATGTAGGCAAAATCAAGTTAAATATTTTAAAATTTAGTGTTTGCATTTAGGGGGAAAGGCGTGCCATTCTACAATGAAATCTACCATCAACTATAAGTAGTCAGACCGCATTTCAAGGGGAAAAATACAGTTGTTTTGAAGAAGATACATGTCTGTTGCTTTAAAGTGGGGGGGGGGTTCAAAGGAAAACCCTAAAGTTTACCTGCTCATGTTTATTTTGCTTAATTTTGGGTTGAACAAAGAAAATTTTACAAAATTAGGATTTGTACCTGCAACCTCAGGATTAATGTGCCAGCTCACTGCTAATAATTATGCTAGTCTTAAAAGAAATCTACCCATCAACAAGTGTCTCGAGACTCAAATTGCATCATGTAGTCTGGCTTAAAACCTGCCTTGCTGTCAGAAGGTAACTTTATTACCAAGCACTTGTTTTTCTGGAGATTATGTTGTTAGAAAATGCAGCAGTGCGGGCGGAACCAGAGTGGGTGGGGGTGCCAAGGGAGAGTTTCCCTGCTCAGAAACCAATTGCCCCTCTCTTAAGACCCCCTCCCAATGAGAAAAAAAATAAACAAATGAATGGTTTGATACATTAAGTAGCGGGCCCCAACCCAAAATTATGTCTTTGCCCCTGCTTACTCACCCCCCCCCCCCAAATATGAAAATGCCTGGTTACAGTACTGCAAGGCAGAGATTTGTATACTCTATTATTCAATACTATAAACTGTGCAAGTCTCGCGCGTATCGGAACGAGAAAACACATCAAACAAAGAAACAATTTCTCTGAAATCAGATCTTTGTTTTAAATTATATTCAATGATAAAATCTGAAAAACAAAAATACTCATTACATGTGTATAAAATCAGTATTAGTTTTTATAATAAATACAAAATATTGTGTTAACTATTATTGAAGCAAAATTAAAACTCTGGGACAAGGATGCTTATTTGATCTTAACTTTTCAAAAAAACCACTTACGTGAATTTGCGACAGTCACACGGGTGTAAAATTAATGCTTGACGCAGTTTATAGAGGACGCTGACGCCTCAACAACCATAGACTGCTATGAAAAGGCTTCGCGTTGCAATTACAGCATCTGGCGATTATCATCGCGCATCCAAAACAAGAATTTGCATCAGTTTTGTGATCGGAGGTGAGCTCAAAATTCCTAATTTTTTGCAGCAACCGGAAGCTGAGGTCAAGTTTAATTCTCGGGTTTTCTTCGTTATATTGTTGAATTGATTTTACTTTCCTTTTTTTATCACTAAGTATTACATTCCCAACAACATACATATTTTTCATGGTCATAAACCACGTTAAACTAAAATAATTGACAAACCAAAATCTTGCCCACGTAAATCTCCATAAGCTTAAATATGCGCAAGACTTGCACAGTCTGTTGCAGTATCTTTTAACCTTGAACAGCTTGACATTTATTATTGTCCAAACAGTTTTATAAGAATTTAACCTCGCTTACTTACAACAGTGACACACAATATGTTATTGATGATGTTTTCAAACAATAATTGTTGCAAAATTTATCTTTACAATTTTTTAGAGAGTAAGGCCGCCTGAGTGGTTGCTATTTAAAGATTGATTAAAAAAAACACCTGTATGCTCACTTGAAAAAGTTGGAGCATAGTGCAAGCCAACTTGGCCATCACATATCCCACTTCTAAGGGAAAAATACACACATTTGTTTTCACTTAACTTAGATGGATGTCTCTTGCTTTTAATAAGGGGGGTGTTAAAAGCAAAACCCTCAATTTTAATTGCTAAAATGTTTGTTTTACTTAATTTTGAGTTGAACAAAGACTAATTTACTAGAGTGGATTTAAACCTGGCCCTTTGGATGCAGGCACTCTACTAGCTGAGCTATCCAGCCCTAATGTTGGCGGTCTCCCTATTTTGTCAACATCTTTGACAAACTTTATGCTGGTTTGAAAGAGTTTGATCATAGTGCAAGCCAACTTGGCCATCAGATCTCATTTCTAAGGGAAAAAATACCTACATTTGTTTTGACATAGATAAATGTACTTGGCTTTTAATTAGGGGGTTAGTTTTCTTGTTCAGGTTTACTTTACTTGAAAGTAACTTATTTTTCTCATGCAATACCGGTAACTTACCTTTTTTCTTTTTCATCAACAGGTACGCTGGTCTAAAGGAATTTACCCCTCAACAAGTAGATGTCCCAGACCCAAATAACATCATGCAGTCTGTCTTAAAACCTGCCTTCACTACAAGCAGGTAAATTTATACTCAAGCAACAGTTTTAAACTAGAGATTATGTAAGATGAGGCAGCAGTGGCATAAACAGATATGTGGGGGGGGGGGGACTCCCCACTGAGTCCCCTTGCCCCCACCCCAAAATGAGATAAAAATGCGCAAATGAATTGTTTGATACATTAAATGCCCCCCTCCTAACTATGTCCTTGCCCCTGCTTGCCTCCCAGACCCAAAGATGAAAATGTCATGGTTACACTACTGCAGGGAAAAGTTTGTAAACTAAATTATTCAATAGGTCTTTTTACCTGGAACAGCTTAACTTTCAAGTTGGTGTCCAAAATTGTTTCAAGAATTTAACCTCACTTACAATCAATAGTATGCCACATAATGTTGGAAATAAAAAAGGGGGTTTGGGTTGAACCTAACAGGAGTTGTTTCAGTTGCATAACTAAGAGGTGGGGGGGGAGTTTACGTGCCACCTCCAATTTGAAATCTAGACTTTTTGGGTTTGAAAATTGTTACATTTTATAAGCTTTATATTGTGATAATTTCAATGTTTTTAAAACCATTTTTCCACTTACACGCAGACAATGTATTTGTTTTACACTCATGCCAGATTATCTTCTAAAAAATAGTAAATTACATACAAAAGGCGCTGTAGGCGCTTTTAAGAGAAGGCAAAAAGAAACTTGGCCTGAAGTGCCCCCCCCCAAAAAAAATGGTGCACCCCCTTGTGCTCCCCCCTAAAATTTGACCCTAGTTACGGCGCTGATTTGTTTTACTCTTAGTAGATGCTGGTTTGAAAGAGTTTGATCATTGTGTAAGCCACCTTGGCCTTCAGATACATTTGTTGCGACTTGGAAGTACTTGGCTTTTAATTGAGGGGGTCGTGAAGAGAGACACATTCAAGTTTTCTTGTTCATGTTTACTTTACTTGAAAGTAACTTATTTTTCTCATACAATAACTTACCTTTATGTTTTGTTTGTATCCACAGGAATGGTAGTCTTAAAACAATTTTGCCAATGAACAATTAGATGTCTAAGACTCAAATAGCATCATGTAGTCTGGCTTAAAACCTGCCTTCACTGCAAGCAGGTAAATTTATAACCAAGCACTTGTTTTAATACAAAAGGGTATTAAAACAGATTCTTATACTGCATTATTCAATACTGTTGTAGCATCTTGTTACACCTTCAATAGGTTATCACAAAAAAAATTCAAGAATTTATCCCCACTTACCTTCAATAGTTTCACACTCAAATCGTTGAATAAAAAGGGGGGATAGTTATACCCAATCATGACGTTTTGACTCCATAGATTGTTTTTGGACAACAAAATAAAAATTAACTAAAGCAGGATATGCACCTGCCGCTTCCGGATTAATGCGCCAGTACTCTACCAACTGAGCTATCTAGCCCTATATTGGCAGTCTCCCTATTTTGTCAATATCTTTGTTCATGGTGCCAATCAGAGGCTATTCAACCTGTAACCATGCTGTATCCAGGTATCACCCAAGTTTACACGATACAAAGTGGGAAGGATACCTTAATATACTTTTTAAATCTAATATCAAGTAATAAACTACAAGGGAAACTGACCGGGTAAATTTATCCGGTCAGTTTCCATTGTGGTTATTTTACTTGAAAGTAACTTATTTTGTTTATACAATATAACTTACCATTTTTTTTTTTTTTGCATCAACAGGTTTGCTAGCGGAGCTTAATCCCACTTAAACCCTTGCCCCTCCCTCCCCCAATCAGAAAAAAATGAAAAAATGATTGGTTTGACACAATAAATAGTGCCCCCCCTCAAATTTTATCTCTGCTCCTCCTTACCCCCACCCCCTTCCCCCTCCCCTCAGATGAAAATGTCTGCTTACGCCACTGCAGGGCAGAGATTTGTATACTGTTTTTAAAACACTTATTGTTGCAAATTTTACCTTTAAATATTTAGAGAGTAATTATTATCATCTCCACCTGTCAACAAGCAGATGTCTAAGATGAAGCAGCTGCATTCTCCAGACAGAAAAAGGTAAATTCCTAACGAGAAAAATAATGTTGTTTTAGACAATTGATCATTATATTGCCTGAACAGTATTCAAGAATTTAATCACTGCTTTTCTTCAATAGTTTGCTACACAAAATTTGAAATTTAGGCCTTACCACATGGTGGGGAAAAAAACAACATTCCTGGCAAAATGTTCTTAATGCTTGTGACAAAATATTACAAAATGAACTTTTGTTTAAAGAATAGTACAGCTCAAAATCCGTGTCCACATTTTGTGTGATTCAACATATGCATGAACAAACAAACCTGTGAAAGTTTGAGCTCAATTGGTCATCGAGGTCACGAGAAAATAGTGAAAAGAGACCTTATGTGTTTTATGTTTTTTCAAACATCAAGTTTTTATCTCGCATGATAAGTGATAAAAACTATTATTTTACTCATTTCTCAGAAACGATAGCATTTTAGGCAGAAATATTTTAAGGAACCCTTTCTACCACTACTTACTTTAAATCATGTAAGTTATGTGTGAATCTGTGAACATTTGTGTTTTTCGATCTTACCAATACTAGGCCTTTATTTTAGGCAGCAGTTTTTTTACATGAGCCCTTGCGAAATTTTCTCAAACGTTGGGAAATATTGTAGTAGGTACCAACCTACAACAAAAACTGACGATAGCTGTATTTTTAGCAAGGAACTGTGTGCACTGATCCTAGACCCAAATTAAATGCAGTCTGGCTTAAAATCTGCCTTCACTGCCACAAGGTAAATTGATAACCAAGCACTGGTTTTATTGGGGATTATGTTACTATATATATATAAAAACGTTAATTATGTCTCTGAAAGTATGAAAGTTTCTGTTTTGTCACTGCAGGACAGAGATTTGTATGCTTTATTATTCAATGCTAATGCAGCGTCTTTTTACAATGAACAGCTTGACATTCTAATTATTGTCCAAACAATATTCAAGAACTTAACCTCGCTTACTTACAATAGTCTGACACACATCATTTTCACAATCAACAGTGTTATAAGCATTGTTTTATATTAATTATTGATAATGTTTTCAAACACTAATTGTTGCAAATTTACCGCTTAATTTTGTCACTGCAGGACAGAGATTTGTATGCTTTATTATTCAATGCTAATGCAGCGTCTTTTTACAATGAACAGCTTGACATTCTAATTATTGTCCACACTATATTGAAGAACTTAACCTCGCTTACTTACAATAGTCTGACACACATCATTTTCACAATCAACAGTGTTATAAGCATTGTTTTATATTAATTATTGATAATGTTTTCAAACACTAATTGTTGCAAATTTACCGCTTAATTATTAGAGAGTAAGGTTTACCATTACCATCTGCAAAGTTATCTACCCGTCAACAGATGTCTAAGATGAAGCAGCTGCACTCTCCAGAAAAAGGTAAATTCCTAAAGAGAAAAATAAGGTTGTTTTAGACAATTGATCTTTATATTGTCTGAACAGTATTCAAGAATTTGTATCACCACTTTCCTTCAATTCCAGTTTGACAAACAAATTTAAGCCCTCATCACACGACCGGAAAGAAATACAACATTCCTGGAAAAATATTCTCAATGCTTATGAACAAACTGAACTTTGTGTGAAAGGCCAGTAGTTTTTTACATGAGTCCTTGGGAAATGTTCTCAAACATTGGGAAATTTACAAAAACTGATGCTAGCGGAATTTTCAGCAAGGAACATTATGCACTCCTTGTGTGAAACGATCTGTTGTTTATTGTCAGGCGTTCCTTGTAAACCACCCAAACCCAGATGAGTGGTTACTATTTATAGGTTGATTAAAAAAACAAAACTTTATGCTCACTTGAAAAGGTTTGATCATTAGTGCAAACCAACTTGGTATAGGTAAAAATACATACATTTGTTTTGATATAACTTAGACGGATGTCTCTTGCTTTAATTAAGGGGGGACGGGTGTTAAAAGGAAAACCCTCAAGTTTACCTGCTCATGTTTATTTTACTTAACTAGAGCTGAACAAGGACAAATTTACTAGAGCGTGATGAACCTGCAAACGTGCCGGCGCTCTACCAACTGTATAAACGCGTACATCACAAACCACGAAAAACGAATGTTGCTCATTTGAAAAAATGGCAATCATTGCAAGCCAATCAGTTGCCATGTCTTAGGCAAGAGGTAAAACAATTATATCTATTCAACAAAAAATTACATTTAAACATAATTTTCTTCGTGGGGTAGGGGGTGGTGGTGTTAAAATGAAAACATCCAGTCAAGCCCCTGTAATTATGTGTGTATTAACTTGCTTTACTTATGCAATAATTTTCCCTGTGGAAGTGTCAAAATCTGCAATGACATTTAAGGTTTCAAGTGATGAAGGTTTGCACAGTTTAGTTTCGCTAAAACTTGTTTTTAACTATACAAATATTGAATGCATGTGGATGAGTGCATTGTCGCAGAATATAACAAGTTCAAATCAGGATTATTTCAATTCAAGAGGTGAATCATCTAAACAACTTGAATTCAAAGGCAATTCAAAAGCACTGTTAATGGCAATAACAGTGTAAGGAGCCGTCTTCACTGTGTTGTAACAACTTTGGTTGGTGGCTGGCTGCTGTTAATGGACCTTGCCTTCGGCTCGGTCAATTAACCACTTCACAAGGTTATATTTAAAACAAATTTTCGTGCCCAACTGTGGTATTATTTTTTGGACATTTTTGGAGCTTCTTGAGTAATTGCTTTTCTTTGAAATTATTATTGCCACAAAACCCTGACTTGACAAAGGAAAGACAACAAAGGTTCTCATAATTAGCTCCAATTAAGAATAAATTTATCACTTTCAAAGAGACAAAAACTGATATTCATAACTCTTTAACTTCAGAAATTATCTGTATCCTGCTTCAATCATCTAATAAAATTTAGTTCAAAAGCAAAATAATAATTTGTTTTGTCTAATTTCCATTTCTATCCCTTTTAGAAAGGCTTGCAGTTCTTCATTGAGATCTACCATACAAAATGTATATGTCTAAGATCTACAAGTGCGTATCATCGGCTGAACGTCTTCACATCAACACAAAGACGTTCAAAGCTGAAGCAAATTTTGTAAATTCTGGTGTCGGTTTTGTTATCAAGTAATAATCCACAATTAAGGTTTTTGTTTATCATCGTATGGCGGGCTGTTTTTGCAGCACTATACAAGTAACATTGTAAATAACTGCACCATTGCAAGCAAGTGCACATATGCGTATTTTGAACAAATAAACTGGAGATCTTATGCAGTTTTGTGCTTTGACTAAAAAAGTTAGAGCATTAATGTTGTGCGGAGTTTTCGATTGTGGTGCCGGGATCGAACTGTTTGGAATCGAATGGTGGTAAAATCACGGGAAATTCCAAACTTAATTGCGGAAAGGGACTTGGACACATGCACTTGGCATGTGGGGTCCTACTTCTGGCCAGGGTCCTTGTGGCGTTGGTGGTTAATCTTAAAGGTGCATCAGGCTCCTCAGCGGCGAGGATGTCCTGGTGTTATCACAAATGGTTGACCAAACAGAATAGTTCCTAGTCTAGGCCGTGGGGCTAGGGACCGCGCTTTGGGAGTAGAGGGCGTGCTCTGCATAAGGGTGCGTGGACTGGACGCTCTGAAAGGAGTATGAAGGCCTTGCTGATCTTCCGAAACGTGTTGGTGGTGCCTCGTTTCCAATGGTGGTGCCTGGTTTGGAATCGAATGGTGGTAAAATCGCGGGAAATTCCAAACTTAGTTTCGAAAAGGGACTTGGACACGTGCACGTGGCATGTGGGGTCCTACTCCTGGCCAGGGTGACAGCTGGTGGTTGATCTTAAAGGTGCATCAGGCTCCTCAGCGGGTAGGATGGTACTGGTGTGATCACAATCGGTTGACCAACAGGAGGAGTTCCTAGTCTAGGCCGTGGGGCTAGGGACCGCGTTTGTAGGAGTAGAGGGTGTGCCCCTCAGACGGGTGCATGGACTGGACGCTCTGAAAGGAGTACGAAGGCCTTGACGATCTCCCAGAGCGTGTCGGGGCTGGTATCCTGGAACCTGCACGTGGTGGCCCTGCTTGAAACTAATCTTACCAGGATGATTTTGGCAAAATTCAGAACCAAATGAATTAAACTGCTTGCAATGGTACACTTATATGCTGTAATTAAATGAATTTAATATACATTGTAATAATAATACAGGCTTGCAACTTTTCAGGTCATCAGCTGATTTCCTCATTTTGGTTTTTCAGCTGTACCTGCCATTGAAAATTGAAAACTTAGCACAAAGTGTATTGCTGTGGCTGGCACTTTCCCTTTTTGGTAAAATTTGGTTGCATGCATGCCTGAATATATACAATAATGTTTATATATGTTTTAATACTATACAGGCAGGCAACACATGTCAGGTCATCAACTGATTGCCTCATTTTGGGGGTTCACATCCAGATTGAAAATTGAAAAACACAGTGCAAGGTCTTGCTGCATGTGATGCCTATAACTACATATTGTGTATTTTTATTTTTTAAAGATTATGCTAATACTCATTCGAGAAATGGAAATGGCACTGACACTTCTCCATAGTGCTTGTTATTGTTTCCTGAAAAAGTTAACATTTATTTTTCTAGTCAAAAGCAATTAGGATAAAGAAACGTTTGAGGTTGACCTTTTTTGGCTTTCCAGGTGAATCACAATTAGAAAAAAAAATGCAACTGAAAGAATTCACTACATGTGAAATTTAATGAGCTTTAAAACACAATAAATGCATTTATACCTTTTAAAGTGACACTCCTTTGGAAATAGGATCATGTAGTTGTGTCAAGGCCGCTAGGCTATAGCTATGAATGAGAATTAGCATAGTTTTGTTTTGTGTGAAGAATTGCTCAATAAATTTATATGGAGTCTGTGTTTCATTTCTTGTCTGGGAGTACAATGCTTAGGACTGTGAGGTCATTAATGCAATTTGTATGGATTAATAACAATAGTACGAGACATCTATATTCGCAAATTGCCTTTGCATTTTCTTTTGGAGCTCCTGGCAATGTGTTTATTGACCAATACTACAATTTGTTCGGCAAAAAACACAAATTTTAAAAGTAAAACATTTATTTGTTGATTTTGAAAGATTTTTCTTCCAATTTAAATGCATTTTTTCCATGTTATGCTCTCGAGTATGAAATCGCAATTAACGACCTTACAGCACTGAGCCAACTTAAACGGGTCTATCATGGTTACCATATTGAATGTCCCCCCCCAGAGGAAAAGTTTTGGAAAGTAACGACAAACTGTTGTTAACTAAATTCATGTTGTACTCGGAGGTAGCTAGCCATGATAAACTTTGCATTAACAAAAGGTAGTGTGTATCTTGCCGGTATCAATTTTCAATTAAAGAAAGCTACTGGTACCAGCAAATTATCAACTGCCTTTTGCGAAGCCACTTTGGCCACTCGTATGAAATTAGAGGAAAAACAATTTCTGGAGAGTGCTATGACTAAGAAAATCGAGTGTTCTTTTCTATAATTTGCATGTAAAATGCTAGCCACTCTAATTGGTTAAGAGGCTGACAAAAAATTGAAGGGGGTTGTCTAGATTTCGTTTTTTCTCTAATTTTGTATGTACCAGTTAACCGTAGAGGGCGCTATGACCCAAAATTCGGTTTAGATGGTAGCCTTGTTTCAAGCCGTTTTTCTGTAATTGTAAAAGTTGACCGTAGAGGGCGCTATCACCCAAATTTTGGTTGGTCTTGTTTGAAGCTGTCCGTTGAGGGCGCAATAATCAATTTGAATCGTGTTTCTGTAAATCTTGACCAAAGAGGGCGCTCTAGCCCGAAAATTTTGAGATGGGTTAGGGTAGTTTTTCCCACTTGTATTATGCAACCATTGATTAGAGGGCGCTGTAACACTTACAAATTGAGAATATGGCCAAAAAAGGCTTGTATTTATAAGGCAGTTGGTATACCAGCTTTCTTAACGTGTCAATTAATGGCACTATGATTTGCCATTTTTGATTCAGTTCAAATAATCAATATAGTACTAAAAGAAATCTGGTACCAGCAAGATATACTACCTTTTATTAATGTAAAGTACATCAAGGCTATATATACCTCCGAGTACAACATGAAATCAGTTGTTCTTTCCAAACATTTCCTCTGTGCGGTTCAATGGTAACCATGATAGAACCGTGTAATTAGTGGGCTCAGTGCTGTAAGGTCATTAATTGCAATTTCATACTCGAAATAATTAACAGGTCATAACATGAAAAAATTGCTTTTAAAATTGGAAGAAAAGTCTTTCAAAATCAACAATGAATGTTTTACTTTAAAAATGTGGCCAAACGAATACTTTGTATAGTAGTATTGATCAATAAACACATTGCCAGGAGCTCAAAAAAATGCAGAGGCAATTTGCGAATATAGTTGTCTCCTATTATTATTATTAATCCATACAAATTGCACTAATGACCTTACAGTCCTAAGCATTGTACTCCCAGACAAGAAATGAAACACAGACTCCATATAAATTTATTGAGCAATTCTTCACACAAAACAAGACTATGCTAATTCTCATTCATAGCTATAGCCTAGCGGCCTTGACACAACTACATGATCCTATTTCCAAAGGAGTGTCACTTTAAAAGGTATAAATGCATTTATTGTGTTTTAAAGCTCATTAAATTTCACATGTAGCGAATTCTTTCGGTTGCATTTTTTTTTCTAATTGTGATTAACCTGGAAAGCCAAAAAAGGTCAACCTCAATTGTTTCTTTATCCTAATTGCTTTTGACTAGAAAAATAAATGTTAACTTTTTCAGGAAACAATAACAAGCACTATGGAGAAGTGTCAGTGCCATTTCCATTTCTCGAATGAGTATTAGCATAATCTTTAAAAAATAAAAATACACAATATGTAGTTAGGCATCACATGCAGCAAGACCTTGCACTGTGTTTTTCAATTTTCAATCTGGATGTGAACCCCCAAAATGAGGCAATCAGTTGATGACCTGACATGTGTTGCCTGCCTGTATAGTATTAAAACATAATTAAACATTATTGTATATATTCAGGCATGCATGCAACCAAATTTTACCAAAAAGGGAAAGTGCCAGCCACAGCAATACACTTTGTGCTAAGTTTTCAATTTTCAATGGCAGGTACAGCTGAAAAACCAAAATGAGGAAATCAGCTGATGACCTGAAAAGTTGCAAGCCTGTATTATTATTACAATGTATATTAAATTCATTAAATTACAGCATATAAGTGTACCATTGCAAGCAGTTTAATTTATTTGGTTCTGAATTTTGCCAAAATCATCCTGGTAAGATTAGTTTCAAGCAGGGCCACCACGTGCAGGTTCCAGGATACCAGCCCCGACACGCTCTGGGAGATCGTCAAGGCCTTCGTACTCCTTTCAGAGCGTCCAGTCCATGCACCCGTCTGAGGGGCACACCCTCTACTCCTACAAACGCGGTCCCTAGCCCCACGGCCTAGACTAGGAACTCCTCCTGTTGGTCAACCGATTGTGATCACACCAGTACCATCCTACCCGCTGAGGAGCCTGATGCACCTTTAAGATCAACCACCAGCTGTCACCCTGGCCAGGAGTAGGACCCCACATGCCACGTGCACGTGTCCAAGTCCCTTTTCGAAACTAAGTTTGGAATTTCCCGCGATTTTACCACCATTCGATTCCAAACCAGGCACCACCATTGGAAACGAGGCACCACCAACACGTTTCGGGAGATCAGCAAGGCCTTCATACTCCTTTCAGAGCGTCCAGTCCACGCACCCTTATGCAGAGCACGCCCTCTACTCCCAAAGCGCGGTCCCTAGCCCCACGGCCTAGACTAGGAACTATTCTGTTTGGTCAACCATTTGTGATAACACCAGAACATCCTCGCCGCTGAGGAGTCTGATGCACCTTTAAGATTAACCACCAACGCCACAAGGACCCTGGCCAGAAGTAGGACCCCACATGCCAAGTGCATGTGTCCAAGTCCCTTTCCGCAATTAAGTTTGGAATTTCCCGTGATTTTACCACCATTCGATTCCAAACAGTTCGATCCCGGCACCACAATCGAAAACTCCGCACAACATTAATGCTCTAACTTTTTTAGTCAAAGCACAAAACTGCATAAGATCTCCAGTTTATTTGTTCAAAATACGCATATGTGCACTTGCTTGCAATGGTGCAGTTATTTACAATGTTACTTGTATAGTGCTGCAAAAACAGACCGCCATACGATGATAAACAAAAACCTTAATTGTGGATTATTACTTGATAACAAAACCGACACCAGAATTTACAAAATTTGCTTCAGCTTTGAACGTCTTTGTGTTGATGTGAAGACGTTCAGCCGATGATACGCACTTGTAGATCTTAGACATATACATTTTGTATGGTAGATCTCAATGAAGAACTGCAAGCCTTTCTAAAAGGGATAGAAATGGAAATTAGACAAAACAAATTATTATTTTGCTTTTGAATTAAATTTTATTAGATGATTGAAGCAGGATACAGATAATTTCTGAAGTTAAAGAGTTATGAATATCAGTTTTTGTCTCTTTGAAAGTGATAAATTTATTCTTAATTGGAGCTAATTATGAGAACCTTTGTTGTCTTTCCTTTGTCAAGTCAGGGTTTTGTGGCAATAATAATTTCAAAGAAAAGCAATTACTCAAGAAGCTCCAAAAATGTCCCAAAAATAATACCACAGTTGGGCACGAAAATTTGTTTTAAATATAACCTTGTGAAGTGGTTAATTGACCGAGCCGAAGGCAAGGTCCATTAACAGCAGCCAGCCACCAACCAAAGTTGTTACAACACAGTGAAGACGGCTCCTTACACTGTTATTGCCATTAACAGTGCTTTTGAATTGCCTTTGAATTCAAGTTGTTTAGATGATTGAAGCAGAATACAAATAATTTTTGGAGCGAAAGATTTGTGAAAATCAGTTTTGATATCTATGAAAGAGATTAATTTATTTTTACTTTGGGTTATGAGGGTCCATTTTGAAACAAGCATTCACCTCTTGAATTTGACCTTGTTATATTCTGCGACAATGCACTCATCCACACGCATTCAATATTTGTATATTTAAAAACAAGTTTTAGCGAAACTAAACTGTGCAAACTTTCATCGCTTGAAAACTTAAATGTCATTGCAGATTTCGACACTTCCACAGGGAAAATGATTGCATTAGTAAAGCAAGTTAATACACACATAATTACAGGGGCTTGACAGGATGTTTTCATTTCAACACCCCCACCCCCACCCCCTACCCCACGAAGAAAAATATGTTTAAATGTAATTTTTTGTTGAATGGATATAATTGTTTTACCTCTTGCCTAAGACATGACAACTGGTTGGCTTGCAATGGTTGTATAAACATGTAATGAGTATTTTTGTTGTTTAGAGTTTGTCATTAGATATAATTTACAACAAAGGTTTGATTTTTAGAAAAAAAAAGTTATTCGTTTGACGTGTTTTCTTGTTCCGATACGCGCGAGACTTGCAGTCTATTGCGGAGGAATTGTCTAAAACAACCTTATTCTTTTCTCTTGAGGAATTTACCTTTTTCTGGAGAGTGTAGCTGCTTCATCTTAGACATCTGCTTGTTGACAGGTTAATAACTTTGCCGATGGTAAACCTTACTCTCTAAATATTAAATAGTAAATTTTGAAACAATTTTTGTTTGAAAATATTATTGATAATAAATGTAAAACACATATAAGCTTAAACACTGTTCATTGTGAAAATATTGTGTGTCAGACATATGTGATGCGATCAAGCATAATGAGTCGTTTGTCGAAAATATCAGTATGGAGAAACAAGCCAAAACAGGCCAAGGGGTGAAATTTTCAAAAATATTTTTATATATAAATCTAAATGCCAAAATATATCTCAATTTATATTGGCAACTTCCTTCCTGATAAATAACATCAAAAAGGGGTTTAAATGAAAGAAAATGTGCCGATGTAGTTTCAATAAGCAACTCAACTTTAAACCCCCTTTTCTCAGTTTCATTCTCTCGCATCTCTTGGTGTTTCTACTTTCACAGTATTAAAGCATCGATTATGCTCTTCTCAAATGTATAACAAAATTTAAAATGACCTTGGTCGACAAACGACTCATTTTGCTTGATCGCATCACATATGTAAGTAAGCAGGGTTAAATTCTTGAATAAAGTTTGGACAATAATTCAAACGTCAAGCTGTTCAAGGTAAAAAGACGCTGCATTAGCATTGAATAATTGTAAGAGCATACAAATCTCTGTCCTGCAGTGGCGAAACAGACATTTTCATACTTTCAGAGACATAATTTGGGGGGAAGGGGCTACTTATGTTTCAAATCATTCTTTTTCTCATTTTTTAATATCAATTGCGGTTGGGGGGGGGGAGGGGGCAATGAATCTGAGCGAGGACACCCCCTTGCCCCCCAACTCTGGTTACGCCACTGCTGCATTTTCTAACACAATCCCAAATAAAACCAGCATAAAATTTGTCAAAGATATTGACAAAATAGGGAGTTCGCCAACATTAGGCCTTGATAGATCAGTTGGTAGAGCACTGGCACGTTAACTGGAGGTTGCAGGTTCAAATCTCACTCTAGTCAATTTGTCTTTGTTCATCAGCTCAAACTTTAGGAAAAATAAACATGAGCAAATAAATTTGAGCATTTTCCTTGTAACACCCCCCTCTCAATTTAAAGCAAGAGACATCCATCTAAGTTAAGTCAAAACAAATGTATGTACTTTTACCTTATACCAAGTTGGTTTGCACTAATGATCAAACCTTTTCAAGTGAGCATAAAGTTTTGTTTTTTTAATCAATCTATAAATAGTAACCACTCATCTGGGTTTGGGTGGTTTACAAGGAACGCCTGACAATAAACAACAGATCGTTTCACACGAGGTAGTGCATAATGTTCCTTGCCAAAAATTCTGCTAGCGTCAGTTTTTGTTTTAGGTCAGTAAGTACCTACTACAAAATTTCCCAATGTTTAAGAAAATTTCATAAGGAATCATGTAAAAAACTACTGGCCCTTTACACAAAGTCTAATTTGTAATATTTCACAAGCATTGAGAATATTTATCCAGGAATGTTGTTTTCTTTCCTGTCGTGTGATGAAGGCTTAAATTTCAAATTTGGTTTGTCAAACTGGAATTGAAGGAAAGTGGTGATACAAATTCTTGAATACTGTTCAGACAAGATAAAGATCAATTGTCTAAAACAACCTTATTTTTCTCTTCAGGAATTTACCTTTTTCTGGAGAGTGCAGCTGCTTCATCTTAGACATCTGTTGACGGGTAGATAACTTTGCAGATGGTAAACCTTACTCTCTAAAAAATAATCAGTAAATGACAATTAGTGTTTGAAAACATTATCGATAATTAATATACAACAATGCTTAAAATATCAATTGCGGGTGGGGGGGTGGGCGGGTGCAATGAATCTGAGTGGGGAAACACCCCCTTGCCCCCCAACTCTGATTCACCACTGCTGCACTTTCTACAACGATCTCAAATAAAACCAGCATAAAATTTGTCAAAGATATTGACAAAATGGGGAGTTCGCCAACATTAGCCCTTGATAGATCAGTTGGTAGAGCGCTGGTACATTAACTGGAGGTTGCAGGTTCAAATCCTGCTCTAGTAAATTTTGTCTTTGTTCAGCTCAAACTTTAGGAAAAATAAACATGAGCAAATAAATTTGAGCATTTTCCTTGTAACACCCACCCTCTCAATTTAAAGCAAGAGACATCCATCTAAGTTATGTCAAAACAAATGTATGTCAAATTATCTGATACCAAGTTGGTTTGCACTAATGATCAAACCATCTCAAGTGAGCATAACATTTTGTTTTTTTAATAAATCTATAAATAGTAACCACTCATCTGGGTTTGGGTGGTTTACAAGGAACGCCTGACAATAAACAACAGATCGTTTCACACGAGGGAGTGCATAATGTTCCTTGCCAAAAATTCCGCTAGCATCAGTTTTTGTTTTAGGTCAGTAAGTACCTACTACAAAATTTCCCAATGTTTAAGAAAATTTCATAAGGAATCATGTAAAAAACTACTGGCCCTTCACACAAAGTCTAATTTGTAATATTTCACAAGCATTGAGAATATTTATCCAGGAATGTTGTTTTTCTTTCCTGTCGTGTGATGAAGGCTTAAATTTCGAATTTGGTTTGTCAAACTGGAATTGAAGGAAAGTGGTGATACAAATTCTTGAATACTGTTCAGACAAGATAAAGATCAATTGTCTAAAACAACCTTATTTTTCTCTTCAGGAATTTACCTTTTTCTGGAGAGTGCAGCTGCTTCATCTTAGACATCTGTTGACGGGTAGATAACTTTGCAGATGGTAAACCTTACTCTCTAAAAATTAATCGTTGAAAAACTATTAGTGTTTAAAAACATTATCGATAATTAATATAAAACAATGCTTAAAATATCAATTGCGGGTGGGGGGGGAGAGGGCAATGAATCTGAGCGGGGAAACACCCCCTTGCCCCCAAACACTGGTCACCACTGCTGCATTTTCTACAACGATCCCAAATAAAACCAGCATAAAATTTGTCAAAGATATTGACAAAATAGTGAGTTCGCCAACATTAGCCCTTGATAGATCAGTTGATAGAGCACTGGCACGTTAACTGGAGGTTGCAGGTTCAAATCCCGCTCTAGTAAATTTTGTCTTTGTTCAGCTCAAACTTTAGGAAAAATAAACATGAGCAAATAAACTTGAGCATTTTCCTTGTAACACCCACCCTCTCAATTTAAAGCAAGAGACATCCATCTAAGTTATGTCAAAACAAATGTATGTCAAATTATCTGATACCAAGTTGGTTTGCACTAATGATCAAACCATCTCAAGTGAGCATAAAGTTTTGTTTTTTTAATCAATCTATAAATAGTAACCACTCATCTGGGTTTGGGTGGTTTACAAGGAACGCCTGACAATAAACAACAGATCGTTTCACACGAGGGTGAGCATAATGTTCCTTGCCGAAAATTCCGCTAGCATCAGTTTTTGTTGTAGGTCAGTACCTACTACAAAATTTCCCAATGTTTGAGAACATTTCCCAAGGACTCATGTAAAACACTACTAGCCCTTCACACAAAGTTCAGTTTGTAATATTTCACAAGCATTGAGAATATTTTTCCAGGAATGTAGTTTTTCTTTCCTGTCGTGTGATGAGGGCTTAAATTTCAAATTTTGTTTGTCAAACTGGAATTGAAGGAAAGTGGTGATACAAATTCTTGAATATTGTTCAGAAAATGTAAAGATCAATTGTCTAAAAACAACCTTATTTTTCTCTTTAGGAATTTACCTTTTTCTGGAGAGTGCAGCTGCTTCATCTTAGACATCTGTTGACTGGTAGATAACTTTGCAGATGGTAAACCTTACTCTCTAAAAATTAAGCGGTAAGTTTGCAACAATTAGTGTTCAAATTTTTTTATTGATAATTAATATAAAACAATGCTTATAACACTGTTGATTGTGAATATGATGTGTGTCAGACTATCGTAAGTAAGCGAGGTTAAGTTCTTGAATATTGTTTGGACAATAATGAGAATGTCAAGCTGTTCATTGTAAAAAGACGCTGCATTAGCATTGAGTAGTAGAGCTTACAAATCTCTGGCCTGCAGTGACAGAACAGACATTTACATACTTTCAGAGACATAATTAATTTTTTTTTATATTCTCCATCTGGTGTGGTGGTCAAGACAGCTTTGATGAGTTTATCGACCATATAAACTCATTCCACCCCACCATAAAGTTCACTACTGAATGCTCTCTAACCAGTGTGAACTTTCTAGATGTAACCATAACTAAATCCCCTAATGGCATAATTATTACGGATGTATACAGCAAACCTACTGACACCCACCAGTATCTTCTCTCCAATAGTTGCCACCCCTAGTCACTGTAAGAAAGCAATTGCTTACAGTCAGGCCTTACGTATAAGACGTATCTGCTCCACAGATAACCTGTATTAAAGGCGTTCATCAGCTATCGTCAGTTTTTGTTGTAGGTCGGTACCTACTACAAAATTTCCCAATGTTTGAGAAAATTTTCCAAGGACTCATGTAAAAAACTGCTGGCCTTTATAAAGGCCCTGTACACTGGCAAGATCGAAAAACACAAATGAAAAACTTACATGATTTAAAGTAAGTAATGGTAGAAAGAGTTCCTTAAAATATTTCTGCCTAAAATGCTATCGTTTTTGAGAAATGAGTAAAACAATAGTTTTTATCGCGTGCGTAAGGTCTCTTTTCACTATTTTCTCGTGACCTCGATGACCAATTGAGCTCAAACTTTCACAGATTTGTTTGTTCATGCATATGTTGAATCACACAAAATGTGGACACTGATTTTGAGCTGTACTATTCTTTAAACAAAAGTTCATCTTGTAATATTTCACAAGCATTGAGAACATTTTGCCCGTCATGTGGTAAGGGCTTAAATTTCAAATTTTGTGTACCAAACTATTGAAGAAAAGCAGTGATTAAATTCTTGAATACTGTTCAGGCAATATAATGATCATTGTCTAAAACAACATTATTTTTCTTGTTAGGAATTTACCTTTTTCTGTCTGGAGTATGCAGCTACTTCATCTTAGACATCTGCTTGTTGACAGGTGGAGATGATAATAATTACTCTCTAAAAATTGAAAGGTAAAATTTGGAACAATAAGTGTTTTAAAAACAGTATACAAATCTCTGCCCTGCAGTGGCGTGAGCAGACATTTTCATCTGGGGGAGGGGGAAGGGGGTGGGGGTAAGGAGGAGCAAAGATAAAATTTGAGGGGGGGGGCACTATTTAATGTGTCAAACCATTCATTTTTTCATTTTTTTCTGAATGGGGGAGGGAGAGGCAATGGTTTTAAATGGGATTAAGCTCCGCTAGCAAACCTGTTGATGCAAAAAAAAAAAAAAAAATGGCAATTTATATTGTATATAGGATTTGAGGCATTGCATGGTGAGGTATCAATATATTTTGGTTTGCGGTAACACCATGTGTGTATCTACTTGCCAGGTAAAGTTTCTTCTTAGAGAACTGTCTTGCTTAATTCTACTACCGCGGAGTAGATTGTTCGGGTGTTCGGGAGACTTCTCAGTTCTGAAAAGAACTGTCCTGCTTATTAACTATTACCTGGGCAGATGGTATAGAAATAGGTTGGGACTACTACTTTAGCTTATAGGATCGTAATTAACTGTACTACCGCGGAGTCAGTTCTTGGATTGGTCTCAACGTTTCGACTAGCTTGCTCTAGTCATGCTCCTGACGATGAATAGACCAAGCTAGTCGAAACGTTGAGACCAATCCAAGAACTGTTCCTGACGATGACTAGCTGTATGCCACGCGGCGGCGCGCCGATCCGATAAATAGTTTGGCAAAGTAGGAAAAACAATACATTTTGTCATCACGGGGCTGCTAAAATACCTCGTATTATCCGTGTTCTCGTAATGACCGTGCTCGTATCTTCCGTTTTTTAAGACATAGAAACGCGCATGGGACAGTTCAGGACCGGTGAAAAACCTTGTATAAACCGGTGTCTCCTATCAGTCGACTGTACACTGTCCTAGGATTGCATTGGGTGACGTCCGAATACCAAAACGCATGATACTGATCAGGTACCCAGACGTAATGTACAGGGCCAGACTACACATTTTCTCTTCAAATATCCTGCGCCTCGATTTGCGCCTCGATTTACGTCACGAACAGCGCCATGTAAATGGGGGCCTATTTTTAAATTTGTAATTAAAATGAAAACACAATTTTTTAACCTTAGTTAAAGGAACGTTACAGAACTGGTTATTAAAATTTTCTTTAAGATCACAGATTTACATAAAACTTACACGGTCTAATGATGATGATAGTAGAAAACATCCCTAGAAATATTTCTGTCTGAAATGCCATATTTGATGAGAAATAAATAAAACTAATTTCCGATTGGAGTTTATCGCTCATGAGCGTTTTATTCATGCATTATAACACATGCAAATGTGTAATCAGTTTTTCACTATTTTCTCGTGACCCAGATGGCCGATCGATCTCAAACTTCTACAGCTTTGTCAGTTTATGTATATGGTGGATTATATAAAGTGCTAAACTGTTTTGTTAGCAAAAACCAATTCTGTAATGTTCCTTTAATTGTTTATTCACATTCCACTCATAAAAATGTATATATTAACGACAAAAGCTTTATTTTGACAAAATACCACTGCCAGGTGACTTTAAGTAAAACAAACATTTTAGCAAATAAACTTGAGGGTTTTGCTTTTAACACCCCCCTTATTAAAAGCAAGAGAAGATACATCCAACTAAGTTAAGTGTATTTTTTCCCTTAGAAGTGAGATGTGATGGCCAAGTCGGCTTGCACTATGCTCAACCTTTTTCAAGTGAGCATAAAGTTTGTTTTAAAATCAATCTTTAAATAGTAACCACTCATTTGGGTTAGGGTGGTTTGCAAGGAACGCCTGACGTTTTACACCAGGGAGTGCACAAGGTTCCTTGCCAAAAATTCTGCTATCTTCAGTTTTTGTCATATGTCGCAGGCCTCAAATTTGGCGGCCTTCTTCACGGCCGTAATTGCCGTGCCATTTTCACTAAGGCCAAGTAAAATAAATAACATGTTGCTCGTCCGGACTTTTTGAAAAAGTTGGTGAGGGAGGTCCTTGTTATTTGTTATTTTCAATTTTTTTTTGTTATTTTTTTCAAGATGGCCACCATGTCTAAGATGGCCGCCATATCGTATTTGAAGATGGTTTTATGGTTTTATGAGTATGTTCTGTATGTCCTCAAATTCTGTGTGTGTTTCTGTGTCCATTTTGATACATTGTAATTATTTCTAAAAAGTCATTCTTGATTTTGCTCCAAAGTTATTCTGTGTGCGTGGCATCGCGTCCTTGTGCAAAGAACTGTGGCATGCAAACCTGAAGGGCAAAACGTTTCAAAGTAAAGAGTTTCTCATTATGCGTTGCAATAGCTATTCTTGTAGGCCTACATGTAAGACAGATGATGAAAAAAAATAATGGGTACATTGGAAATAGCTACAAATAATATGTAAATTGATTTTCATTTTTTTTTTTTTTTAAATAACAAATAACAAAAAAAATCGGTGCGGCCGCCAAAACCGAGGCGGGCGGGGACGAGCAACATGTTATTTATTTTGCTTGGCCTAATAAGGACTCGATAAAGTTTTTTCAATTTGAAACTTGACCACAGCAAGACTGAACTTTGCTTACCATCAGATATAACAGTACAATAAATGCATTTAAAGTAAAAGGCTTGCTCTTAATATTGCAAACAAAATCTTAGCAGTGGACTCGAAATATTTTAAAAAGAGATTTCAATGAGTTTGTTACCAATGTATTGTATGTTTAATTGGGTCAAATTGGTATTTTTCCATCAAACATACTTCCATCCATGCATGTAGACTTGCTTTTTCATGCTATGAATGATGCAAATTCAGCAGAGCAAAAATGCCACATCAATCTGCACTATTTCTCTTCATTACACACCACTTGCTGGTTCTTTATCCTGGGCCAAATTTCATAGAGCTGCTTAAGCACAAAAAGTAGCTAAGCACAATAAAATTATGCTTACTGGAATAAGGTTACCAGTCAAAATAACATTTCACTTGTACCCTCTGTGACTGGAAACCTTGGCCCGATTTCATAGAGCCGCTTAACGGCCGGTTTTGTGCTTACTGCGCCAATTTCCATTTCATAGCGCTGCTAACCGTAAGCACACGAAAAGGCATGCTAACCTTCAAGTGCTTTACTGTATGAAAAATGAATGACGTAACAATGCAAATCATGCATGAGAGTGCAAGCTGGCTGCCTAATTTTCTTGCTAACCTGTGAAATACGCTTACGCTTAATAGGATGCTATAGTTAGCACGAAAAGTTTTTAAAAATGCTTACAAAGATGAACAGGAATTTTGAACCAAGTGTCAAAATCATTTCAAAAAGTAGGTCTAAAATTTTTCAGTTCTACTGAGGACATAGCGCATCTTGATGAAAAAAATACTCACAGGACAGTTTCTGCCATGCAATGGCATGTCCGCTTGTATTTATTTTTTAGGGCTGAGGTAACCAGCTTTTTATATGGGGGGGGGGGCAAGTGGGGCAAAAAAATAATACAGAAACAAATTGGGAGGGGGATGACTATTTAATGTTTTCAACCACTCATTTGTCCAATATCATTTTGGCATGTTTGGGGGGCATTCCATGATTCTGGTTATGCAACTTTTAAAAAAGTAAACATATAAAGAAGAGGAAATAAGTAAGACGAGGTGCAACCTCAGGCACGTAGGAACCGGGGGGCCGTTGGCCACTGGCCCCCGCTGAAAACATGCTGAAAATATGAGGGGGGGGGCCGGGCCCCCCTAAAAAAATGTTGTCCGGATGATAAATTGGCTTGAAGTTTTCTTCGTCGGTGCTTCCGCCCATGCAACAGACGCAAATTGAACACGTGCGCAGAAACGCCCGGCCCCAATTTTCTTTTATTTGTACCACACAGTATGTGTGTGGGGTCAACATAGCCCTGGTAGGACGTCAGTCAGTGTACACTGACGTCCTGGGTGTAAAGCGCCTCTACAATGCGAACATATTTTGAAGTAATGTTTTTTCATAATTTTACCTGATTTAAGAAGCTGAAATTCCGTTTATATATTCTTTATGTCCGTAACTCACTATTGATGGGTCCAACAATAACAATTTCGTCCACGAATGACATTATTCTAGCAAATAAGTCCGAGTTGTGCACTACCGTTTTTATCATCGTGTACCAATTGACTGTGTAGGCTTAGGCACGCATGCGCGACATGCGCCCTCTATCGTGGTTACTATGCAAAGGACGCACATGCGCTGAAGCATTCACGTCTTGTCAGTTTCGGCCTGTCGCCGAGAATGCATAAATTTCCATTTTATTTTCACAATAATGTCATCCAAGGATAAAATTGGCAATTCTGAATAGAGCAGGCGTAAGGTTCAGGACACAAGGAACATGTGAGTCAAGTTTCAGCTTCCTCAAAAAGGTAAAAATATGATAAAAAATTGTTATAAATTTTTTCGCAATGGTACGGGACCTTTATACCCTGGACTCCGTCTTGTTGTATGCAACGGAAGAGTCCAACCTGGGCTAGGGGTCAACAGTGAAGGGATCCTAGGAGGCGCCCATTCCTTATGCGTGTATACAAAAGCCAGCGTGGGATTAACATTTTCTAGGAGTCCTTCGTTGATGTTACAGGAAATTTTCCTGTAAAATTAGACGATTGATATTGATCAGAAGTGCTCTTTTCCTCTGTATTTAGGCACACGGAAGCTTGATTTTTCGACCCCAAAATGCCAAACGCTCAGAGCTCCAGGGGGCTTCGCCCCTGGACCCCACCAGGGGCCGTGAGGCCGGCCCCTGGACCCGAACCCTGAAATTTATTTGAGCCACAAATGGAGAAGCCTGTGTGCGCTGTTATGACCCCCAGTTCAAAAAATCCTGGGTCCACGCATGCTCATTTCTTAAAAAAGATAGCATCAAACAGTATTTCGAGGGATGTTTCTACCATCATCAACTTTACACCATGTCAGTTTTATTTTTTTAAATATTTTAACTTCATATTTTACATCACAGATTTTAACTGATAGTACATTCAACGATTTTATGCAATTCTGGTGATCTGGGGATGTGGGTAAAGTGTTTAATAATTAAGATGAGTGACCAGGCAAATTTCACAGATATAACCTGGCCCCCCGTTAAAGTCATCTTCCTACAGGCCTGAACCTTATCCAATATTCATGAAAACAAACCTAGGAAGTGTCATGAGTGTATAAGTTTTAACTTGCAGCATTTTGGTAACAAAATTATTATTTTTTCTGAAAGTTATTTCATCCGGCCCATTTATAGTCATTTGAATAGAACACAATTGTATTTTGAATAGATCTAACCAACTCACAACAAAATATGAACAACATTCAACCAATGTACAGCAAACTCGCACTCATAGGGGCTCATTACAAAATTTCAGTTCAATTCCAGTATCACTGACTTCTCAGATAACAGAAACAACCAACTTTCGCAAAGAAATTCCCGCAAAGTCCAATATGGCGTCTCAACACCGAAAATAAGCCAAACTTGTGGTTTTTAAACTTGGCGCGTTGTGCTGAAAACAGCCCAAAATTTCTATACTTTTTACGAATGAAAATTAGTTTCAAACACTGTAATTCTATCGAACATTCTCAACTCACCATTGCACTCTTTTTAAGTAGCACATTATTCTCAAAGCAACGGCAAAAACCAGCATTTGTTGGAGGACGGCATGGAGAATTGACAAGTCGTCTATTATAAAATTTTCCTTCGAAATGACCTGCCGTGCACGGAATGCATGCCAGGGCGGCACGGTATGCATGCCAGGGCGGCACGGCACGGCACACGGCAGAGCCGGTTGGCCTGCCACTCACGCGACCTGTGGTCTTACTTTCTAATTTGCATAACAAAGCCTAAACCCTCCCATATTTGGTAATAAAATGGACAAGATTCTTAAGGGTAATACTATTTAGTTTGAAGGGGGTGAATAGAGACATCCCATGCTGTGGGATTCTGATTGATAACGACGTAGCTTTTCTGAATGGAACAATATCCCCTAAAAACAATCGAAGACACCAAAGAGAGATTTTTGGTTGCAGGTAATGAGAACTTAAAGGTTAATCAAAACCACATATCTTATAATTAACACACTTTTGCTGCGACTGAACAGTTGGGAACACTATTTTTGTTAAGGGGTAAGGAGAATTTAAAAGGTGATCAATTAAATGTTGTCAACTACCTCCGATTTTTACGAAAGCGGAATAAGGGAAATTGAGCAAAATAAGAAAAAGCATAATATTCTGCCTTGTAAGATATCTCATAATTACGACTTAACAAGTATATTATTACTGGCGTAAGTCATATAACTACGACTTATGAGATTTAAGTTCATGTAGTGTGCTTAAAACATACAGAGGATTTCCCCCCAACAGGAACATGACTTGATCAAGTTTATGGTGGGACCTCGTTATGCCAATGGTACCAGTTAACGCCCCGAGTTAGTTAACGGTAAATTTCAGTGGAAATTAATTGAATTTGACAACTTTTATTGGCCTGAAACATCAGCTCTTACTAAAAGCATTATTGTTTTCAAAAATAATGTTGGCCATGTAGGAAACTAACGTGTAACTTATTTTGTACAGTTGTGTTCTTTGACCGGCCAAATGTTAATTTTAGAGCATAGAGCATGTGTTTTGTACACTGATAGAAAATGCGCCAACAAATGATGTCATGATGACGTAACAGACACAAATGTACCACAATTCTCATACACAACAAAACAAAACTTGACGAGCGGCTTTGGGTAGGGCCTCCAACCGTATAGATATCAGTATTAGGTGTTTTTCAGCGACCCATGCGATTTAGGCCCTTGCCTTACATAAACAATAAAGATCCCGCATTTAATTACAAGCAATTACCTGCACCCTTATTGAACGAGACCTGCCTTTAGCACATCTGCCGGCAGTATGATCAAATAATGTGAAATATTTCTGCACAGATCATAGGAGCCTACAGGTAAAATGTTGAACTCCATGCACAGACACGGAATCTTCAATGGTTCCTTTTTCATAGCACCCCCCATAGATATTACAGGTCCTACGATTGTTGATTGATGTTCCATGATTCCATTTTGAACAAAGAACACTTTGTGTAAGTGTGTTTTATTGTGTAAAAGACCCCATAAGTTTTATGTGTAGCCCCCACACCCACTCACACACATGCTTACCTAAAAATTGTAATGTTCCTTCTCATCAAGTTCTTTTCTGAATTGTCAATTTTCCTCTGGATGCATGCACCCCTTAATCTCTCATTTTTTTTTAATTGGTGAGAAAACACAAAAACGCTTAGTGTACCATCAAAGGCAAAGGTCATTTGCATGTGCAATTCAAGCTGTTTATTTTAATGTAACTGTGACAATAAAAATGCATTAAAGGTATCGTACACGTTTGGTAATGACTCAAAACAAATATTAGCATAAAAACTTATTTGGTAACAAGCAACGGAGAGCTGTTGATAGTATAAATCATTGTAGGAAACGACTCCCTCTGAAGTAACGTAGTTTTTGAGAAAGAGGTAATTTCTCACTAAAATAATAACAACTTCTTGCAAGAACTTTTTATTATTCTATCTGAAAGCATACAAATTTGTACAACAAGGGTGTTTTTTCTTTCATAATTTTCTTGCAACTTCGAGTGACCAATTGAGCCCAAATTTTCACAGGCTTGTTATTTTATGCATATGTTGGGATACACCAAGTGAGAACACTGGTCTTTGACAATTTCCAAACGTGTACGATGCCTTTAACTCGACAATTCAAATAGTGAAACATAATGTAATTGTAACACCTGTAAATACAAAACAGCAATAATAAGGGGGAGGGTATACCTTTGGTAATTACTCCAAAAATTAGTGACCATAAAAACTCTACTTGGTAAGAAGTACTGCAGCTGTTGGTGATATATAACATTTTGAGAAAAGATCCCCTTCAATGTTCAATCTGAGAAACCTCCATGCAGAAGCGTTTCTCAGTTGTGTATTCCAATTATGGACTCTTCTTCCTGCGTGGACATAACCGCTCCAGATTTGTGGCGATATCTCAAAAAAGCTACCACCTTATGAAATGACATTTTCACAGGTTAGTATTATTGTGTATATCTACATTCATATTTGGATTAAATCAATCAACAGTTCCAAAAAAAAAGGTACACTATACTTTGCCTTCGAAGTGGGTGCTGTAAGTGAGAATCATTGCTGATAAAAAGGTATGAAACTAAGATCCGTATTTAAGGAGGTAATTAGATATGATGCCATTTTGAAAAATTTAGTAACCCCTGGAGCTACAAATTTCAAGGAGCTTTTGTAAACAGTACTGCAGTACCATCGGTTCTAAAGAAACAGCACCACTAGATCAAAGAACATCAGTTATTTATATGAGTTTTTCACCACGCACTCCATCAAAAACTCTGAATTCAAAGAAGTCTGAAATTTCTCATCCCTGAACATCGATCATAAAGAAACAGACACTATTAGTGAACAGGATCTTGAGAAAGGTGGCGAATAACAGAGTTTAGGGGGAGGGGAGATATTTAAGGAAAATGTCTGCAGCAATTCAGTTATAATGCCAGTCTAATCTTAAAGCATCTTTATTAAAGTTCCCCCTCAAAATATTTTAGGGTTGAACAAAGAGAAATTGACTAGAGCAGGATTTAAACCTGCGCTCTCCTGACTGGCACCCCTGAACAAGGATATTAAAAAAATAGGGAGACCGACAACATAGGGCTAGATTAGTAGAGCGCCAGCACGTTAATCCGGAGGTTGCAGGTTCAAGTCCTGCTCTAGTCAATTTTTGTTGTTCAAGCCATTTTCCCTTTTGGTTTATTACTTGATACTCAAAATGTTTGGTACGAGGCCAACTTTCTCCAAATTAAATTGAAAGCTAATAATTATGTGGGATATGAAACTTTGCATGGAGTAGATACAATCTAGTAAAATTTGTGTTGACACCATTTATATGAAATCTCTCACTGATGATAATTATTTCCATTGCAATCCAAAAGTGAGATGCAGGAATAATACTAATGTGACATAAGATGTCTTTGGTTCAGACCAATTTCACTGCTATGTATTGGTCTCTTTTTGACACACGGTAGGTTGTAAAAGGATTCCACTTTTATTGGCAACAAAGGAGTCACAGAAATAATCTAAACCAAAGTCCGAGTTTGAGGAGGCTGTGTCACCATGGTCAAGTGGTTAGACTGCAGGACTTGCAATCACAAGGTTGTGGGTTCGAATCCGGCCAAGCTAACCACTAACTAGAATAAGTATTGTCATCTAGTTACTGAATCACAATGTTTTGATTAGTGCAATTCATAACCATAGACGTTAAACCAATGATTGTATGAGAGATTGGCCATTGACAGCTTGGCGTTTATATCCACTTGTGGGAGCTTTGCTGAGTTCAGTTGTTAAAAAGATCATCTGAACAAACAACAAAAACATTTTCACATGGAAATATTTTTGTTTTTCTTTTGCAATAGCACTGTACATCGGGACTTGCATAGTACATCTTAATTGTTTGACACCCCTGTCCAAACTGTTGAAAAAAGGCACAAACTTTAGTTTGTTACTTGTCATTTTAACTAATAAATTTGTGTTTACATATAAATGAACAAAATAGGTAAACGTTTAGAGATCATTCTTCTGATGATGTAAATTCAAGTCATCTGGTACATGATCCCCAAATAAACATACAGTTAGTTTCTCAGTACTAAAGTACATATCTTATTTAATTAAACTTATTCAACAATTTGTTAATGAATGTGTCAATAAAACTTCCAATCCTGCCCTTTATGATGAAATAGGAAAACGAATGTTCAACAAGTATTTTTCAAACCATAGCCCTAACCCTCCAAAATCTGATTGCAGAGGATTGAGGACTAATAAAACAAATAAAACAATTGCTCATCAATGGGCCAGGCATACCCAGGCCTGATACTCCACAGAGGCAGCGAAGGTAATTGCCTCCATTGCCCTAGCTATTTCATTGCCTTGGTGACCCCCTGAAATGTTCCAATAGAAATGTACAACTTACTCATACAGGTGTCCTTTTATCAAAACAAAGCATCAGGCCTGAATACCATCACCAGTCAGGGCACAGTTTCATAGAGCTGCTTAAACATTTTCTGCTTAGCAGAAATGAGCAGGATACAAGTCACAAATTGTACATGTGACATTGTAGTTTGGCTGGTACCTTATTCTGGTAAGCATAATTTTGTTGTGCTTAGCTACTTGTTGTGCTTAAGCAGCTCTATGAAATTGGGCTCTTATCTGAAGTAACAATATAGTGAAGGATAGTGAAGGATTGAGGCTGTGGGCAACTGGGCCTTGGGAGTTAAGGTTTTAATCAACATACACTGCTTCCCTTGTGTAAACATACTCTGGTTTTTTCTCGAAGATAAATGGTGTAAATAACATAAAACCATCAGCTGCCCCTCGAGCTCCCCCTTTAACGACAACCCCACTAAAAACAATAATGATCGGATCCAGCACATCTTCCTTAATTTTCATGCTGATAACCAACTTGATCTTCTTATCAATGTGGTCCTTGGAAGGCAACACCAGAAACTGAAGTCTCCATAGGTTCCCTTTGTTCTCCTGTGCGGAGCGTACCCTCACCTCCCAGCTCTCTCTGTCCTCTTGCTGGTAAATGCCTTTCTTGGCTCGCCACACAGTCGCCCGGTGGTCTGAATACGCCGTCAAGGAGTTACTACACCGAATGCGGGTAAACAGGTCTTTTGAATCTTTCTTGCTTGATAGCTTTCCGCCGGGGGAGACATACCTCAGGTACAGACGGGGAGGGACAAAGCATTGCTCTGACACCTCTAAGAAGTCCGTCTCCTCGGATGCCAGGGCGCGGGCTTGAAGGGCATCTCCGATGATCTCGGGATGCTTGGTGGAGATGAGAAGACCGAGCTTTGATTTCTTGATTTGCTTTAGCTGCCAGATTGTCATGTTAGAGAAGCGAATGTGGGGAAGAATCGTCTCAAGATTCTCCAAGATATGTTCCTCTTTACCTCCCCTACAATCAATCCATGTCTCAATCTGAAATTAAATTAAAACATGAAATTAAAACATGCCTGGAATATCATTTTTGAGAGGGTAAGGTCATTTCATTTTGCAAGGGGCACTTCCACTGAAAAATCTTAAAGTCTTTGGGAAGCTTTTTAAGTGCACCAAGGCCAGGACAAGAGCAACAGAGGCTATGGCCTCCGTGTAATTCCAGGCCTGAGAAAACATTTATATGATGATAACGTTTTTCTTTAATAAAGGTTCTACATAAATTTTGTTGTATTTTTGTCTTCACTAATATATTTTTTAGATTCCAAAAGAAAACAGAAATGCAATGGGCCAAAAGATAACATTGTAAGAGAGGCATGGGAATGTAAGACAAAAGTAACTACTTTGTCGCAGTCTTTCCTGTAGTTCCAAAGCTGTTCATGATTGTTCATAGTAAAAAAATAAAAATAATCTGTGACCTTTAGAAAAACAGACATATGGCCTGGAAAGTGAAGAAAGAATTATTGAAAAATTACAAAATATTGTCCCAGTAATATTCCTAACCCTTAAAGATTGCAAGCAGTAAAGTTGAGATATTGCCGTGGGTATTAAAGACACTGGACACCTTTGGTAATTGTCAAAGACCAGTCTTCTTACTTGGTGTATCTCAACATATGCACAAAATAACAAACTTGTGAAAATTTGAACTCAATTGGTCATCGAAGTTGCGAGATAATAATGGAAGAAAAAACACCCTTGTCACACAAAGTTGTGTGCTTTCAGATGCTTGATTTCAAGACCTCACGCGTGAGGTCTCGAAATGAATTCAAATATTTTACTGAGAAATTACTTTTTTCTCAAAAACGATGTTACTTCAGATGGAGCCGTTTCTCACAATGTTTTATACTTTCAACAGCTCTCCATTGATCGTTACCAAGTAAGTTTTTATGCTAACAATTATTTTGAGTAATTACCAATAGTGTCCAGTGCCTTTAAGGAAATAAAAATGGTGAAAAAGTCACATACGAACATTGGACAGACACTTTTGTGACAAAATTCTGTCCTCGTTTGTACGTAAAACATTTTAAATTGTTTATTTATTTACAATTTTATAACTAAACAGGAAAGGGGCTTTCTTAATTTAGGCTGGTAACTTCCCCCAAGGGTCTCAAGCATTGGTATCTGGACAACATTGGGCCAATCAATTTATTTTAGTATAGCTCCTACCAAATGATAAAAAAAATGTCTGTCCTCGTTACTACGTATAAATCTTCAAGATTTACCTCCTCCAGTTTCTTTCAACCACAATTCTCATGTGCCTTTGAATGTACACAGACAAAAAAACATGACAACATACTTCATTTGGTTATCACTATCCCATGTTCCCCTCCTATGTCACACTTTGGTGCCAATTAAAGTGTGGAATTGCCCAAAATTGACATGCTTGATATTAACTAGAAAGAAAATATATCAATGATCATCAAACCTTCCTATTATGAACATGTAGTCTCTTTCTTATTACCCATTTTTACACATTGCTAGCTTTCTGATGCAATAAGTAAACCAACATAAAAAAAACCCTTTTAAATCCTAAAATTTACCCTTGAAAAAAGAGCATATTCATCTTCCACCACAACCTCTGAGCTTTCAATGATGCTAATCATTTGATCAAGTCGTAGTACATGCCAGGAGACGTCTGGAATGTACTGGAAGTAAGCACGTAGCACCTTCATACAGTTCTCCTGGAGCAGAACTAGGCCTTTCTTCTCTGCCTCTGCCAGCCACTCCAGGGCTTTATCCACACTGTGCTGGCCGATCTCTTTACCAATAAACTGCTCACACAACTCCTGCAGTGGTTGGATCTTGTACTCCTGTGCCAAGTTCATGGTCACTTTGACTGTATTTTCGGTCAGATCGGCCTTTCCGGAGTACAGAAAGTTGAAAAACGTTGAGAGGCCACCGTTGATATCGGTATTGCTGCTCGTTGAAACATCAGGGTCAATGTCTATGACAAGCAGCTCATTACAGTCGCCGCCCTTTGCTGGTTTACCTCCTTTGGCAAGTCTCTCTTCAAACACAGGACTCCAGGCACTGAGGATCAGTTTGTGTGATCTGTACTTAATGTCCCCACATCGGATTAAGACGTCGCTGAGCTCGGGCTGATTGAAAAAACTCTTCATGTGATTAGCAAGGGCACCCAATTTCCTGCAGGTCTTCCGTCCAGATTTCTTACCCCCAGCATCATCATTTGACCCCTCCATCTACAATAACACACAAATGTGAACCATTCAAAAAATCAATTATTTCAATGAATTTCTTTCATCTAGAAGACTAGAATTGAAAAGGAAAAAGGAAAAAACTTTTGAACATCTGTGAAACTCAAAAGTTTGTCATGAATGTTAGGCCAAAGACTGAAATGGCGGCTACAGCTACAGCCACGGCTGGATTTTTGCATCATCATGCATTTAAGTATAGGACATCCTTAGCAACACCCTTAGCAAAAGTCGCAGCTGTAGCTGTAGCTGCCTATGCAGATTCGGCCTTAAGTTCACTCATGTCCGTCGCCATTTTTTCTGACGGCTTGACCATATGATGCATGCACAGCAGATGATGTCAAAACGGACCGATCAGAGAAGACTGCAGGCAAAATAGTTTCAGAACCTTTTGCTCTCACCGGTTACTTATCCAATGGCTTTTTTTTAATACTCACTTTTGGTGTCTTAATCAAAACTTCTGGCTGCCAGTCCATATCTGACTCTGAAGCCATCTGTTTGCGAATGAAATGAAAACCAATAAAAGATATTTAGTAGCAGAATGGGTTTGACTAATAGCAAGTTGAGCCAAAATCAGAACTGAAGTAAACTGAACCGTTACAAAAAGTAAAATTACAAATGTCTAACAAAAAGGAAAAACACTAAAAAAATTAAAGTTTAATACACAAATAGAAAAATAGAATAAATTAATTAAATACAATATGTTTCAATTTAGGTAGTGGATACATTGCCGGTACCTTTTAATTTTGTAGTAAACACTATTAAGCCGGTTTACAGTATAGCGCCTTCTTTGACGCATACACAAGGAGCCGACATTATGGGTGCGTTCGATTAACTTCCCCGGGTTGACCCAGGTGTACTCATCCAGGTGAACCCCTGAGCTGGTGAGCTAATCAAACGCCAACTTCCCCAGCATTCATACCAATACATCTTGGGATAGCCGACCTGGAACTACTTTCATGTTGTGCATTACATCCGTGGATTCAAGAAAATATCGTAAAATAATTATTCTGATGGTAAAACTGCACCGTTAAATTATTTTACAAGCCCACGTTACGTTGCTACCAAAGTACTCGTCTTCGAATACAAAAATACTTAATGCTCGAAAGTCGCTCTTTTATTGCCTTGTCAAACTTCCTGAAAGTGTTCGCTGAAGTACAAACATTATACAAAGTATATGGAAAGGTTTGCGGTGACACCATGTCATGTAATAATCTCTCTATGTGAGTTGGGGGTGGTTCTGAAAAGAACCGTTGGTTTCAACTCGACGTTTCGATCAGTATGCGATCAGTATCGAAACGTCGAGTTGAAACCAACGGTTCTTTTCAGAACCACCCCCAACTCACATAGAGAGATTATTACATGACATGGTGTCACCGCAAACCTTTCCATATCGTATTCCCACCATGCAAAGTTTCAAATCTTAATTATACAAAGTGTTGGCCATTGAGAAAGTTTTTCATCGTGACGTCATGCACCTCGGTCAGCCCCAAGTGACCCGCTCCACAAGTACAGCACTTGGGGCTGACCCGGGTGTGCACCGAGAATGACGTCAAAGCTATTCAAACGTAACGGGGGAGTAACTGGGTCGACCCGGGGAATCTAATTGAACGCACCCTATATTCTGACCACAATTGCTACGTAACATCATACATCATGTACATGCACATTGCGTAGCGTTCCTTTCTATCAATGAATTGAACCTCCATCCAGTAACCAGAGTCGGACTCGTGTTTCGTAATGTAATCGGATGCAAAAACATTGAAATAACTAATCTATCATAGACGGTGTACAACGTACCTTAAATTTTGGTTATCTGGAAATCTAGTATGTGCCACTTCTACACAGATACTAAAAAAAGGTCGACCTCACACACATTGGTTTGCGCTTGTTGTGTACGTGTTTGTGAATGTGACGTGTGTTGCAAGCAGTCGCAAGAAAACGGGGATTTTTTCAGCACGAAATAAAAGTTTAGAAACAGCGCCACCACGCGGTATTTTGATACCATGGTATAGAAAGCCCGAGGAACAAAACAGAAACATTTACCAGCTTTCTTCATTGTGCTGCAATTTTTACAAGCTGGAGTTGGAGTCCTTTTGAAATCTGAAAATTCAATCTGTAACAATTTAACAGGAATTGTAGAAATGTTTTAATTGTTAACGTTTTAAGTTCATTTTTTAGGCCACACCAATTGTTTTATGGAACATGAACAGCGTTAAAAAAAACTATTACTAGTACGATTTGTTGGTATCATTTATTACATTTTTGGGGCTCCATATGTTTTCTACAACACAGTGTGTGCAAGAACAGAATATGCTGGTGGTGGCATACCACTCTACCGCAGTATACTGGGCCCCTGCTCTATGATCGGATCGACCGTCTTTTAGACAGCAATAACGCTAATTTCCACTAGCAGGATACATCTCCCTGGTCTCTCCAGTCATTAAACAATTACGGACGAATTCAGAACGTGAGAATAATACTTGGTCTGATACATAATTCTAAATTCATTTGTTAAAGATAAATAATGTTATTATTATTAAATCAACAGGCTGTAGACTGTGGTAGTTAGTAGTTTATTTAAAATTGGGTTGAATCATGGAGGAAGAATGGTAAATTGCTTTTGTCTATGCTTCTTCTACTTCCAAGTTCCAGGGCTCAATTTCATACATAATGTTACAGCATGGTTCCTCCATGATTTCAGCATGGTACCTCCATGGTTTCAGCTAGGTGCTTCAGCAGGAAAATATTGCTTTTTTTTAAAGTTTTAAACAAATAGTTTTCTGATAAGCAAAATATTAAGCAGGATACCACTCGGCAGTCATCACTGGTCATGGTACTCGATACTACAGCTACATGGAATTCAGCTACATAACAAGGGCGCTGTACTCCTTTAAAAAACAAATTGACATCTTGGGTCTTACTAACTTACTAGTACTAGCTAGGCCCCCTACGACCGAAGATGTCAATAAATGGTGTTTTGGCTGGTTAGTCAGAGGATCGCCGCTTTATCATGCGTTGAAATATGGGACGTCCTTAGCAACACCCTTGGCAACAGTCGTAGACCTAGTCATAGCCGCCAATTCGGACATGGCAGCATGTAGCTATTTTGTTGGAGGAAGGTTAGGTTACAAGTAGACCGCAGTGGCGCTAGTCCTATTTTATGTTGATTCTAACCCCCTCCTCCTCCCCAGCCTCTCGGGTATGGACCAGAGACTTAAAAGATCATTACAGCTAAACTATAGAGAAACTTCTCATATATTCTCCATTTCTCATATATGTGGTGTGTCGTGGCCGAGCGGTCTACTGCGTCGAACTCGAGCTTTGATGGTTGAATCATCAGAGTGTGGGTGTGAATCTCGGACATGGCACTTGTGTCCTTGAGCAAGGCACTTAACAATAATCACTTCTTAACCCCGGTGTATAAATGGGATTGAGAGGGCTGAGACAGTAATGTGTTGGGAAACCCCTTAGCGTTAATTTAAGCAGCTTGGGGTTGTATGCTCCCCAGGGAGTTAAGAAAGTTTAGAGGAATGGTCTAAAAGTATGCCTGATGAACAGGGATAATAATGTTGTAAAGCGCTTTGATTTAGTTTCTAGGATATGTGCACTATAAAAGAACCAATTATTATTATTATTCTCCTGACCTTTCTAGTTAAGAAAAGATGATGTTTGACGACTACGACGTGGATTATGATGATGACGACATCGATGATGAGTTCCTCTACGATGCTGGCTCGGATGACGATGAATATTTTATGACTAGGAATGGAGAGCTGGTTTATGCTGGTGACGTCTATGAAGACTACTACGAGTATGCCAATCATTTTGCGAAGAGCTCTCACTATTCGAAAAATGATTATTACAAAATGGAGGAGGCAAAGGTGAGTGTATCCCCCTCATTCCTGTTGATGATTGGTTTAACCTTAAGTAGAAGCAACCAATCAAAATCCCACAATATGTTTTGTTTTTTGGTTCTGTACGAGGATTGTACGAGTAAACTAAACTTTTAAATTAAAAACCTTAACATAATGAAGTTGTTACGTCCTGACCCCTAATAAGTATTTTTGTATGAAATAATTTTATCCTGAAAGCAAATTGTAGTAGGATCTTATTTCTCTTGCATTAAATGAAACAAAATAAAACCTGTTGCTATTTCCTCAAAAACTGCCTCAAATCAAGGAAAATTTTAGTTTTGGAAAAGGAACATCTGTTGCTTTGACTATTAACACTTGTAATGATATTCAATTTGCAGAATGAAGTTGAGACCAACAATAAGCTTCTCGTCGGTGATCGCATGGCACGTTTTCATAACAACCCTAAACACAGTGACGTGATGCTGAAAGTCGGCCGTACTGTTTATCATGCCCACAAGATTATCCTATGTTCCTGGAGTGAGGTGTTTCGGAAAATGTTCATCGATCCTTTGTGGTCCAGTCTAAGGAAAGGTGAAGCCAACAGGCCAGGGCCTCAGCAGCAGGTGCTCGTCGAGCCAGATGAATGCGTCAAGGTCTTCAAGGATTTCTTGAAGTTCATGTACACAGAGACGGTAGAGTTGAGCACTGACAGAGTTTATCCCATCCTCACACTGGCCGATAAATACATGGTTCAAGAGTTGCGTGATGCCTGCGAAGACTTTCTTCTGGCAGAAGTTGCTCACATCAGTGGAGAGGAAGCCTTGAGAGCGTACACCGAAGCAGAGAGACTCGGATTGGAAAGAGTACAAGATCAATCAATCAAGGTTTTAGAAGCTAATATCAGCTACCTACCAGAGAGCTGCATACAGAGCATGACTGCTGATCTCCTCATCAGGTTACTACAGAGTTCAAACCTGCTAGTTGAAGACGAGCATGCCGTTTGTGAGCTTGCTGTGCAGTGGCTTAGCTTGGAGGGAGAACAAGCGGAGCGAAGGGTACACGCAGAGGAAATCTTATCTTTGATCCGCTTTCCTCACATGCCGTCTCAAAAACTCAAAAGCATTCTTGATTCATCACTACCACAAGACCTGGAGAATGCCTTCAATTCCAAGTTGGCAGAAGTAATTTACAAAGCATTTGAATGGCGGGCCCTAGTCGCAGAGGAGGCGCTCACAGCCATGGAAGATGATTTCGTGGAGCCCCGCATATATCTGAATCATGCCTTTTCACTACACAATAAAGGTTTCTCAAGCATAGCCCTAAGTGATGGTGAAAAGTTTCGGAAACTGACACTCTACACAGAAGAACAAGACGATTACTACCACTCTAAACTCACCTTCCGTGCTTCCTCAGCAAGCGAGAAAAACATCTACAAGTTCGGTAAAAGTTCCTGGGAGGTAAGCGCCTATTCTTCCAAGGAATGTGATGCCTGGAACATTAACTACACCATCCGAACGAGTCAAGAGACTGGACATCCGTACAGAGTAGCCATCTTAACTCGTCTGACTGATGAAGGTCAGGACCCCATAGTAACCGTACACGATGGAAGCATCAAGGAGAAGTTCACGCTTACGGTTTCCTCAGCTCTGCTCAAACTCAACGAGATGCCTATCAAAGTGTGGACCAAGATGGCAATTTTTATAGCAAGGAAGAAGAGTGATTCGCACGCACATGTACAAGTGGACTGAAGGTCCACATTATCGGAGAGTTCATTGACACTTCTTCCAAGAAGTTGGATTAAGTAAACAAAGCAAGTCTAAGTTTCTGTTTCTGAAGAAGGAATGGCCATGAAGTCAAATGGAAGGTCCATACCGTACATTTATGAATTAAAAAGATGGGTTTCTTTTTGTTTGGGGGGTGGGGGGGGGTAGGACTTTACAAATTTTAATCCCAAAGAGTCATTATTATTTGGTTCTTTTGTAAGCTTAAGAATCAAAATTTCTCAAAATGTACCTTCAATCTAGTGGTTTGAAAAAGTATAATAAAGAACTTATTAAATCAACTTTTGTTAACAAAAGTTTTGGTCATTTAAAAATCTTGCTTGGCAGAATCAAGTTACCAGCCAAAATACTATTGAAATAAATAGTAATTGTGACTGGTTCCCGGCTCATTTTTGCTAGCCAGATACAGTTGCTCTTGTTTCTTACTAAGGAGTTCTTTATGATTTACCCCTGTCAGACACTGACATAACACCACCCCCCTTTGTATTCTTAGGGCTGTGTCACACGAGGCAATTTACAGGCAATCAGTTCAAGGAAATCTCCAAAAAGACATAATTATTCGCACTTTCATCTTCACATAATTGTCTTGAGAATAGGTAAGACAGTGTTACATGTGGAAAAATAACTCCTGTTCAACCAAAGTGTTCCTTTTGCATGCAGTGCAGTTGTTTCCCTCTAAAGTTGCCAGTAAAAAAAATGCTCTGTGTGGCAAGGCCCTTACAATATAGGCTTCAAAGTTCATTCAATTAATGTATTGACTTTTCACATGTTGTTAGAAAATGATTTTAAATTTGGGGTTTTTAAGGTTATAAAAGAGAAAATAGTCAGAGTGTGGGTAAAATTAACTTGTAATCAAGTAGACTTTGAATACATGTAGCTTGTACAAATTTGTGTTGTGGATCCATAGAAGACCAGATGGAAATAGTTTTCAAGAAGTTTAAATCATACACAAAAATATAAAAAATTGCTTAATTGATCAGGTTCTATTTCAGCATTCTTTCAAGTCAAAAATTGTGTTAAGTTCAGGAAAACTTAAATTGTTTTTGACTTGGCGCATTGTTAAAGACTGTTTTAATAATGTATGTGGTCTCAGCACCCCCCCCATGAGGTGAAAAGAAGACAGTTGTGCTTGGTGTATACAAACTTCTATTCTATGATTTTGAGGAAATGTGACTAAAATATTGGAGGATGGAGGAAGATTTCTTAAATCCAAAAATAACAGTTAATAACTAACCGATTAGTAAAAAAAAAAAAAAGGCAAGAAAGTCCTTCCAGTGTTCAATTGTTTATTCATAAATGCAGACAGTTTAGGCAGTCCTATTGGTTGAAAGGTGGTCATATGTACATTATATCCATGGTTATTTGGTATTTAACGGCTCTTTTAATGGCTCCTGTATACACAGTAATCCACTCTAAACAAACAATTTAGTGTGAATCAAAAATTTGAAATGTTTTATAAACTGTCATCAGCTATGCCAAGTGTTTCATGAATGAGTTTTGACTTTCCAACACTTTGTTTCTATGATTTAAATAAGGGAAATGATCATTTGGATTTAAGCAACGGGGAAACAATTTATTGTCATTCTTTATTTAGTTTTCATCCAAAGAGATGTAAGCTGTTAAACAAGGTTGGCAAAAGACAAGTCCCCCCGAAAGAGTCTCAGCCCTTCGTCGTTGCAAATTCCCAATTTGTCCCCAGTAAATACATGGCAGACAACCATAACAGTCTTTTCTCACAACAGCAGATTAGAAACGGCCCTTTGTGAGAATGTGTATTAATTTCACAGAAATTTATCTAAGTTCATCTATTTTGGGTTTTCACTATAACCTTGTAATTTTACATGTTATTGTATGTGGACAATTGAGATTAATTAGCCTTTTTGAGATATGGTGGACACTGGCGTGTCATGGTTGAGTAGTCAAGGGCACTGGATTCAAGTTCTGGTGTTTCTAATCAGCAGAGTGTGGATTCGAGTCCCGGTCTTGACACTTGTGTACCATTATTGCTTTGGCCTTCGGATCGTAAAGCGTAAAGTCGTTGGTCCTGTGTGTTGTGTAATGCATATCAAAGAACCCAGTTATACTTATTGCTAGAGAAGGGGTTTGCCCCTGTGTTTCTGGCAGTGGCTGCTGAATGCGTTGTAGCACCTTGTAAACCCTTAAAAGGTGCTACATGATAAATGGGTCTCATAATTCAAAAAATTCAAAAACCTGTCTAGAAATAAATGATAATAATCACTTTGAGACGCCCGTAGATAAAGCGCTATGTAAAAACTAAATATTATTATTCTTCATATTAATATTATAAGAGTGCACTGTTTGGTTTGGGTGTATACAGACAAACTTACCCAAACCCAGTATGGTCATAGTGTTGTGTCCACCATCTCAAAACGGCTTATTAATTAAATTACTCATCTTTACAAACTTTTATTAAATGGGATTCTGGTGTTATAATATTTTATCTGTAAACAAAAAAATTATTTGCTTGTGTTAAATAAAAGTTCAAATTGAATGTAAAAAACTGATAGCCTTTTTTTCTGTTGTTTTTGTATGGTTCGAGTTTGAAATTAAAATTTGATATTAAAATTTGAGAGAATAAATCCATCACACTCACAGCTGCAAAATTGTTTTAAATTAATTCCAATGGAGATTGACCAGAAGTACTGATAACAAGGATGTTTCAATCCTTGAGTTTGCGGATTCAGGAGAAAAAAAACCCCAGTAATTGATTTTATTGATTATTACTATTTTTTATTATTTTATTTATGTATTTATTTGTTTTATTATTATTTTTAACAAATTGTTTGGAGGGGGGGGGGGCATTTCTTGAGGGCAAAGGTGGTAGTCTCGATTAGGTGCTATGATTCTGAACATTTAATGTGTTTTGAAAAGTAGGCCCTAAACTATTTTACTTTATATGCATCTGAATTTCGTAAATTTTGGCAATGGACCTTATGCATTGACGTCATCCAGCCGCCATCTTAGAGGTAAAACGATGACGAAACAATGGACACACACATATTTGTACGCGCGGCGCAAAAGATTGGCCAATGAACAACCGCCTTTTGACCTCTAAGCGAGGGCACCCTACTGAATTGACATCATGTGCATAAGGTCTATTGATATTTTTTTTCAAACATAAATCTTCATAATTAGTACCGGTACTGAAGATGTCACAAAAGAAAATACTGTACATTTTTAAGACCTTTGACTGAGAGAGGCTTCTTAACTTCAAAATCAGTGAACAATAACCGATTTCTTACTCAAAATTAAACCTTATATTTTGGGGATGATTTGAGGAAGAATTATTTCTCGCTATCATTCAATCTGCTCATTATTTTGTGCATAAAATAATATTAGGTCAAAATAATGGGCACCTAAATAATGAGATACTTTTTGTCAATGGAGGGCGCAATTCAAAGTAATCGGCGTACACACACGCAAGCAAGTCGATCGATCGAGCAAGGAAGTGCGGATGATCAGCGGGAGGTATGATTCTGTGTACTGTTTTACTGATTTTACCGTTTTTTGCTGCTCATGATTTTCAAACTTAAAATTATATAAGTGTGTGCGTAAGGACTGCATGGAGTATGAACCACCGTACATGTACATGCCGTACGGCACTGTGATCGTGATACTGATGGGATGATGATGATGTGCTAAGTGTGGCTGTGTAATTGCCCGCCCTGGGCCAGGCCGGACATGGGAATGGTAGCCCGAATATTATTATTAGCATGGTTAGGGCCATTTTAATGGACTTCCATCATATATCCATGGACTGGACCCAACTGGGCAAGGGCATGCCTGGCCGTGGTTTTTATGGATTCGGGGGAGCTGCCGAATCAGACTGCCACTGACTGTACTGTACTTCAAGCAATTTAAATCATAGAAATAGAATACTAAATGAGTAACTAGGCCTATCATCGATCATTAATTGCAAGTATCATTCATTCAATCATACTTAGTAAAAACGTTATTTTATATGGTACAAATCCATTACATTTCACTTTCAGTCAATCAAAGAGCCTCCAAATCTAATGGAGGGGGTGGTTGTTGTTGTCGGGTTTTTTGTACCGTTGTTCATTTACAAGAGGAAACTTTTATGTATGAAATGTGTTTTTGTTTTGCAGGTATTTTGCTCTCAGTTCCCAAATCTGTCAATGCCAAGGAGTGTAAGACGTTTTTATTCAACAACATGGAAGAGAAGCACGGAGAAACCAAGAATGGTAGAGCTGGCTCAGTAACATTAGATCTCTCCTCCACAAATCTATCTTCGTTTGAGATTAGCAAATCTGATTTGGCCACTTGCACAACTCTCATTCTGAATTACAATGAAATTTGTGAGCTGCCAGCTGATATCGGAGATACCCTTCACAGTCTAAGCAGTCTGTTACTCATCGGTAACCAGTTAAAGGAGCTGCCTGAATCCCTTGGAAAGCTTGTAAGTCTCAAGGAGCTCAACCTGTCTGAAAACTGCCTGATATCCCTACCCAAGACACTGGGTTGTCTTACACATCTAGCAATCCTCAAGTTGGTCGGAAATGAGGTGAAGAATCTTCCTGATGGATTTGGAGGGCTCAAGTCCCTGAGGAGTCTAGAACTTGATGAGAACTCTCTGACATCGCTGCCAGAATCCTTTGGACTCCTGGAGAGTTTAGAGATCCTGGAGGCCTGCGACAATGCCCTGGAGGAGCTCCCAACAAGCTTTGGAAATCTCAGACATTTACAGATACTCAACTTGAGCAATAACCATTTACCGGCCCTGCCTGATTCGTTTGGGTCATTGCAGTGCCTAAAAATGCTGGATTTATCTGGGAACAAAATTAAGGTGCTAATGCCTGATTTTGAGTCTTGCCACTGTCTCGAGAAGCTCTTTCTCACAGGGAATAGATTAACTGTCCTTCCTGATTGGATCGGAGAGCTTCCTAAACTACAGGAGTTGAGTCTAAGAGATAACCAGTTGGAGCACAAAGCTTTACCGGAATCATTTGGGGAGACCAGCAGAAGCACCCTCAGACACCTGGACCTTTCAGGGAATTTTCAAACTGAACTTCCATCAACGCTAGGCCTTCTCGTCCATCTTGACTTCTTGCACATTGGCAGTGTGATTGGCGAACTGGAGCGTCAAAACTTCCAGAATGGAAACTGGATTGTGAGGTTCCCGGAAAACTTCGGAAACCTGCATCTACTGCGGGAACTTCATGCTGAGGAAAATCAGTTGAACTGCCTGCCGGAGAATTTTGGAGAACTTGCATCTCTAGAGTTCCTAGACTTGGGCCAGAACATGCTGAGGCAGCTTCCGGAGTCTTTCTGTGAGCTGAAAAGTCTACAAGTTTGCCTGCTCTCCAAGAATCACATAGAGTGCCTTCCAGAGGAGTTTGGAAAACTCGATGGACTTAAAGTTATCCGACTCGACTGTAATAAAGTATGGCAACTACTTGTCTAGTTCCATAATTCATTCATTCAAATTTGTAAAGATGGGATGGCATTGTCACACATGTTCTTCATTAACCATTTATGATCTTCTTTAAATAAAAAGTACAATTTGGATTTATTGAGCATGTCATGCTGATCCAACCTGAGGCACTTTACAACCTTAAAACTTCTCAAAGAATATAAAGAAATTTAATTTAAAAAGGCTGGCAAAGCACTGAAAAAATATATATCTTAAACTACATGAAGTAACAAAACAGAGAGAAATAACCATATGGTACATAAGTTAAAAACGGCAAAGAGTTTTTAAAAGACCAAACCAGCAGTCTCCTACCTGACGTTAAAATGGTGTAAAGCGTAATTTTATTTGATAGGGCCTATTCTTTCAAAGTGATATTTGAAACATGACGTCATTGGACATGGGTCTGTACATTCCAAAGAGGAATTTCTGTTCCAGTCAAAAGGTCAAATTCAATGCCGTTTTGATTGAATAACATCACCTGAAAGCTCTCTGTACAAAAATGTACAGACCATTTATTTGAAATGTAACGTCATTGAATGTTTTTGGATTTTGACAAAAATTGCACTTGAAGGGTATCAAACACAGTGGCATTTTACACCATTGTAACGTGAGGTTAAAGACTTGTACATTTTTTCCCCATTTTCATAAGGACTCTTATCTATGTTGGAAAATGAGTGGATCACAAAACTGAATTTGACCTTGGAGCCCCTCTTGAGCTACAAGGGGTTAATAGTATAGTAATCTTTCAAAAGTAACGCACATTTATATTTTCGTTATCCACAGCTGACTGATTTACCAGAATCGTTCATGAAGTTGACCAACATAGAAACGCTAGATCTATTTGATAATGAGTTGACAACGTTACCCTCGGTGCTAAAGTATCTAACGAAACTAACAAGGCTGGACCTTGATAAGGTAAGTGAATTAATTAAAACAAAATTGTACTTTCTATTAAAATGTCATGGTCAGGAGACAGGTGTGTGTTCGTTGAAACCGAGGACTTAAACAAAAAGATCCCGGTGGTTTGACGGATTGAGGACGTCATCGCTTCATTTCAATGTACAAAACTAATGGGAACGTCACTAAAAAAGTCCAAACAATGGGAGAACAAAGAGAAGTCCTAGATTTACCGAGTCAACAAACATTGTGTGAATGTTTCTACTCATTGAAACTGAGGACTTGAACAAAAGGGATCAAAGTGTTTCGACTGACCGAAGGCATCCTCACTTCACTTTCAGGTACAAAACCAATAGAGGCACCATTCAAAAAACAAACATTCAAGTCTAAACAATTGGTGAACAAAGACTTAGAGTCTGTTCATGATGTAAGTCACAGGAGTGTCTATTTTTGTGTTTGTTTGTTTTTTGACAACTAATTATTATAACGGCAAATTTTAATTGATTTGAAATTGTGCCATGTTTTGAGAGAGCTCTTGTTTGTGTGTGGTTTCACATTCAGTGTAAACGAATGCCCAGAGAGGTTTTCAAATTGTATATGGTTGTCTACTTCAAACAGAATAAATTTGACATGCCAGCATTGTCAGTGCCTAACTTAACCAGACCCAACCAGTACCCATCAGGAAAGTCGGTTACAAGCGATAACTGGAGAACCAGGGCACGAGCTGATGAGGTTGCCGTCGCTGAACAACAATCAGCCAAGGTAATGGCTTCTTGTAAAATGTTTAATTAAAATCTATTTATTTTGTAAATGTTGGACAAGAGCTTTTCACACAGATTTGTTTATATGTTCTTCATCAGACAATCGTGGACGAAATGAGTTCCCAAAACTCGATTAACACGGTGCTCAATAACAGCGTCATCTCTCAAGCCTTGCGTAATAAAGCATCTATCTGGCAGTCACACGAGGGCGCTAAAATCAGGGAATCGCGCATGGAGACCATACTGCTTGAAAAACGGATCTCCAGACACCACCAAAGTTACTCTTACAGTTCTGAAGAAAATTCAGAGGACCTCAATGGTAAGTAGTGTGACACAATCAATCGCTATGTTTAAATTAGCTTAGTAACCACTTCATAACTGGAGTAGCTGTGGAATCACTGATCTTAAAGCCACTTTGGTAAGAAAAAGCAGTCCATATGCTCATAGAAACCTGAACATTTTTCAAAAGAAGAAGAGTGACGAAAGACACAAGAACAGAGGAATTAAGGAAATTACTGAGAGGGCCATGAATAGAAATGTCTGAAAAGGAGGTTTAAAGACAGATTCTCAGAGACTTTCAGGAGCTTGTTCCATAAGCAGGATGCAAGAAAAGTTACTTTCTCAGCCCACAGGTGCACTGGATTTTACGTTTAGAGAAGGCAATGTTTTCTTCATGAAGAAAGATCCATGTCAGGAACATTCCTAAAGTATGAGATGATCCTTAAAATGTCTGAACTTTAAGGCAAGCTCGGTTTTGCAGTGTTAAGACGTAAATTCTAGAATGGCAAAGGTCATGGGTTCAAATCCCGCCTGAGTAATGTGCCTGTCGATTTTTTTTCACAGGACTGGGGAAAGTACTGAGTGTACAGTGCTTAACACATATCGGTGTATGGGTAAACACAAATAAGAAATGAAAAAGAGACCAAAGTTTTCCTTCCAACGTGGTATGTTTACTTTTGCTTGGTTTCCATTTGCAGAGCTGGATGATTGTAGTAGTGTTGGCAGCCATGACGATCAAGGAAGTGGCAGCAACATTGTCTCCCAAGAGGAGATAGAAAAGGTCGAGGAAAACTGGGATGAAGATCTGATTGATATTTCGTGTTTCGGTGAGTTGGGTTCACAGGGTCAAAGGGCATGGAAGATTTGTGTATCGCATATCAGGAGGCGAAAAAAATAAAATAATTTAACACCAAATATGTAATATTTTAACTTTGAAGGTGAGAGTCAGTGCTGACAAAAAGGTCCGAAACTTGGATCCAGATCTAAGGAGTTATATTGAAATGGTGGCATTTCCATGGTGGCATTTCCATCTTTTTAGCTAAGCATAATTTTGTTGTGCTTAGCTACTTTTTGTGCTTAAGCAGCTCTATGAAATTGGGCCCAGCTGGAGTCAAAGATTCCAAGGAGCTTTTAATAGAAACAGTGTCTTCAAGGGATAGACAAGTAATTCACTGAAAATGATTTCTTTGTATCTGGAGAAAATTACTTTATTTGTTTTCACCAGGCAGATGTAAACAATCTGAATTCAGACAAAACTCTGTGTTACTTTAAACAAAGTTACGAACGAGCAATGGAACAGAAAAGTCTACTGATAGATAGTAACAGAGTAGTTTAAATGTAACTCTGTTGAGCAAAGAGAATTTTGGACCTGTACAACCTTCATTAAACCTTCCCAGGGGATTGACCAACCAGTCAAAACCATTCAACTGCATGGGTTGTTTGTTGGGTTGTGTATAAGGAGCACTGCACAGAACACTCTCCGTACTGTGTATTGCCCCTCTTCCGTCATGCCTGCTTCACTCTGCCGGTGTCGCGGTCTCAGCCATCTGTCGTGCTCAGCTATCCGGGTGACCAATTACGGTAGCATTACGTCATGCCATGTCTGCGCACAGCAAGCGAAAGTAGTCCATTTTAGTGCTGTGCTGAGTCATGTTGCCATACATGTACTACTCTCTCTGGCGGAGAGGTAGCTGCCATGGCGGCGTCCATGAGCAGAAGTACGAATGGTGAATGTGTGGATCGTGTCAGAGAATTTTGTGAGAAGAGCAAGAGTATCATTCACTATTTAAACAGCGGGACATATGCAGAAGGGTTGACAGAGGTTCAGAAGAGGGTCATTTGTTGCCAATCCAAAAATTAAACGCGTACAGGAGACGACGACTTTACAGCGCGCTGAAATGCCCGGCTACGTCACAGGTAGCTGAGACCGTGTCTACAACGTGCTGAAATGCCCGGCTACGTCACCCGGATAGCTGAGCACGCCAGATAGCTGAGACCGTGACACCGGGACTCGCGACCCTCCCGGTCCGGCCACTTGGTGGGGAACGGAGCTCCGCCGGGCCCCATGGTGGTCACCGGGCATGCTACACCTCATCTTTGCATTCACCATATATGATGTAAATAATAACGAGTCTTATATACCAATAAGGTGCTCAAGGCGCTGGAACAAAGAGTTTCAGGTTTTGAAGTTTATGAATTATGAGACATATTTACGTAACTAGCACCTTATATGGGTTTACAAGGTGCTGCAGCCACTCAGCAGCCACTGCCAGAAACACCGGGGCAAACCCCTTCTCTTAGCGATAAGTGTAACTGGGTTCTTTGACATGCATTACACAACATACAGGACCAACGACTTTACATCCCAGCCGACGGACGAAGCAATAATGGTTAAGTGTCTTGTTTAAGGACACAAGTGTCAAGACCGGGACTCGAACCCACACTCTGCCGATCAGAAACACCAGAGCTTGAGTGTGCTTGACCACTCGGACACGGCACACCATATCATAATGCAGGCTGGCATAGTGCATCTATCAGTCCAAACACTGTGGATGATACTGAACAGTAAGACAATAAGATGGTTAATAGACTCAACAGCTATCATTTCTTTTCTCTTTCTTGAAGGGTCTGACAGGCTTTACCGTCATCCCCAAGACATGCACAAGGCAGGTGATGCAGACTCTTGTTTTGTCTTCACTCCCTCTGACAATCACGTCCCAAGCCTCCCTAGTACCTCTATCAACGACGACACAGAGGCTGGACAGTTTGATGATGCAGATTAACCCATACAGTCCAAACTCTTATCCAGGAAGTTGTATGACTTGGTAGGATGTGGGACTGCCGGACCAAACAACAATCTCACAACCTCATCTGAGGCCAGACGTGTGTGTATTGGGTTACCATAGGGTGGAGTATTTTAGAAGAATCTAGAGGGTCTCTAGCCAAAGATACATTATAATAAATGGCATTCAGTTTACTTACGTATTAAGCTATGACAAACTTAAAGGCATCGTACACGTTTGGTAATTGGAGCCTATTGTTTGTAACTAACCTGTGAAAATTTCATTTCAAAAGGTGGTAGACTTTTTTGAGATACTGCCGAATATCTGGAGCAGTTATGTCCACGCAGGAAGAATAATCTGCATTGGAATACAAACTCTGAGAAGCATTATGCATAACGCTTCTCAGATTTAAATGTTTTGGGGAATAAAAAGTGACATATTTTGACATAACCGCAGTACTTCGAAGTGAAAAGTTTCTCAAAATACATTATACTATCCAAAGCTGCTGTACTTTTTACCAAGTAAGTTTTTATTAATTATCAGAGTCATTACCAAACGTGAACGATGCCTTTAAGTAAAGGTTACATATTTTTAAATTTGTTGAGTATAATTATTATTATTTTTTGATTAACTGCTCAGGTTTTCATATTATTAATTTAAATTATTTTGACTTTGTTGGACTTTGTTCTAGATTAGACCTTTGGGTGAGACTAGCAAAAGTACCTTCAGACACCATAGCCCAATTTCATTGAGCTGCTTCAAAAGCATAAAAAGTAGCTAAGCACATAACTATATTGCTTACCAGAATAAGTTTACCAGCCTAAATACCATGCATGGCTATGTCCCAATTAGCGACTGCGGCTATACGGCCAATTCGGACACGGCCTACCATTGTTTAAAAATATTTTTAAAGCCCTATTGTCTGCTGAAGCAGCTCCATGAAATTGGGCCTCTAACCTCTCAGGGAATATTCAAGCAGTACTGCCATCGATGCTTGGCCTTGATAATACAAGAAATTGATTTTTTGTTACTTACCGAAATTCAAGCAATAAATGTTTAAACAGTTATAGGTATTGTGTTAATGTCCCTCAACGATGTCAGTGAGAAAGTACCAACATGCAGTATCATAGTTTGTTGTTTACCTGGACCCATCGTAGACATTGACAATGATCTTTACAAAAACAAAAACTGTTTGTTTTGTTTATTGACCCCTTGCATGCACATCACACATGGTGACTGTTCCATCCTGACCATTTTTGAAGTCAACAGGTAACCGTGTAAACAGCACGCTGCCTAAAATTATGTATAACACACAGGGACATTGAATCTGAAAATGTTGCAATCAAGATTGTTATGATGATAGCGTAAGGTGAATTGGGTCAATAAATGGGAACTTTCCTCAAGCTTGATGGCAGTATTGTTCTAGAAAAACCAAAGTGGACTTAAAATGCATTATTTTATATGTTCACTTCTTTGGTATTCTTTATTTCTTCAATTTCAATTAACACAGGATTTTTATGTTGACATTAAAAATCAGTTAATAATGCCACAGATTATTTTTTTTCTTCAAATCTAGCTATTTGGCTATTTGTTCAAAATTGGTCATACAAACAAACCCTTCTGTTGCATGCATTTTTGTCAATAAATATCGTTGAATGTTACTGAGAAATGTAATGACATTCAAACACCTGATGTTTGGCTCTAGAATGAAGCCATGACAAAGCTAATTCCTGATTGGAAATAAACACCAAATAGATTTGTTTTCTCTTTGCTTTCAACACCAGTTTGTGTTTTATTTTCCCCACATCAAAGAAATACTGACAATCATTTAGAGCCAACATTTGTAATTTTTTCATTCTTTGATTTTGTAATTCGTCAAATTCTGGGCAGTTTGCCTCTTGGTTCTTATCTAAGTCCTTATTTGAGTTTTCATTTGAATTTTCATTTGAGTTCTACTTTGAGTTCTTATTTGAGACTTTAACCTGTATGTATATTGTTCATGGGATGCCCCTTGCGAAAAAGCTACCAATGAACTTTTAAATAATGCTTTATTGAAGTGTATTTTTTGGTAGAGTTATTTTTGTAATTTTGTAAATACTATTTCCTGTGCTTTTGTGGACTGCCAAGTAGCTAAATTCCTGAAGTTTGATAAACTTGTTACTTATTTTCTAATAAAGTTCTTTACATGTACAATTTTACCCGTTGTCATCATGTGTCCCTTTCTTCTAAAAAAAAAACAACCCAAGGTCTAATAACATTATTGTGTGTGTATAGGTGTGAGTGTTTAAGCGTTATATACGAAGTGTGGACCTGAGAACAAAAGAGGTCACTATGTGGACTTACACACGTCCACATAGTGTTTTTTTACAGTGTTGAAGAACATGATTTTTCTTAAGTGTACAGAACAAGGGAATGCCCATTGAGTATGCAACACAGAGCTGTGTGCATAATCACATTGACACACGGGACTTTTAACAATAGGGATTCAAGAACAGACCGAGGACCTTCCCGGTTCGACTTAATGTACAAAACCAACAGGGACGTAACTTAAAAAAAATGGGAGAATTGGGTGAATTTGATTTACCGATTTGGTGACAAATGTGGATTAATATTCGCAACCTAATGTAGACTGAAGACAGTAGGAACAAAAGGTCTCTACAGGGGAGTTCTAAAGAGAGGGATGTTCCACAAGGAATTTTGTGTACAAAGGCAATGGGAGGATGTTAAGTACAGGGACAAAATACCATGTTTAATTTCTACAATATTTGTGAAATTACATTGAAAAACTATATCCATATCTTATACTGGCCATCTCGTTTTAAAGCCACTGTCAAATTATGAGAAAAGATTGAAAACAAAAACATTGGATCTTGATCGTCCCCCCGCATTTGATAAAAATATTTCCAGAATTTTGGGTGCTCATGACTTCAGATGAAACACTTGCAGCAATTAATATAATAAAATTTGAGGAAGCACTCCTTTAAAGGCATCGTACACGTTTGGTAATTGCCAAATACCAGTGTTCTCATTTTGTGTATCCCAACATATGCATAAAATAACAAGCCTGTGAAAATTTGGGCTCAATTGGTCATCAAAGTTGCAAGAAAATGATGAAAGAAAATACACCCTTGTTGTACAAATTTGTGTGCTTTCAGTTAGGAATAAAAACTTCTTGCAAGAAGTTTTTATTATTTTAGTGAGAAATTACCTCTTTCTCAAAAACTACGTTACTTCAGAGGGAGTCGTTTCTCACAATGTTTTATACTATCAACAGCTCTCCGTTGCTCGTTACCAAGTCAGTTTTTATGCTAATATATATTTTGAGTAATTACCAAACGTGTACGATGCCTTTAACGAACCGTCCGATGGAAGGGACATATTGAAATGAAGAAATGTAAGTCATAATAATAACTTACATCTCATAATTATGACTTAGTACAAGTCTAGTTATGACTTGTTTCTGATAATTATGACTTACATTTCTCGTAATTATGACTATACAATAAGTCATAATTATGACTGAGTGCAAGTCATAATTACGACATATCTAAACATTATGACTTTCTTTTATGTTTCTCAATGTCCCTTTAACGCTTCCGTAATACACAAAAACACAGCAACATAATTAAAACTTGCGCGAAACTGCAAACTCAACACTAATTTAACATGGCAGAACGTTTAAAAACTACAGTCTCTCTTTTCTTACCCCCAAGCAGCTTTGTGTGGGTACCGTGCATATGGAGACATTTTGTACGTGAAGATATTACACGCATAAAATGGTGACGTCTGCTTCAGAGAATTGGCTGTTTTTGAGTATCACCGATACAACGACACTGTCTCCTGACGAACACTCATCGTGTTCATTCTCTATGAGAGTGTGTGTCCGCGGTTTGTACGCGCAAAACCCACCTTATGGGGACATTGTCTGCCGTTGATAGTGTGCACAGTTGTATGGCAGTCAGTCGGCCATAAAATCCTTCATTTCTTAAGTTCACCACTTGGTGATGTTCACTTTTGAAAATATGTGTTTTGAAATTGAGGGCGTATGCGGCCGGGTTTGCTCTGTCCCGGACTGAAATTGTGGCGTTTTGGCGGTACCCTCCGACTCGGAATGGGCATCGGTCTCCACAGATATGATTGGAGTACTCGTCTGCCGCATACGGATCGGAAAACCACTTCTAAGAGGCAATTTCTGTCATTCTAAAAGCGCACACTGATAAAACATAGTTTGTCTGATAATATCGATCGATTCGGTGGTTCAGTAATGCTCCGTTGCCGGTTTACATTCGGCTGCACTCTACACACATTCTCAATGACAGTGTCCGTCTGCGGAATTTCCGCGTGGAACCTACAATATGGGGCTATTTTATATGCGTAAAGTCTCTTTCGTATACAGTGTGTTCAGCTGGTTCAAGCCTTGAAAAATCTTCTTGTATCACGGACGCTGGCTGCCTTTCTAGCCGCGGGTTCAGTTTGGAAACGGTTCCCCCAGTTGGGTGATTTATTTGATTATTGATATTTCTGTGTAGTGTGAGTGAGCGATTATCATTTTTAGTCTTAATTTCTCAACTTTGTATAGTTTCTATTAAAACCCCACGTTTGCACTTGCCGGAGAATTCAGAAAATGGCCGAACGGCGCGCACATTTCTACTACACAACCTAATTAATAAAAAGCACAAACAGTTTTAATGCAATTTTGTCACGCTGCATCTTCAAAAAAATGTTGTTGTGTCACTTGTAATAATAAGCTTTCGCAGATTGAAACTTCACTAAAAATTTGAGAAACGCCATTTTGAAACAAATCTCAACTATGAGGTATTTTAACTGTTGAAAACAAATAATACAACAGTTCGGTATATTATAATGCTCTTCTTCCTCCCCAAACATTCCCGGTTCCTCCCCATAAACAAAAAATCAACACAGCCCAGACACCAACCACCTGAATAAAATAGTAAATCTTGCATTGGGTCCATTTTAATGCAATTTTGTCACGCTGCATCTTCAAAAAAATGTTGTTGTGTCACTTGTAATAATAAGCTTTCGCAGATTGAAACTTCACTAAAAATTTGAGAAACGCCATTTTGAAACAAATCTCAACTATGAGGTATTTTAACTGTTGAAAACAAATAATACAACAGTTCGGTATATTATAATGCTCTTCTTCCTCCCCAAACATTCCCGGTTCCTCCCCATAAACAAAAAATCAACACAGCCCAGACACCAACCACCTGAATAAAATAGTAAATCTTGCATTGGGTCCATTTCTATTATTTATTCATCCTCAAACCGGTAAGTCCGTTTTGAGGGATCGAAAAAGTCTCCCGTTTTCGTTCCCCATAAATCTCGTTTCTGGCCACTTTCCAAGCCTTTCATTTCGATCTCAAACAATGATTATTGCCTGCTGTTGCGGGCCACCTATGTGGCCCAAATCATACCCAGTGAACTACGTGCCGCTAGCTGCTCAGAGCGTGGAAAGTCGGGCAAAATTTACCCTTCTCGTGGCGGTTGCTTTACTTTTAAAACCATTGAAACTGATGCTTTTTAGAGAGCACCACAGCATACCTCTTTGTGCACAGTGACTGTGTAGAAAGTGTCTCAAAAATGCACATACAGCGCGGTGAAGTCCCGGACACACACCATCATAGGGTTTGTACGTTGTTGACGGTCGTCTGGCGACGGAACGCGCATCGTTGTGAACCCCAGATATGGCTACATTTTAAGAGATTGACCGAGCAAGTCATGCTTAAAACCGACGCTAAATGCCCTTCGTTTTGATATGAGTTCTAGGTGGAAGTGTCATCTTTTTTAGGAAACAAGTACGGCAGATGGACGGTACTAAACAAGTACGGCAGATGGACGGTACTGTGTACACGTTTACTATTCTTATTTTCTAGTAATGTTTCATATTTTCATGTTGTTCCAATAACAAAATGTAAACATGAATGAGAGAAGAAAGGACGGCAAATATGTTTTCGTTTATTTAGGCCCTAGCCTAGTTATTGCAGTTTGAAACCGCATACATTTTTAATACATCGGTTTATTTTATTAGATTGAATAGTTCGTTATTTCATTATTAATCTGGCGATGTATTTTCAGTTAACAAAAAGATTGGTCAAAAACTGTCAAAAGGCATTTTACCTTTTATTTCATATGGAGAGAGAAGTTCATGGCAGCGCTCTCTATAGGGGCCTAGATGATACGGAGGGGGAGCAACTGTGTGAGAGTTCATCATGTACAGCCACCTGCTTTGATCATGACGACACAGCCCCTTTAATATATTTCCAATCACTTAAACTTGATATTTCATAAGACTGTCGTTTTGTACCGCTGTGGTCTCAATAAACAGCGCCCCCAATTTCAATAATTATTCAGACAGTTCAATAATTAATTGTGACCCCCAAATGCCGCAATTAAACTTGGTTTAAAGGTCTTGCTAAATGAGTTGTCGTGGGCATGTTTACGCATTCAAACCGAGGACAGAAGGGATCCGGGGAAATGATATTCCGGGACAGGCTTTGCTTTTGTGTACAAAACCAATGGGGACGTCGCTAAAGTCCGAACAATGGGATAACAAAGGGGTGTCCTCGGTTTACATCATTTACAAACATGTGCTCTCATTTGCGGTACCTTATGGAGACCAAGGACAAAACAAAAAAGGGGAAACAAAAGGTCCCCGTGGGGTAATTCTAAAGACCGGGGTGCTCCACAAGGAATTGTGTGTAAAAAGTCTATGGGAAAATGTTAAGTGCAGGGACAAAGGAAAGAACAAAAGAAAGCTCCACAGGGATGCATTTTTGAGAATATTTATGTATAACGTGTACTGTAGTGGCATTCAAATCGAGAACTTATAACCAAAGGGACAATAGGACCAAGATTGTCCGGACAAAATGTTGAAAAAGGGGATTCACTATTGGAGGTCATTACACACCATGTGCGTGAGTTAAAATGATGAGCAAAATAATAAACTCCAGCTTTGGTAATTTTTAGATGAGCTTATCCACAACGTGTAGCGTCATAGAGAGATTATCCACAGTGAACCCACTTCGTATAAAAATACACAAAATGTCAAACTGAGTACCACACTGACTGAAAATAACACAAATTTCACAGCCACTCCATTGTATATATATACTGGTTTATTATAGCGTTAGTGTGCAGTTACATTTTAATTATCAATGAACTTTACTGTTAAATGCTGACAAACTTTATAACTATAAAAACCCAGATTTATTCTTCAATTGCTGTATTTTCAAGGCGAATTAATAAACAAAAAAGCAGTAACCAAAACACATGTTTTGTATCATAGTTTAAGCATCAACAAGAAAACACTAAAAAACAAACGAATCTTCCCCACTCGGAAGTCGATTATATCAAACATCAGGTTTGTTCTTAAATACAAGTAGACATAAATAATAATCGTGCCGAGTGCATCCGGTCCGAATAAATCGACTCCACCTGGTCGGGGAAATCGATAGGAAAGCACGAGTCCATTTCAAAAAACAAACTTTAATCAACGTAAACATTAGTTCAACTTTTCTTAAGGAGGTGCAAGTCAGTTTGTTCTTATCCAAATCATTGGTTTAAATTCTCAAAAAACACCCTAAATAATCAACCCTTCAAACGGCCATGTCCCCGAATATATAAGCCGCTGCCCACCCGCCAATTCAGATGTGGTCTTTCTAGTAATTTATTTTTAAACACAAGATATCTAGAAAGTAAACATTATATACATTTCATAACCAAATACATCTTATAATGAGGAGTGCAATCCCCATCCATAATTTCCAGTCTGGAAGTTTTGGACAAAGTTGCGTAATGACTGCTGTTTTGAAGAAAATTTTGTTTGAAATTGCCGCGCATGCGTCATAGGCCTACATAAACAACAAAACGGTTAGTCGTTGTGTCATCAAGTAAAATTGCGGTTCTTAATGAAAGACGTTGTTACGAATTAACACTGCTGTCAGAGCATCTAATTTGCTTAAATTATTTTGTCCCTCTCTTTTTTCTGATAAGCACGGTTCTTTAACGCAATACACTCGCATTGATTACCTTTCCAAGCTAGCGACTGTGCGCCATTAAATGACACCCAAAGCATAAGTACAATACATAATCTAGACATAAACTTAACACCATTATGTAAGGCGCACCGAATATAAAAGACACCGTCAAATAAAATCCAAATAAGACTCTTAAATATTTTAATATAAACAAAAATTACCTTGTCATCTCCTTGAATATTTTTTAAATTAAATATTACTCATATTTTTTCCTAAGGAAATACTATCCTTGGTGAGTCTAACAATGCTTATTTCACTCATCTATAGGTTTACAAAAATTGTGCAACGCCTGACTGCGAATGTAACATTCGCATGAACAAAAGTAATATGAAAGCACATTAAATGTTGAATTACTCAATATTATGGAATGTGGTGTTGCCTCTTAAAGAAAATTGATAATTTAGTCTCCAGATGGGCAAATTGTTGGGTATCAAACGAGCTGTGAATAGGCGACTTTTGATGAGGAGGTCCTACCGAGTAGCGTGCCGGCCAGACGGCCTAGGAGGTGTCCCCCGTTGCGGTGGTTAATGTTACACCGTCATAGAGTCAGTGTGTGAAACTCATTTGCATGGTCGTCTCGACCCCATCACGTTCTGTGACAGTACGTGAGTGGATGCGAAAATGGTGCCTTAACAACGAAGACGCTGTCATAACTCACAGAGAATTCAATATTAAAAATTCCTTTCAAAGGGAAACAAGTTCATTTGTAAGTTGGTAAAAACTCGACCTTCTATAAAAATGCATAGTTCTCCTGATTTGGTTATACAAATACTGAATTTGTCATCCATTTATGTGACTTTATACTAGCTTTCATTTCTGATAAACGTCATAAACACGTACGTAGATATGGTAGAGATCTACCCTTCAAGATAATTCAAGTACAATTTCTCTTTTCTTTTCGTAACTAAGCTGAAACTATCATCTTCACAGAACCCCTATTATCAAAATTTCACTACGAAATATTTTCTTTTCTTGGAATAATGAGGCAATTTGTGAAAATTTCTTAAGTTTGCAAGTATAGAAAAACAAAACAGCTTTTAATGTTTATACATTGTTTGGTTGTAGAAAAGGCTTATATAAGAAAAGCTCTAGAACTCCCAGAGGGTGCTTTTGTTTGCTTCGACCCCTGTTGCACGCATTTCTCCATGTTGTTTGCCCTCTAGAAGTCTACCGTTGGAAGCACGGATAAGGAACTTTGATCGCTCTAAGAACTCCAAGGTGAACTTCTCCGGTGCACCTTCACTCAACGTGTAGTTGCCGTCACCATCGGTTGTCCATGCCTTGGTTTCGTCACGACCTGAATCCAAATACACGGGAGAAAATTTAATTACTTCACACAATGACCAGCATACTCTCCTCACATTTTTGCCGTTTGAATTGAATGGAATGTTTATCGATGATTTGATGAATTAGAACTGTCACTGTCACTAATGTATGCAGGGTACCTGACACAGATGACCACATCATGATAAAGGCCTATAGCTCCGCTTGGGCTCTGTCAGTAATTTTGAGCACGTACATTTTCAGTAAGGGACTTCAAACAGGCTAAGCCCTGGTTTTGAAAATATTAATAACCAATTAATGTTGCACACCAAACTGTCCGAGCCCCTTGGTTAAAGATAGCGCCCTCTATCAGCAGTGGATCTTTCTCTTCAAAAAAGTTATTATTTGGGTAAAAGGTGGTAAAAGGTGATAAAGACGCTGCATTTGCGAGTGTATCTGCACACTGTGTGTATACATGTACGTGGAATTGTTAATATATTTTGCAGTCAAATATACAACAATGTAGAAGTTTATAGATCAAACAAGTTGTTTCAATTCTCAATTCACATGACAGTATCTACGGATAAGAAAAACATTGAAATACCCCCAATTTAGCCTATATCAGTTTAAAAATGTTTTAAATAATAGTATGATATAATTGCAAAAAAGTGCTAATGGCCTGACGTCTCGACATTAGAGTCCTAGTATATAGTCGAGGAGTACTGTGTTTTCATTTAGCCTCTGAGTAAGACTACAAGTCGAAACGTGAGGTCGCATCTTATAATCAAAATCTGAACTGACATTCAACACAAAAGTCTCACCTCTGAAAATGTAAGTTCCGTCGTTCTCATAGGATACTTGGATAATCTCATTGTCCGCTGTTGTCCGGTTGCACTCCAGCGTCTTCCTCAGGCCGACGAAGCCATGTTCCCCCTTCAGGACAAGGTTGGGCCGGTTGCTCAGCTTGAAGCGGAATTTCTCGGTGTTTGTGACTTCGGAGCCGGATGCCACCAGCGGGCCACTGCTCTTGATGCCGACGAATTTGCCGTTGGGGACGGCACGAAGCGACACGGTGCCCTCGCTGCCGTAGACAAGCTCGAACAGGCAGGCTTCTTTTCTAGAAGATTTGAAAAGTGGATGACACAGTTTTACAAGAAGCAAGGCACGTTGATTCAATTTCTTATTTCAAAACATTTATCTTCTGACATTATCAACACACTGTTCCGTATAATATTTTTAGGCCTTAAAAAATTGAAACGTCTGGAATAAGCAAAACAAACAAACAGACGTACAAACAAAAACGAAACCCAAGCTCGGTTCAGAAGATTACTCGTCTGTCTTGTCTTAGTAATTCACCTTTGAGTTTAATAAAAGAAAAGCAAAAAAACCCAGACAACATATCCTATTTAAGGTAAGTACAAAGTGCTACAAACAAATAAAGAATATATGACATAATTTGAAACCACATTTTTAATAACACCCAATGGAATTAAATATTAAATAGCAATATGATTTGACAACAATAATTGATGTTTGTTGAAAAGTTTTGCTTCTACATTCTTCTGATCTTCACCTTAGGTGACAACCCATTATAGAAAATATTTGTTATATACTTATGGTCCAATGAAACCAAGGGAACCTCAAATGTGACCAACACTGTGACCCGTAGGTCTGAAGCTTGTGTGGAGAAGATGGTGAAGAAATGCTCAGTTTAAGATGTGGTAGGAAAACCCCAATTGGGAAAACCCACGCAATCAGGTATAGGGACTGAACAACCCAATCCACATGCAAGGATCCGGTCCGGGATTCGAACCTGGGCCCACAGAGGTGAAAGATATGGCAAGAAACCACTGAGTCAACATGAATTTACCAAACCCTAAGTCGTGTTACAGTTTTTTAAACAATGCAATTAAATAATATAAAATAGCAAGATGATTTCGTAAAGATAGATAGATAGCATTTATTTTCCATATTAAAAATAAACATAGCAATATGATTTCCACTGGCAAAAGACAAAACGACAAGCAATATGTAATTACAATATGTAGCCTACACACAATATACAACGATCAATAAAAAGACTACCATTAAAATACGAAAATACATAGTCTACACACAAAGGTTCAATGGACATTAAAAAAAAAACTACAAATGACTGAGTTAGTTTACTTCAATGTTTTCCTGGGCCCAATTTCATAGAGCTGCTTAAGCACAAAAATAAGCTAAGCAATTATGCTAACCAGAATAAGGTTACCAGCCAAAATACCACGTCACATGTACAATTTGTGACTGGTATCCTGCTCATTATTGCTGAGCAGGGATTTTCTGCTTAAGCAGCTCTATATGAAATTGGGCCCTGTTCTGATATGTGCTTGAGAATGGATCAGTCACTAACCTGGACGATCCCTTGTTGAGGATGTCTTGCTTGCCAGCGTCCATGGCCCAGTACTTGCCATTGGTGCTACGGATGGCCCACTCGTTCCTCTTGCCAACGGCGCATTCGAGCTGGAAGGTCTCGGTGTCTGTTTCCTCATGTTGATTGGCAGACACGTGGATATCTAAAATATGACGGGAAATTAAAGTATTTAATGTTGACTTTTATCATGTGTTTGCAGCACACACCATCATGCCCTTGGCGAGATATCATTTGGACGTATATCATTTTGTCATGGATCTATTTTGGGAGGATGGTTTGACCTTTGACACACAGAGCTCAGTAAACTAATACTTACAAATTATGTTGCCTGCAACTAAAATAGTATCGAACCGATTATACAAATTGACAGAAGAACCGCCAGCAAATATTTTTCCTAAGAATACAAAAGTTTAACGACCATGATGAATCTGTTGGTCTCCTGCTTGAAATGAACACAAAACATATGGAAGCTTCACTTCGTTTTATTACATGATACGGTTTTGCAACAAAGAATAACAACATTTATTCCCAATTCAAGGCGAAAAGAAAACACAGTTTGTAATGGATCATAGTATAACAATCCACTTGAAATAGTTTATTTGTTATGTTCTCAGTGAGAAAGCATTGCTGGAATATCTGGCGTAACAACTTTAAACGATGTTTGCCAGCACCCGACCACCAGTCATATTAAAATATTTCTTCAGCATAACAACCCAACAACACCGAGTAATCACAAAATGGCGCGTAGACCTTTAACCTGAGCCCCAAACCTATTAGGCACAGCTGGGACTGAGCCCCCGCAAGCACTCTACAATGGTCGTATTGTCACATAGTGTGTCACCGTTGCTGTCACCTCATCTGCCACCTTGGCGCTTTACGACCCCAGCGTCATCACCGATTGCTGATTGCATTTGACGCCCAAGAAAGCTCACCAAGATACGATATTGTTTCATTTCCTTTGAAATGTAGAATCGCAATTCCCCTAAGCAAACTACCATGTAAAAAAACATTAATGTTTATGGAGGTTGAAAATCATCAAACGATGATTTGTTTTTCACATTGGTAAATGTAGCCTAATCATTGCTCTATGATGTAATCAGTCTATAGAAGTTGGCGTATATAAATCAAAACTTTGCTCAGTGCTCAAAGAGACTACATAGATCACTTTACTGCTAACAGATGCTTGCAGTAAAGTTTCCCGAAGTTCTCAAATTTTAAATGGTTTGGGGCAATTCACTCCCGTTGCTCCCAATTCATAAAATGACGTCCTTTCGGCGAGCCATCTAGCAGCCAAGTACCAGCATAGAGTAAGTCCTTACTCTATGGTACCAGCGATCAAGGAACCTAAGGGTTCAACGTAGAAGGGCCAACCCTGGTGTGCCGCAGACACTAATTGTAAACACAATAAGCCCCTCTCTTCAGCTGGCCAAGAATAACATTCTTCAACTCTTCCGTCAGACACTCTCAAATTTTCCCACAATCACACCCTTTGTTCGGAGTGGAAGTATCCTTGTCTGTGGTATTATTACTTCTTCGGTAGACCATACTCTGTGTGTAGACCACATCATCAGGCCCTCCAAATATTGTGGAAACCTTGCATTATCTAGAGAGCATGGTTGTTGATTTTTGTGGGTCAAGTGGGAATTTCCCGAGGGGGCAATGCACGTTAACCATGACCCCAAAGCCAATGACATTGTTTGTAATTGAAAACATCAATTCCTTTCCGATGATGTTCTTTGAAGAGGCCATTTTAAACAGCATTTGTCTAGCTTTGCAAGCAAATTTTAAATGGATTATGTTTGGAGATTAGAAAAAAGTAAATTCCGGACAGACGTTTTATAATAATTTGTTTTCCCCGAGGGTGTATGCATTAATGGGACAGCCATCTTGCTTGTTCTCCCTTTCAAATAAATAAAACCAAACCGAGGCTTGAGTCTGTGACCGGCTTTTGTTGTGTGATGTGAATAACCGTTCATTGCTGGAAGAAGGGGAACAAAATGGCGGCAAATTCAATTAACCTTAACTACTGAGTAATTTTCTTGGATCTGTCCATGTATTAACCAAATCCAACATGGTGACTCAACCCCCAAACTGTTGGACTCTGATCAAGATGGCGAGTCTGATGCCGATCATGGTATGGTTAATATATTTAAAGTATAATAAGTTCGTGAAATCCTGAGTACAACCAATGGTAAAACATAATCAAACAAAACAGGCAGTTGGATTATGAAAGGTTGAGGATGTTTAGGGTTAAGGAACAAGGAAAAACGAACAGAAAACCCCCGATCAGATAACCACACTTATCTCTAAAAAGTAGGTCAGAGCTTGACCCCACATCTAAAAGACTGCTAAGCCAGAACCAGTAATGGCTAATAAAAACCAAGAATAGAGCCTCATTTTTAAAGGCAACAGGTTAATTAAAAAATAAGTTAAAAACTGGACGGCAGGGCACTTAAAATATACCCACCTTTCATGTACATGTACATGTACATGAGAACACCATGATCAACAATTACACAAGCACAAAAACACACCCAAGGACAAACAGACAATCGAAACAATCTCTACATGGGAACCCTGGTGTTCCGGCTTAGTAAGCCGGAACAAGGATTCACTTTGCTTTATCACTTACGGCCCTGAATTGAATCATCCATACAACAAAATCATGAATACGAACACGAGGCAGGGTTTGTCCTTAAATTGTTCAGTGACTACAGCCAGCGAGACCGGCTGGCTCCTTGTTTCACTGGTCCACCAGCTTCGTCACTGGTCCACAATCTTAATAACAGTTCAATTGTCAGAATGTCAAAATGTATTATTTGAAACCATGCTTAGGCTTGTATTGGGCTTACATGTACAACGTAGATAGCCAGCCGGACTACTTGAACACAAAATTGCACCACTGGTCCTCGTACAGCCGTTACCAGCGGACCACTGTTGAAGGACGATGCAATGCAACGAAGTCAATAACTTTAATGCCACGAAACGGTCCAGTATTGAACTATAAGGGTGTTTGCACGTCTTGACACTCCTGTTTTCAACCTGTAGGCCTACATTTTACAATGTACAATTATAATTAGCGCAATTTTTGTGAATTATTTGCAAAAATGGAACTTGTTTTCCCAAACCAGGCTAAAACTCGAGCTTGCCACAGGGATCCATGCTCCATTAACATTATAGATTCGGTTTTTACAGTCTTGTACCAGTTCAGAACTACCGTAGTTTTTCCTCCCCCTAATTCAGTGGCGACTCCTCGCTGTGTCTACACACCAATCCGTGGGCCACGCAGACGGCAGCCTGATCGAATATCAACATGGACCGCTTAAAAATTAATGACCCAGCATCAAGTATTCGGGATTTCAGGATCGCATTACATGTAGTAATCTACATCTTTCCCCCAACCTTTGGCATTGGCTCAGATGCATATATATATTCTATATCTAAGACTACACTGACAAAAATGGACAAAGGAAGCAGGCTAAACAATATTCAGAGATAAGGGAAGACATCGACTATTATAGATGTGTGGGTGGATCCAGCCTTTCAAGTTTCTACCCGCTGGGTACGGTAATCACTTTGTTGGCGCGAAATCAAAAGTCATCATCAAGTTGCCTTTTCTGAGTGCTCATAATATCAGTTCTTTCGTTGCTTTATTTTGGTGTAGAATTTCAACTCCTTGCTGCTTTTTAAGCCTTGGAAGTGTTCATTCACGGATACAAATTCTTGATATTGCTCGACATAACTCAGTGTAGGACTTTGATTGAAAATTATTAACGCATCTATGCAAGGCATGCAGACGTGTATTTAAAATCACAGTCAGTTTTGACAGATGCTCTTCAACATACAACGACAGCGGCCAAATGTGATTTCACAATTTGGATGAAAACCAACAACTTTTTAACCAATAGTCTTTAGCCAAATCGTGCTAAAATTGTCAAAGAACTGAAAAACCCCGCTTATAACAAAATATATTTAAAGCATATGGCATATAATGTCCATTTCTTGTGACCGGTTAACACAAAATGTAGGTATAAATGAGGTTGTGTCCGCTCTCTTCAAAACCATGCATCATACACTGTGACACTCAAAAATCAAGTATATACGGACCTAAATGGTGGTTTAAAGACACCCAACCACAATTTGTCAATTTGGATGCACGTCCGGTGTCCTTGTACCGTAATCTGAAGCACACCACCCCACCAGCAAGCCAAGGAAATCCCGGTATATGGACCGGAATACTACCCTGGTACAACCGGTATATATAGGGGGAAGTGCCAATTTACCCAAAATCCCAAACTGTGAGGATGAGTGGCAAAACACCAGGTTTTTTGGGTTGTTGAGAACATTGGCACATCTCCAGGCATAGTTATTTCATACAATACACACTGTCCACAACATTTCCTTAATTAAATTACCAGAGAGTTTTGATGTAACAACAGAAACTGTTACTGAAGATGGTGATACCGCAAACCGTCCCAGATTGGTTTCCAATAAATGCAAATTTTTGACTTTCGTACCATATTGATTCAATCCAACATGATACATTTTATCCATGAAAGAAAAATGAATGTCTGTTATTCTTTCTTATTATTGGAGACTCTCAAACTAATTTTGAAAACGTTTACTTATCAGAAACGTTTTACTGTTCTGTCAAGATTTACCCCTAAAAAAATAACAGATATGATGTATGTGTAAAGTTAGCGTCCATAAATGAAACCAAAACACTGCTCAAATAAAGTGAGAGGGTGACCATTTTCCAAATATCTGCCGAGGACCCAATTCTAGTTGTTTAATCTTTTTAATATACAATGTTTGCTTCATTAAAAAAAAACAACGCACATTGTCGTCTTTAGAATGTATGCAGATGGTTTCATTTACGGAGAAGACTGGAGATGTACGATAGTTCTTCTCACACTATACTGAAAACATCACACAATTATAAAAAAATTACGCACAGTGTCAAAGTTCAGCAAGCAGAAGATGTGCACGACCTCGTGTGAAACAACATTTTTATTTAATCTTGAATTTATATTTTGCAGATTTTCGAGAATTTAAAGTATCAAGTAATAAACCACAAGGGGAATCTGACCGGGTAACATTTAAAGTAATGAGCACTAAACTTGCTTGGAGCACAAGTTAAGTTGTATTCAGCTGTTATTTTTTGGAAATATTCGATGACATGTAGAAAATGGTGGAAAATGCATTTATTAATGTATAAAATACACAGAAGTTTCTACTGCCATGACCATTTCCAGCGTCTACAAGGTATCTCACACTGCAACCCTGACACTTCAAATGGAGTCAGACGAGGCAGCATTTATATTAACAACCCCATGTTAAACATGGGTAGGGCTTGCATTGGTCTCGTTCTCGACAAATCACACAAGATAACCCAGTATTGACCTGTTCACAGTTTACCGTGGTATGCACCATTCGACAAGCAAACCTGCAACCCTACTCAGAGGTATATGAATATATTAAGCCCAGACAAGGTTATCCAAATCAAATCTATTATACTGCAACAGCGAACCATCGATAGAAATCACACGCTATTTTTGTTATTGCGACATTTTTTTATTGCAGTGTTTTAATAATCAAAGAAAATGTTTACAGTAACGTCGTGGACGTCTGAAGTACATGTACATGTTCACACCAGCCTATACATTGATCAGCATATGATTTCATGCATGAGGCATGTGAATGTAAGAGGGTGTGTGTGGTGAGGCAAAGTTATTTGCATAATACTGCTATCGTGTCATATTCCAATGTTCACCGTTTGATAATATTTCCGTACGAAATCAAAGTAAAGGAACTAAATCCATTTGCACATTTAGCGGCCACTCCTCGAGTGCTTTGCTGTGATAACCATGGAGGATGGAAAGCTCCAACCACAACTGATCCTGAAACCCCACGTCCATCTCAATTTGCTCGAGTTTGATGGGAAATTCAACCATGCAGTTCACAATGTCTCATGGTTAGATCAAAGGGAAAGGACCGCTATTGGTTAGATCATAGAGCAAGGAGATCCTGCCCAGAAGAACGCAAGTTTTGGACTGGACTGTCACTAACTTCCGACCGAGTCTCCGTGCACAAAATGAATATATGAGCAGTGGTGCTCCTATACTGACTAGCAATGGACCTTATGCACATGACGTCATTTCAGTAGGGCGCCCTCGCTTAGAGGTCAAAAGGCGCCTGTTCATTGGCCAATCTTGTGCGCCGCGCGTACAAATCTGTGCGTTTCCATTGTTTCGTCATCGTTTTACCTCTAAGATGGCGGCTGGATGACGTCAATGCATAAGGTCTATAGCATCCATTATGAAAGTATGAAATACACTCTAAAAACTCCCGGGTCAGAATTGATCCGGCTTCCGAGTCCCTGCATGGAACCCAACTTCTGCGTCCAGAAATAAATATAAAAAAAATTGACCCGGATTCTGCGTAATTTTGACCCATTTCTGATGGGTCATTTTGACACGAGATTCGATGTCATTTCTGACGCAAAAATGGGTCAGGCCACACGGGACCCAGGTCAATTCTGACCCGATAGCTAGAGTGTATGGACCAGTCAAAAAATTGCTTGGGGACTAGTGAAATGGCAAGCTAACTCGTCCTGCTGGCTAGTCACTGGAAAGTTAAAGGACAAACCCTATACATAACGTCATCATTTAGATAACCCTATTCATAAAACACATGCAATATTGGTTCAGCAGAATTCCATCACCATAAAACCCCGTCCATCAGTCAATCGCCACATTGTTGAATGAATGGGCCTTACCCTACACATATTTCTTTGCGTTACCTGGAAATAAAGATAACTGCGCAGTTAGGAGTGGTCACTCTACATGTTTATTTGACATGGACCCTATAATGATTATGACTACGATTTATTATCAAGAATAAGCTTCAGATCGTCTACAGTGACGTCATAGAGGAAGTGAAGGATGTGGTTGTAGGCCCTACACGTTGTATTTATCTCTAATTTATTTACTCAAGACGAATCCTAACTCCAATGGCATTCTGGCAATATCCCATTTTCAGCTCACTCATGCACTGGTATGAACTCTACCCTTCTTCGGTTCCATCAGCAGCGCCAATGTGGGTGGGGCCCGTTTGCAGAAGTGAAACTTTTAAGGCACTCATAATAAGTCTACAGGGAAACATTACTAAATTACAACGAACGAAAGCTTCATTGCAAAATTGGTAATTCTGTATGAAAACAAATTCTACTGATAACAATCAGTCCATCATTCATCAATTTCGAATGAGGGTATAATTTACAAAAACATCCAACCAGCCCGTCATGGATGAAGGACAATTTTGTTTTTAATGACATTCTCAAAGTTTGTTTACTACGACTTACATGAGTCGTTCCATATTAAAAATGAAACGAAAAGGATAAAGGCAATGACAATTTCAATTTCTTCATAACAGGGATGAGATTTGAGGAGAGTGAACATTTCTGAAAATGGTTAGCTGGGGTGCCCCCTCCTTATTCTAAACCCAGAACCTTCCACATTATGTTACAATTCAGGAGGTTTACAGACTCTCTGTGCATCGCCATAAATACAAAACTACAGGTTTGGACACATGGACTATTTCTTTCTCTCTTTGGTGACTGGCTGCTTGTCTTCTATCAAGACTATTTGAAAGCTCAAAGAGATTTTGAGAAAATCCTGAAATCAGGAAAAATACTGAGAAATCCCATGCCAGTCACAACCAAATCAAAACTAACTTAAAAGTCTCAGCTATACATTTTTGACAATAAATATTCTATTTAGCACCGTGTCTTAAAACTTGTGTATAATTTCCAGCAGTTCTACTTTTCATTACATTAATTGAGAAACTGACGTTGGGTTCAGATAAACACTTTTCTTTTCTTCTCATGTAATACAATATCCTGTTTTCTCACTTTTCAAAGCCAGAAGCTCATCGCTTTACAGCCACCATCAAGTACGTGTACCATGCTTTTCAAATAAAGACGTCTCCATAGCGACACAATACCTTGACCCTGTGACCCCAGAGCAAGAGTCTGGAAAAAAGCAATGAAACTTTGCACTTGACGAGACATAGAATGACCGGTTCGTTTAATTTCCCAATGAATTTCGTTTCCTGTTGTGACAGTTGAAATCGTTCTAACTGGTTCTAACGCAGGAATCCCCTCTCTTTGCATGCATTATTATTTGTTTTGCCTCATCTTCTTCTGTCGATTGTTTTAAATATTGTGGGTCTGAGTTTTTCGACACTGAGATCTTATACAGGACTTTCGATTGAAATAGGAAAATGACTCTGATGCTGAAATATGTATGCAATTAAAGGACTGAGGGACATCCAAGTTATACACTTTGGTGTTTTAGAATTCGAGTAACCATCAAGCAAAGCCAAAAGCATTTGCCAGCTACGTCAGTTTGTGCACAACGGGCCGTGAACCGAACTAAGCACATCGGAACCATTTACCGTTATCTCGTATACCCGGTACGTTTACTTTACGGATAAAATGGTTATAATGTTATCTTGTTCGAAATGGCTATCCGGTTGAAGTTGAAGTGGTTCCAACTGAGCTGGGTCAAACTATTGAGGTTTCCTGCGTGGGTAAAGACAAGATTGATTCCGCGTTCTAGATTTACGATATTAAATTTCTACCTCAATAAATGGTTATACAATCCATAAAGTACTTGGTCCAATTTTGAGTTCAAACTTCAAAGAACTTGAAAGCAGAGAATTGTTGCTAAACTCGGTTATTTACAGTACAAATTAGCGGTTAATTACGCAAAACTAACATAGAGCCAATAGCAAATGCCAGTAACAGGGCTTTGCAATTTTTTCCTTGGGGGGGGGGGGGTGCTTTTGTAAGAACTTTGGGCATCGTGCGATCAGTTCTTTTGTGAGAATAAAGTAAGGTTCCTACACCCAATAAAGCCAGGATTAATCAGCAATATACGAGACTCCGCTTTATTAGGCTATTTTTGAACCCAGCATTGGCCACTGCCAAGTTGCCAACAGAATTCCATTCATACTACAAAACCAACATTGTCAAATTGTAATATTTACGTCCTGAATATAAATGGCAGACAGATGTTACTGTTAATCGTATCATTTAAAATCAAATGTACCACCAGACCCTAAAATATAGCTCGGTACCACCAATAATGGATATTACATCTTAAATCCAGACGTATGATTCATGTAGATGGAATCTAATTGCTTTCACGTATATACACGCGGCATAAACATGACAGTGGCTTCATACGGCCTCATGCATTCACTGCGGCTACCTATACATAAAGCTATTCCTTACTTTATTATGTATATATATGAAATCTTATTAGAAAGTACAGCATATACAAAGGCAACCCGACTGCAATGTCAAGTGTACCGGGTGGTAACTAAGTTATATACATTGATAATACACAAAGCTGTCGTTGACAGTCCCGGCGGTCAAGTACAGCGTGCATAATATTGACTGGGTAAACACTTCAAAATAAAGTGCCCTTCAAAAAATGTTGCCACTGTGTCATTTTAAACATCATGCATAAAACGTGAAGTTCAGTTTCAGCAAATATGAGAGGAGTTCTGCCATTGAGTTGATTAATGTTTTGTTTTATCAGTAGGAACAAAATACTTGAATATGACACCTATACTCCGGTGTGCTGCGTCCGGAGGAAAACATGTATTAATTTCAAACCCGGAACATTTTCCCGATAAATGCATTTTAAAGTGTCCCAGGTCTCACTCGGTGGCACTCTTAACCTAATTAAAACAGTAATGGAGGAAAGTACATCTAATTTAAAATTGCAATGGGGGTCATTATACGTGCACATGCTTTGAATGTCTGCCAATTAGTATTTATATTTATATTATTGTAAAAGATGACAGAGAGCATAACGGTTGATCCTGATGGTTTTGAATGAAAGAACTCACTTGAGGATTAATTCGAGGGGCATAGGCCTAAATTGGGTCACATTGAACACATTGAATTTAAAAAGTGAACATTTTGGACAACGCAATTTATTGGGGGAAAAAATTCCAACAAATCAAAGAGCACCCTTTTGTTTGTTTTATTGATTAGGTTGTGTAGCAGATAACTTGTTTGGTCACGTCACGTCCTATATCGGAACAAAATAATTGCTTTAAATTCTACGAATACAACACACATAAAGCTAATGCCATTGACACTGAAAACCGATTTTGCTGGACAGTTGGGGGGGGCGGGGTCATCATGAAAATTTTCTCAATCTCGATAGACCAATATTAGAACAAAACTCCTCCAAATGTAATTCACACGGATTCGTAGAGTCTCACACACTATAAGAGGCCTACTGTCGATTTTCCGGGAAAATAATCGACATGCTGATGACGATTAGCAAATGAGTCACAATTGCTACACACACATGCATGGACCACATATTTACATGTACGTGTAGATTCAGTTGGCTGCACATGGCTGCCATAATATCCAGTGGGAATTCTCATACGAACAGTCACCCAAATCCAACCATTGTGGGTGACAACACGAGTCCTTTGAAACTCACTGTTAGTGTTTACCAAACTGTATTTTTACCCAAGCCTGAAGGACAATTACCAGACATGACATAATGCGTTGCTTTTATCGTCGCATTTGGAATGTCGCAGTCCAAATATGGATAGAAAATGCCTTGAACTGGAACAGTGTGCATGATTTGGATGTTAAAAACAACTCGGTATTTTGAAGAGTTCACAACTCTCTTGATCCAAAATGACATCATCTGATGACAAGTGTCTAATTCAAGAGTAGTGTAAAGCATTGTAAAGCAAGCAGGGCGACCTGTCTTTTGTCTTTGAGGGTGTTCTTTAAAGTTTTGTAACGCCCAACTTCCAAACACTCTTTTGAACCAACTTTTTAACCCATCGACTATCATGTACAACCCATCAGCGTTACCATCATCCTCGATCTCAAACTTCCTTGAAATTCTTGTCGGTGTTATGAAAAGGAAGTCGTCCCAGGTGTTTATCAAATACGACAATATGGGATTCCTTTACAGGACGTCCGAATGGTGGGCGTGTCATTTCATTTTGCAAAGTGCTACATGTCCATTTTATACTTTTACAAATAATTTGGAAAGAAAGTGATATCATATTGTCATAAAAATATTAAGTACTACAATATTCAGAAATCTTTAAAAACATATCAAGCGAACTGTCATACGACTCCCAACTCCAAAAACTGCTGTACAGAAAGTTCACACATCTGTTCAACATGTTCAAAGTTTTCTAACTTCACGTGCATACTTCCGCTATCTTAATGACTAATTAAATTGCTCAAAGTTTCTGACAGAAAATTGTATAGAGACAAGAAGACTCCGAAGAAGAGAAAGTTGTATTTGAGAAAATCTTTTGAATGAACTCACCTTGTTTCATAGAAACAATCTTGCTGTTGCCCAAGGAGTAGAACACACCCTGCGGGGCGCTGTCTTCAAGCCGGAAAAGACCCTCATTCCCAACAGTCGCTTTCCGCGTCTTCAGTTCCCCATCTCTACCACCGACTGACAGGTACTTTCCTCCGTTCTTGAAGGCGATACTCTCCCCGTGGAATTCAAGTGCGAAAAGGGCCTCACCGGTCATGTCTTTGGAAAGTGAGCCATCAGCATTCACGTAGCGATCATCAGAGGCTTGGATGAGGTACTGGCTTGCTTTCGCATCCCAGACGAGGGTGATCACTGCATCCCCACCCCAGGGGATATCCTCGTTGAATAGGACCATCTCCTTCTCTAAGTCCAGATGGGCAAATTGATGACGCTGGACGCTGAAGATATTCACCTGTGGATGGATGGCTAGCTGGATGCTCCAGGTCTCGGAAGGCCCGGCTGTTTTGGCCTTGCATGTGGGGTTTTCACCAGAACCACTAAGGTAGTCTAGTGTCTCTGCCTTGATGGCAAACTTGCCATCCCCAGACGGCTCGATGAAAAACTTCTGCATGAGGTCAGGCCTGGTGTCCTCGTCCATCTTCTCAGCAGTGACCTTACCGTACTTATCGTACGTCAGACGGTAGCTGGTCAGCAGCCCCATCTTGGCCACCTTGTTGGTCAGGAAGAATAGTTTGCCGTCCGTGCTGGCAGGGTTGAGGGTCCACACCTGCTTGATCTTGAGGGCCGTTCCATTGACGTTTACATTGCCCAGCTCAGTTGTGAGGTACTTCTTGGTAGAAGCATTTATCAATCCCACGTCGAACTGGAGGACATCACCTCTTGCTGTACCATTCGTAGCTGACATGATGATTTAAGGCTCACAGTGATACAGTTCACCACGTACAAAAAATATTACAAGTTGAAGTTAAAGTAATGTCAGTTGACACTGCCCACTTTGATAACCAGTACTGAACTGATATAATACGACGGGAGTAAAGGTTGTCCTGATTACTCCTGCTATAAATTACAAGCCTATGTAGTGCACTCTATGTATTCCGTTTTTTACGAACTGCTCAGTGCACTCTCATTCTATGCAATGCGCGGTTGCCGTGGTGTGTGTGTGTACATCCGCCGTTCCGTGTGTGATGTGCGAGGCAGGAGAATTCGTCACAAGCCGGTCGGTTCCCCCATATAATACACAGGAAATAGTTTGCTGACTACTGTTTCATGGGGCGTTGGTTAACACCACGTACCACGTGACTAGTACTTTGTGTCACACACAGTTCCCTGTTGTTTGGGTGCAAGAGGCGTGCAGTTTGCTCAGCGAGGGGGCCCCACCACGTTGCGGTAGAATGTGCTTTGCTGCTGCTGCTGTTACGTGTGCAGTAGGGTCGCCACATGTAACAGCAACTACCTGCTGACCCCCATCATGCTATCTGGGGTCATGGAGGCTCCGCTACGTCACCAGGTGGTTTTGTGTGCATGGGCGAATGCCCGGCTGTGATTACCATACCAAAGAGCTGGATAACGATTATCTATATATGGATTAAGATTGTTTGAAATTGTGACACATAAACATAACTCCCCCAAAGTATAAATATAGAAAGGAAAGGAATAATGCAACTTTGGTTTCCGTGTTGTTATAAAGAAATATTCAAATTACTCGTCAACAAAATCCACTGCAAATTGTAATGGGTAAAAAACCCACCACTTTAGCAGTCGAAACTGTAAATAGGCTTAAATGTATTGATCACTGGTTGGTCCATATTATATAAACATATTACGCTTAACACGAACATGAAGGGTACCTGTCCAACTATACCTTTTTTAAACAAGTTTTACAGATGAAACGAAAAATTTACAAAATATATCGTATATTCCACAGACAATGCACACAATACACGTAACATGCAAAAATGTTTGTAAATGGCTGATGGACGTGAGAAAATTACGAAATCCGACAATAATATATTTTAAGTATTTACTTATCATCATCGTGCACCTTAGGCCTAAATGAAAGCTTAACCTTTTCTCGAGTCTACAAAAATAGCTTAATAAAAATTGAAATATCATTTTTGGGTGAAATCGGTAAAAAAATCAGACCTAGCATTATCGACAAGTATTTAATTTGTAACCTAAATCCTTTGTCATTCCATGTCATTTAAAACCTTATTCTGTAAGTAATTTGTTTGTACTTTTGAGAAAACACAATCAAATGTAGAAACTGTTTTTCTGACCCACATGGATGGAAATCTAATTTTTCCAAGTTATTCAGGTCGCCGCAAGCGTTGTGTCGGGCAATAATTTGTCAAAATTTGAAATCAAGTTTCGTATAAAGAATCCGAAAACAATTAAACATACAATAAAATAACGACTTTTTATACACAATTACTGGAAACTCTGGTAAAATTGATAACACTTTGAAACGAACACTGACTTTGCACACAAATTATTTTCACGGTGGGAAACGTGGGTATGCCGTGCCTTCCTGGTCAAATGATGCACACCGTAATACAAAACCCCCAGATGACAAAAATCATCAAACGTCATCAAAGAGTAATTAATAAAGCAATAATGTACACAACCACGGGCAAGCTGGTTGTGGTGGGATTCTGAATAAAATATGAAGATAAAAAAAGTGATTCACTAGAGAGGAATTCAGTGGGTAAGGTACGGACTACCATGGAGGAAGGAAATTTGTCCTCTAGGGGCAAAGTAAACGCATCAATGATCATAACATGAACCTTTCACAAAAAGTATGTAAATATTCGTTATTTCAGCTGAATAACTTGATATAAAATGGCGAAAATTATTTTCGTCTTCAAGCAGCATAACAAAATAAAAAAAAATCAGAAGGAAAGAAGGGAAATAATTATGTTAGACAACAATCAGTAGAAAATAACCAGAACTTAAATATATATACTAACTCTTACGTATTCATTTATAGTCAACATTCAAGGTCTTAACCAATAATTAATATATACCCAATAAGATATTAACCAATAATCGATGTTTTAACGATATCAACCAATAATTGATTTAAAAATATTAATCAATATATCAACCAATAACCATTATTATTAACTAGTTATCAACTTATTAACAAATAATCAATTAGTTAACAAACAATAAACATATTCACCAATAATACAAATAAGACACACTATTTAATATTATATCAACCAATAACCGATATGTCAACCTACAATTGATACATCAATATTCAGTGGGGGAACCAAAAGGTCGGGAAGGGAAAACGTACGATACGATTGCATCTTGAAGATACAATCGAATTTTGTAAAACAGATGGCAGTTTCTCGCAACTGCCATTCATGTGACAAACAACAGGATGGTCCAATTTAACAGTTTGCTATTTTACGATGCACGACCAAAATAGAGATAGGCGCTATCACACAATGCAGATAAGATATGAATGCCAAGAGATATGGTATGGATGCGTTACCATGGCAACCTGGTGGCACTGCCTGTAGTGTGCGTGTAGGTGTATCAATTAACGTCAACAGTTGCATGTATATTCTGGGTATATTTATGCCATAGCTCTTTGTGATTACCCGAGAATGCTAAATCTAAAGTGTCAACCCATTAACATACATTTTTGGTAATAAATACAACTCACGGATTCCTCAAGGAGCCTGGGGGAGGGGGAGTTGACCCGCCCTACTTAATTTTACTGGATCAATGTCTACCAAGTCACAGCTATTGGCCCACTGATGGATCAGCCCCTCATTAAGGGTATGGAAAACAACGATTGGGAAAAGTCCAATGCAGGCAGGGACTGGTAATTAGTCTATCATGCCAGGATTTGGTCAGAGGTGGGATTCGAACCTGGATCAACATGGTTGAAAGACGGACATTAAAAAGTGAAACCGGGGACCTATGATAACAAGGGACAATGTCCCCGATTGGGTTGAGGGTTCCCCAGTTGGAAAAACAATGGGAGCTGTTCCCAAACATATAAACAAAAGAGGGACAATAGGAGGTCCTAATAACAGGTATTTACACATTGTGTGAGTGCTGGGGGGGGATGGATGGCAAACCCTCTCAAATAGGTTCCATTGACAGTGTACAGGCACACACGTGTAATGTACGTATAGTCCTGATATTAATATACACTTCCGGGTCAGAGTTGACCCGGATGCCGCCGGTCCTGTGGGGTTTGACCCATTAACTGTGTCAGTATGACCCGGAATCTGTGTAAACATTTAAAAGAAATGGGTAAAACTGACGCAGAATCCGAGTTAAAATCCCATTATTTTCGGGTCAGCCTGCATGGCCCCGAGACCCGGATCAATCTGACCCGGGAGTTTTCAGAGGGATAGTGTACTCCCTCCATTCCACTGATTGTTCAGACCTAACGACGAAGCAAACATTGTTTGTGAAGTGCCCTGGGAACAATTAGACCTAGATCATGATGTGAAAGATATGGTATTATAAATGTATAATGGCGATGAACGGCTGGCTGTGATAGCACAAGGTCAAGCTCTCCCAGATGACATCACTTTATCACTGACTCACTGATGCGTGTGTCCCCGCGGCTGTCACAGTCCCATCATTGTTGTTGGTTATTTTACGATATAAATTATGATAAACGAGCCATAACAAAAAACTTACCAATTATATAGCAGACAGTAGTCATGAGGCAGCCATCTTGTGCAAGACAATGAAACCAAACCGAGGCCCAAAGGAAAAAAAATCTGGTACCTTTTTCTGATATTTTGTTGAAATCAGCATTCATGGAAACGTATTAAAACCAAAACAATATGAACCACATTAAATGAATTCGTGGACTAGGGACTAAATTAAAAGTAATAACACAGGATCCAACTATTTGCCTTCAATCTTTCATTCACAATCTCCCATCGGGAAAATATCATTCTCTTTCTTACTCAAACAAACCGGTCCAGACTATCTTTTAACCCAGTGCTATCCATCTTTTTAACTGACATTTATCATTATTTTGCACTTTTTAATCGGCTTTGGAAATTTCGGATAACGTTTTCGCCTGTTTTGAAGTTTATTTTTAATTGTGTATTAGTAGTTGACCTATATTTAGAGAACCGGGAAAACAATTTCACTTTCTGTTTGTAAACTGTGATGATGAAATTAATATAAAAAATTGAAATGAATTTAATTTAATGTTGTCAGTGTGATAATGGCCACCCTTTAAACAATGCTTAAAATGTACGACAAGATGAGCATTAACGAGTGTAATATTTCCCATTCAAAGTTTTATTTTGTAGGCCATACGATCATGAGAATACTATCTTTACGGGAATAGATGGTATTGTCTGAAATGTTCTGTCGGGAATGAGAATAAATTCCAAATAATAATAGGCATACTGTCCAGTTGCTATTTCACATTTCCAACACAAAATAAGAGTGCTTTCAGGAATTATAGAAAAGAAAGCTTCTTCACATTTTCCTTAACAAACGAAACAACGTGGGTTTTTAAAATATATTTTGCTATTTTTTTTTCTTTACCGAAACTCTCTCTGGAGAATTTTAGGTGGCTGTTTGTTTCTTTATCTTATTTTAGTGCACATCAAATATCAGGTCAGATTGATATCTATATTGATGACCCGTGAAAATTTCTGTCACCTCTGTCCGCATTAGGCGTCCATCTTGGCGACATGACACCAGAAGTTGAGAAGTCATTACGCCAAAAGGTCATTGTTATTTAAAGATATTTATTATCAATACAATGAAGCTCCACCCTTTTTAAAACTGCTGTACTTTTAAATTAATTGTTCTTCACAAGTTGTCCCTTCAAAAGCGAATATCAACAGTGTGGTGCCACCTTTAGTCTTAAAGAAGGTCTACTCCGAATTGAAATATTGTTTGTGTTTTGAAGACAACCTTAAAAATGACATCAATACGAAGATGGGCAACAAGCTAGTTAACAAGTGTATCTTCAGTGCCGCCCTATAAATTGAGTGTTGAAACCGAGTGAAACCGTATGAAAAGTTTTGCTTTCGTTTGAAACCCCCTTCTTTCAATATGAAGAGAGTCCTTCCATCCAGAGATAATTTTTTGTGTGAACAAAACGTATGTAAGTATCTTTAATCTATCATTTACAATGACCCTTTCATAATAAATTGTAATCCATTTTGGCAATTATAAACTCTCTATCGACACTCGCGCACCAGATGCTACCGTCACCTGCTGGCGTCAGGTTTTTATTTTTAGGTCTCTCCAAAAAAACATCCAACACTTGGCCAAGGTTCACTTATAGGACATAATTTGTGGACACTGATATGTTGCACTCCGGAAATAAGTCAAGTATTTTACAGCGAGTCTTTAGCTGAGGTCGGTGTCGGTACAATGTCGGGATTTTCGTCACAAAGATCTACATTATTCTGAAACTGCTTAAATTTCGGTGCTGATTTGTAGGAAAAATTATCAAGAAAGATGCAATAAAAGTCACCTGGTAAAGTTTCAGTTGAATACAGTGTCTAACTTGCTGAGAAAACAGGAAAAAACTGCCACCTAGGTATTTACGTCAAGACCGTCGAATCCATCCACGTTATAACGAGGTGCAGCGAGATTTAAATGGGCCTATAGCCTATTTATGTCGAAATACTTTTATTGATTTCTAATCGACGGGGGTACTTCAGACGAAGTAATTTCACAGGATGCTTATACTACCATTACCATCTTTATAACAAGTAGTCCTTTCGGGTCATAACCAAAGTATCACTTTACCCCCCCCCCCTAACAAACCATGCATACCGTACCATGGAAAGTATACAGAACTATTATTGCAGGTTTAGGGACGAACCATCATTCTGAACAACTATTCCCAAATCCAAATAGTTTTCAATAAACACACCAAACCGTGAAAAAAATGAAAAAAGGGGTGATCCCGATTTGGGGGAGGGGGGGGGGACATCGATGTTTCATGTTTTCGTGCCCGTTCATGTTGGGCTTAATTCGATTGCGGCAATCGAAAAAAACAACGGTGATTTTGATCGACTTCACGTCGTACGACTTGAACAATGTTTCAGGTGCAATCATTTCTCTCTGGGATAATACTTGAGGTCTTAATACAATTGGGACCTTTGCAGATTGGAACTAATACATATTGATGTCCCTTCTTGTTCTTCTTATCCTTCTTATCCTGTGTCTCTATCCATTATAATTATAATCAATCAATATGCTTATTAAATACATTTCTATAATACTGTCAATACATCTATCAGATATGAGACTGGACGGATGTGAAACTTCTGGAAAATCGCTTGCGGGGTGGGTCCCTTATTCTAGACCCATAAATTCCTATAGCCTAGATGTAATAATTCAGGAGGTTTGGGACCCTACAGACTCTATGCATCACCACAAAGACAAAACTACAGGTTTTGACACAATGTGGCCTATATACTTCTTTCTCCCTTTGGTGATTGCTTTACTGCTTTCAAGAAGATTTGAATGCTCAAGGAGATTTTGAGAAAATCCTGAAATCGGGAAACATTCTGGTGAGAAATCACATACTCCTATGAATTCTTTAGTCTTCTTGTCATTCTCCCATGGGAGTAGTATATGTAATATTGCAATTACTTAACCTTGAACATGAAGAGGTATATGCATATAAGTCATTCACCTTGGACATTTTGTTCAGAAACCATCTGAGCGTAATATCAAGAAGCAGACGAGCAGAAAACCGCTGCTTTTTGCTCTCATTATTAACGCGCCACAGAATCAGTTGTGGGACTTCTGCAGGTTTGTTTTACAAGTAACTTGAGGCGTCCATGCAACTGCACTGTGTGTAAATTGAACACTACAGTAGCACACGATGACATTTTCCCAACATCGTGTTACCGTCCTGAAGGAAATTAATATGTGAAAATTGGAGAGTGAGTATTTTCCTTTATTTCCTTTATTCCTTGTTACCACGTGATGTTACCACGTGATCCCCGAGATCATGGAAACAAGGAAACCTATCAGAATACAAAATTAATGTTTTCAAGAACGAAAGTTGTTTACACCTAAATTAACTTCTGACTTCTTGTTATTTCATTCTATCTCAAAATGTTGCTCGAAATCTCTGAAGGTTCGGGACGATCGTAATTGCTTCAATTGTCTACAAGGGCTATCGACCAGAAGTAAATGCCTGGTTTTAACACCTGACAGAAGTACATCAAGCCGTTAAGTGGCGGGTATTAGGCGCATCATTAAATACATCACCATGGAAACTGCTAGGATGTTTTCTACTCAAGCAGTCAACTGAATATTGCAAATTCTGAGATTTCACAAGAAATATATTCGATAAATGCAATACATGTGTATTTAAAGGCACTGAACACGTTTGGAAAATGTCAAAGACCAGTGTTCTCATTTGGTGTATCCCAACATATGCATAAAGTAACAAGCCTGTGAAAATTTGGGCTCAATTGGTCATCGAAGTTGCAAGAAAATGATGAAAGAAAAAAAACACCCTTGTTGTACAAATTTGTGTGCTTTCAGATAGGAATAAAAACTTCTTGCAAGAAGTTTTTATCATTTTAGTGAGAAATTACCTCTTTCTCAAAAACTACGTTACTTCAGAGGGAGTCGTTTCCTACAATGTTTTATACTACCAACAGCTCTCCGTTGCTTGTTACCAAGTAAGTTTTATGCTAATATTTGTTTTGAGTCATTACCAAACGTGTACGATACCTTTAACCAAAGCCGAGTCAGCAAAACACAAGGGGTATAAGATCACATTGCCCTATATCTTCTAGCATAATAAGAGGATATGCCTATAGTATAGTTCCTTTGTCTTGCGCTCATGTTTCTCATTTCCTTCCTTGCTCCGTTTTCTTTGCGAGTTCCTGCAACCATTTCTAATTATACATCTTTTCCTACCCACCAGGTTCTGACTAAAGCCTCCCCTCCCAAGCCAGCTTACTTTTTTAGTTGAAAAAACAAAAACAAAACCCGCTCTTGTTCCGGATATCAATCCCCCAGGGTATATGGACCGATTGTGACACGGCTGTCACTCTTCTTAATACTGATTGGGCGTTCTTTGGCTACAGTAGTACAAACATCTTCAAGGCGATGAAAATGATCTCCGACGCGTGGGGTTCGCATCCTCGTTTTCCGGGTTTCTGTCTGCTCTGATTTGGGTCAAACAAAATGTTTTGCCAACAAGACGGATGTCAGTTTACACAGTCGGGCAAAAAATTAACACTATAGTGTTTTACGCTACCTTATGGAGGCCCGAGAACAAAACAGCAAAAGGAAAAAACAAAATGTCTCCATAGAGTAATTCTAAAGACTGGGGTGCTCCACAAGGAATTTCGTGTACAAAGTATATGGGAGGATGTCAAGTATAGGGACAAAGGAAAGAATAAAAGATGTCTCCACAGGGATGTCGAAAATAGAATGTGTGAATGAAAAGCAACTTGTGTGTGACAAGTAAGCTCAGTGCTTCCAAAGTCTTGCAACAACAAATTAATACTATAAGGTATCAGAGGTCGTGGGATTCGAACCCACGAACTTCCATATTCTTGAGAATATGTCGATACAGACGAACGATATGCACTTTTAAAGATTATACATAATATTAAGTTTGAGGATAATATAGAATTTTAGTGCCAGCGTCACCAACTATCCGGGCGATCTAATAAATCATACAGGTCAAATGTGACAATTTGATACTCAGAGCAGTTGTGGGTAAAATCGACAAGATGACACCTTTAAATTAAGGTTATTTATACAGCCATTGAAATAGTGACGCGTCAAGAGCTCCGAACGGACTGAAACATAAAAACTACGAGGGCGAACGATTACGCCATCTATCCAGGGAAATTTAAATCATACACATCATCACGAGCAAATTACTTGACATATGGTCGATGTCTTGGGACGCAGTTTCTTGTCAAGTAAACCATCATTGGTTTTTCCTTCTGAGAAGGCCACTGCGTCCATAGGGCACCAGACTGAGATCATAATGATCAATCAGTTTGGAAGACTAGACTGTCGACAAAGTTAGTGCATTATGCAACCTACGAACATTTACAAATGAGTTAGTCCATTAGGTTAAAGGTTGCAGGGCAAAAAGTGTGCATTTTATTTCGGTCAGTGAAATAAATAAATAAATCGCCTTTAATAAAAGGCAAACGCCAGAATTTAGTAAAGAGGGCTCAGGACAGTTAATGACTTTATATTGTCACCTCTTATTTTGCTCAGAATATTTGAAATTTTGAGTAAAATAGAGTAAACAATATTTAAATTCCCAAATACAAGTCTGCCTGCCAAGGTACACATCACGGTAATGTTAAAGACTATTCTTTTTAAAATAATGACATCATTTACAGACAAATGGGCAAGTCTATTTTCCAGTTTTTAAAGCAATGGGACATAAAAAAACACAAACATCCAATTGAGTTACGCATGGACGAGTGCTCCGACATCATTTTTTCCCGCAAAATAAAACAAAATAAAAAAACACATGTTTACAAGTAAAATTCAAGCGCAACAACCGGGTACGATTGGTAAAGGTTATCATACCATGCCCTATGTGGCAGAGGGTGCCCGCCCCCACCAAACTGTTCCTGTAATAGTATCCCACCCCATCCCCCCCCCGAAAATCCGCCAAAGAATTCCCGTAAGTCCCAGAATACATTGCGGACAAAATGGGAAGGGGGGGGGCACCACCAAACCATGCCATATATCTAGCACCTAATGGTAGTAAGAGATCTTCGACTATATAAGACACAAAACTAAATCAAGTTTTTACAGTTGATATGCCATGATGTTTCATTTATTGTAACCACTAAATATTTGTATTATACAAAATAGTATATATAGGAAGGCAACATTTGTTTATGCAGTAACAAAGTACATGAACCTAAATATTTATATCATTGTATTTCATTTACTTTCCATACAACTGCGGACAGTCCACTAACAAGGAATATTGTTTTAGTGTCGCTGCAACTGACGCAGGAATGTTTATTTAAAAAACCAAAAAACCATGTAAATCTTTTGGCCATCTCTGATAATACACACCACTCTGATAATAAGCAGGCATAAAACAGATTGTCAACGAAAAGGGGGAAATTTCCAGGCACTTTGTATTGTTTTTACAACTCTGAACGGCACAGCTGAGAAACCAAAAACGAGGAAATCGGCTGAAACATTGCATGCCACGAATAACAAATTTAGCAGGAAACCTTTTGATAACAAATCTGTTCCTGCACGTAGAGCAAAATAGTCTGCATCCCTAATATTCCCTTTAGTTGAAGTATAGGATGTCCTTAGCAACACCCTAAGCCACAGTCGTATCCGCAGCCGCCAGTTCGGATGCAGCCCGAGTTCCAGGCCTGGAGTTTCATCTTTGAGAGGGAAATGACTTGCAAAGGGCATTTCAATTGGAAAATCTTAAAGACTACGGGGACACTTTTGAAGGGGCACCAAGGCCGAGACCGGGGCAATGCCTTGCAAAGGGCACTTCAATACGAAAATCTTAAGGCTATGGGAAACTTCTGAAGGGGCACCAAGGCCAAGACCGGGGCAATGCCTTGCAAAGGGCACTTCAATAGGAAAATCTTAAAGTCTACTGGGAAACTTATGAAGGGGCACCAAGGCCAAGACCAGGGCAATGCCTTGCAAAGGGCACTTCAATTGGAAAATCTTAAAGGTCTATGGGAATCTTCTGAAGGGGCACCAAGGCCAAGACCAGGGGCAACTCCTTGCAAAGGACACTTCAATTGGAAAATCTTAAAGTCTATGGGAAACTTCTGAAGGGGCACCAAGGCCAAGACCAGGGCAATGCCTTGCAAAGGGCACTTCAATTGGAAAATCTTAAAGTCTACTGGGAAACTTATGAAGGGGCACCAAGGCCAAGACCGGGGCAATGCCTTGCAAAGGGCACTTCAATTGGAAAATCTTAAAGTCTATGGGAAACTTCTGAAGGGGCACCAAGGCCAAGACCAGGGCAAGGCCTCCGAGGTCTCCGCGTTTAATATTCCAGGCCTGAAATTCACATGAATTGTGTATTATAATCTATAGTCATGATAGTAAACATTGTTAATATACAAAACTAATAATAAAATTATCCTTATTATTTTTTTGGGATGAGCAATTATAAAAAAAACATCTTACATGACTGAAACATTGTATGCCTGGGAAATCATCCTATCAAATAAAGATATTAGTGTACGGGTTTTGTAAAAACTTGATGACATTTCAACCAGTCAGAACCATTCTCTGTAAATCTGCAACTGTACTGGTCTGTTGTAGGTTTCAACATGCGATTGAAATCTCTTAATTTTTGGGATCAACAAAGACAAATTTACCAGAATGGGATTTGAACCTGTGACCTCCGAAATAACGTCCCGGCGCTCTACCGACTGAGCTATCTAGGCCTAATGTTGGCAGTCTCCCTATTTTATCAATATCTTTATTCGAGGGTGCCAGCTAGAAGCCATTCAACCTTAAACTGTTGTATAGCCAGGGATCACACCAAAGTAAATAATACATACCGGGAAGCAGGGCAGGAGAGGGACCACCTTAAGGGGATGCAACTTTTTATTTTAAATATCAAGAAATAAACCACAACAGATACCGACTGGGTTAATTTCTTTTGAGAGAAGTGTTTTCATTTCATTTCATTCCATTTATTCTAGTTGTGAAGCCAAGGCCGTCCAAGAACCCAATGGAGAGAAGACAAGGAAGGAAGTTTTAGTTTTAGATGTGGGAGGAAAACCCCAGAGAATTATTCCAGGGAAAACCCATGCAGTCACTGAAAACCCAATCGACATAGTGCCCCCGGCGTGATTTGAACTGGAGTCTTAGAGGTGGAAGGTGAGGAAAGATACCTCTACACCAACCTGACCACCCAATTGGTTCTGAGAAGAGGAGCAGAGCACACTGTTCAATACGCTGAACCTCTAAATATACCTCAACCCCTGTTCTTCTCAGAACCAAAACTTCAACAACAAAATAGAAGATTTTAATCAAGTCGTTCCTTCCCATAAGCCTACTCAGTTCCTTACATCCCACATGATGCAAAGCTTTTTCAAGAGACAGTATGGATGCATTTAACGGAAAAAATAATCAACATCAAAAGTATGTCCTTCTATCTATATTCCATTCTGCTCCGTCTTAGAGTAGATCATGAATCCGTACTGTCTTTCGTACGGCATTACTGTAACCTTGATTGAACTTGTACCACAGTTTACCAGAAAGATGTTGCTGCTGTTCTTGCCTGGTACTTGCCTTGTCTTTTTGGCTGGTTTCCATACCGGTACCAGTTTGATCACTATCCCCTAGAATGAGATGACAATTAAAAGACAAGTTAGACGGACATTTTAATAGTATTGTTATTTTAGAGGCACGGAAGGAGGCCGGCCCGCTAATTAAAAAGGACAACCATTTACTCAAATGCAACAGCAACATCCACATGTTGAAGTCTAAAATACATAATGAATTCTGCACTTGAATTGATTTAAACCCTCCAATCAATAGCACACAATACATAGCACAACCCAGTCACTAAAAATGTGAAGGGCGAAAGATCAACACGAGGTTGGCTACATATACAAGTTTACAGTACAATAACCGATTCAATAAGCCCTTGAAATAACAAAATTTCTCTGATAATTTTTTTAAAAAACACAAAACAACACTCGCAGAGAGCTCTAGGACATTATCCTTCCAAAGTAAACAGTATTCATAGCATGGCCAGAGCCATGCTCCCTACAAAATAGAGAGAAAGACCCATATAAAATAAATGTGCTCTCTCTTGCTCAAAGCTAAAATGGAACAGAGAAAGGTCCAAAGGTCGCGGACACAAACTTTACGTTTTTACAGTAAATATGCGAATAAGAAAGTTGCATTAGGCCTAAGAAAGATTGAGGGCGCACTACATTATTATTGGTTTATTACTAATTTATATACAAGTACACAATAGAAATTTCTGCGACTCACGCTTACAAAGACGTACAACTACAATAACACAAATACTAGAGTTAGGAAATACACTGAGTTAAAACATAGCCACAAGTAATATTGTTGTGAAACAAATTATACACAGTTCAATAGGAATTGATTATAGATTTATCAGCTATTGATCATCAGTAATTTGCATTAGGTATGCAGCGATAGGCTTGCGAGTACAATGCACGGACCTGCTATATAACAATTGATACGTGGTGCGCGATGTAAATAATGTTGTGTTTACATCGCACACCTGCACCTTCCGCGCTAGCGCCCTCTTTTGACAAGTTGCGCACTGTAATGTTATTAAATAGAAGCATTAATATTTTTATTAATAGAAGTGTAATGATGACATTTAATTGTATATGTAAATTAAGAATAAACTGACAGAAGGAATGTAGTGGCAGTTGATTGTCTGGCACCGTCGAGAAGGTATGTATAAATAATACTGGTAATAAAGTAACTGTTCACTGCAAACAAGAAACCCACTACAATATTCTAAAATGACACATGCATATCTAAAAGCAGAAGTTGATTTAAAGAATGACCCGTCCCAAAAATCTTCTCGGATAACTTACGTGTTTTTAGCTCTGGAGATTTCTTCTTGATGATTCGGCCAAAAAAGTCTCTCAAAGGCTGAGCATAAAAAGTAGAACAAAAAAGTAAATGGAATTTTAAAATGTAATTATACCTGATGCATTTTTTCAATGGTACAGAACAAAGTTAGCACTAAATGTAAAAATGTGTTCCAACATTTCAGCATATTATTCTCACAAAAGTTTTGAGAAATTTAAAATGTTTCAAGAACAGTGCACAGAATTTTAAACACTACTGAAGACTGGAAAAAGGGAGAAACTGTTCGTCTGAGTAGGTCTAGAAACTTTAAGGAACCTCTAGATTATTCAACCCTTAGGTTTGAACATCGAAGAAGCAAATGATTAAGAATGTTTTTGTTTTTGCCTACTTTTTTTCCCCCCACAGATCTGGCCCCCCTCCTGCCAATATAAATTAATCTTATTCACTAATTACTTTATCTCCTTTTACTTGGAAATTGTATGTTTCCATCCTTCTTTGTGGTTTCATCCAACCAATTCCTTCTCCCCCCCCCCCCCCCCCCCGTCTCCTTCCTCATTCCTTTTTCATCTCTTGCTTCTTCTGACTGCATTATGCTCCTTTCTTTCCACTCCTTTTCCATCGACTGCTTCTGTTTATTTATTTATTTCCAGGCAGCACACAAATAATACATACAAAGAACTAAATAAATAGGACTACAGAGAACATGCCCGAGGACAACCAAATAGCGAAAAATAATCACTATCTAAAGGCGATCCAGACAATAAAAACCTACAAAGGCACAAAAAAGTACAACAGGAACAAATACGTCATAAAATTTGAAACAAAAATTAATTAGAAGTAAACAAATATACAGAAAATTCTGTAAAATTTCATTTAAAATGAAATTATTACACTATTAATTAGCCTTTGAGAGAGACTCTGCTAGGGTCGATACATGAAGTTATTAACAATTTTCTCAAATAGTAACCAAGCTTATATCTACCCTCTCTTCTTCCTCTTGTATTTTCTTGGGCTTTAATTTCTCCAGATGCCTGGGGGGGACCTTGGACCCATCCTTCTTGGCACCTGCTGTGACTTTGACTGCCTTCTTAGATGTTTCGTACGGTCTGTTACAGCGAGACAAATAAAAAAAGAAGAAAAGTTGAGAGGTTGAACGACGGGTGGCTTCTATTGCATTAGTGACGGCCTTGAAACCCTTCGAAATGGTGAAGCACTACATCACTTTAAAATAAAACAAAGCAACATCACCAATAACCCAAATCATTGTTTCTTCTTTAAAAACCCCCCAAAAGAAACTCACGCATTTTTTCCTCCAATAGCTGCTTCACTACGACGCATCTTCTCTAGGGAAATCTAAAGAAAAAAAAGATAAAACCGTCAAAACCGTTAGTTTTGAGTAAAACAATTTGTTTATCATTGTCTGTAAAGATGGCCGACTTTACACTGTGTGACGTCAAGTGAGAATTATGTATTGGAAATTAATTTTTTTTTTGGGTTGAACAAAGACAAATTGACTAGAGCGGGATGTGAACCTGAGACCTCCGGAATAGAGTGTCAGCGCTGTACCAAATGAGCTATCTAGCCTTATGTTGGCGGTCTGCCTATTTTGTCAAAATCTTTGTTCTGGGGTGCCAGTCAGAAGCCATTCAACCTGTGACTGCCGTATAATAGCCAGGGATCACACCCTGTTGTTTCTAGGTTGTATCGTAAACTTGGGTGTAATCCCTGGTTATATGGCAGTTACAGGTTGCATGGATTCTGAGTGGCACCCCTGAACAAAGATATTGATAAATAGGGAGACCACCAACATTAGGGCTAGATAGCTCAATCAGGTAGAGTGCCGGCACGCTAATCCGGAGGTCAAAGATTCAAATCCTGCTCGAGTCAATTTGTCATTGTTCACCCCAAAATTATTTAAAATTTACCCAGTCAGTTTCCCTTATTACATGATGTTAGAAATTGAAAAGATGAATAACCATAAGTTGATATTTACAACATGAATAATCATAAGTTGATATTGACCTCTCTCGCAATGAGCTGCTTAGCTGCGTATGTGATCTGCTTTGTTTGGGGTGTACTGCTGAAACGAACCACAGAATCTAGATTCCTGCAACAAAAAAGGAGAAATAATCACTAGCTCTTTTAATAATGGAGATCAATGTGGCCTTGAGCAACTAACACCGATATACTAACAGAAACTGCAAACAAATATGCCTGTTTTTTCTTCTTCACAAGACTCAGGACAGTACTAATTAGACAGTGCTTTACACACATCGGTGTATGAGTAAAACACAAATTTAACATCTATTTTACTATAATGGTGTTGATCAATGCACTCTGCTGGAACCACATGTACACACATTGCTTATAAAAACCAAAAACATATTTTGCATGCAAAAGTTTTCGCTGCCTCCCACGTCAGCATTACAGTAATTGAGGACATCCTTTGCATTCATTCCATAAACTGTGCAAGTCTCGCGCGTATTCAAACATTGGGCACGTTAAAGCGCAAGAGTTTATTTCCTTCAAGCGTTCAAGCAATGTGCAAGGGACAAAAGTGTCCCAAAAATGTTTGAATACGTGTGAGACTTGCACGGTCTATACTTCGACATTGGTGCTTTTTGCAACTACCCACATCCACAACCAAAGACTGTATGGCCATTTTGTAAACCATGGTTCCGGTGTGGCAGGAGATTCTGTCCCCCCGGAGATTCTGTCCCCCCATACATCGAACTGTGTACAAACTTCTTCTTATAGTGCCCTCTTTTGAATCATCCTCCTCGAGCCCATGCTAATTTCCCATATGGGGGACAGACAGAATCTCCGGGGGGGACAGATTTCCTTAGGACAGCGGCACCATTTGCCAGTCTGAAGCCCGTACCGAAAGCACAAACTTGTCAAAATAACCGACAGAGACTAAGCCCGAGCCCAAGCTGTGGTTTCGAAAAGGGCCTAGCAATTCCGATACGGCTTCATGTTTGCTATAAAATTAAAACAAGATGGCTGCCAACTGATAGACTGTACAAGTCTGGCATGTATAATAAGAACATTGGGCCCAGCAATTTTGTTTCCTTCACACGTTAATGCAGTATATATAAGAATCCAAGGTTCCAAAACCTATTTTAAAAAGCGCACAAATTTGAGTTAAAAGGGGAACATTGACTTCAAAATCTCTCAAAATTTTGCTGTTTGGAATTACTCTTCTTTCTAAGAGTTATTTATGCACAAAAACACCTACAGTGTGTTGTAATTAGCGAGTAGTGATTAAAAAACATAAATTTGCCTCTTGAAATACAACCATTTTGTGGAATCAAAAATTTGGCTCTATTGTAAAATAGGGGACCGTGTTCTGTCATAAAATTACACAAAAACCACACAGTTTCAAGGGATATTTATGTGAAGCATTATATTCTACTGTTAAAATATCTTTCCAACCATATTCATTTCATAACACTTTTTATAGCCCAAAGCGCCCAATCCGAAGGCAATGTGCCCCTTTAAACAGAGATTAAAACTTGTACTTACGGATCCAGGACATAGTTGTACTGTCCCTCAGCACTCCGCTCTTGGTTGTATGTCAAGTTGTAAGCAATCATTGTGTTTATCAGTTCCTTCATTTGTCGTTTCTCCTGAGCGCTGAATAACTGAGTATTAACCTGTTGAAATGGGGAAATGTTGCTTAACACATTTACTTACAGAGAGTAAAAGTTGCAGGGGACCCAATCATAAGCAATCTTTGAGATGTCATTCGGCTGGTGACCCATTTGTTCTAAGTTTGATTTATCAGTGCTTTTAAGCAGCTCTGCGGCTATAGCTGTGTGGCTTGGTCAATGCGTCATCATGCATTGAAGCATAGGCTGCCCTTGGCAACACCCTTAGCAACAGCTTCAGCCATAGCCAAAGTCGCCAGAGCTGCCAACGTTTGCATCTTACGATCAGGGAGATTTTGTACAACAATAAGAGAGATATCTAGAATAATAGGGGAAAAGTTTCCATTATCAGGAAGATTTTCAAGTTTGTTTATCAGAACATGGAAAGATCGGTTTATTTTCAGGGAACTTTCTGCAGAATCAGGGAGAGTTGGCAGCTCTGGATTGCATTGAGCTTTTGGGAACAGTATCCCCAGCACTAAAAAAGTAGATGATAGAGCATTGTTTCTTTATATCTGAAGAAATTAACATCAATTTTGTTTCACCAGGCAGACATGAAAAGTCTGAATTCAGATAAAAGTCTGAAATTTCTCATCTTTGGATTAAATAAGCTCAATCAGATAAAATAAGATAAAACAATGCCTAAAACACCAAAAGTAAAAACAGTGGATTCTCAACAGTTCCTTGGACAGTAGGGATACATTGCCTTCACATTTTGCTCATGTAATTAAGTCGGTACTTATATGGAAGAAGAAGACTGGGCGCTTTGGGCTCTAAAAGCATTTGTTATAAAATTAATAATGGTTGGAAAGATGTTTTAAAAGTAGAATACAATGATTCACACAATTATCCCTCGAAATTGTGTGGTTTTCCTTTTACTTTGTGCACTAACATGGTCCTTAATTTTGAGGAGTCAAAAATTTGGTTCTACAAAATGGCAGAACATCTTTCCAACCATATTCATTTCATAACAAACGCTTGTTATAGCCAAAAGCGCCCAATCTGAAGGCAATGTGTCCCTTTAAGAAAACTTTGAAGAGCAGACGATGAAGAAACCTTGACTATACTCACTGGTCGGAAGGTTGGTTGCAGGATAATCAGAAGAAGGGGTAAGATTTCTTGGACGGAAAGACGAGGATCTAAGAAGCAGGCCGTGTTAGGAGACACTCCTGTCAAGATTGTCGTCAACAGATTGCTGTTTTTCGTCTGCTTGGTGAAGTTCTGTACGGGTAAAAACATAGTATAGGGTGGGGTAATCTATTTTGCAATCCTAAAAGTCTATCTGCCTCTAAACTTGTTCGGAAATAAATTTGATTAAATGTTTATCTTTTTTTTTACATAATAAGTTAAAAACCTACTTTATTAAATCAGATTGCATGAAAATGTCAGAATCCCTTCATATCCCCGTCCCACTTATTTCTTAGTGTGCACATCAGGGCTTGTAATTTACACAGGACCGCAGGCATGAGGCCAGTGAATTTAGAGTCGGGCCAGTAAACTCATGACTGGACAAGTCCAGCGGTCTTTTGTTTTTTTGTGTTTTTCAATTGAATAATAATACCCCATTGTGTATACTATCTTTACAAAACAGAGTCTGATATCAGTGTATACTTACCCATAAGACAAATGAAATAAAGCTTCTGTTAGTGTTGTTCAAATAAACACAGTTTACAGTTTTTCTCGTCTTGTAAACAAATTTCTGGTCCAGTAAAAGTTTTGAGGTACGATTCCCCCCCCATCAATTCGAGCGATGCACCTGCAAAATATTTCCCTACAATAAATTTGTTTCCCTGCTTACTGACCCTCTTTTCCCCCCAGCATCTTACAAGATACATCTAGATATTTTTGATGTCAGGCCTAAAAATTATCTTATCTGTACCTCATATGAAGAGTTAGGGTACTTGAGGTGTTGGTGTCCTGATGATGCGAACAGTAGATGAAATATGACTGGTGTGTAAGGGAGATAGCGATAGAAAGCGTAGTTCTGACTGTGAGCTATGACACTATTCAAACGATCGTGAAAGATCAGCCAATCATTGGCCAGATTCACCTATTGGAAACAGAAAAAAAGAAAAGAAAACCCAGTTATAAAATAATTTAAGGGAAAATTAATTCAGCTGTTGCAAACTGCATACCCAAAAAATTGACCTATGGTATACAAATGCTTCCACCCTCTTGTGTTTAAACTAGGCACCCTCTACCAACCCCCTTTTGTCTCCTTTTTCATCCCTTTGTTTTTCTGACTGCATTTTGCTTCTTTCTTTTCATTTTGTTGTTTTGTTTTATGGTGTCATTTAGCCTTCGAGAATGACTCTGCTAGGGTCGAATTGTCAGGCCATTAACCATTTTGTGAAGAATTTAAAACGGTCTGAACTACCTTAGAAATAGTCTAGCAGCATGTTTTTCAAGGCATATCTGTCACAAGCTCCACTTTTTGGATTTTGCCTTCACTCTCATGGTTTCCTGAAGACATTATAATATGTGCATGAAGTGAAAAGAAATGTTACATTGAATTGAAAATAAAGTGGGTTTGAATCCCAGTCTGGCCAGTTGTTTTCTTTGTGACCTTAAGCAAGACACCTATTGATACATCCTCTGGGTGGGCATAAGGCGTTAGTCCCATATAGTGCAGGTACAAGAACCAACAACAGTTATCATTAATGTTGGGTGCTTCCATGCTAAACCAATTAAATTCAACACTGGGTGATGACCGGGAGATTAAGGCCCTTTTCGAAATGATGGCGTGTCGTGGCCGAGCGGTCTAGTTCACCGGACCCAAGCTCTAGTGTTGTCAGCAGCAGAGTGTTCATGAGCAAGGCACTTAACCATAAGTGCTTCGTAAAAAAGTTTGGAAGGTATTGCATTCTGCTCTACCAGCCAGGCTCATAGTGGATGCCTACATCCTTACGGACTGTGAAGGGGGTAACCCTGTTTCAGCCCCAGGAGTAGGTGGCAACGTGTCCCTGGTGGCAGTTGATTTGGGTTGACAGCCCAAATCAGTTAAGTGTAGCCCTCACCCTGAAGTGGCCGTCGGGCCTTGTGATGTTAGGTGATCTCTCTCTCTCTCTCTCAAAAAATAAATAAAATAAATGGCTTGGGCCAAGCCATGGATTCGAAAAGGACCTATGTACACTCACACTCAACCAAAATACATAAAAACATATGTTTGTACTTACTGCCTCAAGTCTTGGGTCTTTGAATTTCACCTCCAAATAATTCTCAAATATTCCTGAAAGAAACGATCCATTGGAAAATTATAAAGAGTTTATATTACCTTCCAATAAAGATGAGTTTTCTCATCCCTTGCTTCGATGCATCATATTTTATAATTGATTATATACCCCTAAAAAAGCACACTGATGCTGTCAAACATACAATGCACTGCGTATTAATCTAGGATTATGCCATGGTTTTCAACAAGTTGAGTTCAATCAATGAATAGTTTAGTCTTGAAGCTTGAACTTTCGACAACAAACCCTTAACCCTTTAGCGACCACAGCGGCCTGCACCAAAATGCCCATAGCGGCAGCACATTTGACCTACTTGTGCTCAAACAAGCGCAAGAGTAGGAGGTCAAAGAAAAGGTAAAGTACCGAATTGACATTTTCCTAACGTTTCCCATATCAACAAAGAATCTAAAAATTCTAAAACAAACCCATATATTTCTGTATCTTAATAATTTTCCAGACATTTTTCCTGAAATAAATTAACAAGATTAGCAATGTCTGGGCATATGGTGATGACTATACAGAAGTGAATGGTCTCGAAAGGGTTAAACAAGTTGTTTTTACCTTGCACGAGTTTATCATAATCCCCAGCAGACTGTGCCAACTGGACCACATTGTGGAAGCGTTCTGTCATGGAGGTAGGATTCTTCTTGTCATTTGAACCATCCAATGACGGGCCTAACGTTGCTTTACCGGAGGCGACATCATGTGGATTGGCATACTGCTTTCTAAACAAACCACAACAAAATGGGTGTGATCCCTGGATTAACGGCAGTTACAGGTTTAATGGCTTCTGACTGGCACCCCGAATCAAAATCTTGACAAAATAGGGAGACCGCCAACATAGGGCTATATAGCTCAGTTGGTAGAGCGCTGGCATGTGAATCTGGAGGTCGCATGTTCAAGTCCCGCTCTGGTAAATTGTTTTTTGTTCAAACCAAATTTATTGAACAATTTACCCAGTCAGTTTCCCTTGTGGTAACAACAAAAATGAAGACAATTTCCATCAAGTTTGTTACGTTTTGATCTGGACAAAACATTAGCTGGAAGTAAACTGCAGTGCATTACCTTCCTGATGAGGATCATTCAAGGATGAATTTTAATGAAAAGTTAAATAGTTTACCATGTCGATATTAGAGAGGAACTGTTTGTGAGGATTTGTGTCGGGTGGCAAAGACAGAATAAGTTGGCTTTTTTAGGGGGGGGGGGAGGGGAGCATGACAGCATACTTTAGGCCTATATTTGGTCCCAGGAAAAAAGTAGGAACATTTTATTAAGTACAAGGGCTGACCTACATGTACACATGGTGTATGCTTTAAAAGACTTTCAGGCTATTTAATCACAGTTTTTTCTGATTTTTTAAAGGGAAAAAATTAATCGGAAATCAGACTAAAGTAGGAAGAATATCATGTCTGATACTTGAAATATCACACTTACTTTTTAGCCAAGGGAAGTTTGAAGATATCCTGCCATATTGCAAAGAAGCCTTTGTTTTTATCTTTCTGGCCAACGCTCAGCGAATGCACAAGGCCAAGACTCAATCCTTTGCCCTGACTGTGGATAAACTATCAGCAAAATACAAAACAAACATTCAAGAGGATTTGAAACTTTGCATGGAGAGATATAATCTAGTAAGGTTTGCAGTAGCACCATGTGTGTGAGTAGGATTTGAAATTTTGCATGGTGGAGCAACAATCTTGTATGGTTTGCTATGTAACTTGACGTTTTGATCAGTATGCTCTGATCGTCAGGAGAAAGCTTTCTCCGGAAGACAGTGAGCATACTGAACGAAAGGTCTAGTTGTTACTTCACCAGTTCTTTTCAGAACTACCACAACTCATACAAAGTCTTTTTCATGCACATGATTTTACACAGGGCAATTTTTTTCAGGCAACTTGGAAGCAACCAACTGCACTGTATGCAAAAGGAACACTTTGGCAGTAAAAGAGAAATTCTTTTAGCTGTGAACTCACTATCCCCAAGAAAATGTTAACAAATTTTCCTCTGGGAGATTGCTTGGAAGTGGTTGCCTGTAAATTGCCATTGTGTGACATGGCCTTTACTAGAAAACAAATATCAGTAATTGCCTAATGCAAAATAATTGAATTGTGATAAGTTAGACACAGACTTTGAATGGTTTTATTCCAGATACTGTGCGCCTTATAAATGTTATGTTATTATTATTATTATTAATTCAATTTCCTCTCAGGTATGAATTTTGCAAACAAGACGAGGTGGAAAACTTCAGCTGTGACATTGAAAACGAACACTTAACACTGGAGTTAAGGTCGAAAAGGTTATTGACGGAGTTGAAGGTCAAAGGTTATACCTGTAGTGTATTGAGGCAGGATCGTATATCATTATCTGCCTTATTGCATAGAGCCATCAATGCCGTCATGTCTGTTCGTAGAGCATTAATCTTGGCAATCTGTGGAGCATCAAAGTTTCAAACAAACTTTCAGATTCTTACTTTATCTTAACCCAAGCAGTGTCCAGGGCCAATTAATCTGCAGGCCCTCAAGTTAATCAGGTCAAATAAGGTCTTGTGACCTTAAATGACCTTTGTAAAGGTTCAAATAAAGTTTGAAAAGTCAGCTTTGAACTAGTGTGTGCCTTGACTGCAGACAACGTTCTTAAAATTGTTATAATATTGTTTTACTAAAAAACAATTACAGCATTTTACACATTTTCAATACAGGGCAAAGAGTTAAAGGAGCTATTGTGTTTTCCAATTTCCTAGATTTGGTGCAACAATTTCTTTCCCTTAAATTGCTTTACAATCAAGTGAAGAAATAATGAGTGAAGCAAATAATGACATCGCAGGACTACTTTGAAGGCAAGTAGGCTACCTAAACCCTCAAGCAGGGCCCAATTTCAAGGCACTGCTCACCGCGGAATTCTGCGCTTATGGCCCATGCACTTTACAGGGCGCTGTACACACAGAATTCTGTGGTAATCGCGCGGTGTCATGAGATAAGGGCCCAGGTCATAGACACAAATTTGATCAGTGTTGTAACCAAATTATCTTTCCTCGAGTTAAGTCAAGTCACAAGTTATTTTACCTTAAGTCAAGTCAAGTCACAAGTCAGTTTTGTCCGAAGTCAAGTCAAGCCACAAGTCGTTTTTGTCCCAAGTCAAATCAAGTCACAAGTCACTGACCCGCGTCAACAACACTGAATTTGATGATTTGATATATTAAGGAAAGTGCACACAGAGAGTTCCTTTCAGTCAATGGGTGGATAAAGCTTTGAGAGGAAGTCATTTTAGGATGAAGTTTACCATGGTGAAATTCACATCAATTTTCAATTTCAGAGAATTATAACTTATAATTCCAATTGGATTCATACAAAATTATTGATCTAATAAAGTGAAATACATTTGACTCAAGTTGATTAAGTGATGAGCATCTATCATGAATGAAATATAAATAAAGTTATGAACATTCAAAACGTGAATAACAGTTATAAGTATTATATACACATCATTTTACACACATTTGCAAAAAAAAGTTACACAAATAAAAAACTTCCATAATAAAAAAATGAACATGAAGATAAAATGCAATACTGTCAAATGTTTAGGCACAGAAATGACAAATGTTTATGTAAAGAAATGACAAATGTTTATGTCAAGAAATGACAAATATTTATACATAAAATTATGAGCATTCAAAATATGAAAAACTTTAATAAGTATTACTTACACATCATTAATTACACACATTTATAAAAAAAGTACACAAAATAAAAAACATCCGTCATAAAAAAATGAACATGAAGATAAAATGCAACACTCTCAAATGTTTATGCACAGAATTGATAAATCTTTATGCAAAAAATTGCAATGTATATTTGCAATGAAATAACAAAAGTTTATGCAAAGAAATAACAAAGGTTTATGCAAAGAAATTACAAATATATGCAAAGAAATGATACATGTTTATGCAAAGAAAACTTTCAAATGTCTATTTTGTTTTACATGAAACGGTAGCTCCTGAACAAATTACCTGATTCAGTCTTGAGGCTAGCCTGGTGGTTAGGGTAGAGGGAAAGTGCGTCACAAACGCAACTTGTCTTAGCTGCCTCAGAGCTGGGACATACCTGATGGTCATAAAAACATACATTATTATTATTATTATCTTTAGATATTTCTTATAATGAAACCAAGGGTGCCTCATAAATGAACTTAATCATTGTAGCTCGCAAGCCTGAGGGAACTTGTATACAAGGGTGCTTGCTGTGTGAAACAGAAACACAGGGGTTAACCCCTACTCTTCCATTATAAGTGTTCTGGGTTCTTTTACGTGCACTACCAATTCTAGTGCACGGGACCTATGGCTTAATGTCCCATCCGAAGGACAAAGCAATTATGGTGAAGTATCCTGCTCAAGGACGCAAGTGCCATGACCAGGACTCGAACCATCTATGCTCGAACCCATACACTGCTGATCAGGAACACCAGAGCTTGAGTCCAGTGCTCTTAACCGCTAGGCCATGGTAGCAGCCATACCAGAGAGTGTTACATTGTTTACATCGTTCTGAGCATGCACACATTTCCAAGCACAATAGATTAATTGCATGGGCCGCCATCGCTGAGGTCAAACAATAGAAACGTGCAAGTGTGTACACGACACACACAATTTTCAGCTAACGATAGGTCTTCCTTTTACCTCAGTGAGGGCGCTGTTTGAGCTTTTGATGTCATATTCAAGGGGTTTATAGATTTACATGTAGCTATACCAAGTTTTATAGTTGTGTGCCGCATTACTTCAAAACCAGCGTGTTGTGATGTTTGCCGGTGTTGCCTGGACTTAGATTTCACCCAGAGTCCTTTGCGCGCCGATCATGTGTAATGGGACATATGGGCTATTAAATACACTGCTAATGTTTCATTCAACATTCTTTGGTCACATGATTTTAGTGTCAGATTGTTGATTGGTCCTTGTCACTTACGGGTCGTTACAAATGCAGATAATCGGTCGTAATAGCAGCTTGGGTTTCTTCTTCTTCGAGGAGGGGGCAGCTGCTGAAACAGCGCCCTCTGAACCTCCTTTGATGAATGCTAGAAGACAATTGATCGCAGGCTGGAAAAAAATAAAAATAAATAAATACCGATAGCAAACTATTGAACCCCCCCCCCCAAACAAACCCCAAAACCACCTCCCAAAAAACCCTAACAACAACAACTTAATCTTGAAGCTAACTTATTATAAACCTCAGTCCAGATATATAATTCCTTTTGAAATAACATTTGACACCTCCTCAAAGTCACTGTTGCTTATCCACTGCAGCAATTCCAAATAAAAACCATGAATGAGTGTGCACAAAATCCTACTCATGTACATGGTGTTACTGCAAACCTTACTAGATTGTGCAAAGTTTCAAATCCTACTCATGTACATGGTGTTACCGCAAACCTTTACTAGATCATATCTCCACAATGCAAAGTTTCAAAATTACCGCTGGGGCACCATCTATCTCGTCAATGACCAAACAGTTGGGTCTCCTTTCCTTCGTAAGAACCGACTTCATCTGCGTTGAAGACTCCAACTTGTTCTTGAAAACTTCTACGCTACGATCATCACTGAAAACGGGCATAATTGTATGAATCAGGCACAAATATTTCAAATGAAGTTTTGGACCATTACCATCTTTATACCATTTAAGTTACATGTATAATTTAAATCTATGAACATCCGAGTCATGAGAAAGCAGTGGAAAAAAAACCACCCGTATATGTTGTCATTGTTTTCAAACATCGACTTTGGGTCATGAAATAAAAACTAATCGATTTACTCATTTCTGCAAAAACTGCAGCATTTCAAGCAAAAATATTTAAAGGGAAAATTTCCATGATGACTGTCTTTAAACCATGTAAGTTAAATGAAAATCTGTGAGTATCTATATTTTCAATCTTACCAATGTTGTGCATCCTTTGAATCAAACTGAAAGTAGAAGCCCCAGTGAAAAAATAAACTGTGTCATACCTGGCGTTCATTTCCACAACGTTGTATCCAGCATGCCTTGCTATGATGTGAGCTAATGTCGTCTTCCCAAGACCTGGTGGACCACACAGCAACGCTATCTTGTGAACAGGTCGATTCTGTGCATCAAGTTCCTAAATGAAAACAAAACAATAATACGCAGTTCTTTTGAAGCACTTATCTACACCGGACGGGCGTCTCAAAGTGATTATTATTTTTTACAACAGGCATGCACAGCATGTACTGGGTTATTTATGTGCATCACACAACACACAGGGCCAACTGCTTTACATCCCATCTGAAGGATGAAGCAATTATGGTTAAGTGTCTTGCTCAAGGACACAAGTGCCATGATCGAGACCCAAACCCCAGCCTCCCTACGATAACTCTCGCCACTAACCCCTAGAAGGAGAGCACTGAAAAACAACACTGATATGCTCCCAAAAGTGACGACTCTGCGTGCATGCTTGTTAAAAACTGTCGAGCGCTTGCATGGTGCTAAGAATGAGCAGGTCAAAATGGAACTATTTTTTACGCAATCCACTTCAAATGAATCATGTTTTTACATGGTCAACAGCTGCAGTGCTTCACGCCAAGTAAGTTTTTATGGTCATTAATTTTGTGAGTATTTACTAATCTACAACCCTACCTTTAAAGTCAAGTTTATGCTGTCAAAATGAAAAAATAAATAAAATTACTGTAAGCAAGAATATTACCTCTTGTATTTCCTCCTGTTTGAACTTGCTCTTGAAGTTGTTCTTAAACTGCAAAGAGCCCTTGCCATCGGGCTGCTGTTGTTGTTGTTGTTGTTGTTGTTTTTGTTTTTGTTGTGGTTTTTTCCTTTGTTTTCTCTCTTTTCCAAATACAATCATGTCCCAGAGTTTCAGCCAGAAGAGAAGATTGCGATTTATTCCCTGTTGCGAGTGGAATTTAAAAAGTGTTAAATTTGTTGTCATTGGCAAATCATAAAAAACTAAAAAACCAAAGTACTAGCATTTACTTCAAGGTCCCTGCAGCCTGTAGACCTTGTCACCCTTGTACATTCCAGGATATTTCCTGGCAGGCAAGATACTACACTGGTCGAATGAGAAATTGTACATTCAAATTAACACATACAATCCAGAATAGTAAAAACAAGAACTGAACAAGTTTTATTATATCGCACAAAGCAAATTTTCATAAAATGTAAGATTTGATGTTTTCTTTCATTGAGCTTTGTAGAAACTCTGCCAACTGGAGATCCAGGCTCAGTTGATTATCACCACCAACTACTTACAAAGCCATCGATGGACTTGCTTCCCAATACATTACTTATCTCAAGCCACATCAGTTATCTTTTCGCAACCTACATGCTTCTAATGAACATATCTTCACCACATTCCCAAATGGAAACTTAACTTATAATATGGCCGCTGTGCATTTTGCAGCAAAGCACCTACATTATGGAATGATCTACCAGCAGACATTAAAACTTTGCAAAATGTGAACATTTTCAAAAAGAGAACCAACATTTTCAAGAAGAGACTGAAAACTCATCTGAACTCTAAAGTATTTTTCTGTGTCACATTTTTGTTTGTCAAAGCAACTTTGACCTGAATAATTTTGGGTTGAACAAGGGAAAATTTGACTAGAGTGAGACTTGAAACTGCGACCTCCAGATTACCGCAACGGCGCTCTAACAACTGAGCTATCTAGCCCTAATGTTGGCGGTCTCCCTATTTTGTCAATATCTTTGTTCTGAGGTGCCAGTCAGAAGCATTTCAACCTGTAACTGCCATTTAGCCAGGGATCACACCCAAGTTTATGATACAACCTGGGAATCAGCAGTGGATCGCTATGTAAATTGTTTTGATTGATTGATTGATTGATTGATTGATTGATTGATAGTGCCAACGACGAATACATATTGGACAGAACCCCTCCTCCAGTAAGAATCTTCTTGTGCTACTCACATCATCACTGAGCAGATCCGTGTAGCGCTTTGGGGCGTACTGATCAACCCACAGTGCAGAGGACTTCTCTTCTACATGGACTCCCTCGTCATCTTCTCTCTCATCGTCCGCATCCTCGGCCTCAACCATATCCAGTTTCTTAGCTAGATCTCTGATGAATACAATCATGAGACAAAGAATTGAAGACCTCAGGACTTTGAGATTGTACGTTGTCGCATTTCGGTTCAAAATATTCACAATATCTTATGACTTAATAGACTGTGCAAGTCTCACGAGTATTTGAACTTTCGGGACGAGGTTGTTCCCAACCATATTGAGTTGTACGTGTTTTCTTCAAATACATTACTTTTAGTTTAACATTGTTTATGGCTATAAACATTATATTATATTTTTGGGAAAGTAACATTTAGTGATGAAATATATGAAAGTAATTTTAAGAAATCAAGGAAGAAAACCTGAGATTGAGAATAAGACTTGACCTCTGTTTCCAGTTATTTGTAAACAATTAAGAATTTTGCCCAAGTGATGATGTTCATGTTATCATTAAACCTATGTAATGGTTGCACACATTCAGGTATGGTATGATTCGCAATTTGTACTGCGTGTGGTCTAGAATCATTGACGTCGAATTAAACATCCTCGTTCCAAGTCTTAATTTTGTTTCAATGTTGATTTTAACAAACTATTTAAATTGTATAAAAATTTAAATCGTTTTCATAAAAAATTGCTGAGTATTTATATTGTTGAGAATTTTGTATAAATAGAATTTTAAAAGAATGTTTGATTTCGTAGATAGTCCTCGCTCGAATTGGTTTCTCATTTTCAATACGCACGAGACTTGCACGGTCTATATTCATTACAGATGTAAGAGCTTGGTTTTTGAAAACAAAAATACTTTGATACCTCTTGAGAAGGGATGAGATCCTGTCGGCATCTTTCATTAATCTCTCATGTCTCTGAAGAAAGGAAAGAAACTTTGGAATAAATTGAGAGCAAATATAATAGTTCCACATTTAATAAGATCAAAAAGTTAAATATTGATGTAATTCTGGTGAACAAAAGTAAGAGACGATTGCGTTGCACCATGGAGGTATTCAACTCTCTTGAATTATTTACTGCATCTCCTCAATCTAAAGAAAGAAAAACAAACCCATACCATGGATGAGATTTGACGAGTGTGAATATTCCAGGCCTGGGTTCTAGACCCAAAACCTCTCAGATGTTAAATTTCAGGAGGCTTACAGACTAAGTGCATCATTAGAAAGACAAAACTACAGGTTTGGACACAAGGTAGACTATTTCTTTCTCTTTTTTGGTGACTGCTTTACTTCTTTCAAGAAAATCTGAAGGCTCAACGAAATTTTGAGAAAATCCTGAAATCAGGAAAGATCCTGAGAAACCACATAATAATAATACGCAGTTCTTATATATAGTGCTTTATACTCCCGATGGGTGTCTCTAAGCGCTCAGTATTTTTCCTACAAGGTATTGTGGAGTTACGTGTTGAAGTATGAGACCTTTTCCTTTGCATAGCACCATGTAATGGTTTACAAGGTGCTGTGGCGCAACATGCAGCCAATCACATGCCTGCCCTATTAAAACCATTGGTCTTCAATTATGGTCCCATCTGTCCCCACATACATGTATAGCAGGCCTTATGTATAGAATCCATGCTGCCCTCAGTCTAACAAAATCAAGCAGAACCAGCTTTTTCATTTTGAAGGATTTGGGGAGCGAAGGTTAACAGTTGCTCTGGCAGTTAGATTTTGTTTGTCATGGTAGGATATTTTTTGTTGATGTTATGAAAGCGTCTCTTGTTTTACCTCATTCTCAAGTTCATCCCTCATCAGCTCAATGGGTGTTGACAGGAGACGCAGAGGACCAACCCGGCTTGGCTTGGAGACAGTCTTGCCTTTCTGTTTGCCCAAAATGTGTTTGTGTAAATATGAGTGTAAATAAGATGGGGTAAAAAGTACAGATTCAACACAATTCCAAATATCTAGAAATTTGAGAAGGATGAAGGAAACTGACTAAACTGAACAAAGCAAGTCAAGATGATCAGGGATATCAATTCACAGTACTTAATAAAAAATAAAATAAAAAATTGGGCGCATTCTGTCGATTTGACGATACCTTGATCGCGCTGAGCTAATGGGAGATCAATCGTTCATACAGCCGTCGGTCAATTGGCAGCAATTGGGCGATCGCGCAGTCATCTGTGCAAGGAAATGTTAGCGTCATCGACAGATTGTGTAACGCAAAATTTGCACTATCAAGCGATCATGCAGCAACAGGTTTGCACGGTGGATTGGAAAGGAAGGATGTTATTGGTTGAACATGCAGGAATGGTTTTGCGCGATCTGACGATATGTTGGGCAAGGGTTAGGGTATAACAGGGTAGGGTTAGAGTTAAGGTGGTTTTAGTGGTCCATCAATTGCGCAGCACGGAACTTACTGACATGATCGACTGATCGTGCTTGCAGGACTTTTGCGAGATCAATCCATTCATGTAGGACAGTATTTAAGTGGTTTTAAAAGTTTGCAGACAAATTCTGATAGAAGTTTCTCAAAGAAATAATAATAATAACAAGCATATTTGAGGTCACTATGCACTGAACAAAAATGACTTACATGAACTAGATATATAAACCAAGAAAAAACAAAACAAAACAGCTAATTGTCCAGCAAAAGGCTAGCGAAACTACACACAAAATGGGCAAAGTTTTAAAAGACAGTTTGTAATCTCAAAAACATTTAACTGCAAGAGTAAAACAGAAATCAATAATTGAAAGGCATAAAAACAGCAAGTAAAAGCTTAAAAACAAGAGACAGTTTTATACAATCATCATAAAAAACACAAAAATGTACAGAAATTGTTCAGACACTTGAAACAGATAACAAAATGTGCAATTAATACTACTATTCTCACCATCTGGTCCTCAACACTTTCGACTTCCTTCATCCTTAAGTAGACTCGTCGCCCGTCTTGCGAGGTGAGCCGAGCTGACAATCCTGGCGGTTCCCTTAGCAATACCTGAAGACGCCTGTATCCCACTGGTCTGTCTAGATGCTGCAGAGCACCTGTGGAAACTGCCCTCTTGTGGTCACGGGTTTGACCTTGCGGCTCGGCCTGTTCTCGGTGTCGTTGAACTTTTTGAAGGATCTTCTCATTGGCTGTTGGTGAGGCAGGTGGCGTGATTGTGCTCTTATCGGCTGTTTCGTTGGACTCTGGGAAAAGCTTCCGGGCACGTTTTGCAGTTGGTGCTGATATAAGGACATAAGTGTTAAAGATAATTTTTTCTAATGATAAACCCAACTAAAGCGTCTTCAATTAAAAGCAAAATTAAAAAATGACTGCTAAGGAGTCTGAAAAGAGTCAGGCAGAATGCTGTAAATGTCATGGAATAAAACGGACTCTTTTGTCAAGGAAAAGAACAAGATTCTCTTTTTAAATGATTCTGCACCTCACACTGTTGCCATAATTAAGTGTGATGCTATTTTCTTTTTTTGTCCTTTATAAGCAATGGTAACATACGGCGTCTGAAGGAAAAGTACAAATAAGAGAAACTTACAGATTAATAAACATGCAGTATAAAGTCATAGTTTTCTATTGAAAGAAATATTGTAATGATCAAGTATCTTGATTCTTGGGATGGTCTACAACTGAGGTTTGAAGTACCTCTTCTTCTTCTTGTACATCACAGGAAAAAAACTAAAGATTTCTTCTTACTGAGTGTTGGAAGAGGAGCATCTATGACCAACTCATCTTCGCTGTCAGACAACGGCCCAAACATCTCTTCAATGTCTCGTTTTTTGGCTCTCCTCTCCGATAAGGTATCATCCTCTTCTCTTGAGAGTCCATTTGCAAGTCTTCTTGACGTTTGATCATCCTTGTTCAGGGCAGAAACTGGGTCTGATTGACTGTTGTGGAGTCCGTTGGGTGTTGCTGAGTCGGCTTTATCTCTTGTTGAAGTTTGAAGAAAGTTTTCTGATGATGTTTTCTGAGATTTGCTAACAGCTTCTGAAGATGTGATTTTCTTTTGAGTCAAACCTCTCTCTGATGCTAAATATATGAAAAAGAAAAAGAAAAAACAGGTGCATTAACCCTTACAGATTAGGCAGTTTGGCTACAGTGCGGCCCAAATTCTCAAATTTCCTGTCCTCCTCGTCCTATGTCACTCCACACCAAACTGTTTGGACTTCAATAAGATTGGAATGACAAGGGGGGAACTTGTGATATGCAAATGATTGGGCCTACCAGACCCAGTCCATCTGAATCATTCACTTTGGCAATTTGATACAGAAGTGGGAAGGGTTAATGTTGGCAAGACATTTTAAAAATAAATAACCCCCTTTCCCTCTAACCCCCTTGTCTCCTTATTCATTGTTTACCCCTTGCTTTTTCTGTGTGCTTTCTGCCTCTCTTTCTCCTGTCATGTAGGCCTATTTCCGGTTGAATGCTTCTGTTACACTTGTAAACATGTTTATGTGTGTTGTGTTTTCATTCAGCCTTCGAGAAAGACTCTGCTAGGGTCGAAATGACAGGGCAATAACTATTTTTTGCAGTTATAACTTATACCAAAGGTCCCTTTGGTTGGTAAGCAGTTTGCAACAGCTAATTCTATTTTTCTCCAAAAATATGGGCCATACTTTCATTAAAAACTTGTTTGAAGTTGTTTAACTTCTATAATTTAATGTTGACTTTTTAAACATGATTCAAAGACATAATATTATCATATCATAGTTTAGTTGCGATCGTAACCCTCCATCCTCCTCCATCCTGCGTCTGTCGGGAGGATGGAGGGTTACGATTATCGCAACTAATCATAGTTCTTCTGCACAGAAGAATGTTTCTCTGATCATGGAGGTATACCCTACCTCCATGCTCAGATTGTCAGGGATCACATAAGTTATATTCACAGCATCAATAAAGACATAAGGCAACCCAAGACATAACATTAATTAATTAAACAATAAATTGTATATGAATGATATTCATAAATCATAGAGTAAAAAACAAAACAAACTAGTTTGGCCTACCTTCCATTTCCATTTCCATTTCTCGCATTGCCTCAAAATCATCCGCATATTCATTCTCAAAGTCAAAGTCATCTTCCATGATGACTACGTTATACTTGGTTGACAGAATACAATCTTCTTTCCCTCGAGATTTCAATGATCAGATGATCTAATCTAAGTAAACGATTTTAACAAGTATAACATTCAAACAACAATGACGTTGATGTTCTGAATATGGTGAGATGAGACTGACCGAGTATGAGAGATGAAGAACATAACCAATCCAACACAGATATTGTACTACACTACACTGATGATCGTAATTAATCAGCCCACAACGTGTTCTACTAATCAAGGTATTCCCATCTTCATTTTCAATTGATATATTTACAAATCACATGCGATTTCCGCAATTTATTCTAACATATTTTGCTTGACGTGTGTGTGTATCTCTGCCTGGAAAAATATTCCCGCGAAACCTACCAAAACACCACAGCTGCGCTGGTTCCCTGTAAATTTGCACGGTTGTGTGGTTGTTGAAGCGCTCGCGCACCAGGGCAAAGCGATTATTTGGAGCAGTGTATGATGGGATACTTCAACATGGCGGCGCCCATGGCCAAAGAGATTATTTGGAGCAGTGTATGATGGGATACTTCAACATGGCGGCGCCCATGGCCTCTCACCGCAAGTTCGCAGTGCTGACCGTCTTTTTTGATTGGTAAGAAGAGTACGGAAACGTTAAAGGGACATTGAGAAAAATAAAAGAAAGTGACAAATCTCAGTCATGATTATGACATAATTATTTTTGCATAACTTACGCAAGATCATAACTATGAATTGATGAAATAAAATTACTGAGTTGTTGCAAACCTAGCCATGCTAGCCCCACTTCTGTGGCCAACGATCCATGAATCCTTGGATTCATGGATCGTTGGCCACATAAGTGGGGCTATTGCAAACCAAACTGCTTAACCAAAAACCAAAAAGGATTGTATGGTCCCTCTTCCCACCTTTGATCTTGTTCTTTGTGTTTCCAACTTCTTGTGGTCAGACCAGTTTTGTTGATCCTTTAATTAATAATAATCCCCCCACCACCACTCACACGATTACCACTCCAGTAAAAAACTGCATTTTTAAATGAGGACCATGGAGGATGGAAGAAGTACATGTACTTAACAAAACACATTTTACAATGTTTTAGCTTCTGACTTCTGTGTAGTAGTAGTAGGCGTAGGCCGTTGTTGTGTTGCCTGACATGCCTGAAGAAAACAAATGCAATTGCAAGGAGAAAAGCCTTGAATTTTCTTAAAATTTATGGGCGATATTCAGGAGTGGTAGCACATGACAACTTAAAAAAAACACGTAATTCTGTCTTTACAAAAAAGAGAAGTTCTACAATGTATGTGTTAAAATTGCCAATCCTTTGGTAGCCGTATCTAAATTGAACAATGCCTGTACACAGCCTGTAGCTTACAGTTTAAACTTGCATATCTATGTTATTTTATTTTCGATTCAAACCGTTATGGATGAAAAGAAAGAAGATAAATTAATTTTTAGAAGAGAAGCCCAGCAATGCTTAAAAAGTTACTAGAGTGAAGAAAAGGATGTTGACCATTTTCTTTATTCACTTATTTACCTTCTTGTCTTCAAGTGTAACCATGAAGATGCCTAATGAAGATGCCTAAATATCTACAAAGTCTTGAAGCGAACTTATACCGGATGACTGCATGGCTGCATAGAAGACTGCTCGGTATGAACAAGGCTGCCACCATCGATGATGTAGAAATTCTCTACAAGAGCAGCAACTACATCGTTGTGGACAAACACTACGATGTAAAGATCAATAGTAATGACCCTCAAGATGAGATAACGCTGGCCACTCAACTTGCCCATCGGTTTCCAGAGCTTGTGGATGCAAGCGTTTGTCACCAATTTAGGTGAGAACTTTCATTCAAAGTTTTATGTGTTGAAATAAGGAACTTTCTTGACAGTTGGAGAGGAGGCTCTTAAAGGTTGGATTTACATCCAAGTTTTAAACCCCCAAGGCAAAAATGTCAAATTTTCACAAATTTTAATGTTTGTTTTAATTACATCTTCCAGGTTTGTTCACCGTTTAGATTATTCTACCAGTGGCACTCTGTGCGTTGCGTTAAACAAAAGAGCATCTGCTGATGCGATGAAAAAGTTCAAGAAACGTGAGGTGAACAAATGCTACTATGCTCTGGTGAGTAAGCAGTGAGGAAAACTTCAACTTCATCTGCAGGAAGAAATTATATATCATGTGCACCACAATCTTTTCAAGCTTTAATCTTTCCTGAACACAACCTTGTACAATAGTTCAAGTGTACCACCAAACTGAGAACTTGCATAAAAAGAGTTGTACCATGACTCAATTTCAAATAGCGCTAAGATTCATCGAGTTGTCAACATCTCCATATGATTTGCATTGTCACATCACACTTTTTGCGTAGCAAAGAATTGATACGCATCTTAAAATCCGTCTTAGCTCTTTGTGAAATCAAGCCCTGGCTTTTTTTTACACAGCAATGAAGCAGAACTTGTTGAGAATTGCAGTCATCAAACAAACAACACTATGGCAAAAAATGCAGATGGAGTTCCTTTTTAATGTTCAGGTCTGTTAAAACAATGAGAGTTGTCCTATATACCGAAAGGACTTGTGTCGAATAGTGTCATCTAATTCTGAGTTACAATTGATAAAATTGACTGTCGAAGCACCTTGAGCGTCACTGAGTGACGGATATGAGCGTTATATAAGAAGCCACTATTATTATTATTATTATTAGAAGTCTGAATTGAGTTTGAGTCGCAGTAAATGAGTATGAGACAATCATGAGTAGTTTGGAATCTCCTTATCATAATGATGATGACCCTTAGAATTAAAGATATTTCTCAAAGAAAGACTAGAATCTGTTTCACAATGGCTCATTGTACTTTTGTAAACAAAGAGTCGGCTGCTAATTGCGCATAGAGGCTCTTGCATTATGTGCTATATAAATGTCTTGTATTATTTATTGTTATTAATTGCCAGATTGTAATTCTTCATGGCAACTCACAGCTCATTCTAACATCATTATTTTCCCTGTGCTTGAATAAGGTCAGAGGTCATGTACAACCAGACTTCTTGTTGATAGACAAGCCGGTATATCCCAACCCAGCAGAGGGATACACCCACATGATGTGTGTTGCAGACAGTGACCTCCCCCAGGGTCAATCTGAGGTCAAGATCTTGTCAGCAATCACTGAATTGTCTGTCATGCAGAGGGGGGTGTATGATGGCAGTCCTGCAAGTAAAATACTCCTCAAACCAGTCACAGGTAAGTAGTGCGAGCACCTCAGGCCCTAGACATCAGTGTTCCATGGGCCAAAGAGACCAGTGTTCCGTAGGCCCTAGTAGTCCAATGGCTCTATGTACCAGTGTTCCATAGGCCCTAAGCACCAGTGTTCCATAGGCCCTAAGCACCAGTGTTTCATATGCCCTAAGCACCAGTGCTTCATAGGCCCTAGGCACCAGTGTTCGGTAGGCCCTAGTGTTCCATGGGCACCAGTGTTCTGTAGCGCCCTAGGCACCAGTGTTCCAGTTGGGGTTGCACGAATACTTTCTCTGTTGTATTTTTGTAGGTTTTCAATTTTTGTGTATCACCTGGCTGTCCTACATGAAAGACCTTCCTTCCAAGCCTTCCTTTTCAGCAGCTCATATTGTATATTGACCACTGTACAGGACGAAGGCATCAACTGCGTGTGCACTGCTTGAGTATTGGACATCCAGTCGTTGGGGACTTCACCTACAGCTTCCGGAAGGATGTCAAACCTTACCGCATGATGTTGCACTCCCAGAGACTAACCATACCAACCAAGGCAGAAGTGATTGATGTAACTGCTGCTGATCCCTTCACCCCAGAGAGGGACCCAAAATGGTGCCCTGAGGCACCACCTCAAGAGGTGTCTTGCAGACAAGACACAGGGATACCGAATGAGAGAACTTTGGAGATGAACAGGGATTCAGACGGACAATCAGAAAGTGATAAATTAGCCAGGTGACGACAAATTTGCAGTCTTCAATTGTTTCTAAAAAAATATGTTGGCAGGCATACTGCCATAGTCAGAATCCAACGGTTTGGGTGTTGGTCTTAGTTGATAATAAAGGAAGGAGTACACCCTTGGGAGTAGAGGGTTAACAGCGATTATTAATTATTTTCAAAAGTAAAATATTTTCTCAATAAAATAAGGGACTGTTTGACAGCAATTATTTTAGGCATGGTTAAAACCACCTTCGAAACAGTTTAAGAAACAACAAGTTAAATGTTAATGGTAAGAGCAATTTTATTTTCAAATTTACAAAAATATATTGATGATTTGAAGTATATTATTTGCATATTATTCCCATATTAAAGAAGTTATTATAGAATATGCATAGAGTATCTTTACATAATGATTTAAGCTATCAACAAAAGAAAACATTGACTTTTTATTTTAAAAGTCCTGTAGAAAACAAAACCCCCCAAAACAAAACAAAAAATAGTGAAATGAATTTAAAGGGGGTGTCTAAGGTCAAATTAAGTCGCTAACCTCCATTAAACAAATATCATTTTATTTGATACTGTTTCAGAACAAAATTCGAAACATGACATCATCAGATATGAACAAAAAATGGGTCTGTACATTCTACAGAGCAATTTTTGCTTCTTTCAAAAGGTCAAATTCAATGTTATTTTGACTGAACATCATCAAATGAACTAAAAGATTTTCTGTAAAAAAATGTACTGACCCATAATATTTGAAATGTGACGTCATTGTATGTTGACCAAATTTGCCTAAGAGGGTATCAAATACAATGGCATCGTACAACGTTTTAACATGAGGTTAGAGACTTGTAATTTTGTCCCCTTTTCATAAAGGACTCAATCAATTGGGAAAATGAGTGCATGACCTTGGAGCCCCTCTTTAAATAATAGATTTTAGTTTGTTTTCTTTTATTTCACTTTTGGTATTGGGATTTCATACACAAGTGCCCCCCCCTCCCCCGCCGTGTCCTCTGTAATCCATTCCCCAGTATTGCCAGATTTTGATGAACTCGGTAATGCATACCACTTATGATTAGCTTATCTTGCCAGAGGTGGGAGATTTCGTTGTTGAATTACCACATTGCGTTTGATTTTGAAACATTCAGAGCCAACAGTTTTAGTTGGGGGGGGGGGTTAAAAACCATTTGAATGTTTTGTTCTTCTACAGGTTACTTTTTTTTATAGTTTTAAAGAAAAGCTATTTTGATTCCGTTACCATATAAAATATAACATACAATTATATTGCAAGATAAACAAGATAATATAGAATATTTTAACCAAATTAATGTGACGACCCTTTGATCATTAATGCCGAATGAAATGATATCCAAAATTCAAAATATACCATACTGTCATGATAAAACATATACACGGACAGCACATTTCATTTGAAAAGGAACAAGTTCAATTTTATAAACTGAGACTCAGCAGAGCTGTAGATAAATAACATACAAATATATTGCTAGGACAAACAAGACAATATAGAATATTTTCAACAAAATACTGAGTGGATAGTACTTTTATAAAGTCAGTTGTTTAGATTGAATTTTATTTTTTTGTATAAACACGATGAACGATTGAGAATTGTATGATGTTATGGTGACGTAATGTAGTTTGTTGACCAATTACAGTCCCAATATGGTGTATCAATTGTCCCAATGTGAAAATGTCAAGTTAAGTAGAATGAAGCTCATAAAATAATCATTAAAAACATACAAAACACCACTAATTCTACATCTTCTGCCAAATTACAAAGTAGAAAATGTCAGTAAAAAAACCCCCAATTGCACCAAACTCAGAAGAACCACTGTACCAACAAACTTACAGCCTTTGTTTCATCAGTTTTTTCTCTACAAAACAATTAACCAGATGATAATTTCCTGTTTATATATATATAATGCGTAATTCTTCCATTGAGGAATAATGTACGATTAAATTGAAGTATTGAAGCAAGTGAATTTCTCAATATCGGTCACAGGATCAGGGCCCAATTTAGAGCTCCTTAAGCAGAAAATATTGCTTAACAATTTTCTGCTAAGCAGAAATGAGCAGGATACCAGTCACAAATTGTACTTGTGACATAGTAGTTTGGCTGGTAACCTTATTCTGGTAAGCGTAATTTTGTTATGCTTAGCTTCTTTTCGTGCTTTAGCAGCTCTATGAAATTGGGCCCAGGTTTTGTCTTATCTTTCTTGATGACTTCAGGAACTTTTCTCCTAAGGACTGAAGAAGTATGCCTGCTCGAAACTGGAGAAATTACCGGTGTAGACAGGAAGGTGTCGGTAGATGAGGAAGGAGTTGGCCTCAGTCTCACTACTGAAAGCATGGCTACTTTTACGAGCTTCAAAAGATAGATAGATAGATCGCTAGCATTTATTGTTTACATTTAGAAAATTTGATTTCCACTGGCAAAAAGATAAAATGACGAACAATAGGTTTAATTACAGTATGTACACAAAGTACAAAGATCAATAAAAGACTACCGTAACAAAATATGAAAATACAACAGAGTACACACAAAGTTCAATGAACATAACAAATATAAATAATTTTTTTTTACACAAGAACAAATTCATAAAAACATAAAAACATGAAAATAAAACCATATAGAACGCCCCAGAATGCAGAGTAGGGCTTTTAAAACCAAAGATAAATACACAGGTTTCGCGCTCGCAAGCTTTGCGCTCACAGTTCAGGTTTCTTTTCTAACAGCCTATCATATCCCTGATTTGGGGAGGCGGCTGAATCTAACATTGTTTGGCTAATTTAGAGTCAAGGGAGTTTCTGCTACCTGCAAGCCAAAGGCACTTTTTATTGCTAGCCAATAATGTGGTAAAAACGGAACAAAAATCTAGCAAGTTTGGACAATTGTATACAAAGTAGATGTGATTGCAATTGATCTTATTTTTGATCGCATGAGGGCGCTTTCATCAGGAATGGTATTGCATCACAATTACAGTTTCATCTTATTTTAATTGTTGTGTGTAGTTTTCTTGCATCAATGACGAAATACATAAACATAATAATAACAACAATGAAAACCCTCAGTTTGTTTTGCATCTCGTGAATTCGGCTCACATAAGCCCTCACGCAGTATAAAATATGGCGAATTAATGTGTTGATGACATTTAGAAACTACTCCATGGCAGACCATGCGGAGGTACTGCTAAACACACCAAAATGACTCAACGCAGACTGGTAACCACTAGCCTATCAACTACAATGTGCTTTACACTTTTGTGACTAGTTCCCAGGCGCCCAGCTCACTTTTGGGGATAGCATGACACTAATATTTTCAGGTAACCTTTTTTTTTCTTCAATTTAGAATCTGATTGTTTTGCGTCGTTGACCTCGTTACCTACCTTCAGACACGATGAAGTCTGCGAAATATTGAGTGACTTTAACCGCATCTGGGGTGTGGTCGATACTGACTTCTTTCCACTCAAAGCAGTTTTTCTCTGGGTGGAACTGGACTCCATAGATAGGATACTTGTAGGCTAGATACCGGATAAGTAACAAAACAATGTAATACATTAAAAACTAAAAAAGTATTGCAACTAATTTGCTTCTTGAGAAAATAGAAATTTGATAAACTTACCCTCTATTGAAGAGATGAATTGCACCCCTTTTTTATCAAAACTGGAAGAGAGAACTCGATAAAAACCTTTAAGAGCCGCATTCTTGCTGAAATTCTGAAAAAATGTGAATGATTATGCAATAAGCGATTATAGTATGGCAGGTAGGTGATTGGATTTTGCCTTTGATTAATACAAGCATGGAGCTTGGCACACAGTCAGAGTATGTCATGGGAAAGATATAGATTAGAACAAATTTAATAGATAAAACAACAATCAGTTTTCAAAATTTTCAAAATGGCTGCCATTGCTTGTTAATCTACTATAAGTATTCAAAGGACAAATCTGCGATGGCATACATACACCTTGCTTTTCAATGGGTTTTAGTCTGTACACCTAGCTTTTCAACGGGTTATAGTCTGTACCTAGCTTTTCAATGGGTTATAGTCTGTACACCTAGCTTTTCAATGGGTTATAGTCTGTACACCTAGCTTTTCAATGGGTTATAGTCTGTACACCTAGCTTTTCAATGGGTTATAGTCTGTACACCTAGCTTTTCAACGGGTTTTAGTCTGTACACCTAGCTTTTCAATGGGTTATAGTCTGTACACCTAGCTTTTCAACGGGTTATAGTCTGTACACCTAGCTTTTCAACGGGTTTTAGTCTGTACACCTAGCTTTTCAATGGGTTATAGTCTGTACACCTAGCTTTTCAACGGGTTATAGTCTGTACACCTAGCTTTTCAATGGGTTATAGTCTGTACACCTAGCTTTTCAACGGGTTATAGTCTGTACACCTAGCTTTTCAATGGGTTATAGTCTGTACACCTAGCTTTTCAATGGGTTATACATGTAGTCTGTACACCTAGCTTTTCAATGGGTTATAGTCTGTACACCTAGCTTTTCAATGGGTTATACATGTAGTCTGTACACCTAGCTTTTCAATGGGTTATAGTCTGTACACCTAGCTTTTCAATGGGTTATAGTCTGTACACCTAGCTTTTCAATGGGTTATAGTCTGTACACCTAGCTTTTCAATGGGTTATAGTCTGTACACCTAGCTTTTCAATGGGTTATAGTCTGTACACCTAGCTTTTCAATGGGTTATAGTCTGTACACCTAGCTTTTCAATGGGTTATAGTCTGTACACCTAGCTTTTCAATGGGTTATACATGTAGTCTGTACACCTAGCTTTTCAATGGGTTATAGTCTGTACACCTAGCTTTTCAATGGGTTATACATGTAGTCTGTACACCTAGCTTTTCAATGGGTTATAGTCTGTACACCTAGCTTTTCAATGGGTTATAGTCTGTACACCTAGCTTTTCAATGGGTTATAGTCTGTACACCTAGCTTTTCAATGGGTTATAGTCTGTACACCTAGCTTTTCAATGGGTTATAGTCTGTACACCTAGCTTTTCAATGGGTTATAGTCTGTACACCTAGCTTTTCAATGGGTTATAGTCTGTACACCTAGCTTTTCAATGGGTTATAGTCTGTACACCTAGCTTTTCAACGGGTTTTAGTCTACCTAGCTTTTCAATGGGTTATAGTCTGTACACCTAGCTTTTCAACGGGTTTTAGTCTGTACCTAGCTTTTCAATGGGTTATAGTCTGTACACCTAGCTTTTCAATGGGTTATAGTCTGTACACCTTGCTTTTCAATGGGTTATAGTCTGTACACCTAGCTTTTCAATGGGTTATAGTCTGTACACCTAGCTTTTCAATGGGTTTTAGTCTGTACACCTAGCTTTTCAATGGGTTTTAGTCTGTACCTAGCTTTTCAATGGGTTTTAGTCTGTACCTAGCTTTTCAATGGGTTTTATTTGGAAAACTCAGCTTTTGAATGGGTTTTAGTCTGTACACCTAGCTTTTCAATGGGTTTTAGTCTGTACACCTAGCTTTTCAATGGGTTATATTCTGTACACCTAGCTTTTCAATGGGTTTTAGTCTGTACACCTAGCTTTTCAATGGGTTTTAGTCTGTACACCTAGCTTCTCAAATCTGCTGGATGGCAGAACCGCAATGTTTCTATGCTTGGAAGTTGTGTACGTACTTTCCCCCTCTTTTTTCACACTTTACCTAATTTATTTTGATATTTAAATAAGATTTTTAATTACCACTATATGAAGACCACTTTTGTGATAATCACTGTGCAATTAAGTACATTTATTGTGAAAACAATTGCCAAAAGTATACCAGTATTTCGTTGGCTTTGCTAGTAGTAGTAGTCATTTATCGGATTTGGATTTATCGTGCTTGTTGGAATTTTTACTTTTTGTTTTACCATCTTTTTGGTTTGTTTCTTTGTGATGTATTTGGGATGATCTTTGGATGTCGAAGGAATGTTCTCCATGGCATCGAACCATGTTATGGCTCTCTCTTAACAAAACTAACAACCTCATTCCCAGTGGTGTACGATCTCGCCACGACATGTATTCTGTACTTTGAAATCAAGCAAAGGTCTAGACTCACTGTTGGTGTCAGTGAAAAGTGATGATGGTTGAAAGTAACATCCTCCGTTGCCAAGGTTTTGATGATGGATTCTGGTGCTGTGCTATACATCTGGCTTTTTTGGAAATCTACAGGGAGAAACAAAACAAAATTATCAATGAGCCAACATGAAGACAATGGAATCTTGAGGACTCTAGGTGGCAGCAGAGATAACTATATTTTCTCCATTGTTTATGAAGTTCTGATGAGCATGCCTACAGTTCCAGAGAACAATACATTTACCTGGTAAATCTGCTGCCAACTAGAAAGCATCTCCAAAAGTCATCCATTCAATCTTGGTTTGTAAGGTGTTCGGAGCATAGCTCGTAACACCTCTTGTTTTTGTTTTATTTCAATTTTTGTAGGTCACCAAATTGGATTTTGTTTTTCAAAATACACTTTAAAAAAAGGTATTTGGTATCATACATGCCAAGTGACTTTTGTTTTTCAAAAGCCTTGAAATTTGAATCAAAGTCTCAAATTTGAAGGTTCGACATGGTGCTCTTGACATACATTTTTCAGTCTCACTCTTGGGTTGCTTGCCCAAAGGTGGGTCTTGATCTTTTTAGAAGCAAAAACTTGGGATTTGAACCTGCAACCTTCGGTTTAACGTGCCGGTGCTCTACCAACTGAGCCATCTAGCTCTAATGTTGGAAGTCTATTTTGTCAATATCTTTGTTCGGGGGATGCCAGTCAGGAAACCACTCAACCTGTAACTGCTGTATAACCAGGGATCACACCCAAGTTTCCGATACAACCTCGGAAGTGGCAGGAGAGGGGGTTTTCAGTTTTCTTTGATCAACTCAAAATTTTCATAAATTTCATGAGCAAGTTAACTCTCAAATTGGCGAGAATTGCAGACAGTGACCATGTGTGATGTTGGTGCAAGGGTTCATTATCTTACTTGTTATTTCCCCCCCCCACAAAACCCCCCCCCCCTAAACAAAATAAATAAATAAAACGCGCTTAAGACATTGCAATCAGTCTCAAATACATCCAACTCTTTGGGTTTATACCTTCTTCAAATTTAAGGGGTAATGACACAGGATCTCCATCAGTATTCGTTAGGAGATCTTTATTGGCTGTTAACATCGACAAGAGCTCCATACCGAGACACGTCCCCCACACCGGAAAATAATCCCCTGTCTCATTGAAACTCTGCCAGGAACAACAAAATAATAAGCATTTAATTTCAAGGAAAGGGTGGGGGAAAAGTAACATTTTTCACATTAACCCAATGCGGGCATGATATTAGGTCCTTGTAAAAAAGTAGGAGCATTTTTTCAGTACAAGGGCTAGACTTTTCAGGCTATTTAACACAATTTTTCTGATTTTTACAAGGGAAAAGAAAATCAGAAATCAGACCAAAGTAGGAAGAATATCATGTATGCCAATGATAGGTGAGAGGCGACATACCAAACTTTCACATAAACTGGAAATAGTGTGGAGGGTTATTATATGAGGAAAACCGAACTTTAGCTGTTTGATTGTTTTGTAAACCACCACTGCAAAGTCACACATTAAAAACATGTAAAATATAACTGCAGGGCTTGACATACCCACTACGTGTCGCTGGCCAGAGTCCAGTCACTTAAGCACTTGGCTAGTTAGCCCACAATCTAATAAGTCATGTGGTGACTGACAAACCACAAGGGAAACTGACCGGGTAAATTGTAATCAATTTTGGGTTGAACAAAGAAAAATTGACGAGGGTGGGATTTGAAACTGCGACCTCCGGATTAACAATATCTGAAGCTTTCAAATTCAAAACTTCCTAAAAAGTTCAGCAAATCAAAATAACATGAGAAATTGTAGGTTTTGTGAAAATTACTTTTGCACCGGTGAAGGCTCTGAGCTACAAGAAGACCTTGTGAAGATTTTCCTTAACTTCAAGCTCTGAAAAATAGACCCTGCTCACCGAAGTCACATTTCTATAGCAACAAGGAAGGTCTGCCATTTTGGATTACTATGCTCATATAAAACGTTGTGTCTCCTAGCACACGTTCGTGCCGTTTTGTTTCTTAGCACATGTTTGTGCAGATCTAGTACCGTGGAGTGCTCGGGCAAGTACTCCATCGTGGGGTTTTGTGAAATAGTGACATCATCCGAGAAGGGTCTATTCCTTGTAAATTTTCCATACGACAAAGTTCCCACAGATACATGACAGGCAGCTTTGGTAGAAAAGAAACAGACAGACAAGCAGAAACAATACTCGAAAGCAACAAACCTTAATGGACATTTCATAAAACAGTCTTCCTGCCTTGCCATAACCAGACATTAATAAATCTGTTTGTCCACCACCAGGAAACAACACACTGAAAGAGATAGGAACAAAATTGTTAAATGTCAGTTCAAGTAATTGAGAATTAGCCATTTTGTCTTCTTTAAGTCTTGACACTATTCATCTTCTAGCTGGCCGAGCGGATAAGAACACCGGACTCAAGCTCTGGTGTTTCTGATCAGCAGAGTGTGGGTTCGAGTCCAGGGCTGGATTTCACAAAGAGCTAAGATTGATCTGAAGTGCAAATCAACCTTAATTGCTAAGCAAAGTGTGATGTCACAAAACGAATCACTATGGTAATACCGTCAACTCATCTTTAGATGAATCTTAGTGCTTTGTGAAATCATCCCCAGGTTATGAAACTTGTGTCCTTAAGCAAGACACTTAACTATTATTGCAGCGTCCTTCGGATGGGACGTAAAGTCGCAGGTCCTGTGTGTTGTGTAATGCACTTAAAAGAACCCAGTTACACTTATCGCTAAGAGAATGGGTTCCCCCGGTGCTCCTGGCTTGTTTGGCTGCATATTGTGCCACAGCACCCTGTAAACCATTACATGGTGCTACATATATAGGAATAGGTCTCATTTTTTCAAAACATAGTTCTTCATATCTTGCAGGATAAATACTGTAGTGCTTAGAAACGTAGTATTAAGCGCTGTATAAATGAAAAGTATTACTTTTAGTTTTCTTATGGCTGATGCCTCGTCTTCCAAATTTATGTATTAGGCTGGTGACAGAGTCTATGTCCATCACCTGGTGATATAGACTTATGTCCAAGGAATAGATGGAATATCGTACCACCCAAAATTGAACCGAAATTCAGTCAATTTAGGGGAAATTTTCTGGCTGTATTTAATGCTGGTTATGCTAGAGTTCTTGATTAGAGAATAAGTAACTATTTAAATATTTTATTGCAATCACAATTACTGATATTTTCTTGATCTCCATTACTACCTAACTCACCCATTCATTGAATTAAACATCTTCTTATAATACTCATCGGGCTGGTTGACTAGAATTGGAACAACCCTTGCTCCAGCTGACTCCAAATATTTAACATACGAGGCGGCGATGTAGGCTTTTCCATATTGTGCAAAGTCACCGCTTGTTTTTTGGGACAGAACGCCTGTAATATGAAAATACAGTCAAGTCAAACCTTGTTATAAAGAGGTTCTGCTTAAATACAGAGTACATTCTGAAGTCCCAAATCTCATTCTACTTTGTGTTTCTTTGTTTTGCTGTCCTCTTACAACAACGTTCTTGATATCAAGAGGTAATTTGCCCAGTCCCAGCGACCGTAATTTAACAAGAGTCGACTACAAACCTTTTTTTTTCAATACAGAGAGATATTTTCAAAGTGGCGTACCTTAGGGAGGGAGGGAGGGTGGGGGTGCGTACACTTTAAAGTTCTCCAACTTCCATGGCATTTGAAAGGGTGTGTGCAACATTGGTAATTGCCAAAGACCTGTATCCAAACTCGATGTGACCCAACATATACATGAAATAACAAATCTGTGAAAGTTAAAGCTAAATCGGTCTTCCGGACGGAGTCATGAGAAAACAGTGAGAAACCCCATTATGTGTTTTAACTTTTTTTCAAACATCGGAATTAATCCTGCAGGATAAATACTATTATTTTACTCATTTCTTAAAAACTATGTCATTTCAAGCAAAACTATTTCGAGGGAACATTTCTACCATGACCATCTTTATACCATGTGAGTTATGTGCAAATCTGTGAGCATTTATATTTTCATTCTTACCAATGTTTTACACAGCCAATTGGTAATTGTCAAATTTTTTATTAGTAATATTTTTGAAACACATAAGGTTGAGGCCAAGTTCCATGACCATGTAGGTGCATGACCTAGGGGGGCCGGGCAACTGCCCTCCCAATTTCGGGCCAAAAAGTGGAGAAAATTCGGGCACAGCAAGAAGAAAAAATACTGGCGGAGAAACAAAAAAGACCTTTACCTGGTATTAGAAATTGGTACTTGTTTAAAATTGCGGGCAAATTAACCCCTCTGCCTCCCTTACCCAGAGTCCCCACACTCCAATGTCCATGACTGATCCTGGAATGGACCTGATAGACCTTATTGCAAATACTGCATGGTTGATTTTCCAAAATGGTTGAAAAGCACTATTGCTTTTAGAAGGAAAAAAAAGAGCACTGTTTGTCCCTTTTCCCTTCCCATAATAGTGCCTTCTGACCATTGTGAGAAATCAACCGGGCAGTACTTGCCATAAGGTCTAGCCCTAGCCCTGTCAGTGGCAGTTGGAGGAAATTGAGCCTAAACATTCAATGCCGTGCTTGTTGTTACATGTATGTGCTACCTGTACCTTTGAGCATGGGGGAAGGAAATCATGCTTTGAGCATCATCATACTGCATTGGTGTGGTGATGACTCAGCCAAAAATTATGCTCATCATTTTCAATGGTGTTGGTGATGACTCAGCAGAAAATAAACATGCTCATCATTTTTCAAATGACAAAGGTGTATTATCAGAAGTATGTACAGCACCTTGAAAATTTTAAATGTTGACATTACTGTGTCAAGACCCTTTGCACAAAAATATCCTTCGCACCCGCCAGTAGAAGCCACACACGTGGAACAAGTGTCTGCAATTACTCCAAGTTGCAACTCTTTGTCCGGTTTTCGATGTACTATGCCTTTTTCTTTGAATTGAAAAAAAATAATGATGCCATATATCAACTGATGCCCTAATTACCTTCCTTTGTTTATAAGAAGTATGTAAAAATATATTAAAACTTGATAGACATTGAAACTTTCACACCACGCACCGATCTTCGATGACTTCAATAGCGTCCCCGTGTTTTGAGTTTGACCTGTTTTCGAGGCAAACAAGAAAGTATGGTGTCCTGGTGAAGCCATACGCAGAAGAAACATCTGCAGTGACTTCAAGTGTTCTGTGAGACGTTGTGTATGACTCTATAGCCAGCATTTGTCTTCATTTTATTCAAAATATTTTTTATTTAATTTTAAAAATTACGATGGTAATTTGCAAAAACTATAAAAAAAAATATAAAAAAAAGTGTCAATAAGTCTTGGCTTTCAAATCTGATTTTTTAAAAAGTTTTGAATCTTTTTATGTTTCTTAACATTTATAATAAAGCATATCAATAAACAGTGATATTTGAATCACCAAGCCAATGTTTAAATTTTAATGTTATTAATTAATAAATGATATGAGGGTTTAAAAAAAAATTCTCCAGACTGTTAGAAAATGATATAAGGCACATGGCTTCTTTAAGCCTCTGTATTTTTTTCCCCAGAATGCTCAGCAGAATTTTAAGTCACATGATTTTATCACCGTGAATTGTGAATTGAAAAATTGTTCGATGAAACTTTTTCGGTGGGCAAATTTTCTTTTATGGCCCCGACAGTATGACATATTTGTGTACCTTGTAGAAATGCCTAAAATACCACAAATTTTTACAATACAAGTGCAACTTGCCAGTGGAGCCTCACATAATTCTAAGTTTTGTTCAAAGGAGAGGAGACTCTTTGCTTGGCAAGTCAAACCACAAAAATTGTATCTAGGGACTGTTTACATCGCGCGCAGAGAGGTAAAAGATTTGCATCGATTTCAGGGATGCCCTGAAAACAGGACCTCCTACGGTATGAGTCTAACTCTAATGTCTAATGGCTCTATTCTATACCCCCCCCCCACCTTTTTATACTTTTTTATACAATTTTCAAAAAGAGGAGTCCAGTGGCAGCTCTCTATCGGGTAGAGTGTAGTATTTGCCTAGATCATAGATGTTTAGAAAACCAAAGCATCCCATTGTGCGACTACAATAAGGTTTGAACAGTGTTGAAAAGATAGATTTTATATGATATTTGAGCTAAAAAATAAACATTATACATACAGCCGGTGCATAGATTTTTAGATAATTAAAAATTGCCCAAGAACAAAATAATGAATTTAACAAAAATTAAGAAACCATAATATCGTCATTTTAAAGAAACGTCGGTCAGAGACACCAGACAGGTGCCGAGTTTGCTTGAGGCCGAAGTGTGTCCGGTGTTTACATTCAAAATCAAAACATGATGGAGAACAAAATAATTACAAACAACTTCTAAAATATCCTTACCAATAATTGGTCGGTTGTTTAATGCTGAGGCAAGAGTGATAACTGCACTCAAACCAACGAAAACGAATAAGGGGTATCTTTGGCAATCCATGGTTTTCCCACAACAACGAAGTTCTACTTCTTCTGCTCTCGTAAAAAGTTGGGTTCACGTCCTTCCCCCTCCAGCCAGCTGAGGTTATGGGTCAACTCGGTCCGTAGTCAACTCGGTCCGAGTCAACTCGGTCCGAAGTCAACTCGGTCCGAAGTCAACTCGGTCCGAAGTCATCTCGGTCCGAGGTTAACTCGGTCCGATGTTAACTCGGTCCGAAGCCAACTCGGTCCGAAATTGTTTATAAGCACTATATATGCTTACTATGTAATCTCGTAAATTAGAAGGGCCTAGAAATCAGCATTTAAAAAATAAATATTTTGCAGTAATAGTGTATGACTTTTTTTAATCCGAACAATGAAGATAAATGGTCCATTCCAGTAAATTAAAACACATAAAATAAATAATGTAGGACAATTAAGGGGAATGTTTGATTGAAAGTAATATTATAAACAAAACTTTCTAATAATAAATAATACAAAATAAAGAATACCAAATCTATTCTAATGATAAATATTTCATAAAAATTTAGAACCACAAACAGTATGTTTGGTTGTCCAATTTAACTGAACTTAATTAGGCCTATCATTATATAAAAAAAAGGTATGTTATGTAAAAAATACCAGTAAAATTCCCTACATAAATAATAATAGAAATTTTCAACCATACAAAAGAAAAAAAATGTCTTACACAAACTGCAAAGGAAAGTTCATTTTCTACCATTTTCTTTCATTTTAGTTTACCTAAATTATGCTTTAGAAAGTTTTCGTTTTTAAACGGTGATAATATTATTAATTTCTGAGTTACAGCGTCGACATAAATCTGTCCCGCCACTTCCCCGTCAACCACACTTTATTTTATGTTTCGGACCGAGTTGACTTCGGACCGAGATGACTTCGGACCGACTTGACTTCGGACCGAGATGACTTCGGACCGAGATGACTTCAGACCGAGTTGACTTCGGACCGAGTTGACTCGGACCGAGTTGACCTTGGACCGAGTTGACTCTCTAGCCTCTTTACGGTCAATGGCAATCTCGTCCCCAGGGTGTGTCGAGCAGTACGAGGTGTAAACATGGTTGGAAATAAAGTAAACCATGGGGACGAGGTTGGGTCAATGGATCTTGTAATCCAGCCAGATTCGCAGACTTGCCCAGTCGGCCCCCGAGCCAGTCGATGTTGCGCCCTCTACCGGTGACTAATACAAAAAACAGCGTCGCCATTCAAGACTATAATGGTCTTGGGGGAAGTGGGTTCCAGTTACTTTACTGATTTCACATTGAAACCGGTGAGTAGAAATCAGAGATTTCGGCAAATGGGAAATTCACTTAATGCCACTCAAATCCATCACCCAGTGACACTCATGGCGCTCCAACATTATTACTGGGCCATCTCAGCTCGAGGTAACCTAGGCCTACCCATGTGCTGTCAAATGTAGCGCATCAAACTAAAAATCACAAGAACCAGGCTCTGCCCTCACAGGTACCCATTTACCCATGGGTGAAGAGAAGCAATTTTAGTTAAGTGTCTTGCTCAAGGACACAAGTGTCATGACCGGGATTCAAACCCACACTCTGATAACTCAGCCATTAGAACTTTGAGTCCGAGGCACTAAACCGCTCGGCCAGGACACACTATCAATGGGCAATGATTCTACTTTACTCTGTATTATTTTAGGAGTGAATTTTCTTTTTCATCTTTTTTTTGCATACCTTTTAGGATGGGTTCAATATTGTCTTGGGATTTCTCCAGGTTGGATCGGAATTCATAACAGAGTATAAGAGGAAGAAGGAGAAGGATCAGAAGAGCACCATGGCCACGGATGGGGGACACACTGAGTGAAGAAGAGACATCTCAAACAGGCACGGTAAGGATGGAATAATAATAACAATGTATAGTCTTATATAGCGCACGTATCTACCAATAAGGCACTCAAGGCGCTTGAACAAACTGAACTATTTTTAGACAGGTTTCTTATTTTTATTTTTAAATTTTTTTATTATGAGACAAATTTTTATGTAGCACCTTCTAAATTGTTTACAAGGTGCTGCGGCGTATTCAGCAGCCACTGCCAGAAACACCGCGGCAGCCCTTCTCTCTGTCTGGTCCAGTGCATGCTCTACAGCTTTACCTCCCATCCAAACTACGAAGCAATAATATGGTTATCTTGCTTAAGGACACAAGTGTCAGGAGCGGGACTTAAACCCCGGTACTCTTAGCTGATCAGAAACACCAGAGGCCAATTTCATAGAGCTGCTTAACCCTGCGTGATATCATCAAAACCAAATCACACGGTGAGGCCATCGGTCAGTAGGCTACAGTCCGTTTGTATTTTGCGTGTAATTAATTTTTGTGGAGATCCCAATCAATTTCAAATGGCCCAAACCATTAGATATGGACCCTACTCAATTCATCCAAATAAACAACCAGGTCACTGCTTAAAGCCATTGTACAAATATACAGAAAAACCCATCTGGAAACCATAATATGGTTCATTTCACCCACAGTAGTGGCTATTGACCCCAAGGTCAGGCAACTTCTGTGCAATTCCTATGGGAATTCCGAGAGAGCTGGTCATTGATGGATTTTGTGTGTGTGTGACATGGTATTTTGGCTGGTAACCCTGTTCTGGTCAGCATAATTTTGTTATGCTTAGCTACTTTTTGTGCTTAAGCAGCTCTATGAAATTGGGCCCAGAGCTTGAATCCGGTCCTCTTAACAGCTCGGCCCCAACACATCACGAACTAATATAAAAGTTACAAATTTGTGCACGCGCTTTTCGAAATCTTTGGAGCATTTTTATGGTGCCTAGCATGCTTGTTTCAAGGCTGCGTTCATTTGAAAACAATCGGTTGCAATCAATATTGTTCCCTACATATTTTTTAAATTTTGGGTTGTTCTACGATAATAGACCTATCTTCCCAGGTTGTATCGTAAACTTGGGTGTGATCCCTGGCTATGGCCCTTTTCGAAACGACCGGCTTCGGCTTCAGATTCGGCTCAGGCTAGCTAGGCCCCTCAGTTGTTTTGACTATACGCGTGCTATGCGTTTAGGGATTCAGACGAGAGAACGGAGCCTGAGCCGAATCCAAAGCCGAAGCCGGTCGTTTCGAAAAGGGCCTATATACCGCAATTACAGGCTGAATGGCTTTCTGACTGGTACCCGAAGAAAGATAATGACAAAATAGATTATTTTTGGCTGGTAAGCAATAATTAAATTAGGTAAGTAACAGAATTAGTTAAATGAAATTGACACGATAGGTGCAATGAGAAATTTATCTTTCTTGCTCCTTCGCTATACGCTCATACGCATGAAAAACAGTTTTACCCTTATGAACGACCAAAATAATCACAAAGATAAGCGTTCGAGTATAATCTACAAATTTATTTGAAAACATGGGAATAAGGTCGGGATTCGGCCACCGCTTACAAGTTCTACATTGAAAAAAATCTCACAAATTTAATGATTCAATTTTATTAATATAAACATAAACCCCATTTTTTTTCTCTTGAACACATTTCATAATCTCAACAATTTTTTTTATTTTCTTTCTTTTTCGGATCTCGTTATTTTCGTATTCATATCGATTTCCACAAAGGAAAACAGCCCTCTAGGCTCAACATACATCGGTCTGGATGTTAACCTCTTGAAATGACCGGACATATGATTTCACAAATCGGCAAAATCTTTAAGTTCCACTCTGAGTTTTAGTCCTCTTTGCCCTGAGGAATTACCAACCAAGAGCTTATTCACAAAAGTCTCAAATTCTGTAAACTGAAACGGTCATTATAGTTAAATTCAGAGTTCAAATAAAATTATCATGTAATTATATGACCGTTTGTGTTCTAAGTACAAACTCAAACTTTTGGTTTTAGTCTTATCATCATTTTCATAACAGTAAATGCAAATGACATATCATGTTATACTTTTACTACTCATAAGTATATCTACCTTTATTTCATTATCTAAGCGAAAATTTGTCACTCATGAACTTATGAACTTCATAACCTTTTGATTCTAATTTTATAATTCGCTTCATCTTACGGAGTCATTTTGTAATCTTCTGCTTCTGACTTTAATTATCAGAAAGAATTTTTACCACGTGGAGACGTTGGGTGACCTCTCTTTTGATCTGTTTTATTTGCCTTGGTGGTTTTCCGCCTTCCATGTTGCATTGTTAGATCTTTGGGTACTCCTCTATGCTAAAAATGCGTTGCTCCCTCGGACCTCATACTACTTTTTGGTGATTAAGTAATGTTTTAGGCCCACATGTTTTTTTTAACCTTTGCATTATAACACCAATAATCGTGTATTGTTGATGATACGTGGATCCTCGTGTCTCGCGACTGACGGCTAAATTGTGCTTTTAGATTTGGACACTGTATCACCCATAATGTAGTTTTGTTTGACAAAAATGCCAAAACTCGTCTGTTACGTAAACTACAGTTGCATTCCTTACGTATCCCCAATTGTGCATAATGATTATGCTGTTCTTATGCCTAATTCGGTATTTCACCATACCTACTGACAAAAGATCGCATCAGCTCCGCGAGGTGCAAGATGAGAAACTGGAGCCCCCTATTGTTGGAACGTGTGTTACGCATGGGTGCCACGTTGGTAAGCAAATTATTTTGTTACAAAATTGTCAATGTCTGCACTACCGCCATGGTCTGCGCTGATCTATTGTTGCCTCAACGGAGTTGCCGAATGAAAAGGCGTCCAGTGTATGCTGTACTTCACATTTCAGCATGAGCTCCCCATCTTGCGCCTGCGGCTAAATATGATCTTTGCTGCTGACTACACTCATAAATGCACGTATATGTACTGTAATGTCGACCGCCGTTAGGCCGACCCCGCTCAAGTCTTCATTTTATCCTAAAATTCGCTGATAGACTTTTACGACTGAACAGGGACGCGGTGCATCGGATACATCTTTAGTTTTTGAAAAGTTAACGACTATTTTGACGAAAGGTTCGATGCCATTTCAACGCCGAAAACAGGAGTCCATTTCCATAAGATAAAGTATAAACAAACACAGAGAAAGCTAGATTATTCTGGACAAGGCAAACTTGGCTTTGAGCAACACATCTGATCCTGACTCGGCGGTTTAAGTGCTTCAAGAGGCCGAGGAGTTGGTAGCAGAACGCAAAAGGAAGATCCGCATCGTCAACGGGAGCAAGGCTGGATGGGTGGTGATCGCCAAGATAGAGAAGAAAGGCACCACACACCTATCTGCCGAGCACCAAAAGACCGTCAGCACTGAACAGGGAGGCATTGAATGACCTAGATAGCCGAAAACGCAATAGACGAGGTTCTCAGTATCATGTATCTGAATCTACATCGAAAGGAGCCCTAAGGGAACAGGTAAAAAAAAAAAAAAATTATATATATAAATATATATATTTCGCTCCCTCGAAATATGATTTCGTTCCCCCGAAATATGATTTCGTTCCCTCGAAATACTGTTTCTTTCCCTCGAAATACCATTAATTTGGTTATCAGAAAATAATATTTCGTTCCCTTGAAATCGTTTGGTTCCCTTGAATTATTTTTCGAGGTAGGCCTACACGTACTGTTTTATCCCCTTTTTTCAGTTGCATCATTGTGTATGCAGGCCGACATGTAAATTCCGTGCTGTCTACATAAATTAAAGATGTAGGTCCGATTTATGGCCGATTTGACCCGAAAAGTTTGATTAAAATTTAAAACAAAGAGAGTTGCAAGCTTTCAGTGTAAGGTAATGCACCCACAAAAATCCACCAATGCATTAAGCCTATAGTTTTAATTAGAAACTAAAAATGAATTATCCTGACACCTAAATCAAGTCAATCAGCCATGTACAAACAGTTTTCGTGTTAAATAAACTTTGTGCATTGTCCGTGGCATATGCGAATTTTTTTGTATTCTTTTCGTTTTCAATAGGCCTACGAATCCCTTCAAGGGACATTATGAAAATGGCGCAAAGTGGCCCTACAAATCTGATTTTGGATGCTGTAATAATATGAGGCAAAGTCAGGTACAAATTGCGTCTCTCTTTTGTTAATACGTTGCCCCAGTTGGCGGTGGTAGTAACCTTACTTCCTGGCATCTCAATTAGCCGACAAAAATGTCACAGAAACGAAACTAGGACGAGAAGAGTGCCCTTGAGATGGGCTTTCCGATGGTACAAAACTTGTGCAAATCCAACATTATTCTGAGGGTGATTTGACCGTGCTTACTTTGTATTAATTGTTTTGTCTCTTTGAAAGCTCTGTGTACAAAAATCCCATTTTTGGATGCAGGGATATGCGAGGAAGATTGTGAAACAAAATTGTGTGTCTAGCATGCTTAGTTGATGAGTTATTGTCAATCATAGCGCAGAATTGATTTCAAACCATTATTCGGCAGTAAATTTCTTGCTTGTGTTAATACATTGGCCCGGGTGATTCATTTAGTGTTGGTAGTAACCCTGCTTCCTGGCCGCTGGCCTCGCCTACAAAATGGTGACAGAAACAACATTAGGACGAAAAGAAAGCCCTTGATATGGGCTTTCCAGTGGTATAAAACGTTTTAAAATCCAGTTTTATTCTAAGGGTGATTTGACCGTGCTTACTTTGTATTTGTCTCTTTGAAAGCTCTGTGTACAAAAATCCCGTTGAACATGCTTTTGAGGAGCCTTCTAAGTATCACCACTTGCTGGTCATTTCCGGTCTGAAGATGGCGCAAAATGGCCATACAACTTTAATTTTTGGATGCAGAAATATAAGAGGAAGGTTGTGGAATTTTTTGTGTGTGTCTAGCATGCTTAGTTGATGAGTTATTGTCAATCATAGCGCAGAATTGATTTCAAACCATTATTCGGCAGGAAATTTCTTGCTTGTGTTAATACAGTGGCCCGGGTGATTAATTTCGTGTTGGTAGTAACCTTGCTTCCTGGCCGCTGGCCTCGCCTACAAAATAGTGAGAGAAACAAAATTAGGACGAGAAGAAAGCCCTTAAAATGGGCTTTCCAGTTGTAAAAAAACGTTTTAAAATCCAGTTTTATTCTATGGGTGATTTGACCGTGCTTACTTTGTATTTGTCTCTTTGAAAGCTTTGTGTACAAAAATCCCGTTGAAGATGCTTTTGAGGAGCCTTCTGAATATCCCCACTTGCTGGTCATTTCCGGTCTGAAGATGGCGCGTAATGGCCATAAAACTTTAATTTTTGGATGCAGAAATATAAGAGGAAGGTTGTGGAATTTTTTGTGTGTGTCTAGCATGCTTAGTTGATGAGTTATTGTCAATCATAGCGCAGAATTGATTTCAAACCATTATTCGGCAGTAAATTTCTCACACTTGCTGGTGATTTCCGGTATGAAGATTGCACAAAGTGGCCATAAAACTTTAATTTTCGGACTCAGGGATATGAGAGGCAGATTTGGATATAAATTTTGTGTCTCTAGCATGCTTAGTTCATGAGTTATTGTCAAACATAGCGCAGAATTTGTTTCAAACCGTTTTTCGGCAGGAAGTGCCTTGCTTGTGTTGATACGTAGCCCCAGTTGGTGGTGGTAGCAACCCTACTTGCTGGCCGCTCTCCTCGCCTACAAAATCGTCACAGAAACAAAACTAGGACGAGGAAAGAGCCCTTGAGATGGGCTTTCCAGTGGTATAAAACTTGTACAAATCCAACATTATTCTGGGGGTGATTTGGCCGTGCTTATGTTGTATTTCTCTCAGTGACAGTTCTGTGTACAAAAATCCCATTGAACATGCTTCTGAGGAACATTCTGAGTATCCCCACTTGCTGGTGATTTCCGGTATGGAGATTGCACAAAGTGGCCATAAAACTTTGATTTTCGGACTCAGGGATATGAGAGGAAGATTTGGATGTAAATTTTGTGTCTCTAGCATGCTTAGTTCATGAGTTATTGTCAAACATAGCGCAGAATTTGTTTCAAACCGTTTTTCGGCAGGAAGTGCCTTGCTTGTGTTGATACATAGCCCCTGTTGGTGGTGGTAGCAACCCTACTTGCTGACCGCTCTCCTCGTTTACAAATTCGTCACAGAAACAAAACTAAGACGAGGAGAGAGCCCTTGAAATGGGCTTTCCAGTGGTATAAAACTTGTACAAATCCAACATTATTCTGGGGGTGATTTGGCCGTGCTTATGTTGTATTTTTCTCAGTGACAGTTCTGTGTACAAAAATCCCATTGAACATGCTTCTGAGGAACATTCTGAGTATCCCCACTTGCTGGTGATTTCCGGTATGAAGATTGCACAAAGTGGCCATAAAACTTTGATTTTCGGACTCAGGGATAAAAGAGAAAGATTTGGATATAAATTTTGTGTCTCTAGCATGCTTAGTTCATGAGTTATTGTCAAACATAGCGCAGAATTTGTTTCAAACCGTTTTTCGGCAGGAAGTGCCTTGCTTGTGTTGATACGTAGCCCCAGTTGGTGGTGGTAGCAACCCTACTTGCTGGCCGCTCTCCTCGCCTACAAAATTGTCACTGAAACAAAACTTAGACGAGGAGAGAGCCCTTGAGATGGGCTTTCCAGTGGTATAAAACTTGTACAAATCCAACATTATTCTGGGGGTGATTTGGCCGTGCTTATGTTGTATTTTTCTCAGTGACAGTTCTGTGTACAAAAATCCCATTGAACATGCTTCTGAGGAACATTCTGAGTATCCCCACTTGCTGGTGATTTCCGGTATGAAGATTGCACAAAGTGGCCATAAAACTTTAATTTTCGGACTCAGGGATATGAGAGGAAGATTTGGATATAAATGTTGTGTCTCTAGCATGCTTAGTTCATGAGTTATTGTCAAACATAGCGCAGAATTTGTTTCAAACCGTTTTTCGGCAGGAAGTGCCTTGCTTGTGTTGATACGTAGCCCCAGTTGGTGGTGGTAGCAACCCTACTTGCTGGCCGCTCTCCTCGCCTACAAAATTGTCACTGAAACAAAACTTACATGAAGAGAGAGCCCTTGAAATGGGCTTTCCAGTGGTATAAAACTTGTACAAATCCAACATTATTCTGGGGGTGATTTGGCCGTGCTTATGTTGTATTTTTCTCAGTGACAGTTCTGTGTACAAAAATCCCATTGAACATGCTTCTGAGGAACATTCTGAGTATCCCCACTTGCTGGTAATTTCCGGTATGAAGATTGCACAAAATGGCCATAAAACTTTAATTTTCGGACTCAGGGATAAAAGAGGAAGATTTGGATATAAATTTTGTGTCTCTAGCATGCTTAGTTCATGAGTTATTGTCAAACATAGCGCAGAATTTGTTTCAAATCGTTTTTCGGCAGGAAGTGCCTTGCTTGTGTTGATACGTAGCCCCAGTTGGTGGTGGTAGCAACCCTACTTGCTGGCCGCTCTCCTCGCCTGCAAAATTGTCACTGAAACAAAACTTCGACGAGGAGAGAGCCCTTGAGATGGGCTTTCCAGTGGTATAAAACTTGTACAAATCCAACATTATTCTAGGGGTGATTTGGCCGTGCTTATGTTGTATTTTTCTCAGTGACAGTTCTGTGTACAAAAATCCCATTGAACATGCTTCTGAGGAACATTCTGAGTATCCCCACCTGCTGGTGTTTTCCGGTATAAAGATTGCACAAAGTGGCCAAAAAACTTTAATTTTCGGACTCAGGGATATGAGAGGAAGATTTGGATATAAATGTTGTGTCTCTAGCATGCTTAGTTCATGAGTTATTGTCAAACATAGCGCAGAATTTGTTTCAAACCGTTTTTCTGCAGGAAGTGCCTTGCTTGTGTTGATACGTAGCCCCAGTTGGTGGTGGTAGCAACCCTACTTGCTGGCCGCTCTCCTCGCCTACAAAATTGTCACTGAAACAAAACTTAGACGAGGAGAGAGCCGTTGAGATGGGCTTTCCAGTGGTATAAAACTTGTACAAATCCAACATTATTCTGGGGGTGATTTGGCCGTGCCTATGTTGTATTTTTCTCAGTGACAGTTCTGTGTACAAAAATCCCATTGAACATGCTTCTGAGGAACATTCTGAGTATCCCCACTTGCTGGTGATTTCCGGTATGAAGATTGCACAAAGTGGCCATAAAACTTTAATTTTCGGACTCAGGGATATGAGAGGAAGATTTGGATATAAATGTTGTGTCTCTAGCATGCTTAGTTCATGAGTTATTGTCAAACATAGCGCAGAATTTGTTTCAAACCGTTTTTCGGCAGGAAGTGCCTTGCTTGTGTTGATACGTAGCCCCAGTTGGTGGTGGTAGCAACCCTACTTGCTGGCCGCTCTCCTCGCCTACAAAATTGTCACTGAAACAAAACTTACATGAAGAGAGAGCCCTTGAAATGGGCTTTCCAGTGGTATAAAACTTGTACAAATCCAACATTATTCTGGGGGTGATTTGGCCGTGCTTATGTTGTATTTTTCTCAGTGACAGTTCTGTGTACAAAAATCCCATTGAACATGCTTCTGAGGAACATTCTGAGTATCCCCACTTGCTGGTGATTTCCGGTATGAAGATTGCACAAAGTGGCCATAAAACTTTAATTTTCGGACTCAGGGATATGAGAGGAAGATTTGGATATAAATGTTGTGTCTCTACCATGCTTAGTTCATGAGTTATTGTCAAACATAGCGCAGAATTTGTTTCAAACCGTTTTTCGGCAGGAAGTGCCTTGCTTGTGTTGATACGTAGCCCCAGTTGGTGGTGGTAGCAACCCTACTTGCTGGCCGCTCTCCTCGCCTACAAAATTGTCACTGAAACAAAACTTAGACGAGGAGAGAGCCCTTGAGATGGGCTTTCCAGTGGTATAAAACTTGTACAAATCCAACATTATTCTGGGGGTGATTTGGCCGTGCTTATGTTGTATTTTTCTCAGTGACAGTTCTGTGTACAAAAATCCCATTGAACATGCTTCTGAGGAACATTCTGAGTATCCCCACTTGCTGGTGTTTTCCGGTATAAAGATTGCACAAAGTGGCCAAAAACTTTAATTTTCGGACTCAGGGATATGAGAGGAAGATTTGGATATAAATGTTGTGTCTCTAGCATGCTTAGTTCATGAGTTATTGTCAAACATAGCGCAGAATTTGTTTCAAACCGTTTTTCTGCAGGAAGTGCCTTGCTTGTGTTGATACGTAGCCCCAGTTGGTGGTGGTAGCAACCCTACTTGCTGGCCGCTCTCCTCGCGTACAAAATTGTCACTGAAACAAAACTTAGACGAGGAGAGAGCCCTTGAGATGGGCTTTCCAGTGGTATAAAACTTGTACAAATCCAACATTATTCTGGGGGTGATTTGGCCGTGCTTATGTTGTATTTTTCTCAGTGACAGTTCTGTGTACAAAAATCCCATTGAACATGCTTCTGAGGAACATTCTGAGTATCCCCACTTGCTGGTGTTTTCCGGTATAAAGATTGCACAAAGTGGCCAAAAAACTTTAATTGTCGGACTCAGGGATATGAGAGGAAGATTTGGATATAAATGTTGTGTCTCTAGCATGCTTAGTTCATGAGTTATTGTCAAACATAGCGCAGAATTTGTTTCAAACCGTTTTTCTGCAGGAAGTGCCTTGCTTGTGTTGATACGTAGCCCCAGTTGGTGGTGGTAGCAACCCTACTTGCTGGCCGCTCTCCTCGCCTGCAAAATTGTCACTGAAACAAAACTTAGACGAGGAGAGAGCCCTTGAGATGGGCTTTCCAGTGGTATAAAACTTGTACAAATCCAACATTATTCTAGGGGTGATTTGGCCGTGCTTATGTTGTATTTTTCTCAGTGACAGTTCTGTGTACAAAAATCCCATTGAACATGCTTCTGAGGAACATTCTGAGTATCCCCACCTGCTGGTGTTTTCCGGTATAAAGATTGCACAAAGTGGCCAAAAAACTTTAATTTTCGGACTCAGGGATATGAGAGGAAGATTTGGATATAAATGTTGTGTCTCTAGCATGCTTAGTTCATGAGTTATTGTCAAACATAGCGCAGAATTTGTTTCAAACCGTTTTTCTGCAGGAAGTGCCTTGCTTGTGTTGATACGTAGCCCCAGTTGGTGGTGGTAGCAACCCTACTTGCTGGCCGCTCTCCTCGCCTACAAAATTGTCACTGAAACAAAACTTACATGAAGAGAGAGCCCTTGAAATGGGCTTTCCAGTGGTATAAAACTTGTACAAATCCAACATTATTCTGGGGGTGATTTGGCCGTGCCTATGTTGTATTTTTCTCAGTGACAGTTCTGTGTACAAAAATCCCATTGAACATGCTTCTGAGGAACATTCTGAGTATCCCCACTTGCTGGTGATTTCCGGTATGAAGATTGCACAAAGTGGCCATAAAACTTTAATTTTCGGACTCAGGGATATGAGAGGAAGATTTGGATATAAATGTTGTGTCTCTAGCATGCTTAGTTCATGAGTTATTGTCAAACATAGCGCAGAATTTGTTTCAAACCGTTTTTCGGCAGGAAGTGCCTTGCTTGTGTTGATACGTAGCCCCAGTTGGTGGTGGTAGCAACCCTACTTGCTGGCCGCTCTGCTCGCCTACAAAATCGTTACAGAAACAAAACTAGCACAAGAAGAGAGCCCTTGAAATGGGCTTTCCAGTGGTATAAAACTTGTACAAATCCAACATTATTCTGGGGGTGATTTGGCCGTGCTTATGTTGCATTTCTCTCAGTGACAGTTCCCTGTACAAAAATCCCATTGAACATGCTTCTGAGGAACATTCTTAGTATCCCCACTTACTGGTGATTTCCGGTATGAAGATTGCACAAAGTGGACAAAAACTTTGATTTTCGGACTCAGGGATATGAGAGGAAGATTTGGATGTAAATTTTGTGTCTCTAGCATGCTTAGTTCATGAGTTATTGTCAAACATAGCGCAGAATTTGTTTCAAACCGTTTTTCGGCAGGAAGTGCCTTGCTTGTGTTGATACGTAGCCCCAGTTGGTGGTGGTAGCAACCCTACTTGCTGGCCGCTCTGCTCGCCTACAAAATCGTTACAGAAACAAAACTAGCACAAGAAGAGAGCCCTTGAAATAGGCTTTCCAGTGGTATAAAACTTGTACAAATCCAACATTATTCTGGGGGTGATTTGGCCGTGCTTATGTTGTATTTCTCTCAGTGACAGTTCTGTGTACAAAAAACCCATTGAACATGCTTCTGAGGAACATTCTGAGTATCCCCACATGCTGGTAATTTCCGGTATGAAGATTGCACAAAGTGGCCATAAAACTTTAATTTTCGGACTCAGGGATATGAGAGGAAGATTTGGATATAAATTTTGTGTCTCTAGCATGCTTAGTTCATGAGTTATTGTCAAACATAGCGCAGAATTTGTTTCAAACCGTTTTTCGGCAGGAAGTGCCTTGCTTGTGTTGATACGTAGCCCCAGTTGGTGGTGGTAGCAACCCTACTTGCTGACCGCTCTCCTCGTTTACAAAATCGTCACAGAAACGAAACTAGAACGAGGAAAGAGCCCTTGAGATGGGCTTTCCAGTGGTATAAAACCTGTACAAATCCAACATTATTCTGGGGGTGATTTGGCCGTGCTTATGTTGTATTTCTCTCAGTGACAGTTCTGTGTACAAAAATCCCATTGAACATGCTTCTGAGGAACATTCTGAGTATCCCCACTTGCTGGTGATTTCCGGTATGAAGATTGCACAAAGTGGCCATAAAACTTTAATTTTCAGACTCAGGGATATGAGAGAAAGATTTGGATATAAATGTTGTGTCTCTAGCATGCTTAGTTCATGAGTTATTGTCAAACATAGCGCAGAATTTGTTTCAAACCGTTTTTCTGCAGGAAGTGCCTTGCTTGTGTTGATACGTAGCCCCAGTTGGTGGTGGTAGCAACCCTACTTGCTGGCCGCTCTCCTCGCCTACAAAATTGTCACTGAAACAAAACTTAGACGAGGAGAGAGCCGTTGAGATGGGCTTTCCAGTGGTGTAAAACTTGTACAAATCCAACATTATTCTGGGGGTGATTTGGCCGTGCTTATGTTGTATTTCTCTCAGTGACAGTTCCCTGTACAAAAAACCCATTGAACATGCTTCTGAGGAACATTCTGAGTATCCCCACTTGCTGGTGATTTCCGGTATGAAGATTGCACAAAGTGGCCATAAAACTTCAATTTTTGGACTCAGGGATATGAGAGGAAGATTTGGATATAAATGTTGTGTCTCTAGCATGCTTAGTTCATGAGTTATTGTCAAACATAGCGCAGAATTTGTTTCAAACCGTTTTTCGGCAGGAAGTGCCTTGCTTGTGTTGATACGTAGCCCCAGTTGGTGGTGGTAGCAACCCTACTTGCTGACCGCTCTCCTCGTTTACAAAATCGTCACAGAAACGAAACTAGGACGAGGAGAGAGCCCTTGAGATGGGCTTTCCAGTGGTATAAAACTTGTACAAATCCAACATTATTCTGGGGGTGATTTGGCCGTGCTTATGTTGTATTTCTCTCAGTGACAGTTCTGTGTACAAAAATCCCATTGAACATGCTTCTGAGGAACATTCTGAGTATCCCCACTTGCTGGTGATTTCCGGTATGAAGATTGCACAAAGTGGCCATAAAACTTTAATTTTCGGACTCAGGGATATGAGAGGAAGATTTGGATATAAATGTTGTGTCTCTAGCATGCTTAGTTCATGAGTTATTGTCAAACATAGCGCAGAATTTGTTTCAAACCGTTTTTCGGCAGGAAGTGCCTTGCTTGTGTTGATACGTAGCCCCAGTTGGTGGTGGTAGCAACCCTACTTGCTGACCGCTCTCCTCGTTTACAAAATCGTCACAGAAACGAAACTAGAACGAGGAAAGAGCCCTTGAGATGGGCTTTCCAGTGGTATAAAACTTGTACAAATCCAACATTATTCTGGGGGTGATTTTGCCGTGCTTATGTTGTATTTCTCTCAGTGACAGTTCTGTGTACAAAAATCCCATTGAACATGCTTCTGAGGAACATTCTGAGTATCCCCACTTGCTGGTGATTTCCGGTATGAAGATTGCACAAAGTGGCCATAAAATTTTAATTTTCGGACTCAGGGATATGAGAGGAAGATTTGGATGTAAATGTTGTGTCTCTAGCATGCTTAGTTCATGAGTTATTGTCAAACATAGCGCAGAATTTGTTTCAAACCGTTTTTCGGCAGGAAGTGCCTTGCTTGTGTTGATACGTAGCCCCAGTTGGTGGTGGTAGCAACCCTACTTGCTGACCGCTCTCCTCGTTTACAAAATCGTCACAGAAACGAAACTAGAACGAGGAAAGAGCCCTTGAGATGGGCTTTCCAGTGGTATAAAACTTGTACAAATCCAACATTATTCTGGGGGTGATTTGGCCGTGCTTATGTTGTATTTCTCTCAGTGACAGTTCTGTGTACAAAAATCCCATTGAACATGCTTCTGAGGAACATTCTGAGTATCCCCACTTGCTGGTGATTTCCGGTATGAAGATTGCACAAAGTGGCCATAAAACTTTAATTTTCGGACTCAGGGATATGAGAGGAAGATTTGGATATAAATGTTGTGTCTCTAGCATGCTTAGTTCATGAGTTATTGTCAAACATAGCGCAGAATTTGTTTCAAACCGTTTTTCGGCAGGAAGTGCCTTGCTTGTGTTGATACGTAGCCCCAGTTGGTGGTGGTAGCAACCCTACTTGCTGGCCGCTCTCCTCGCCTACAAAATTGTCACTGAAACAAAACTTAGACGAGGAGAGAGCCCTTGAGATGGGCTTTCCAGTGGTATAAAACTTGTACAAATCCAACATTATTCTGGGGGTGATTTGGCCGTGCTTATGTTGTATTTTTCTCAGTGACAGTTCTGTGTACAAAAATCCCATTGAACATGCTTCTGAGGAACATTCTGAGTATCCCCACTTGCTGGTGTTTTCCGGTATAAAGATTGCACAAAGTGGCCAAAAACTTTAATTTTCGGACTCAGGGATATGAGAGGAAGATTTGGATATAAATGTTGTGTCTCTAGCATGCTTAGTTCATGAGTTATTGTCAAACATAGCGCAGAATTTGTTTCAAACCGTTTTTCTGCAGGAAGTGCCTTGCTTGTGTTGATACGTAGCCCCAGTTGGTGGTGGTAGCAACCCTACTTGCTGGCCGCTCTCCTCGCCTACAAAATTGTCACAGAAACAAAACTTACATGAAGAGAGCCCTTGAAATGGGCTTTCCAGTGGTATAAAACTTGTACAAATCCAACATTATTCGGGGGTGATTTGGCCGAGCTTATGTTGTATTTTTCTCAGTGACAGTTCTGTGTACAAAAATCCCATTGAACGTGCTTCTGAGGAACATTCTGAGTATCCCCACTTGCTGGTGATTTCCGGTATGAAGATTGCACAAAGTGGCCATAAAACTTTGATTTTCGGACTCAGGGATAAAAGAGGAAGATTTGGATATAAATTTTGTGTCTCTAGCATGCTTAGTTCATGAGTTATTGTCAAACATAGCGCAGAATTTGTTTCAAACCGTTTTTCTGCAGGAAGTGCCTTGCTTGTGTTGATACGTAGCCCCAGTTGGTGGTGGTAGCAACCCTACTTGCTGGCCGCTCTCCTCGCCTGCAAAATCGTCACAGAAACAAAACTAGGACGAGGAGAGAGCCCTTGAAATGGGCTTTCCAGTGGTATAAAACTTGTACAAATCCAACATTATTCTGGGGGTGATTTGGCCGTGCTTATGTTGTTTTTCTCTCAGTGACAGTTCTGTGTACAAAAAACCCATTGAACATGCTTCTGAGGAACATTCTGAGTATCCCCACTTGCTGGTGATTTCCGGTATGAAGATTGCACAAAGTGGCCATAAAACTTTAATTTTCGGACTCAGGGATATGAGAGGAAGATTTGGATACAAATTTTGTGTCTCTAGCATGCTTAGTTCATGAGTTATTTTCAAACATAGCGCAGAATTTGTTTCAAACCGTTTTTCGGCAGGAAGTGCCTTGCTTGTGTTGATACGTAGCCCCAGTTGTTGGTGGTAGCAACCCTACTTGCTGGCCGCTCTCCTCGCCTACAAAATCGTCACTGAAACGAAACTAGGACGAGGAGAGAGCCCTTGAAATGGGCTTTCCAGTGGTATAAAACTTGTACAAATCCAACATTATTCTGGGGGTGATTTGGCCGTGCTTATGTTGTATTTCTCTCAGTGACAGTTCTGTGTACAAAAATCCCATTGAACATGCTTCTGAGGAACATTCTGAGTATCCCCACTTGCTGGTGATTTCCGGTATGAAGATTGCACAAAGTGGCCATAAAATTTTAATTTTCGGACTCAGGGATATGAGAGGAAGATTTGGATGTAAATGTTGTGTCTCTAGCATGCTTAGTTCATGAGTTATTGTCAAACATAGCGCAGAATTTGTTTCAAACCGTTTTTCGGCAGGAAGTGCCTTGCTTGTGTTGATACGTAGCCCCAGTTGGTGGTGGTAGCAACCCTACTTGCTGACCGCTCTCCTCGTTTACAAAATCGTCACAGAAACGAAACTAGAACGAGGAAAGAGCCCTTGAGATGGGCTTTCCAGTGGTATAAAACTTGTACAAATCCAACATTATTCTGGGGGTGATTTGGCCGTGCTTATGTTGTATTTCTCTCAGTGACAGTTCTGTGTACAAAAATCCCATTGAACATGCTTCTGAGGAACATTCTGAGTATCCCCACTTGCTGGTGATTTCCGGTATGAAGATTGCACAAAGTGGCCATAAAACTTTAATTTTCGGACTCAGGGATATGAGAGGAAGATTTGGATATAAATGTTGTGTCTCTAGCATGCTTAGTTCATGAGTTATTGTCAAACATAGCGCAGAATTTGTTTCAAACCGTTTTTCTGCAGGAAGTGCCTTGCTTGTGTTGATACGTAGCCCCAGTTGGTGGTGGTAGCAACCCTACTTGCTGGCCGCTCTCCTCGCCTACAAAATTGTCACTGAAACAAAACTTAGACGAGGAGAGAGCCCTTGAGATGGGCTTTCCAGTGGTATAAAACTTGTACAAATCCAATATTATTCTGGGGGTGATTTGGCCGTGCTTATGTTGTATTTTTCTCAGTGACAGTTCTGTGTACAAAAATCCCATTGAACATGCTTCTGAGGAACATTCTGAGTATCCCCACTTGCTGGTGTTTTCCGGTATAAAGATTGCACAAAGTGGCCAAAAACTTTAATTTTCGGACTCAGGGATATGAGAGGAAGATTTGGATATAAATGTTGTGTCTCTAGCATGCTTAGTTCATGAGTTATTGTCAAACATAGCGCAGAATTTGTTTCAAACCGTTTTTCTGCAGGAAGTGCCTTGCTTGTGTTGATACGTAGCCCCAGTTGGTGGTGGTAGCAACCCTACTTGCTGGCCGCTCTCCTCGCCTACAAAATTGTCACTGAAACGAAACTAGGACGAGGAGAGAGCCCTTGAAATGGGCTTTCCAGTGGTATAAAACTTGTACAAATCCAACATTATTCTGGGGGTGATTTGGCCGTGCTTATGTTGTATTTTTCTCAGTGACAGTTCTGTGTACAAAAATCCCATTGAACGTGCTTCTGAGGAACATTCTGAGTATCCCCACTTGCTGGTGATTTCCGGTATGAAGATTGCACAAAGTGGCCATAAAACTTTGATTTTCGGACTCAGGGATAAAAGAGGAAGATTTGGATATAAATTTTGTGTCTCTAGCATGCTTAGTTCATGAGTTATTGTCAAACATAGCGCAGAATTTGTTTCAAACCGTTTTTCTGCAGGAAGTGCCTTGCTTGTGTTGATACGTAGCCCCAGTTGGTGGTGGTAGCAACCCTACTTGCTGGCCGCTCTCCTCGCCTACAAAATTGTCACAGAAACAAAACTTACATGAAGAGAGAGCCCTTGAAATGGGCTTTCCAGTGGTATAAAACTTGTACAAATCCAACATTATTCTGGGGGTGATTTGGCCGTGCCTATGTTGTATTTTTCTCAGTGACAGTTCTGTGTACAAAAATCCCATTGAACATGCTTCTGAGGAACATTCTGAGTATCCCCACTTGCTGGTGATTTCCGGTATGAAGATTGCACAAAGTGGCCATAAAACTTTAATTTTCGGACTCAGGGATATGAGAGGAAGATTTGGATATAAATGTTGTGTCTCTAGCATGCTTAGTTCATGAGTTATTGTCAAACATAGCGCAGAATTTGTTTCAAACCGTTTTCGGCAGGAAGTGCCTTGCTTGTGTTGATACGTAGCCCCAGTTGGTGGTGGTAGCAACCCTACTTGCTGGCCGCTCTGCTCGCCTACAAAATCGTTACAGAAACAAAACTAGCACAAGAAGAGAGCCCTTGAAATGGGCTTTCCAGTGGTATAAAACTTGTACAAATCCAACATTATTCTGGGGGTGATTTGGCCGTGCTTATGTTGCATTTCTCTCAGTGACAGTTCCCTGTACAAAAATCCCATTGAACATGCTTCTGAGGAACATTCTTAGTATCCCCACTTACTGGTGATTTCCGGTATGAAGATTGCACAAAGTGGCCATAAAACTTTGATTTTCGGACTCAGGGATATGAGAGGAAGATTTGGATGTAAATTTTGTGTCTCTAGCATGCTTAGTTCATGAGTTATTGTCAAACATAGCGCAGAATTTGTTTCAAACCGTTTTTCGGCAGGAAGTGCCTTGCTTGTGTTGATACGTAGCCCCAGTTGGTGGTGGTAGCAACCCTACTTGCTGGCCGCTCTCCTCGCCTACAAAATTGTCACTGAAACAAAACTTACATGAAGAGAGAGCCCTTGAAATGGGCTTTCCAGTGGTATAAAACTTGTACAAATCCAACATTATTCTGGGGGTGATTTGGCCGTGCTTATGTTGTATTTCTCTCAGTGACAGTTCTGTGTACAAAAAACCCATTGAACATGCTTCTGAGGAACATTCTGAGTATCCCCACATGCTGGTAATTTCCGGTATGAAGATTGCACAAAGTGGCCATAAAACTTTAATTTTCGGACTCAGGGATATGAGAGGAAGATTTGGATATAAATTTTGTGTCTCTAGCATGCTTAGTTCATGAGTTATTGTCAAACATAGCGCAGAATTTGTTTCAAACCGTTTTTCGGCAGGAAGTGCCTTGCTTGTGTTGATACGTAGCCCCAGTTGGTGGTGGTAGCAACCCTACTTGCTGACCGCTCTCCTCGTTTACAAAATCGTCACAGAAACGAAACTAGAACGAGGAAAGAGCCCTTGAGATGGGCTTTCCAGTGGTATAAAACCTGTACAAATCCAACATTATTCTGGGGTGATTTGGCCGTGCTTATGTTGTATTTCTCTCAGTGACAGTTCTGTGTACAAAAATCCCATTGAACATGCTTCTGAGGAACATTCTGAGTATCCCCACTTGCTGGTGATTTCCGGTATGAAGATTGCACAAAGTGGCCATAAAACTTTAATTTTCAGACTCAGGGATATGAGAGAAAGATTTGGATATAAATGTTGTGTCTCTAGCATGCTTAGTTCATGAGTTATTGTCAAACATAGCGCAGAATTTGTTTCAAACCGTTTTTCTGCAGGAAGTGCCTTGCTTGTGTTGATACGTAGCCCCAGTTGGTGGTGGTAGCAACCCTACTTGCTGGCCGCTCTCCTCGCCTACAAAATTGTCACTGAAACAAAACTTAAACGAGGAGAGAGCCGTTGAGATGGGCTTTCCAGTGGTGTAAAACTTGTACAAATCCAACATTATTCTGGGGGTGATTTGGCCGTGCTTATGTTGTATTTCTCTCAGTGACAGTTCCCTGTACAAAAAACCCATTGAACATGCTTCTGAGGAACATTCTGAGTATCCCCACTTGCTGGTGATTTCCGGTATGAAGATTGCACAAAGTGGCCATAAAACTTCAATTTTTGGACTCAGGGATATGAGAGGAAGATTTGGATATAAATGTTGTGTCTCTAGCATGCTTAGTTCATGAGTTATTGTCAAACATAGCGCAGAATTTGTTTCAAACCGTTTTTCGGCAGGAAGTGCCTTGCTTGTGTTGATACGTAGCCCCAGTTGGTGGTGGTAGCAACCCTACTTGCTGACCGCTCTCCTCGTTTACAAAATCGTCACAGAAACGAAACTAGGACGAGGAGAGAGCCCTTGAGATGGGCTTTCCAGTGGTATAAAACTTGTACAAATCCAACATTATTCTGGGGGTGATTTGGCCGTGCTTATGTTGTATTTCTCTCAGTGACAGTTCTGTGTACAAAAATCCCATTGAACATGCTTCTGAGGAACATTCTGAGTATCCCCACTTGCTGGTGATTTCCGGTATGAAGATTGCACAAAGTGGCCATAAAACTTTAATTTTCGGACTCAGGGATATGAGAGGAAGATTTGGATATAAATGTTGTGTCTCTAGCATGCTTAGTTCATGAGTTATTGTCAAACATAGCGCAGAATTTGTTTCAAACCGTTTTTCTGCAGGAAGTGCCTTGCTTGTGTTGATACGTAGCCCCAGTTGGTGGTGGTAGCAACCCTACTTGCTGACCGCTCTCCTCGTTTACAAAATCGTCACAGAAACGAAAGTAGAACGAGGAAAGAGCCCTTGAGATGGGCTTTCCAGTGGTATAAAACTTGTACAAATCCAACATTATTCTGGGGGTGATTTTGCCGTGCTTATGTTGTATTTCTCTCAGTGACAGTTCTGTGTACAAAAATCCCATTGAACATGCTTCTGAGGAACATTCTGAGTATCCCCACTTGCTGGTGATTTCCGGTATGAAGATTGCACAAAGTGGCCATAAAATTTTAATTTTCGGACTCAGGGATATGAGAGGAAGATTTGGATGTAAATGTTGTGTCTCTAGCATGCTTAGTTCATGAGTTATTGTCAAACATAGCGCAGAATTTGTTTCAAACCGTTTTTCGGCAGGAAGTGCCTTGCTTGTGTTGATACGTAGCCCCAGTTGGTGGTGGTAGCAACCCTACTTGCTGACCGCTCTCCTCGTTTACAAAATCGTCACAGAAACGAAACTAGAACGAGGAAAGAGCCCTTGAGATGGGCTTTCCAGTGGTATAAAACTTGTACAAATCCAACATTATTCTGGGGGTGATTTGGCCGTGCTTATGTTGTATTTCTCTCATTGACAGTTCTGTGTACAAAAATCCCATTGAACATGCTTCTGAAGAACATTCTGAGTATCCCCACTTGCTGGTGATTTCCGGTATGAAGATTGCACAAAGTGGCCATAAAACTTTAATTTTCGGACTCAGGGATATGAGAGGAAGATTTGGATATAAATGTTGTGTCTCTAGCATGCTTAGTTCATGAGTTATTGTCAAACATAGCGCAGAATTTGTTTCAAACCGTTTTTCGGCAGGAAGTGCCTTGCTTGTGTTGATACGTAGCCCCAGTTGGTGGTGGTAGCAACCCTACTTGCTGGCCGCTCTCCTCGCCTACAAAATTGTCACTGAAACAAAACTTAGACGAGGAGAGAGCCCTTGAGATGGGCTTTCCAGTGGTATAAAACTTGTACAAATCCAACATTATTCTGGGGTGATTTGGCCGTGCTTATGTTGTATTTTTCTCAGTGACAGTTCTGTGTACAAAAATCCCATTGAACATGCTTCTGAGGAACATTCTGAGTATCCCCACTTGCTGGTGTTTTCCGGTATAAAGATTGCACAAAGTGGCCAAAAACTTTAATTTTCGGACTCAGGGATATGAGAGGAAGATTTGGATATAAATGTTGTGTCTCTAGCATGCTTAGTTCATGAGTTATTGTCAAACATAGCGCAGAATTTGTTTCAAACCGTTTTTCGGCAGGAAGTGCCTTGCTTGTGTTGATACGTAGCCCCAGTTGGTGGTGGTAGCAACCCTACTTGCTGGCCGCTCTCCTCGCCTACAAAATTGTCACAGAAACAAAACTTACATGAAGAGAGAGCCCTTGAAATGGGCTTTCCAGTGGTATAAAACTTGTACAAATCCAACATTATTCTGGGGGTGATTTGGCCGAGCTTATGTTGTATTTTTCTCAGTGACAGTTCTGTGTACAAAAATCCCATTGAACGTGCTTCTGAGGAACATTCTGAGTATCCCCACTTGCTGGTGATTTCCGGTATGAAGATTGCACAAAGTGGCCATAAAACTTTGATTTTCGGACTCAGGGATAAAAGAGGAAGATTTGGATATAAATTTTGTGTCTCTAGCATGCTTAGTTCATGAGTTATTGTCAAACATAGCGCAGAATTTGTTTCAAACCGTTTTTCGGCAGGAAGTGCCTTGCTTGTGTTGATACGTAGCCCCAGTTGGTGGTGGTAGCAACCCTACTTGCTGGCCGCTCTCCTCGCCTGCAAAATCGTCACAGAAACAAAACTAGGACGAGGAGAGAGCCCTTGAAATGGGCTTTCCAGTGGTATAAAACTTGTACAAATCCAACATTATTCTGGGGGTGATTTGGCCGTGCTTATGTTGTTTTTCTCTCAGTGACAGTTCTGTGTACAAAAAACCCATTGAACATGCTTCTGAGGAACATTCTGAGTATCCCCACTTGCTGGTGATTTCCGGTATGAAGATTGCACAAAGTGGCCATAAAACTTTAATTTTCGGACTCAGGGATATGAGAGGAAGATTTGGATACAAATTTTGTGTCTCTAGCATGCTTAGTTCATGAGTTATTTTCAAACATAGCGCAGAATTTGTTTCAAACCGTTTTTCGGCAGGAAGTGCCTTGCTTGTGTTGATACGTAGCCCCAGTTGTTGGTGGTAGCAACCCTACTTGCTGGCCGCTCTCCTCGCCTACAAAATCGTCACTGAAACAAAACTAGGACGAGGAGAGAGCCCTTGAAATGGGCTTTCCAGTGGTATAAAACTTGTACAAATCCAACATTATTCTGGGGGTGATTTGGCCGTGCTTATGTTGTATTTCTCTCAGTGACAGTTCTGTGTACAAAAATCCCATTGAACATGCTTCTGAGGAACATTCTGAGTATCCCCACTTGCTGGTGATTTCCGGTATGAAGATTGCACAAAGTGGCCATAAAATTTTAATTTTCGGACTCAGGGATATGAGAGGAAGATTTGGATGTAAATGTTGTGTCTCTAGCATGCTTAGTTCATGAGTTATTGTCAAACATAGCGCAGAATTTGTTTCAAACCGTTTTTCGGCAGGAAGTGCCTTGCTTGTGTTGATACGTAGCCCCAGTTGGTGGTGGTAGCAACCCTACTTGCTGACCGCTCTCCTCGTTTACAAAATCGTCACAGAAACGAAACTAGAACGAGGAAAGAGCCCTTGAGATGGGCTTTCCAGTGGTATAAAACTTGTACAAATCCAACATTATTCTGGGGGTGATTTGGCCGTGCTTATGTTGTATTTCTCTCAGTGACAGTTCTGTGTACAAAAATCCCATTGAACATGCTTCTGAGGAACATTCTGAGTATCCCCACTTGCTGGTGATTTCCGGTATGAAGATTGCACAAAGTGGCCATAAAACTTTAATTTTCGGACTCAGGGATATGAGAGGAAGATTTGGATATAAATGTTGTGTCTCTAGCATGCTTAGTTCATGAGTTATTGTCAAACATAGCGCAGAATTTGTTTCAAACCGTTTTTCTGCAGGAAGTGCCTTGCTTGTGTTGATACGTAGCCCCAGTTGGTGGTGGTAGCAACCCTACTTGCTGGCCGCTCTCCTCGCCTACAAAATTGTCACTGAAACAAAACTTAGACGAGGAGAGAGCCCTTGAGATGGGCTTTCCAGTGGTATAAAACTTGTACAAATCCAATATTATTCTGGGGGTGATTTGGCCGTGCTTATGTTGTATTTTCTCAGTGACAGTTCTGTGTACAAAAATCCCATTGAACATGCTTCTGAGGAACATTCTGAGTATCCCCACTTGCTGGTGTTTTCCGGTATAAAGATTGCACAAAGTGGCCAAAAACTTTAATTTTCGGACTCAGGGATATGAGAGGAAGATTTGGATATAAATGTTGTGTCTCTAGCATGCTTAGTTCATGAGTTATTGTCAAACATAGCGCAGAATTTGTTTCAAACCGTTTTTCTGCAGGAAGTGCCTTGCTTGTGTTGATACGTAGCCCCAGTTGGTGGTGGTAGCAACCCTACTTGCTGGCCGCTCTCCTCGCCTACAAAATTGTCACAGAAACAAAACTTACATGAAGAAAGAGCCCTTGAAATGGGCTTTCCAGTGGTATAAAACTTGTACAAATCCAACATTATTCTGGGGGTGATTTGGCCGTGCTTATGTTGTATTTTTCTCAGTGACAGTTCTGTGTACAAAAATCCCATTGAACGTGCTTCTGAGGAACATTCTGAGTATCCCCACTTGCTGGTGATTTCCGGTATGAAGATTGCACAAAGTGGCCATAAAACTTTGATTTTCGGACTCAGGGATAAAAGAGGAAGATTTGGATATAAATTTTGTGTCTCTAGCATGCTTAGTTCATGAGTTATTGTCAAACATAGCGCAGAATTTGTTTCAAACCGTTTTTCTGCAGGAAGTGCCTTGCTTGTGTTGATACGTAGCCCCAGTTGGTGGTGGTAGCAACCCTACTTGCTGGCCGCTCTCCTCGCCTGCAAAATCGTCACAGAAACAAAACTAGGACGAGGAGAGAGCCCTTGAAATGGGCTTTCCAGTGGTATAAAACTTGTACAAATCCAACATTATTCTGGGGGTGATTTGGCCGTGCTTATGTTGTTTTTCTCTCAGTGACAGTTCTGTGTACAAAAACCCATTGAACATGCTTCTGAGGAACATTCTGAGTATCCCCACTTGCTGGTGATTTCCGGTATGAAGATTGCACAAAGTGGCCATAAAACTTTAATTTTCGGACTCAGGGATATGAGAGGAAGATTTGGATACAAATTTTGTGTCTCTAGCATGCTTAGTTCATGAGTTATTTTCAAACATAGCGCAGAATTTGTTTCAAACCGTTTTTCGGCAGGAAGTGCCTTGCTTGTGTTGATACGTAGCCCCAGTTGTTGGTGGTAGCAACCCTACTTGCTGGCCGCTCTCCTCGCCTACAAAATCGTAACTGAAACGAAACTAGGACGAGGAGAGAGCCCTTGAAATGGGCTTTCCAGTGGTATAAAACTTGTACAAATCCAATATTATTCTGGGGGTGATTTGGCCGTGCTTATGTTGTATTTTTCTCAGTGACAGTTCTGTGTACAAAAATCCCATTGAACATGCTTCTGAGGAACATTCTGAGTATCCCCACTTGCTGGTGATTTCCGGTATGAAGATTGCACAAAGTGGCCATAAAATTTTAATTTTCGGACTCAGGGATATGAGAGGAAGATTTGGATGTAAATGTTGTGTCTCTAGCATGCTTAGTTCATGAGTTATTGTCAAACATAGCGCAGAATTTGTTTCAAACCGTTTTTCGGCAGGAAGTGCCTTGCTTGTGTTGATACGTAGCCCCAGTTGGTGGTGGTAGCAACCCTACTTGCTGACCGCTCTCCTCGTTTACAAAATCGTCACAGAAACGAAACTAGAACGAGGAAAGAGCCCTTGAGATGGGCTTTCCAGTGGTATAAAACTTGTACAAATCCAACATTATTCTGGGGGTGATTTGGCCGTGCTTATGTTGTATTTCTCTCAGTGACAGTTCTGTGTACAAAAATCCCATTGAACATGCTTCTGAGGAACATTCTGAGTATCCCCACTTGCTGGTGATTTCCGGTATGAAGATTGCACAAAGTGGCCATAAAACTTTAATTTTCGGACTCAGGGATATGAGAGGAAGATTTGGATATAAATGTTGTGTCTCTAGCATGCTTAGTTCATGAGTTATTGTCAAACATAGCGCAGAATTTGTTTCAAACCGTTTTTCTGCAGGAAGTGCCTTGCTTGTGTTGATACGTAGCCCCAGTTGGTGGTGGTAGCAACCCTACTTGCTGGCCGCTCTCCTCGCCTACAAAATTGTCACTGAAACAAAACTTAGACGAGGAGAGAGCCCTTGAGATGGGCTTTCCAGTGGTATAAAACTTGTACAAATCCAATATTATTCTGGGGTGATTTGGCCGTGCTTATGTTGTATTTTTCTCAGTGACAGTTCTGTGTACAAAAATCCCATTGAACATGCTTCTGAGGAACATTCTGAGTATCCCCACTTGCTGGTGTTTTCCGGTATAAAGATTGCACAAAGTGGCCAAAAACTTTAATTTTCGGACTCAGGGATATGAGAGGAAGATTTGGATATAAATGTTGTGTCTCTAGCATGCTTAGTTCATGAGTTATTGTCAAACATAGCGCAGAATTTGTTTCAAACCGTTTTTCTGCAGGAAGTGCCTTGCTTGTGTTGATACGTAGCCCCAGTTGGTGGTGGTAGCAACCCTACTTGCTGGCCGCTCTCCTCGCCTACAAAATTGTCACAGAAACAAAACTTACATGAAGAAAGAGCCCTTGAAATGGGCTTTCCAGTGGTATAAAACTTGTACAAATCCAACATTATTCTGGGGGTGATTTGGCCGTGCTTATGTTGTATTTTTCTCAGTGACAGTTCTGTGTACAAATATCCCATTGAACGTGCTTCTGAGGAACATTCTGAGTATCCCCACTTGCTGGTGATTTCCGGTATGAAGATTGCACAAAGTGGCCATAAAACTTTGATTTTCGGACTCAGGGATAAAAGAGGAAGATTTGGATATAAATTTTGTGTCTCTAGCATGCTTAGTTCATGAGTTATTGTCAAACATAGCGCAGAATTTGTTTCAAACCGTTTTTCTGCAGGAAGTGCCTTGCTTGTGTTGATACGTAGCCCCAGTTGGTGGTGGTAGCAACCCTACTTGCTGGCCGCTCTCCTCGCCTGCAAAATCGTCACAGAAACAAAACTAGGACGAGGAGAGAGCCCTTGAAATGGGCTTTCCAGTGGTATAAAACTTGTACAAATCCAACATTATTCTGGGGGTGATTTGGCCGTGCTTATGTTGTTTTTCTCTCAGTGACAGTTCTGTGTACAAAAAACCCATTGAACATGCTTCTGAGGAACATTCTGAGTATCCCCACTTGCTGGTGATTTCCGGTATGAAGATTGCACAAAGTGGCCATAAAACTTTAATTTTCGGACTCAGGGATATGAGAGGAAGATTTGGATACAAATTTTGTGTCTCTAGCATGCTTAGTTCATGAGTTATTTTCAAACATAGCGCAGAATTTGTTTCAAACCGTTTTTCGGCAGGAAGTGCCTTGCTTGTGTTGATACGTAGCCCCAGTTGTTGGTGGTAGCAACCCTACTTGCTGGCCGCTCTCCTCGCCTACAAAATCGTAACTGAAACGAAACTAGGACGAGGAGAGAGCCCTTGAAATGGGCTTTCCAGTGGTATAAAACTTGTACAAATCCAATATTATTCTGGGGGTGATTTGGCCGTGCTTATGTTGTATTTTTCTCAGTGACAGTTCTGTGTACAAAAATCCCATTGAACATGCTTCTGAGGAACATTCTGAGTATCCCCACTTGCTGGTGATTTCCGGTATGAAGATTGCACAAAGTGGCCATAAAACTTTAATTTTCGGACTCAGGGATATGAGAGGAAGATTTGGATATAAATGTTGTGTCTCTAGCATGCTTAGTTCATGAGTTATTGTCAAACATAGCGCAGAATTTGTTTCAAACCGTTTTTCTGCAGGAAGTGCCTTGCTTGTGTTGATACGTAGCCCCAGTTGGTGGTGGTAGCAACCCTACTTGCTGGCCGCTCTCCTCGCCTACAAAATTGTCACTGAAACAAAACTTAGACGAGGAGAGAGCCCTTGAGATGGGCTTTCCAGTGGTATAAAACTTGTACAAATCCAATATTATTCTGGGGTGATTTGGCCGTGCTTATGTTGTATTTTTCTCAGTGACAGTTCTGTGTACAAAAATCCCATTGAACATGCTTCTGAGGAACATTCTGAGTATCCCCACTTGCTGGTGTTTTCCGGTATAAAGATTGCACAAAGTGGCCAAAAACTTTAATTTTCGGACTCAGGGATATGAGAGGAAGATTTGGATATAAATGTTGTGTCTCTAGCATGCTTAGTTCATGAGTTATTGTCAAACATAGCGCAGAATTTGTTTCAAACCGTTTTTCTGCAGGAAGTGCCTTGCTTGTGTTGATACGTAGCCCCAGTTGGTGGTGGTAGCAACCCTACTTGCTGGCCGCTCTCCTCGCCTACAAAATTGTCACAGAAACAAAACTTACATGAAGAGAGAGCCCTTGAAATGGGCTTTCCAGTGGTATAAAACTTGTACAAATCCAACATTATTCTGGGGGTGATTTGGCCGTGCTTATGTTGTATTTTTCTCAGTGACAGTTCTGTGTACAAAAATCCCATTGAACGTGCTTCTGAGGAACATTCTGAGTATCCCCACTTGCTGGTGATTTCCGGTATGAAGATTGCACAAAGTGGCCATAAAACTTTGATTTTCGGACTCAGGGATAAAAGAGGAAGATTTGGATATAAATTTTGTGTCTCTAGCATGCTTAGTTCATGAGTTATTGTCAAACATAGCGCAGAATTTGTTTCAAACCGTTTTTCTGCAGGAAGTGCCTTGCTTGTGTTGATACGTAGCCCCAGTTGGTGGTGGTAGCAACCCTACTTGCTGGCCGCTCTCCTCGCCTGCAAAATCGTCACAGAAACAAAACTGAGACGAGGAGAGAGCCCTTGAAATGGGCTTTCCAGTGGTATAAAACTTGTACAAATCCAACATTATTCTGGGGGTGATTTGGCCGTGCTTATGTTGTTTTTCTCTCAGTGACAGTTCTGTGTACAAAAAACCCATTGAACATGCTTCTGAGGAACATTCTGAGTATCCCCACTTGCTGGTGATTTCCGGTATGAAGATTGCACAAAGTGGCCATAAAACTTTAATTTTCGGACTCAGGGATATGAGAGGAAGATTTGGATACAAATTTTGTGTCTCTAGCATGCTTAGTTCATGAGTTATTTTCAAACATAGCGCAGAATTTGTTTCAAACCGTTTTTCGGCAGGAAGTGCCTTGCTTGTGTTGATACGTAGCCCCAGTTGTTGGTGGTAGCAACCCTACTTGCTGGCCGCTCTCCTCGCCTACAAAATCGTAACTGAAACGAAACTAGGACGAGGAGAGAGCCCTTGAAATGGGCTTTCCAGTGGTATAAAACTTGTACAAATCCAACATTATTCTGGGGGTGATTTGGCCGTGCTTATGTTGTATTTCTCTCAGTGACAGTTCTGTGTACAAAAAACCCATTGAACATGCTTCTGAGGAACATTCTGAGTATCCCCACTTGCTGGTAATTTCCGGTATGAAGATTGCACAAAGTGGCCATAAAACTTTAATTTTCGGACTCAGGGATATGAGAGGAAGATTTGGATATAAATGTTGTGTCTCTAGCATGCTTAGTTCATGAGTTATTGTCAAACATAGCGCAGAATTTGTTTCAAACCGTTTTTCGGCAGGAAGTGCCTTGCTTGTGTTGATACGTAGCCCCAGTTGGTGGTGGTAGCAACCCTACTTGCTGGCCGCTCTCCTCGCCTACAAAATTGTCACTGAAACAAAACTTACATGAAGAGAGAGCCCTTGAGATGGGCTTTCCAGTGGTATAAAACTTGTACAAATCCAACATTATTCTGGGGGTGATTTGGCCGTGCTTATGTTGTATTTTTCTCAGTGACAGTTCTGTGTACAAAAATCCCATTGAACATGCTTCTGAGGAACATTCTGAGTATCCCCAGTTGCTGGTGATTTCCGGTATGAAGATTGCACAAAGTGGCCATAAAACTTTAATTTTCGGACTCAGGGATAAAAGAGGAAGATTTGGATATAAATTTTGTGTCTCTAGCATGCTTAGTTCATGAGTTATTGTCAAACATAGCGCAGAATTTGTTTCAAACCGTTTTTCGGCAGGAAGTGCCTTGCTTGTGTTGATACGTAGCCCCAGTTGGTGGTGGTAGCAACCCTACTTGCTGGCCGCTCTCCTCGCCTGCAAAATCGTCACAGAAACAAAACTAAAACGAGGAGAGAGCCCTTGAAATGGGCTTTCCAGTGGTATAAAACTTGTACAAATCCAACATTATTCTGGGGGTGATTTGGCCGTGCTTATGTTGTATTTCTCTCAGTGACAGTTCTGTGTACAAAAATGCCATTGAACATGCTTCTGAGGAACATTCTGAGTATCCCCACTTGCTGGTGATTTCCGGTATGAAGATTGCACAAAGTGGCCATAAAACTTTAATTTTCGGACTCAGGGATAAAAGAGGAAGATTTGGATATAAATTTTGTGTCTCTAGCATGCTTAGTTCATGAGTTATTGTCAAACATAGCGCAGAATTTGTTTCAAACCGTTTTTCGGCAGGAAGTGCCTTGCTTGTGTTGATACGTAGCCCCAGTTGGTGGTGGTAGCAACCCTACTTGCTGGCCGCTCTCCTCGCCTGCAAAATCGTCACAGAAACAAAACTAAAACGAGGAGAGAGCCCTTGAAATGGGCTTTCCAGTGGTATAAAACTTGTACAAATCCAACATTATTCTGGGGGTGATTTGGCCGTGCTTATGTTGTATTTCTCTCAGTGACAGTTCTGTGTACAAAAATGCCATTGAACATGCTTCTGAGGAACATTCTGAGTATCCCCACTTGCTGGTGATTTCCGGTATGAAGATTGCACAAAGTGGCCATAAAATTTTAATTTTCGGACTCAGGGATATGAGAGGAAGATTTGGATATCAATGTTGTGTCTCTACCATGCTTAGTTCATGAGTTATTGTCAATCATAGCGCAGAATTTGTTTCAAACCGTTTTTCTGCAGGAAGTGCCTTGCTTGTGTTGATACGTAGCCCCAGTTGGTGGTGGTAGCAACCCTACTTGCTGGCCGCTCTCCTCGCCTACAAAATTGTCACTGAAACAAAACTTAGACGAGGAGAGAGCCCTTGAGATGGGCTTTCCAGTGGTATAAAACTTGTACAAATCCAACATTTTTCTGGGGGTGATTTGGCCGTGCTTATGTTGTATTTTTCTCAGTGACAGTTCTGTGTACAAAAATCCCATTGAACATGCTTCTGAGGAACATTCTGAGTATCCCCACTTGCTGGTGATTTCCGGTATGAAGATTGCACAAAGTGGCCATAAAATTTTAATTTTCGGACTCAGGGATATGAGAGGAAGATTTGGATATAAATGTTGTGTCTCTAGCATGCTTAGTTCATGAGTTATTGTCAAACATAGCGCAGAATTTGTTTCAAACCGTTTTTCGGCAGGAAGTGCCTTGCTTGTGTTGATACGTAGCCCCAGTTGGTGGTGGTAGCAACCCTACTTGCTGGCCGCTCTCCTCGCGTACAAAATTCTCACTGAAACAAAACTTAGACGAGGAGAGAGCCCTTGAGATGGGCTTTCCAGTGGTATAAAACTTGTACAAATCCAACATTATTCTGGGGGTGATTTGGCCGTGCTTATGTTGTATTTTTCTCAGTGACAGTTCTGTGTACAAAAATCCCATTGAACATGCTTCTGAGGAACATTCTGAGTATCCCCACTTGCTGGTGTTTTCCGGTATAAAGATTGCACAAAGTGGCCAAAAACTTTAATTTTCGGACTCAGGGATATGAGAGGAAGATTTGGATATAAATGTTGTGTCTCTAGCATGCTTAGTTCATGAGTTATTGTCAAACATAGCGCAGAATTTGTTTCAAACCGTTTTTCTGCAGGAAGTGCCTTGCTTGTGTTGATACGTAGCCCCAGTTGGTGGTGGTAGCAACCCTACTTGCTGGCCGCTCTCCTCGCGTACAAAATTGTCACTGAAACAAAACTTAGACGAGGAGAGAGCCCTTGAGATGGGCTTTCCAGTGGTATAAAACTTGTACAAATCCAACATTATTCTGGGGTGATTTGGCCGTGCTTATGTTGTATTTTTCTCAGTGACAGTTCTGTGTACAAAAATCCCATTGAACATGCTTCTGAGGAACATTCTGAGTATCCCCACTTGCTGGTGTTTTCCGGTATAAAGATTGCACAAAGTGGCCATAAAACTTTAATTGTCGGACTCAGGGATATGAGAGGAAGATTTGGATATAAATGTTGTGTCTCTAGCATGCTTAGTTCATGAGTTATTGTCAAACATAGCGCAGAATTTGTTTCAAACCGTTTTTCTGCAGGAAGTGCCTTGCTTGTGTTGATACGTAGCCCCAGTTGGTGGTGGTAGCAACCCTACTTGCTGGCCGCTCTCCTCGCCTGCAAAATTGTCACTGAAACAAAACTTAGACGAGGAGAGAGCCCTTGAGATGGGCTTTCCAGTGGTATAAAACTTGTACAAATCCAACATTATTCTGGGGGTGATTTGGCCGTGCTTATGTTGTATTTTTCTCAGTGACAGTTCTGTGTACAAAAATCCCATTGAACATGCTTCTGAGGAACATTCTGAGTATCCCCACCTGCTGGTGTTTTCCGGTATGAAGATTGCACAAAGTGGCCAAAAAACTTTAATTTTCGGACTCAGGGATATGAGAGGAAGATTTGGATATAAATGTTGTGTCTCTAGCATGCTTAGTTCATGAGTTATTGTCAAACATAGCGCAGAATTTGTTTCAAACCGTTTTTCGGCAGGAAGTGCCTTGCTTGTGTTGATACGTAGCCCCAGTTGGTGGTGGTAGCAACCCTACTTGCTGGCCGCTCTCCTCGCCTACAAAATTGTCACTGAAACAAAACTTACATGAAGAGAGAGCCCTTGAAATGGGCTTTCCAGTGGTATAAAACTTGTACAAATCCAACATTATTCTGGGGGTGATTTGGCCGTGCTTATGTTGTATTTTTCTCAGTGACAGTTCTGTGTACAAAAATCCCATTGAACATGCTTCTGAGGAACATTCTGAGTATCCCCACTTGCTGGTAATTTCCGGTATGAAGATTGCACAAAGTGGCCATAAAACTTTGATTTTCGGACTCAGGGATAAAAGAGGAAGATTTGGATATAAATTTTGTGTCTCTAGCATGCTTAGTTCATGAGTTATTGTCAAACATAGCGCAGAATTTGTTTCAAACCGTTTTTCGGCAGGAAGTGCCTTGCTTGTGTTGATACGTAGCCCCAGTTGGTGGTGGTAGCAACCCTACTTGCTGGCCGCTCTCCTCGCCTGCAAAATCGTCACAGAAACAAAACTAAAACGAGGAGAGAGCCCTTGAAATGGGCTTTCCAGTGGTATAAAACTTGTACAAATCCAACATTATTCTGGGGGTGATTTGGCCGTGCTTATGTTGTATTTCTCTCAGTGACAGTTCTGTGTACAAAAATGCCATTGAACATGCTTCTGAGGAACATTCTGAGTATCCCCACTTGCTGGTGATTTCCGGTATGAAGATTGCACAAAGTGGCCATAAAACTTTAATTTTCGGACTCAGGGATATGAGAGGAAGATTTGGATATCAATGTTGTGTCTCTACCATGCTTAGTTCATGAGTTATTGTCAATCATAGCGCAGAATTTGTTTCAAACCGTTTTTCGGCAGGAAGTGCCTTGCTTGTGTTGATACGTAGCCCCAGTTGGTGGTGGTAGCAACCCTACTTGCTGGCCGCTCTCCTCGCCTGCAAAATCGTCACAGAAACAAAACTAAAACGAGGAGAGTGCCCTTGAAATGGGCTTTCCAGTGGTATAAAACTTGTACAAATCCAACATTATTCTGGGGGTGATTTGGCCGTGCTTATGTTGTATTTCTCTCAGTGACAGTTCTGTGTACAAAAATGCCATTGAACATGCTTCTGAGGAACATTCTGAGTATCCCCACTTGCTGGTGATTTCCGGTATGAAGATTGCACAAAGTGGCCAAAAAACTTTAATTTTCGGACTCAGGGATATGAGAGGAAGATTTGGATATAAATTTTGTGTCTCTAGCATGCTTAGTTCATGAGTTATTGTCAAACATAGCGCAGAATTTGTTTCAAACCGTTTTTCGGCAGGAAGTGCCTTGCTTGTGTTGATACGTAGCCCCAGTTGGTGGTGGTAGCAACCCTACTTGCTGACCGCTCTCCTCGTTTACAAAATCGTCACAGAAACGAAACTAGAACGAGGAAAGAGCCCTTGAGATGGGCTTTCCAGTGGTATAAAACCTGTACAAATCCAACATTATTCTGGGGGTGATTTGGCCGTGCTTATGTTGTATTTCTCTCAGTGACAGTTCTGTGTACAAAAATCCCATTGAACATGCTTCTGAGGAACATTCTGAGTATCCCCACTTGCTGGTGATTTCCGGTATGAAGATTGCACAAAGTGGCCATAAAACTTTAATTTTCGGACTCAGGGATATGAGAGGAAGATTTGGATATAAATGTTGTGTCTCTAGCATGCTTAGTTCATGAGTTATTGTCAAACATAGCGCAGAATTTGTTTCAAACCGTTTTTCTGCAGGAAGTGCCTTACTTGTGTTGATACGTAGCCCCAGTTGGTGGTGGTAGCAACCCTACTTGCTGGCCGCTCTCCTCGCCTACAAAATTGTCACTGAAACAAAACTTAGACGAGGAGAGAGCCGTTGAGATGGGCTTTCCAGTGGTGTAAAACTTGTACAAATCCAACATTATTCTGGGGGTGATTTGGCCGTGCTTATGTTGTATTTCTCTCAGTGACAGTTCTGTGTACAAAAATCCCATTGAACATGCTTCTGAGGAACATTCTGAGTATCCCCAGTTGCTGGTGATTTCCGGTATGAAGATTGCACAAAGTGGCCATAAAACTTTGATTTTCGGACTCAGGGATAAAAGAGGAAGATTTGGATATAAATTTTGTGTCTCTAGCATGCTTAGTTCATGAGTTATTGTCAAACATAGCGCAGAATTTGTTTCAAACCGTTTTTCGGCAGGAAGTGCCTTGCTTGTGTTGATACGTAGCCCCAGTTGGTGGTGGTAGCAACCCTACTTGCTGGCCGCTCTCCTCGCCTGCAAAATCGTCACAGAAACAAAACTAGAACGAGGAGAGAGCCCTTGAAATGGGCTTTCCAGTGGTATAAAACTTGTACAAATCCAACATTATTCTGGGGGTGATTTGGCCGTGCTTATGTTGTATTTCTCTCAGTGACAGTTCTGTGTACAAAAATGCCATTGAACATGCTTCTGAGGAACATTCTGAGTATCCCCACTTGCTGGTGATTTCCGGTATGAAGATTGCACAAAGTGGCCATAAAACTTTAATTTTCGGACTCAGGGATATGAGAGGAAGATTTGGATATCAATGTTGTGTCTCTACCATGCTTAGTTCATGAGTTATTGTCAATCATAGCGCAGAATTTGTTTCAAACCGTTTTTCTGCAGGAAGTGCCTTGCTTGTGTTGATACGTAGCCCCAGTTGGTGGTGGTAGCAACCCTACTTGCTGGCCGCTCCTCGCCTACAAAATCGTCACAGAAACAAAACTTAGACGAGGAGAGAGCCCTTGAGATGGGCTTTCCAGTGGTATAAAACTTGTACAAATCCAACATTATTTTGGGGGTGATTTGCCCGTTCTTATGTTGTATTTCTCAGTGACAGTTCTGTGTACAAAAATCCCATTGAACATGCTTCTGAGGAACATTCTGAGTATCCCCACTTGCTGGTGATTTCCGGTATGAAGATTGCACAAAGTGGCCATAAAACTTTAATTTTCGGACTCAGGGATATGAGAGGAAGATTTGGATATAAATGTTGTGTCTCTAGCATGCTTAGTTCATGAGTTATTGTCAAACATAGCGCAGAATTTGTTTCAAACCGTTTTTCGGCAGGAAGTGCCTTGCTTGTGTTGATACGTAGCCCCAGTTGGTGGTGGTAGCAACCCTACTTGCTGGCCGCTCTCCTCGCGTACAAAATTGTCACTGAAACAAAACTTAGACGAGGAGAGAGCCCTTGAGATGGGTTTTCCAGTGGTATAAAACTTGTACAAATCCAACATTATTCTGGGGTGATTTGGCCGTGCTTATGTTGTATTTTTCTCAGTGACAGTTCTGTGTACAAAAATCCCATTGAACATGCTTCTGAGGAACATTCTGAGTATCCCCACTTGCTGGTGTTTTCCGGTATAAAGATTGCACAAAGTGGCCAAAAAACTTTAATTTTCGGACTCAGGGATATGAGAGGAAGATTTGGATATAAATGTTGTGTCTCTAGCATGCTTAGTTCATGAGTTATTTTCAAACATAGCGCAGAATTTGTTTCAAACCGTTTTTCGGCAGGAAGTGCCTTGCTTGTGTTGATACGTAGCCCCAGTTGTTGGTGGTAGCAACCCTACTTGCTGGCCGCTCTCCTCGCCTACAAAATCGTCACTGAAACGAAACTAGGACGAGGAGAGAGCCCTTGAAATGGGCTTTCCAGTGGTATAAAACTTGTACAAATCCAACATTATTCTGGGGGTGATTTGGCCGTGCTTATGTTGCATTTCTCTCAGTGACAGTTCTGTGTACAAAAATCCCATTGAACATGCTTCTGAGGAACATTCTTAGTATCCCCACTTACTGGTGATTTCCGGTATGAAGATTGCACAAAGTGGCCATAAAACTTTAATTTTCGGACTCAGGGATATGAGAGGAAGATTTGGATGTAAATTTTGTGTCTCTAGCATGCTTAGTTCATGAGTTATTGTCAAACATAGCGCAGAATTTGTTTCAAACCGTTTTTCTGCAGGAAGTGCCTTGCTTGTGTTGATACGTAGCCCCAGTTGGTGGTGGTAGCAACCCTACTTGCTGGCCGCTCTGCTCGCCTACAAAATCGTTACAGAAACAAAACTAGCACAAAAAGAGAGCCCTTGAAATGGGCTTTCCAGTGGTATAAAACTTGTACAAATCCAACATTATTCTGGGGGTGATTTGGCCGTGCTTATGTTGTATTTCTCTCAGTGACAGTTCTGTGTACAAAAAACCCATTGAACATGCTTCTGAGGAACATTCTGAGTATCCCCACTTGCTGGTAATTTCCGGTATGAAGATTGCACAAAGTGGCCATAAAACTTTAATTTTCGGACTCAGGGATATGAGAGGAAGATTTGGATATAAATGTTGTGTCTCTAGCATGCTTAGTTCATGAGTTATTGTCAAACATAGCGCAGAATTTGTTTCAAACCGTTTTTCGGCAGGAAGTGCCTTGCTTGTGTTGATACGTAGCCCCAGTTGGTGGTGGTAGCAACCCTACTTGCTGGCCGCTCTCCTCGCCTACAAAATTGTCACTGAAACAAAACTTACATGAAGAGAGTGCCCTTGAAATGGGCTTTCCAGTGGTATAAAACTTGTACAAATCCAACATTATTCTGGGGGTGATTTGGCCGTGCTTATGTTGTATTTTTCTCAGTGACAGTTCTGTGTACAAAAATCCCATTGAACATGCTTCTGAGGAACATTCTGAGTATCCCCACTTGCTGGTGATTTCCGGTATGAAGATTGCACAAAGTGGCCATAAAACTTTAATTTTCGGACTCAGGGATATGAGAGGAAGATTTGGATATAAATTTTGTGTCTCTAGCATGCTTAGTTCATGAGTTATTGTCAAACATAGCGCAGAATTTGTTTCAAACCGTTTTTCGGCAGGAAGTGCCTTGCTTGTGTTGATACGTAGCCCCAGTTGGTGGTGGTAGCAACCCTACTTGCTGGCCGCTCTCCTCGCCTGCAAAATCGTCACAGTCACAAAACTAGGACGAGGAGAGAGCCCTTGAAATGGGCTTTCCAGTGGTGTAAAACTTGTACAAATCCAACATTATTCTGGGGGTGATTTGGCCGTGCTTATGTTGTATTTCTCTCAGTGACAGTTCTGTGTACAAAAATCCCATTGAACATGCTTCTGAGGAACATTCTGAGTATCCCCACTTGCTGGTGATTTCCGGTATGAAGATTGCACAAAGTGGCCATAAAACCTTGATTTTCGGACTCAGAGATATGAGAGGAAGATTTGGATATAAATTTTGTGTCTCTAGCATGCTTAGTTCATGAGTTATTGTCAAACATAGCGCAGAATTTGTTTCAAACCGTTTTTCGGCAGGAAGTGCCTTGCTTGTGTTGATACGTAGCCCCAGTTGGTGGTGGTAGCAACCCTACTTGCTGGCCGCTCTCCTCGCCTGCAAAATCGTCACAGAAACAAAACTAGGACGAGGAGAGAGCCCTTGAAATGGGCTTTCCAGTGGTATAAAACTTGTACAAATCCAACATTATTCTGGGGGTGATTTGGCCGTGCTTATGTTGTATTTCTCTCAGTGACAGTTCTGTGTACAAAAATGCCATTGAACATGCTTCTGAGGAACATTCTGAGTATCCCCACTTGCTGGTGATTTCCGGTATGAAGATTGCACAAAGTGGCCATAAAACTTTAATTTTCGGACTCAGGGATATGAGAGGAAGATTTGGATATCAATGTTGTGTCTCTACCATGCTTAGTTCATGAGTTATTGTCAATCATAGCGCAGAATTTGTTTCAAACCGTTTTTCTGCAGGAAGTGCCTTGCTTGTGTTGATACGTAGCCCCAGTTGGTGGTGGTAGCAACCCTACTTGCTGGCCGCTCTCCTCGCCTACAAAATTGTCACTGAAACAAAACTTAGACGAGGAGAGAGCCCTTGAGATGGGCTTTCCAGTGGTATAAAACTTGTACAAATCCAACATTATTCTGGGGGTGATTTGGCCGTGCTTATGTTGTATTTTTCTCAGTGACAGTTCTGTGTACAAAAATCCCATTGAACATGCTTCTGAGGAACATTCTGAGTATCCCCACTTGCTGGTGATTTCCGGTATGAAGATTGCACAAAGTGGCCATAAAACTTTAATTTTCGGACTCAGGGATATGAGAGGAAGATTTGGATATAAATGTTGTGTCTCTAGCATGCTTAGTTCATGAGTTATTGTCAAACATAGCGCAGAATTTGTTTCAAACCGTTTTTCGGCAGGAAGTGCCTTGCTTGTGTTGATACGTAGCCCCAGTTGGTGGTGGTAGCAACCCTACTTGCTGGCCGCTCTCCTCGCGTACAAAATTGTCACTGAAACAAAACTTAGACGAGGAGAGAGCCCTTGAGATGGGCTTTCCAGTGGTATAAAACTTGTACAAATCCAACATTATTCTGGGGTGATTTGGCCGTGCTTATGTTGTATTTTTCTCAGTGACAGTTCTGTGTACAAAAATCCCATTGAACATGCTTCTGAGGAACATTCTGAGTATCCCCACTTGCTGGTGATTTCCGGTATGAAGATTGCACAAAGTGGCCATAAAACTTTAATTTTCGGACTCAGGGATATGAGAGGAAGATTTGGATATAAATGTTGTGTCTCTAGCATGCTTAGTTCATGAGTTATTTTCAAACATAGCGCAGAATTTGTTTCAAACCGTTTTTCGGCAGGAAGTGCCTTGCTTGTGTTGATACGTAGCCCCAGTTGTTGGTGGTAGCAACCCTACTTGCTGGCCGCTCTCCTCGCCTACAAAATCGTCACTGAAACGAAACTAGGACGAGGAGAGAGCCCTTGAAATGGGCTTTCCAGTGGTATAAAACTTGTACAAATCCAACATTATTCTGGGGGTGATTTGGCCGTGCTTATGTTGCATTTCTCTCAGTGACAGTTCTGTGTACAAAAATCCCATTGAACATGCTTCTGAGGAACATTCTTAGTATCCCCACTTACTGGTGATTTCCGGTATGAAGATTGCACAAAGTGGCCATAAAACTTTGATTTTCGGACTCAGGGATATGAGAGGAAGATTTGGATGTAAATTTTGTGTCTCTAGCATGCTTAGTTCATGAGTTATTGTCAAACATAGCGCAGAATTTGTTTCAAACCGTTTTTCGGCAGGAAGTGCCTTGCTTGTGTTGATACGTAGCCCCAGTTGGTGGTGGTAGCAACCCTACTTGCTGGCCGCTCTGCTCGCCTACAAAATCGTTACAGAAACAAAACTAGCACAAAAAGAGAGCCCTTGAAATGGGCTTTCCAGTGGTATAAAACTTGTACAAATCCAACATTATTCTGGGGGTGATTTGGCCGTGCTTATGTTGTATTTCTCTCAGTGACAGTTCTGTGTACAAAAAACCCATTGAACATGCTTCTGAGGAACATTCTGAGTATCCCCACTTGCTGGTAATTTCCGGTATGAAGATTGCACAAAGTGGCCATAAAACTTTAATTTTCGGACTCAGGGATATGAGAGGAAGATTTGGATATAAATGTTGTGTCTCTAGCATGCTTAGTTCATGAGTTATTGTCAAACATAGCGCAGAATTTGTTTCAAACCGTTTTTCGGCAGGAAGTGCCTTGCTTGTGTTGATACGTAGCCCCAGTTGGTGGTGGTAGCAACCCTACTTGCTGGCCGCTCTCCTCGCCTACAAAATCGTTACAGAAACAAAACTAGCACAAGGAGAGAGCCCTTGAAATGGGCTTTCCAGTGGTATAAAACTTGTACAAATCCAACATTATTCTGGGGGTGATTGGGCCGTGCTTATGTTGTTTTTCTCTCAGTGACAGTTCTGTGTAGAAAAATCCCATTGAAGATGCTTCTGAGGAACATTCTGAGTATCCCCACTTGCTGGTGATTTCCGGTATGAAGATTGCACAAAGTGGCCATAAAACTTTAATTTTCGGACTCAGGGATATGAGAGGAAGATTTGGATATAAATTTTGTGTCTCTAGCATGCTTAGTTCATGAGTTATTTTCAAACATAGCGCAGAATTTGTTTCAAACCGTTTTTCGGCAGGAAGCGCCTTGCTTGTGTTGATACGTAGCCCCAGTTGGTGGTGGTAGCAGCAACCCTACTTGCTGGCCGCTCTCCTCGCCTACAAAATCGTCACAGAAACAAAACTAAGACGAGAAGAGAGCCCTTGAAATGGGCTTTCCAGTGGTATAAAACTTGTACAAATCCAACATTATTCTGGGGGTGATTTGGCCGTGCTTATGTTGTTTTTCTCTCAGTGATAGTTCTGTGTATACAAATCCCATTGAACATGCTTCCGAGGAACATTCTGAGTATCCCCACTTGCTGGTAATTTCCGGTATGAAGATTGCACAAAGTGGCCATAAAACTTTGATATTCGGACTCAGGGATGTGAGAGGAAGATTTGGATATACATTTTGTGTCTCTAGCATACTTGGTTCATGAGTTATTGTCAAACATAGCGCAGAATTTGTTTCAAACCGTTTTTCGGCAGGAAGTGCCTTGCTTTTGTTGATACGTAGCCCCAGTTTGTGGTGGTAGCAACCCTACTTGCTGGCCGCTCTCCTCGCCTACAAAATCGTCACAGAAACAAAACTAGCACAAGGAGAGAGCCCTTGAAATGGGCTTTCCAGTGGTATAAAACTTGTACAAATCCAACATTATTCTGGGGGTGATTTGGCCGTGCTTTTGTTGTATTTCTCTCAGTGACAGTTCTCTGTACAAAAATCCCATTGAAGATGCTTCCGAGGAACATTCTGAGTATCTCCACTTGCTGGTAATTTCCGGTATGAAGATTGCACAAAGTGGCCATAAAACTTTAATTTTCGGACTCAGGGATATGAGAGGAAGATTTGGATATAAATTTTGTGTCTCTAGCATGCTTAGTTCATGAGTTATTGTCAAACATAGCGCATAATTTATTTCAAACCGTTTTTCGGCAGCAAGTGCCTTGCTTGTGTTGATACGTAGCCCCAGTTGGTGGTGGTAGCAACCCTACTTGCTGACCGCTCTCCTCGCCTACAAAATTGTCACAGAAACGAAACTAGGACGAGGAGAGAGCCCTTGAGATGGGCTTTCCTGTGGTATAAAACTAGTACAAATCCAACATTATTCTGGGGGTGATTTGGTTGTGCTTATGTTGTATTTCTCTCAGTGACAGTTCTGTGTACAAAAAAAACATTGAACATGCTTCTAAGGAACATTCTGAGTATCCCCACTTGCTGGTAATTTCCGGTATGAAGATTGCACAAAGTGGCCATAAAACTTTGGTTTTCGGACTCAGGGATATGAGAGGAAGATTTGGATATAAATTTTGTGTCTCTAGCATGCTTAGTTCATGAGTTATTTTCAAACATAGCGCAGAATTTGTTTCAAACCGTTTTTCGGCAGGAAGTGCCTTGCTTGTGTTGATACGTAGCCCCAGTTGGTGGTGGTAGCAACCCTACTTCCTGGCCGCTCTCCTCGTTTACAAAATCGTCACAGAAACGAAACTAGGACGAGGAGAGAGCCCTTGAGATGGGCTATCCAATGGTATAAAGCTTGTACAAATCCAGTTTTATTCTAAGGGTGATTTGACCGTGCTTACTTTGTATTTGTCTCTTTGAAAGCTCTGTGTACAAAAATCCCGTTGAACATGCTTCTGAGGAGCCTTTTGAGTGTGAAAAAAAGGTGTGTGTCTAGCATGCTTAGTTTAGGAGTTATTGTCAATCATAGCGCAGAATTGATTTCAAACCATTATTCGACAGTTGCTTGAGTTTATATATTGTCCCGGGTGATTCATTTAGTGTTGGTAGTAACCTTGCTTCCTGGCCGCTCTTCTCGCCTACAAAATCGTCACAGAAACAAAACTAGGACGAGGAGAGAGCCCTTGAGATGGGCTTTCCAATGTTATAAAGCTTGTACAAACCCAGCATTATTCTGGGGGTGATTTGGCCGTCCTTATGTTGTATTTCTCTCTTTGACAGTTCTGTGTACAAAAATCCCATTGGAAATGCTTCTGAAGAACATTCTGAGTATCCCCACTTGCTGGTCATTTCCGGTCTGAAGATGGCGCATAATGGCCATAAAACTTTAATTTTCGGATGCAGAAATATAAGAGAAAGATTGTGGGAAAAAAATTGTGTGTCTAGCATGCTTAGTTTAGGAGTTATTGTCAATCATAGCGCAGAATTGATTTCAAACCATTATTCGGCCGTAAATTTCTTGCTTGTGTTAATACATTGGCCCGGGTGATTAATTTAGTGTTAGTAGTAACCCTGCTTCCTGGCCGCTGGCCTCGCATACTAAAGGGTGACAGAAACGAAATTACAACGAGAAGAAAGCCATTGAAATGGGCTTTCCAGTGGTATAAAACGCTTTAAAATCCAGTTTTATTTTAAGGGTGATTTGACCGTGCTTACTTTGTATTTGTCTCTTTGAAAGCTCTGTGTACAAAAATCCCGTTGAACATGCTTTTGAGGAGTCTTCTGAGTATCCCCACTTGCTGGTCATTTCCGGTCTGAAGATGGCGCATAATGGCCATAATAAAACTTTAATTTTCGGTTGCAGAAATATAAGAGAAAGATTGTGGGAAAAAATTGTGTGTCTAGCATGCTCAGTTGAGGAGTTATTGTCAACTATAGCGCAGAATTGATTTCAAACCATTATTCTGCTGTAAATTTCTTGCCTGTGTTAATACATTGGCCCGGGTGATTTATTTGGTGTTGGCAGTAACTTGCTTCCTGGTCGCTGGCCTCGCCTACAAAATGGTGACAGAAAAAGATTAAGACGAGATGAAAGCCATTGACATGGGCTTTCTAATGGTATAAAACTTTTCAGTTTGAGTTATGCCCCAAATGTATCGGCCCCTCGTGGACTACCAAATCGCCTAAGATTTGTAGTATTCTTTGGTTACAATATAGCTTGTTTACAATAATATTTAACTTGAACAACCTTTACGAAACTTGCAAGATTTTACACAAAGCTGGTCTTGTGTAACGTCCGTCACGTTACGTTCGTCGCGTAACGTCCGTCACGTTTTACCGATTCCAAACAACTTTGGTGAATTTAAAAAGTTGAAATATTTGCAAATATGAAAGACCATGACAAACTAACATTGGATATGTGATGACATGGAAAACATTTCGTCTGTACATAATTAAATTTAAAAAGTTGTTATTTTTTGTGACGGACGTTACGTGGCGGACGTTACCCTTGCTAGGACAGACCCCCCAGAGTAAGAGATAAAGCCCAACTCAAATTAGCTAAAAATAGTTCGATAAGTATTCCATGCTCATTATGTCCCCAACACATAAATCTATGTTGTTCAAACTGACTTGAAGAATTATGCAATCTAAAGTGCAAGGAAAACTTTTGCAACAGCGCCCTCAGTGGCGGACTGAATTATTTTTTATCAGGGGCGATAAATTTAGCTCATCTTTATATTTTTAGAAATTTCAAATTTTCTTTTTTCATATGATATAAAACACTAACTGTAAAAATAATTTAAAAAAATTTACCGTCATGTCCTATTTTTCATGGAATCCTATACACTAATGGTCCTAGTCCTATTCCTAGTCTAATATTATAGGTTTTCTCGGTCAAATTCGGCAAATGAGCAGCCAATTTAAATTTCGTGCGTTGGAATTAAAGCTATTTTGCCTCTCCAGTTTTTACTGCGTTTCAAATTCAGAACTCGGGCATTCAATTTCGCTGTCGCTGTCGCTGTCGCTGTCGCTGTCGCTGTCGCTGTCGCTGTCGCTGTCGCTGTCGCTGTCGCTGTCGTTGTCGTTGTTTTGTTTTTGGGGGGGGGTTTGGGGGGGGTTTGGGGGGTCTTTATCGGTTAAATGATCAATACCTAAATTTGTGTTGTGTTTGAATGGGGCGTTTCTTTATGTTTTTCGTGGTTTCTTATTGAGCTGCCATTTCAAGAAATATGTGTGTAAAACTGTAGCGAAAGCTCGTCTTCGAAGTACATCGGCAAAGTAACTCAAGTGCCAATAAGTAAACCGTATTTATACTTTGAACATTCGAAAGGAAACAAAAAATTTACAGAGCGTTTTTTTTAGATTGCACAAATTCCAGAAATGACTGCCCAAAAATGAATTTGAATGACTAAACACACGCCTCAAAAAGCTCATGCGAATTTGAATGCTGCCTTGTTGAATTGTTAAATTGAATGATTATTTTGTTAAATTGAATGACGCAACAGTACATTTGACTGGTCATAAAACGAAATCGAATGACCCTTTTCAGCAGCATTCGATTTCGCGCGAAATAGAATGGCGCAGTGGTTAAATTGGCTGCTCATTTGCCGAAATTGACCGAGAAAACCTATAGTAAAACCATTCAACAAAACTTGACAATACATTGGGTACCGTACATGCCCATTACATGGAAATATTACTCTGAACCTGGCTAGCCTGTGTGTGTACTTTTGGCTGAGGTCAGACTAAGTTGACTTGCGGCACTGACAAAAGCCACATTGTTACATGTACACAGATCATGTGTTGCGTAGTCTCCGGTGAAGCCGTGTAACTCTGAAAAAGGGACCATTTAAATTACACTAAATAAAACTAAATGCTTGGGGAACTCACTTAATCTTAACTAATCTAAGGACTGAATAGGGTCAAGAGGCGATTTAATAAAATAAGTGGGACAATTACTCAAAATGTAGGTTTGCTCAATTGTTTTTAAATAACATTTTATTGAATATAAATTTTATGAGGTTTTTTTTTTTTGGGGGGGGGCTGTTACTTCAGCAACGACAGTCAGTATTTGTGTATGTGTTTCTAACAAACGTTTAAAAAAATCACTCAAACAGGGCAATCAAAGTTTGATGACATGTAGCATAAAATGTTCCATATTGGTGAGTATTTAAAACTGGTTGGTAAATCCACTTTAAGTATTGTTGTTCCACATCGTGACTTTAAAGGCAGGGTGTACTTTTGGTAATTATTCCAGAAGTTAAAGATCATACAAACTTCGGTAAAGAGCATTGGGGAGCTGTTGATATTATCAAACATTGTTAGAAATGACCTCTTTGAAGTAATGTAGTTTTAGAGAAAGAGGTAATTTTCCACACAATCTGAGAAAGGCTTCAGGCATGAAGCTTTTCTCAGGCATCTGAAAGCACACAATTATATGCAACAAGTATTTTTCTTTCTTTTTCCCAGTTTTATTATTTTCGTGCAACTTCGATGACCAATTGAGCCCAAAGTTTCACAGGTTTGCTATCTATGCATATGTTGTGGCACACCAAGTGAGGATACTGGTCTTTGATAATTACCAATCACCAAACGTATACCCTGCCTTTAAATGCATGACAACTTTCGTCATCACATAGCCTTGATCAAGGCGTTGGAGGGTTTTTTAATAATTTTTATTGTAATGTTTTAATTTTTATTTTATTTGCGCCGCGCTACCCGCCCGAGCTACCCGCCCGAGCTACCCGCCCGAGCTACCAGCTACCATGCTCATATTATTGTGAGCTATACGTTGAGTCACGCGTTCGAGGTCGAAAGAACGACCGTACTCACGACTTGGCTATACTGTTCTCGCTGTACAATGTATGTACATGTACTGTACATGTACAATGTACACTGTCTATGCACTGCAGTTGTTGCCGAATCGTGCCGAATCGTGCCGAATCGTACCGGGCCGGGGTACACTACGCCAACAGCCTTGAATCAAGGCTAGTCATCACACCGATTGTGCAATCAAAGGGGATTCCCCACTACGGTGCATACGTGTACATGTATGAGAGGTGGTGTGATCGGCTCGTTTTTAGGGCTCATTACAAACTGTTTAACTGAACGAACGACACGCTCTCGAAAATTGAAGAATTGATAGGACCATGAGTAAGTGCCATGTTTACATGTTTCATGTTGTCTTTTGTAATAATAATGGGGCATTGTTATCACTAGGCATAATTTCCGGCTTCCTTGATGTGCAAATGAAAAGTGTTTTTGTGTAGAATATTGAAAAAAGATATGACGTTTGATAATTCTTGGCTGTGATGTCCGTGAGGTTCGTTTGTCAATTAATTGTTTAGCGCATTTTTGACATGTTTTATCATGGTTTTTAACAATTAGATGTAAACCATTGAAAGTGTTGTCCAAATTATTGTTATGGTTTATACCAGTAAAGCAATGTTGTTTGTAAACCATGAACATACAATCAACATTTATGTATCGTGGTTTATGAACCATGAATATTGAATCGTCATAAAAAAAATGGTTTATAAATCATTGTTCATTAACCATGAAAATTTAATCATCTAAACAATGGTTTATAAATCATGGTTCATTAACCAGGAAAATTTAATCATCATGACAAATGGTTTATACATCATGGTTCATTAACCATAAAAATTGGATCATCATATACCATTTTTAAAAATGCGCTAAGCAATTAATTGACAAACTGTGCCCCATAGAAATGTCATCATGATGGTGGTTGGATGTGGAAGGAAGGAATTGGTTTGGTTTGGTTTGTTATGTTTGGCAATGGCACGAATGTACTTGTTGTGGCCGGGTTTTGGCAGCATTCAACGTAATGCTGAGTTATAGGCAAAATATTATCAAGAAAAATACATTAAAAGTCACTTGTGAAAGTTTCAGTTGAATACAGTGCCTACTTGTTGAGAAAACAGCAAAAGTCACAGTTGTTTCATCTAAAATGTTGATTCCATCCGCATTTTAATAACCTATAAATCTAAAACATGGATTAGTTTTTAAAAAAAATAGGCATTTATGTATAGACCCCTTGCATTGGCCGCCACCTTTGATGTCAAACAATGGAAAGGTGCACCCGTGTACGAGCTGCACGCAACTCTCGGACAATGATACATGTAGCTCGTCATTGACCTCAGTGAGGGGACTAGGGCTTGTGACGTCATAATGCAAGGGGCCTATAACTTCCTTTTCAAGAATCTTCACATCAAAAACTGGAACTTGTATCCCCCCCAAAAAAATGTTTATTTGTTCTATTTCAGACAAGTTGGCTATGGTGTTATTTTCTCTTGCGGTGGCAAGTAACTCCATCGCTGTTACTTGTGCACCGATGAATAGGCACTTACTGGCCAAGCCCTCGCCGGCCCTGCCATCGCCGGCCCCACCCTGGCCGGACCCGCCCTCACCAGCCCCTCCCTCGGAGGCCCTGGAGAGAGATAAGACTCCTTTGGATCAACAAGCAACGACGATGCACGAGACAAGTCAAGAAGGTACGTGTAAACTTACGAAGAATATACTTTGTTGGTCAGGAAACCAAGAAGTAAAAGGAAAACATAAAAACATGGATGACTGACCTGCACAATGGCATGTAATTTTGCAACCTATATAATAATAATAACACAGCATTTGTAGGGCCCTCTTGTTCTGTTAAACATTCAAAGGAGCCGGTCTGGGTCAATCAAATAATTCTCAGATGTGTTCATAGGCCAATCTGAAAAGATGTGGTGTAAGAGATTGTTGGTGGTGTGAGTCTCTAAGATATTTAGGCAGAGACAGGCTGGGCAGAGAGTTCCAGAGGTGGGGGATGGACAATGTTAGAAAAGGCCCTATCACCATACGTGGCAAGGCAAGTCTGGGGAGCAAACAGCATACTGCTTGGTGACCTCAGACCTGGCTTGACATGCCGGAGCTGAAGCATGATGTTGTACATTTCTGGTTGCCCGCATTTTCTGTGGTGGTACTTTTTCTTGATTGTAAAGATATTGACCCCTTGCATGACATGGAACGCACCTTAGCAAAATACCCGTCTACCATTTCCGCCATTTTGGGAGTCTATCCTTTGCGTACATTTTGAATTCCAAAAATGGTGGACAGGATAGGCGCGTGTAAGTGCAATTTGCATCCTGCAAGAGAACAATAGGTCAAGAGTCTTATTTAATTATCAGTTTAAACATTAATAATAATACTGGGTTCTTATGTAGCGCTTTATCACACCCCCGGGGGCGTATCAATGTTTTGTTATGTAAAAAGGATTAGCAGAGCTATGTTTCTAATTATGAGACTCATGTGTAGCACCTTAATGGTTTACAAGGTGCTGCGGCACATTCAGCAGCCACTGCCAGATACACCGGGGCAAACCACTTCTGTTAGCGATAAGTGTAACTGGGTTTTTTTCTTCAATTACACAACACGCTTGACCTACGGCTTTATGTCCCATCCGAAGGACGAAAGCAATAATGATCAAGTGTCAACAGTAGGACTCAAACCCACACTCTGCTGATCAGAAACACCAGAGCTTAAGTCTAGTGTGCTTTACCGCTCGGCCATGACACGCCATGCACACGCACCATTAAATTAATTGTCATTTGGTTTAGAGTAAACATTTATAAAGTCATTGGCCATAGCTATGTACCAGCGCTGCCAACTCTCCCTTATTCTGCAGAAAGTTCCCTGAAAATAAACCAATCTTTCCATGTTCTGATGATCAAATTTGAAAATCTCCTTGATTATGAACCTTTTCCCCTATTATACGCAGATTCGAATGAAACAAAGGAACATGTTATTCTTTGATTGAATGATTAAAACCTTTTTCGGGGCACACCTCTCCCCAAACTTTTAGGGCATATTCACTGCGCCTAAAACAATAAAATGCACACAATAAAATAAAGGGGGTACACCAGACCCAAACCATGTCAGCATTAAAACTGACTAAATTGTTTGCACACACGGGGGCAAAACATATGGGTACACCTGACCCTAACCATGTCAGTATTAAAATTGACTAAATGATTTGCACACGGGGGCAAAACATTATGGGTACACCTGACCCGAACCATGTCAGTATACTGACGCACACGGGGGCAACAAATATGGGCACACGTGACCCGAACCTGTGGTCATACTATGCCCAATTAAATTTAAGAACAATATAGTAATCACACATGTAAATTATACAATGATTTTAACCAATCAAGTAAGCTGTGAGTTTCCACCTTTGCACATACGGTCGGAAATAGCCCCTGTGGTACATCAGAGCGCTATCAACTTCTTGTAACAATGCATGTCACTAATTTATAAGTTTACTGGTAAAACATTGAATTTAATTTTAACCAGACTCTGTATTTTCGGTGTCAATCCCGTGAAAAAACCCAAGCAAGTCATTACAAGAAGCCACACAAGCAATTTGTATAACGGGTGGGAAGTGGTGGGATTTGAAAAAACTTTCTACTATAATCCCCGCAAATTATTTTCATTCATTCACATACAAGACTATGACGAAAGTGATTTATCCCCCAACTTTCCCGCTTGCTTAAGCGTCCCCCAGCAACGCAGGACTTGAAGCCATTGGTTGCTTTTCCCTGCACCGCATATTATTGGGTCATACATTACATATTTTGTAACACACTCATAGTTGTATTATTTACCAATACATATACAGCAATATGTTTTCTGCCTGCGAAATTGTTGTTACCTAGATTTGTAAGAATTTACACAGTGCGCCCGCACGCACGTGAACCTTCAATGAGCCCACCTAGTTACCAATTTTTTTTGTCCATAATAAAACAACACATGCATGCGCGCTGCCGTGACATGAAACACTGCCTTCCCTGCGTATAAAGCATTCTATCGTTTAGGCGATAAAATGAATTATGTTGAATGTAATTCTGAATACCTCCCTGATTGTTTTACAAAATCTCACCCTGATTGCAAGATGCAAATGTTGGCAGCTCTGGCCTACATGTACTGTCTGACAAGAGATCCATTGCACACACAAAAATTATGTTAAAAATTACAACCCTTCATTTTATCATTTTTCAATCATCGTAACAACTACTCTTTTGTTATTGCAACCTGTTCTTCCATGGTTAAATTTAACCTTTTGAATTTGGTTTGTTGCTAATTACAGTAGAAATTGTAGCAGCTCTCATGCTTAAATTATTATTATTTGTTTATACAAAGATTTGAGTTAAAGGTAGGGCCGGTCATGTTGGTAAGTACTCCAAAAATTAATGACCACAAAAACTTACTTAGGCCTACTGTGGTAATGTTTTCCAAACATTTATGACCATAAAAACTTATACTTGGTGAGAAGCACTAAAGCTGTATATGAACGTTGATAGTATAAACTACTTTGAGAAAGGATTAAATGTTCACCCAAAAACCCGAGAAATAATTCAGGCCTGAATCATTTCTCAGATTTCTGAGGGTTCGTTTGTGAATGCTGCGGCCAGATATGCGGTTGGTACCCGCTGTCACCTCGCTAAAAAAGAATGGATTCAACATTCGTGTGAAAACACCATGACAGAATTTTGCTGTTTTCTCAGCAAGTAGACCTGTATTCAACTGAAACTTTTGCATGTTACTTTTATTGTATCTATTTTTATAAGTTTGCCTATAAATCAGCATTGCGCCGACAAAAACAATCTATGACCCTACCTTTAAGAAATACAGCAAAGTTGATTTCTGAATAAAAACAGGGAACTACTATTTAACACAGAAACAAGACCATCAGTGGCTTTTGCCCCCAAAAAATATTTTTAGAACTGGAATTCCCAGCTTGGTGACTGTGTGCATTGTCTTGTTAAACCCTTTGCACTGTGAAATGTACAGGCATTTTGTGCATAGTCATTCCAGGATTCAGTGGTGCATTATGACAAACTTGGGTTACAAAGGTTCAAGTACATGATTGCAAATGAACAGCTAACAATGATTCCAGTATTTGTGTATAGTTACTGTAGCTGGGTTATTGAACAAAATTTGCTAAATAAGAAAGGCAGGTTGAACCATGCTCTCCCCCTTCCCCCCCCCCCAAAAAAAAAAAAAAATCTAAAAAAAAATCACCAACATTGTTTATTAATTTGTTTATTTTGTTACTGTTTTCACGAAGGGACGAACATGTCAAAATGTGCTAAAAGACCATTATGAGATATGCATTTAAAAAGGTGTTACATTTTAAACTGAAAGCTCTGCAGTTTCAAAAGTTTATTCTCCAGTTTAAATGCCCTAATGTGTTATTTCTAAACACCTAAACTTTATCAACAATATGAAAAACAAATACCAAAACAATGATTAGTTAACACAGTAATAAGTCATCGTGAAAACTAAATATCATGATAATCTACTTTTGCGCACATCATGTATATACGCAAAATGCACTTACTTAGATGAATGCCCACTTACCAATTAATGTAAATACGAAATTAAGCATAATTTTGATTATGCAATATTTCAGTGTGGCAAAAAAAATCATATTTAAATGGATTGTTTACGTTTTGTAATTGGAACCCACTGTTTGTTTCAATCCTATATAGCTGTAGATATATACCATAAAACTAACCTGTGAAAATGTCATTTCAAAAGGCGCTAGCGTTTTTTAGATATTGCCGAAAATCTTGAGCGGTTATATCCACGCAGGAAGAATAATCTGCAATTGGAATACACAATCTGAGAAACGTTATTGTCAGTAACGCTTATCAGATTCAAATTTTTTGGGATAAAAAGTGATATCTTTTTCCATAACCTCAGTACTTCTAAATGAAAATTTCTCAAATTGCATTATACTAACCAGCTCTACTGTACTTCTTACCAAGTAAGTTTTTATTGCCATTAATTTTCAGAGCCATTACCAAACGTACACAGACCCTTTAAAGTGCAAAAAAACTCCAAAATGTAGAAAACATGTTTTTTGACATGCCGGTCCATTCGTAAAAATGGTGACGATTTATGTAAAAATGTTCTTGTTTGATTATGTTTTAGTTATTAAAACTGATATCCAAACACTGATATACAAATATTGCTGGTAATATGCATATTACCAGCAATATTTGTATATCAGTGTTTGGATATCAGTTTTAAGACCAAAAACTATTTTGAAGATGTGTATAGGCAGATGTGGAAAACGATACCCTAAAAATTAACACCATAATTCACATCATGATGTGTAATGGATGAGACAAAAGTTTCAAAAACTGCATAAAGTGACTGCTTGCTTATTCCCCAGAATTTAATGTGTAAATCAGGAAACGGTTTATGCTCTGTCCAATAACTCATCACCTATTTGGATGTGTACTTATTAATCCACCTCCTTTTTTACACTTCGGGTGGGATTCAAACCCACGACCTTTGCCATTCTAAAGCAGATGTCTTACCACTAGACCACTGAGATTGCCCAGTAGCTAGAGGCAGTTCGAATCCTACATTTTAGCGGCGGGTATCGCAAAAATCGGGAATAAAGAATATTCTTTGGTTTTACCCATACACTGATGTGTGTTAAGCACTGTGTATACTCAGTGCTTTCACAAGCCCTGTGACAAAAATCTACATGCAAATCACTCGGGTGGGATTCGAACCCACGACCTATGCCATTCTAGAGATGTCCAATACCACCACGGCAATTGCCGGGTAGTTTGAATCTTGTTTTAGCAGGGGGTACCGTAACAATTTAAAGGCATACACGTTGGTAATTGGGGCCTATTGTTTGTTTTAAACCTATATAGTTGTAGATATATACCATAAAACTAACCTGTGGAAATTTCATTTCAAAAGGTATTAATTTTTTTTTATATATTGCCGAAAATATGGAGCGGTTATGTCCACGCAGGAAGAATAATCTGCATTGGAATACACACTCAGATTCAAATGTTTTGGTGGATAAAAAGTTATATATTTTTACATAACCGCAGTTCTTCGAAGTGAAACGTTTCTCAAAATGCATTATTCTATCCAAAGTAGCTATACTTCTTACCATGTAAGTTTTTATTGCAATTAATTATCAGAGTTACCAAACGTGTACAATGCCTTTAATAGATGTTAAATTTGTATTTTTCCACAGGACTCGGGAAAGTACAGTGCTTAACACACATCAGTGTATGGACAAAAAGAAATAATATTCTTTATCTCCAACGCAAATTTAACATTATTTGTTTTCATTTACTTTTATTTATTCATTTACTATTATACTGACATTCCAGAGAAACTCAAGTCCTGCCAGACTTTTCACAATTCTACAGACTATTTCGTCCAACCAGTTCTGGACGCTTGTCTGCCCTGTAGTCTCTGCGTGAACAATGATGACTCATACTGTGGAGTATGCAACACAAAAAGTAAGTTGACTGATGTTTACAAAGGTAGTATTCACTAAGGTTGTTTAGTATTGCACTAGACAAAATTCTACAGGGGAAAATTTAGTTGACCTTTCACACTTGAGTCGCTAACCCTGGCAAACTCCCAGGAAAAGCCATATACACATACCTTTGCTTGGGAGTAGGTTTAAAGCAATTTCTTAAAAGATAGGGTCGTAAGATTGGTGAATACTCAAAAAATTAATGACCATAAAAACTTTATTGGTGAGAAGCACTGCAGCTTTGATGATATAAACTATTTTGAGAAAGGAGTCCCTTCAACGTATGGTTTGGATAACTTTTCACGCAAAAACATTTTAACCTGAAAAACGATACATGCATGAATCGTTTATCAGATTTCTGAGGGCAGGTGTTCGTTTGCGAATGCTTTTGCCAGAGATGCGGTTGGTATACCCGCTGTCCCTCGCTATAAACGTTGATGGATTTGACATTCTTGTGGAAATTTGTGACACTTATTTGCTGTTTTCTCAGCAAATAGACACTGTATTCAGCTGAAACTCTCATATGTGACTTTCATTGTATCGTTCTTTATAATTGTGCCTATAGATCAGCATTGAGCTAACCATAACCAATCTATGACCCTACCTTTAAGCGAGATAACGCTGGGGTTAGCAAACTGATGGTTCAAATGCCCCTTTGTATGTGTTGTTGCTAATGTAAATATATTGTGAATGTTGATGTTGAATGTGAGATTGAAAAATGAAATTTTAAAACATTAAAACAACTTTATTTTTGATAAATTGTATAAATCATTGTACATATAAAGCAATGAATGCCTGTGTTAATTTTTATATTAGAACCCACGGTACCCAGCTTGGTGGACATCCCCTCTACCCCAAAAGATTCTTCTGACAGCTTTTTGGATAGCACTACTAATCACCAGGAGACCTCTGTAACTGAAAGTATGATAACGGATGACAAGAAAACTACTGATGATTCATCAACTTCCAGTGTAAACCTAGGTAAGCAGCAAAATTGTCAACAAAATCCTTCCCCTCCATCCTCCCTTCCAGCCTTCCCCTCCTGCCTTCGCCTCCAGACTCCCCCTACAGCCTTCCCCTCCAGACTTCCCCTCAATCCTTCCCCTCCATCAGCCTTCCCATCAAGCCTTCCCCTCAAGCCTTCCCCTCCCCCTTCCCCTCCAGCCATCCCCCTCCTTCCCCTCCCTCCTTCCCCTCCCTCCTTCCCCTCCAACCTTCCCCTCCAGCCTTCCCCTCCAGCCTTCCCCCTCCAGCCTTCCCCCAGCCTTCCCCTCCAAGTTGCTTTTGATTTTTCATTTCCGTTTCTTCTTTAATTTGCAGTAGTGCTCTGGATTGTGATTGTGATACTGGTGATACTGGTTGTTGGTTTTTTTGTTCTCAGTTTGTTTGTATGTGTGATCAAACGAAACAGTAAGTCCTGCATCATTTATTGCAATTTAAACCTTTAGTTTTCACTCTTTATACATCCACATTAGATAGATTCACTTCATTTTAAATTTACCAACACATTTTACAAATACGCAACTTCACACTGATGCATTTCAGTTTGATTCTCTGAAATGTAAGTTTGTTTGATAAAATATTTAAAAGCTTTACCGATTCAATATGAAGTCCCTTTTGTATGTTTCCAATTTCCATCCGACCATGTTTTACAGAGCCATGGAATAAATGGGATACAAGAATAACATAATATAGAATAATTTATGTTTTAAATTTATTTATTTTTATTTTTTTTATTTTGGGAATTTCTTTGACTCACCCAACCCAAATTTCGATTTTTAAATAATGTCTGACTATTCAAAATATTTTAAGATCAGTGTTCTCACAGCTCAGGAGTTTTTAATGGCTTTCCCTGGGTTCCAGGATGTAACTTTGCGGTTGAAACAAAAGAGGAAATTAGCAAACACACAAAACCTTTTCAGCGTTTGTCTGTTTTCTATCACACCATTTATAAAAGAAAAAAAAGGAAATCAGCATGAATCAGCTAAAACGTTCCTTGAATAATACATCTGGTTTTGTAATTTGTAGTTGTACAAAATCCTGGCAGACAGTCAGACATAGGCCTACGTGTAAATAAATTCACTCATCCGAAAGACCCTCAATTTTGAAATCAAGTCTAGTTTTCAAAACAACAAATAACTTGACTTGTGCCATTCAACCCTGCTGACTTTAAAGGTATTATACAGGATTGGTAGAGCTGACAAAATAGTCGCAGACACCGTTCATGTTTTGTATGATCAACCATACATAAAATAACAAACCTGTGAGTTTGTGTGAGTCAGGAGAAAATAGTGAAAAACCATACACATTTTTCAGCATGTAAACACATTGTCCTTAATTTTGGTTGTAACAACCGAAATCAGCCGTGTTCCATTTTTTCAGGTTTTAAGATACAGTTTCTTAAATATGACTTTAATTCAGAAGGAAATATTTACAGAAAAAATGGTTCTAGTATGAACATTATAATCAGTAAGATTTCAGACTAAAATTGAACAATTTTTTTTCCCTTACCAATCCTGTATATAAGGGTGTGTTTTTTGGAAGAATAACCTCATGCCTATCCTATATTTTCCAAGAAAATGACACCATACCACCAATCTGTGGAAATGTTGTCAAATTTTGTCAACAATTCAGTAAGAACAATTCAGTAAGAACAATGAAAAACATTTTGGTTTATCAGATTGTGTCTATACCTATAGGCCTAGCCTACTTGAAATTGCTGCATTTGTTAAAGGTGTTGTACAGGATTGGTAAGGATAACAACATCATCGTTTAACTTAAGTCTGAAAACTCACTGATATGATTAAGTTCATACTAAAGGATGTTTTTCGTGAAATATTTCCCTCTGAATTGAAGTCATAATCGAGAGAACTGTATCTAAAAAACCTTTAAAAAAGACAGCTGAAAATTTGGCATGTTTTTACACTATTTTGTCCTGACTCACACAACGAATTAAGCCTGAATGTTCACAGGTTTGTTATTTCATGTATATATGGTTGATCACACAAAACACTGAACACTGTCTGTGACTATGTTGTCAGCTCTACCAATCCTGTATCTTACCTTTAAGGAAATTTCAAATGATGTTTTCTTGACTTCAGTATTTTTCTTATAGTAATTTAGACAGAACGGTTTATCGGGAGAATTGTTACTGGTTTTAACTTTGTAATCAGTGAGCTCTCAGATTGAAAACTGAGCAATTTTGTTTCCGCTGATTTCCAACCCTGTGTTTTGGCTTACAGAGGGAGTAGCTGACACACCACCAGCTGTGATGGCACAGGCCATTTCCGCAACTCCCGAGGAAGAACTGATATGCCTGGATAATATCAATAACGATAATGTTGAGGCTAAATCCCAACAAGATACCCAACCTGTACCATCATTTCACCCCATGGCTCCAAACTCCTATGAGTCAAGCTACCTTGAATCCACGGTGTAGATGATCACTGTCATTATCAAAGATTATAGAGCCCCGAAGGGGCAAGATGGGGACCTAGGGCTGCAATGTGAAATGTGCACTGGACGCCATTTCAGTAAGCAATTATTTTGATGCAACAATAGATCAGTGCAGACAATGACCATTGCTATCAATGATGTAACATTTGCTTGCTGAAATGGCGCCCATGCGTATTTCACGCTCCAACAATAGATAGATTCCTTCCCCAGTGTCTTGTCTCCATTGGGTTCTTGGCTATAGTACAGTGATTAAGTTCGCTTTTCTGAGAGTCCTTGGCTACACAACCAGAATAAATGAAACGAAATGAAATGAAAAAGAGTGCCAGTAACCTAGTTTGCACCTTTGGCGCTCTATAATCTTTTGTCGTCGATCCATGTCAGTTGAGATGACCTTTGTTGTATGACTGTGAACAAGTTAGCCTACCAGACAACTACTGCTGTGTGTACATTTCCAAAAAACAAATTTCACAGTTATAGAAAAGCAAATCGCTACATGACACTGAGATTGCGAAATACAAATAGGCCTAATAAATATTAAACCCAATAACTATTTGTCAATGGCTAATTGGCAGGGATGGTAATTTTTTGTTTATCTTTCAGGACCTATGGTTATCTTGATTGTATTTCCTTGTCAATTTTGAGAATGCGAAATATGAATAGAAAAAAAAATTCACTCAAAAATCTTTCAAATTGTTAGGTAGGGATGGTAACATTTATTTTATTTTATTTTTTTATTTTTCGTTTTTATCCCTTTTCTTTTCTGAGCCTAGTTATTTGTGGATCAAATTTTCATCAGTTCTCAAGCCTTTTTTATCAAACAATTTCTTCTTGATAAAGTAAGCATCAATTTCATCATGTGATTCCAATTTTTTTTCCTAGTTGTTTTTCCTAAACTACTTTGATGAAAGTTTTGCTTCCAAATTTGTCTTCTTGAACTTTGTTTTGTTAAATACTGCTAAATCTGTAGAATTTGTAAATATTTAGGACATGACCAAATGAGGATCATTGTCCCCATCATGTGGCAATATTTTTGTTGGCCTAAAAGAAAAGTTGTAAAGGCCTGCATAATTCCCAAAAGCCTAGGCCTTCAAAAATATTCGTCTTGTGTGGACTATATTTGTCAATTTTATCTGTATTGAGATGCTTTAACAGCCGGCCCGGACGGTATTCAAAGAGCATAAATGCCTAAATTTAATTCACAAATATAGTCCACACGAGACGACTAAAAATGTTTGAATGTAGAAAGTATGAAGTATGTTTGCAGTATGAAGGTTTTTGTCTGCATATTACATTGACGACGGTGTGTGTTTAACAATGACTATTAAGATAATAGTCAGTGATTGTTACATTCAACTATGGACGATTTTTAACATCGTCGATAGTGATGAGATAACTTGAGAAGAGTTTGACATGGATTTGTGTGTATCTTCATCTAAAATAGATGAAATACAACCAAAGATTATGTGTCTAAAAACAGTTGTAGCAGGTGTGTGCTGTTTGTACCAACAAGTCTCGTATGGATCATGTAGAATTCGTTTGCCTGCTGTTCCCGAAGTGGTGGCAAGGCGAAGCGAGTCTACATGGAATACACTTCGTAGTCGGCTGTAAACGAAGACTAGGGGCACTGATGGTTGTTTGTGCCTATTGTTTTTGTATGGGGCTATGATAGATATGTTGGCACTGTTGTGACATTCCAGACTGTTGACTCCGAAAAACAGAAAACTGTCATGGCAGTTTTATATGTTTTATGAACTTACCTTGAACGTACCTTGACGCGCCACATCTCCATCTTCATTGATGAGAGTGTGGCAGGGTTAGAGGGGGCTTTGTAGCCCATTATAAACCCATGTGTGATAGCTCGGTTTTGAAGCTGAGGAGTATCACTATGGATAGTGTCCGTGTCTGAATTGTATGTGCGCAGTTTTTCCATTTTGGCTGGAGTAATTGCCGAGTATAAATTTCCCAGAAGATGCATTGCTTGGTAAAGTGAGACTGAATGCCTCAATTTTCAGGCAATCTCTCTGGCGTCGAGTGGGCGATTCTAATAGCAATGGCTATAATGTCTCATGCATTCGCATTCGTTCGCAATGGTGGTATAAGTCCATGTGCGAATGGTGTTTTTTGAGTGAATCTCTCAAGATCACTCAAGAAACTGTTGTTGTTGTTGTAGACCTAAGTTTTCAACGGAAATGTTAACAAACTTTTTGACCAGTCTGGCAATTTTCCAATTTAGGAAAGATTGACTGTGTAAAGGTTTGTTTGGAAACGTTACACGTTCTTCCGCTAAAAGAGTACAACTATTGACCTTCTTAACTGTCCGAAATCAAAATAGAAAATGTGACATCGAATGTCACTGGTGCTATGTAAAGGAAAAGGGTACCATACTTCAAAACGTAGCTCCGCATACATTGCAGGAAAAGATTACTGAGCGCTTTGAGACGCCTTACGTATTATTGTTATTATTATTATAAAGCTAAAATGCTGACTGATGAAGTGCACAATATAAAACGCACATAAAATGTGTTTTGAGCCCCTCCATTAAAAAGGACCAAAACACAAGTGGCTCAACATTTTATTATCATCGGAAAAAGTTATTTTTAGTAAGTTCTAACCCCCCCCCCTCTCCAACCTCCCTTTTCTGTGAGGATGCATGCAAGCATACAAGAAAAGGTCTGTTTTAACTATCGCCTATTGACGTTTCAAAAGACAGAGACCATTGTCTCCCACAAAAAAAAACAGTCATAGGATGGTTAATTACCAGAGACCACACCAAAGCCATAGGAAATACATTATGAAGCTACATGTATACGTATGATTTCACTCGTCCCTCTATAAACCATTGGAAGCTTTTCCAGTCGGGATTGTGAAATGTGAGGTTTAACCAAAATTGTGTTTTGGCACATTGTAAGAGAGAGAAAATTTGTTTATTTTATTAGATATAGGCCTACATTTTGGGTTTGCCATTATAGTATATTAATATGATATGATCGTAATATTGATCTCTTTTGGAAATGTGGTAGTCTCGAGAAAGACTTGTTGGTTTGTATAAGTGAGATCAAATAACTTGGTTTTCCCCATTATATTTTCGGCTGTAAATCTCAGTCTTGATTTTCAAAAGTTGGGTAATTTCATGAAAGTTTGTTTACTTCATTGCTTTATACTAAAGCTATATACTCTTAAATACAAAGTGCATGATATTTAATTTGCTTGTTTAGGCCTATAATAGTGTACAAGCTTACAGCAATTAGTCTTACATTGTTATTTCTTTGTTAATTTGGGTTATAAACTTATACAGGACAATGTAATACTTAACTGCATATCGTATCTTTAACACTGAAATGTACCATTATAGTCAACAAGGTGTTTTCATAGAAAGTTTATCGTTACTTTGAAAAAGTATTTAAGCAACCGTAACCAATAAATCGGTCGCTTAAAGGCTGGGTATGCTTTTGTTAATTGTCAAATACCAGTATCCTCACTTGGTGTATCCCAAATGCACAACATAACAAACCTGTAAACAATTTGAGCTCAATATTGGTCATCGAAGTTGTGATGGTGTAATGTCAAAAATGTTTCTAAAAATTACCTGAAATCTTTGGTCAACCAATGCATGCATACTGTAATAACAAGAATAACAATAGGTTTTCGGCTGATTGCCGAACACCTAACAATGGCCTCTTCTAATGTTTTGCGTCCCGGGAATTCATGGAACCCACGATTAGTCACTCAGAAGGCATGTTGTAACAGGGGGGACACGAACAACTTGCAAAACATTATAAAGTTTGTTGATGGATACATTTTTTTCTGGGGTGCCAAATGAATTGCATTCACAACAAACCCCAAAACTAAAAAACATTCCAGCCAGTAATTTTTGCTCCAATAAGGAAAATAGTTTCTACAAAATTAAATTTCAAATTCCAAAATTTATCAAGCAGATTGTTGCAAGGTTTAGTTCTATATAAAAAAATCTCTTTTTATATACTTATTTCTTCTCTCTCTGTTTTCATTTTAAGTACTGTAGAACTTGAACTTTAGCTTGGTGGTGAGACAAAAAACAGGAATGTTATTGCAACATTTCAAAGAAGAAAAAACATCACATTATGGTTTGTTGTTTCTGTGTATGGCTGCAGTCATGGGTATAGCTTTTTTACAAAGCCTTTTTGTGTGAAAGCCTGCAGATATGGCCCTAGAACAACTTTTTACTGATTGCGTTTATGTGATTAACTTAAAGTACTGCGGGCATGGACAAATATATCACTTTTTCCCCCAAAAAATTGAATCTGAGAAGCGTTACTGCAGTAACGTTTCTCAGATTGTGTATTCCAATTGCAGATTATTCTTCCTGCGTGGACAAACCGCTCCAGATATTCTAGATTTACGTGGGCAAGATTTTGTTTTGTCAATTATTTTAGTTTAACGTGGTTTATGACCATGAACAATGTTGTTGGGAATGTAATACTTAGTGGAAAAAATAGGAAAGTAAAATCAATTCAACAATATAACGAAGAAAACTCGAGAATTAAACTTGACCTCAGCTTCCGGTTGCTGCAAAAAATTAAGAAATTTGTGCTCACCTCCGATCACAAAACTTATGTAAACGCTTGTTTTGGATGCGCGATGATAATCGCCAGATGCTGTAATTAAAACGCGAAGCCTTTTCATAGCAGTCTATGGTTGTTGAGTTGTCAGCGTCCTCTATAAACTGCGTCAAGCGTTAATTTCACGCCTATGTGACCATTGCGAATCCACGTAAGTGGTTTCTAAAAAGTTAAACTCAAATCAGCATCCTTGTCCCAGAGTTTTAATTTTGCTTCAATAATAGTTCACACATTATTTGTGTATTAATTAATTATAAAAACTAAAACTGATTTTATAAACATGTAATGAGTATTTTTGTTGTTCAGATTTCATCATTGAATATAATTTTAAACAAAGATTTGATTTCAGAGATAAAAAAGTTCTTCGTTTGACGTGTTTTCTCGTTCCGATACGCGCGAGACTTGCACAGTCTTATCTCCCTGATTGCAAGATGCAAATGTTGGCAGCTCTGCCCTGTATATTCAACTATAGATGATGAATTGTATACTTAATCATTTCTCAACGTGCGTAGTTTAGGCTTTTGAATTAAATTGACTTAGTAGAAAATAAAGTAGAATGCATGATTACAATTGGGGTTTTTTAAGCTGTAATTATTGTTATTTGTTCCCGTGATGACCCACAATTATCGTCAGAATTATTCATAACCTCACGGGATCCCATTTAAGTGGCAAATGGTACCCCATGGGCTCCGAACCTGCGATGAGGACTATTACAATATGTGCAATGTTGCCCTTGGACCAATTTTACAAGAGCTGTTTGAAGCAAGTCAAGCTTATAAACTTTACACAGAAGATAACGGTTGTTTGCCAAGTCATCAGGGGGTCACACGTTGAATGAAACAAATTATACTAGCAGACGATGTCAAGTGGTTTTTGCGGGGGGGGGGGGCTTAGTGGGAACCGGCAAAGATACATAAGTTCAAAGTTTCATTGACTGTGTTGACAATAACCAGCTAAATAAAGGTGGATCACAATAATTATTTTATCACAGAGACAACCTTGCATTCTTGCAATGGAAAACCGAGGAGCTTGTACAATTTACTGTGTAAAATATTAAATTCTTATTATGAATTTTGGTTTTAGAACGGCCGACGAACATTATCCATCATGAGAAGTCATTCATACAATAATTTGAAATTTGCAAAGTAAAAAAACCCACAAAAACCCCGGATTCAGTTATAATCAAATTCATCTACTTCTAAACATAAGTTTCCTTAAAATGTACATCATTCCTGAAGGGAATTTTTCTCTTTATGACCGAGTACAAACGTAGTTATTACATTTTTACTTCAGATACAAAATGTTAGACTGTGTTTTGATCACTCCTTTGAAAATTTTAAATGGCCATTTTGTAGAACAATTTTTGACTCCACAAAATTACTGACCGCGTGTTAGTTCACGAATTAAAAGGAAAACCAGACAATTTTGAAGGGATATTTGTGTGAATCATTGTATTCTTATACCTTTAAAACATCTTTCCAGCCATATTCATTTCATATTAACAAACGCTTTTTAAATCCCAAAGCACCCAATCCAAAGGCAATGTGACCTTTTAAAGTCAAGCTCCTGTACAACAAAAACCTAACACCCCTGTCCAACAAAACAAAACGCCTCTCAGTTTTTTTCTAAGATTTTAATCTTAATTTGTTTAAGGTCAAGAAGCAGCAAGTATCCAGTATGAATTGGAAGTGTCCTAAAAAATAAATAGAAAAATGTTGCGCAAGGCCACTTGATCGTAAGGGGAATCTCCCACAAATGTTGCTAGTCTTGCACAACATTTTTTTTAATACGGCTAACTCACGTATAGAACTTGTTCAGCAGAACCAGTTTTCCCACAGTTCGGTGTTCAGTAGAATATAATTTTCTCTAAGAGCACGTCTATTGGTTAAATCATGACACGTTCTATATTCAGTAAGTAGTGTTGTTTTTACTTTTTAAAGAAAACTTCTTCTCGAAAATTTGTGATACTGGATGAGTTAGCCTCAATAAAACCGACCGAAGTTACTTTGCAAAAATTTTGCTTTTCGTACACAATTGTCGAGAATCATTAATAACATATTTTGTTCGTTATATGCAGCATTCTGCGCGATTCTTGGAACGGGAGTGGGGATAGGTCAGTACGGCATGTGCGAGCCATTGAGTAACAATCAACCAGAGCAGAACATGGAGCTAGGTGAGAATTAAAATACTTTTCTGTCGATAGTTATCAGTACTATGAAGTATAAACTATTAAGGGAGTGGCGTAACCGGGGGGTGGGGGCTCGGAATCACCCCCCCCTCTTGCCCACACCCTTCCCCCTAAAAATCATTATATGTCGCTATCGTACTTTTGGCTTGGGCTGTCTGTACGTAGCTTAAACATCACAAATCACAAATCAAGTTTCGGAAGTTGATTATTTCGACCCCCTTGACCCTATGCACAGGAGAAATGAACAAGCGATGTCAGGAGGCTGATAAAATGACCGTGTATGAGGAAGTGTTGGAGATGTGCGTGTCGTGTTCAACCTGTGATCTGTACTCTCGGGATGATCATTGTCGCACTTGCCGAGGTAAAGATGGCTACGCCTGATTCAAACAATTCCACTGACATTTTCGTTTACTGAAGATTTGTAATGATACATGTACACAATTTTCAAGACATATTTCGTGTAATAAAATGAGGTCATTTATTAAACAATATTAAGGGAGAAAATGTTGCCATTACATCTGTAAAACTGATGATACAAAACACCATATTCTTCACTCAGCATTTGGGATCATTCCAACACCGGTGGCTGAAGTGAAGATTGTCAAAAAAGCTGACAAAAAAGACGACACTGAGGATGTTAACGCACGTGATAAGCTACCTCTCGCAAAAGATTCTTCGTCTGACATGGGTACGTACAATTTTCAATTTGCATAAAGTTTTTTTCTTCTTTTGGTGTTGCTGGTGTTCCTGTCGTTCTCGTCGTCGTTGCTGTCGTTATAAACCTTTATCATGCTGCCACCATCTTCGTCATGTTCCCTGTATCCTATAAGTAATTATCCATAAAAAAAAGATGGAACCAGACTATTTTTTGCCACCAGCCTCGGTTTGGTTACAGTGATTTGGATTGGAGAATAATCAAGATCACCAAACATGATAAAGGTCTATTGTTTGTCGTTGTTGTCGTTGCTGCTTTTGTTGTTTAAATTTTTTTTCTTCCTGATATAATGTTGTAATTTACAAAAGTTATTTTGACATTTAGGCTACCTGCCAACTGGTAACTGGAACTATGGTGTGAAACTTCCTTATTGTTTACTAAATTCACCAGCAAAAATGATCTCACCAATTCTTATGTTTACTTTATAGGGTTACCAGTAGTGGCTTTAATTGTCTTATGCTGCGGTGGTGTCACCATGACGGTAGTTGTAGGATTATGGCTCAAACGAAGAAATGGTACGTACATACTTGTATGAAAATAAACTGCTCAAAAACAATTTACAAAAAAGGTACGAAATACTGTTTTTATGAGTATATTATTCTCTCCAATCATCTGGGTTTTAATAAAACGTTCATAATGCTCATAAAAATGACGATAAAATTATGTTCTAATTTTATGTTTAAAGGCACTGAACACGTTTGGAAATTGTCAAAGACCAGTGTTCTCACTTGGTGTATCCCAACATTGCATAAAATAACCAGCCTGTGAAAATTTGTGTTCAATTGGTCATCGAAGTTGCAAGAAAATGATGAAAGAAAAAACATCCTTGTTGTACATTATTTTGTGTGCTTTCAGATAGGAATAAAAACTTCTTGTAAGAAGTTTTTTTTTATTTTAAGGAGAAATTACCTCTTTCTCAAAAACTACGTTACTTCAGAGGGAGTCGTTTCCTACAATGTTTTATACTATCAACAGCTCTCCGTTGCTTGTTACCAAGTAAGTTTTTTATGCTAATATTTGTTTTGAGTCATTACCAAACGTGTACGGTACCTTTATACAGCCTAATATTTATACATGATTTCTGTTGTTTACATGTGTATGTTTAACTCATTTTCTTGTTGGAAACTGTACTTTTTGGCATTCAGCAGTATCATTAGATAATCTTTAAATGATATAGTACTTGTTATGTTTTGGAGCCATGAGCACTTTTGTGGGTTTGTGGGCTTTATAAATTGTTATTATTATTAGTGTCAGGGATGATGCCTGTTCCACAACATGATAATGCAGTAGCCGATTCACAGCCCCATCATCAAGAGACCGGCCGGCCAGACAACGTCCACCCAAGCGATGACCTCACCAACATCGACATTGACCAGCAGAATTTCGATGGCACCGAAACCATTGTGTAAGTTTCTTCGCAATTAATTGGAAGGGAAAAAAAAGAAAAAAAGAAAAAAGAAAAAAAGAAAAAAAAACATAAGTAAAAGCCCTGACAAAAAAACCTGTAGTGATGATCGAACTGACGCTTGACTTCTGCAGGCCTAAACAAACAGGAAATCAATGCAATCCACCAATATATTAAACAGATATCAATGAATTCATCTATGCAAGGGGTCTATTGGAAACTATCTATGGGTATGATACATTTGGAAAATGATATTCGGTTTTTGTCTGCATATTATGATTATGAGGATGATGGTGTGTGTGGACAAAATGTTAAAGGGACACGTTGCAGCGTTTGATGTATAATGAGCACGGTCGGAAAGATGTTTAAAAAGTAGAATATAATTATCCACACAAACGTGCCTTAGAAATGCTTCGCTTTTGCTCACTTTCGCGAAACATAAAACGCATTTATGGGAGTCAAGATTTTGACTTATTTCCAGTCGCAGCTGTTGAACTGCGACTGAGCAATTATTTTATTAAAAATGTTACGATTACCATCTGTTTATTGTATTCCAATAAATATCCAACACCGAGCTGAATCTAGCACAGTAGTGGGCCCGATATAAACACATGCAGTACAGGAGGTGAACCAAATGTGATAGTTTGTCTCCTCCTGTACTGCATGTGTTCTAATATTCTGAATATATACTGAGCTAGCTTTAGCTCGGTTTAAATGAGATTATTACCCGGTTTTCATCTGACCATAGAGCAAGGAGATCTGACTGGTTTACCAGGCCACTGACTACGGCACTAGCGTAACGACTGGTCGTCGCGCATTTTGCCCATTACATGGACGGTGGTATTTACGGCTGGAAATACGTATACGTTTCGCGGGGCAGATCTCGGGGTCAGATGGCAATGTTTGGGTTTTTTTAATCACCATTCACTAATTATAACACATTAAAGGCATGTTATTGCACGAACAACTCTTAATAAGGATATGGAACACTTCCAAACAGCAAAATTTCTTGAGATTTTAAGGCAACGTGTTCCTTTAACATCATCGGCAGCATATTGTACCACAGCACCACGAAACCATTACGTGATGCTATGTAAAAGAATTCGTCTCATACTTCAATAACGTAACTCCACAATACCTTGCAGTAAATACTGAACAATGAAGCGCCTTGGGCGTCACTAAGTGACGGATATGAGCGCTATATAAGAAGCTACTATGTTATTATTATTATTATTAAATGACATGATTTCAGATTAAACACACAAAGATTGTGTGAATTATAAACAGTTGAAGCAGGTCACTTCACAAGCTTAGCAAGAAGCGTATTTTGGAAAGTGTCAACGAACTTTATTTAAGATATAACTCTCCGAAGTTTCGATTGGATGACATAGACGCTATAACGCGAAACGATGTTGAGAGAAAGACCTGTGTGTATACGTTGGTGCGACTGCTGCTGATGAAACCCGTTAAACGGGGTTGAAAAACGACTCGATAACGTAACCCGTTAAGCGGAGTTTAAAAAAACTACTTGATAACTATCTCCCTCGAAGAGGGAGTTTTTACCAGTCTGTCTCGTATGGAGTATTAGAGAAGTATCCGATATTCCATAGTCTCCATGTAAATAAAAAAAGGTAAGGAGAAGACAAAAACTAGACTATGCATAGTCTTACGTTAAATAATAAACGCAATTTGTTTGTAGTTATTATTATTTTTTTTTACATTGTACTGCTTTTGCATGATCTTCATTGTATTTGAACCTTTATAGACTTTTCTTTTGTGACGTCACAGCCGCGGGTTGTGCCAACCTTGTGCGGCCTTCATTGCAGAAAATGCAACAATGTTATCATTCAATAATGCCATCAAATTACCCATAAGCACAGGTATGGCGTTTGCGCTACCCAAAGTAAAAGGTTAAAGGGACACGTTGCCTTGGATCGGGCGAGTTGGTCAACAACAAAGCGTTTGTAACCGTTTGTTATAAAATGCATATGGTTAGAAAGACGTTATAAAAGTAGAATACAATGATCCACACAAATATGCCTCGAAATTGCGTGGTTTTCCTTTTACTTTGTGAACTAACACGGTCGGCCATTTTGTGGAGTCAAAAGTTTCCGGGTGAACTTGACCCAGAAATGGGTCAGGCCCCCTGGGGCCTGGAATCCAGCTCAATCCTGACCCTGGAGTTTTTAGAGTATATGTTATTATTGAATATACACGGACTTCATTCGGGGATGGCACAACGTTGGCATGTGCAAGTCCAATTTTCCTTTATTATAAAACACAACCCTAAAATTGAGATCTTAAAAGAAAATCAAGAAAATCTGATTATTATTTTGAAGAACCTGCTGATCTTAAACCATCAAGTTTACATTGAGTAGACTGGACACTTTGTGTTTAACTGAACTCATTTGTGAATTACATTCGACCGATCACTTTTTATCAACCACCTAACACATACTTTGTTGAAGGATTAGCTCCTCTTCGTTTTCAAAAACTTGATAACTACATGGAAGTTTTCATTCATTTCTGACCAACGTTGTACCATCCCCTTAAAATGCAAAGTGTGTGTGTTTAATAATGCACAGGCTTGTATGTGCAGTAATCGTTCTATATATTTGCCGCCCTGCATAGGCATATGGCTTAGATTTCAGATATTACTTTTACAATTTTGTATATGCATGTGATCGTTCTACGTATAGCTTAGATTTCAGATATTACTTATTCAAGCTTGTTTAATGCAGTGATTGTTCTACGTATAGCTTAGATTTCCGATGTTATTTATTCAAGTTTGTATATGCATGCAGTGATCGTTCTATAGCTTGGATTTCAGATATTCCTTATTCGAGCTTGTATAGCAATTAGTCGTAGAATATATCTCTTGGTTAGAATGTTGATTTAAAACTTATTTACAATAATCTCACTTACCCAGAATACTAATTCAGCCTCAATATATGATACAATTAGTATACATAATATCTTAAACAAGTCAAGGCACTGAATCAAATTAATGAAGGCAAATCAGAAAGTTAAAACCCTTCTATTGTCTTTACCATTTCAATATCATCCCGAATGGTTTTTGAATGATGTGTTAAACCATTGAGCCTATTAAGGGCAGGGTATACTTTTGGTAATTACTCCACAATTTAATGACCATAACAAAGAGCACTGGAGAGCTGTGTATTATTATAAAACATTGTTAGAAACGACCCCCTTTGAAGTGATGTAGTTTTAGAGAAAGATGTGAACTTTTCACCCAAACATTTGAATCTGAGAATTGCTTCAGGCATCTGAAAACACACAATTCTATGCAACAAGGGTGTTTTTGTTTGTTTTTTGTTTCATTATTTTCTTTTAACTTTGATGGCCAATTGAGCCTACATTTTCACGTGCCTATATGTTGGGATGCACCAAGTGAGGATACTGGTCTTCGACAATTACCAAAAGTATACACTACCTTTAAGAGAGAATTTGGTGATGATTACAAACTGTTCACAACATGATTTGAAATCGACTTCAAAAGGAGTTCATCAGTTTGACATAGCGCAGTGCATAATCATTTTTATCGTCGATTTCAAATCATGTTGTGAATTTGTTGAGAGGGTCAATTTTTTTCTTCTTCCCTTCTAAGTACCGTAGAACTTGAAATTTGGCATAGTGGAAAGTTATTGTAACATTAATTTCAGTGACTATAAAGGACACATTAAAATCACAAGCCTTGGTGCTGAGGTTGGTGTCCTCGCACATAATACACTGCGTTCAGCAGAATATTACAGAAGTTTGTCCATGATGAAGTGGTCTGTAATGAAGGCCTTGGTGCTGTGGTTTGTTTCCTCGCACATCACACTGCGTTCGGCATAACTGAAGTCTTCTCTTGATTGATTATTTGGCCTTTGTTTGTCAAATTATGTTATTGTTGCTCCGTAGAAGTGGGATAAAGTCCTGTTAATTGTTGTAGGTTGCATGTATCATTCAGTTTGGCTTTCCCAATAACAAACCATAACCACAGTTTGTTGCTTTAAACCATAGTTTGAATTAATGTTAAAAGTAGAGTGAAGTAATAATTATAATGTGAAATATTGGACTATGTGTAGCTGGGTGTTGTTTTAGTAATTTAATTTCACTTATGTTGTCTTTGTCATACCATTTTTTTTATTGTAATAATTTGTGGGAAGACAATACCGTACTGTAAGAATTTGGCATGGTATCATAATGTATGTTTAATCATCTCTCTTTTGAGTATATTTGGTTCCGAAGAAACCGGTGGACTCAACGATAGGTGATGGCTATAAGGGCAGTGGCGTAACCAAACATTTTCAAGTTCAAATAAGGGATGGCTTTTTCTCATAACATACTCTGACTGTATGCCAAATTTCATGCTTGTATCACCGAAGGCACAGTTCCCACAAATGTTTCCCCTATCCGCCCACTACTATTCCTTTGGAAGATTGGAACTTTATCGGTGAAAAGGCTTTCAGAATGACACTATTACTAAGAAGTTGTTGGATAATTACCAATCATGTTGGCCCATTTGTCTTCAAGTTCAAACATTAACAGGGAATCACAAAGGGAAAACAAAGGGAATACAAATCACAACAATTAAAGATAAACGCAATTGTTATCCAACTCGAGTATGCCTGTGGATTTGTTCACAGTGCTTATCATCGGTGCCCCTGATCGGTGCATAGTACAAATTTAAAATTGTTTTCAATTATTGTTCCATACACATTCCATGTACCGTCAGCTAAATTATGCCAACTCCCATGGGAATTTACAAAAGGCTTAGTGGGTCGAGTTGTCTTTTCTACTGGGTTTAGAACCATCTATGCTGTGCTGAAGTAAAAATAACAACAACATAGGGCTTGTATCACAACAAAGAAAAAATATCTATGTGGTAAACATTTCTTTAGCTTCGTTGACGTGACCCGCTTGTGAACTCATAATTGCATGGGCGCTGCACAGAACGCCTTCAACTTTGTCCTCAGCAGACACCAAAAACAAGCTGGTATAGGCTCCAACGATTTTTGACACGTTTTTAGCATCAATATTTCTATAGGCCTTGATGTTAATGTTGTCCTATAATGGAAACGATCAATGGAATAGGAACAGCATTACGGGGATCTTAATGCTTTTTTCGGATCCAAAACATACGGTGTTAATTTTGTTTTGTCCGATTTGGAAAAGTGGTTTTACTTTTTTGAAGGAAATCAGACAAACACTGTTTTTAAGGACACATAACCAGACATTTTCATTTAGGGGTGCAAGGGGGAAAATACATAGATTCTTGGGGATAATATTGTTATGTATTGAACCATTCATTTATGCATTTTCGATGTTTGTTGGGGTGTGGACATTAGGGGCAAGGGCTCACCCCCCCTCCCCCTAATTACGCCACTGTTCAGGACTTAACCTTTAATTTTCGTAATTTTATTATTTTGTGTTTTGTTGAATAATTCTTGTGGCTAAAGTAACAGTTTGTTTTAGCATATGTGCATTGCTTTTAACGTAGATCCAAAGCCGAAGCAAGATTATTGCTGTATGCTGTTTGAATTTTAATTGTTGGCAAAATAAAGTACACCATTGGAATACTGACTGAGGTTTGGGTGTAATCGTCGTCGTTGGATTGGGAAGATATCTGGTGGAGTGTGCTCGAATATTGGGTACATTGTCAGTTCACAATATGGACGCTGGGCAGAAATTACCTTTTTTCGAATGATAAATGCCCGTCTATATTTTACCAGATTTGTGATGGGGTTATCGCTAATTTTATTGGGTCTCAATTTCATAAAGCCTATCAGCACACAAAAAAACACTTGCTAGCGAGAGAAATATCTTGTTTGGCTGAAACAGGTTAACAGACAAAATTCTATCAAGTTTACATTGTTGCTGGTGCCCCACTCATTCTTTTGGCTGAGCAGTATTTTCTGCATAACAACTGTATAAAATGAGTGCCTTATAAAATTGGGCCCTGTTCATGGAGCGACTGAAAATATGGAACGTTCCCTTACTAATCAGGCTAGCATATGGTGGTAGCTAATCATTCTCTACTTGGCACACAAAAACCTAATGTCACACAGGGCAATTTTTACAGGCCTGGGAGGCAACCACTTGCACTGTATGCACAAGGAATACTTCAGCAGCACAAAAGATATTCTTCTACCTGTAAATGCTATCCCCATAATGAGAAAACTGAAATGTGAATGAATTTCAAACTTGAAGATTTCCTGGAATTGTTTGCCTGTAAATTGCCTCGTGTGAATTGGCCTTTACAGTAATAGTTAAAGACTTTAAAAGCAATGCATTATATTTACCTGAAATGAATGAAACGATTGTGAGGCGAAATGTCAAAGCAGTATGGCAATGTATATCCATGAGCACTTATATTTCCTGGGTTTTCCCTGAATGCGTAAAAAGATTGTCGTATATCATTTCCAATGTTTGGCGACAAAGGTCGCTATGGCGGCAAGGTCCCTGGGGAAACGGGCTCTTACCGCCCTCTGTTGGTCCCATCGCCTGAGCCGAAGGCCGGGCTGACGTATGGTATGGACGTCGGCACCTATCAAACTCAACATCTTGCAAACTCGGCACCTACAAACTCGGCACCTAGCAAACTCGGCACCCACAAACTCAGCACCCATTCAAAAAATGCCGATTTACCGCTGCGATTTACTGCTTAAACAAAAACCTGTGAAATTTTGTAGTTATTCGTGTCGGTAAACCCAAAGGCAGTGACACCCTACTAAACCACCTGTTTACGCCTCTTGAACTTTTGATCAGATCAGAAAAATGTGTTTTGAAAACTGCTCATTCTCAAACCATGGAGTACCCGAGTTTGTCATAGGCAAACTCGGTGTGCTTGTTGGTGATTCAGTAATGTTTAGGCTTCATATGTTTTTATTTTTATTAAACCTTTACATATTAATAACACCGAATATTATCGTATCTTGTTTATGATCCGACGGGGATCCGCGTGTCTCGCGACTGATGGATGAATTGTCGTGCTGTTAGATTTGGACACAATGTGTATCACCATATAAATGTAGTTTTGTTTGGCAAAAAGACCTACATTCTTCTGTTACGTAAACTACAGTTGCATTCCCTATGTAATCCCAATTGTTCAATGATTATCCTAGTCTTATGCCTAATTCGGTATTTCACGGTACCTACTGACAAAAGATCGCATCAGCTCCGCGAGGTGCAAGATGGGGAACTGGAGCTCCTTCTATTGTTAGAACGGTTGCTGAACATGGCTGCTACGGTCTGCACTGTTCCATTGTATCATCCACGGAGTTGCCGAATGAAAAGGCGTCCAGTGCATACTTCACATTTCAGCACGAGCTCGCCATCTTGTGCCTGCGGCCCAACAGGATCTTTGCTGCTGACCACAATCATAAATGCACGTACTGTAATGTCGGTAGGCCTACCCCGCTCAATGTCCTCATTTTATCCTAAAATCCACTGAAAGACTTTTCCAACTGAAGATGGACACGGTCCTATGTAGTTTTTGAAAAGTTTAAAGACTATTTTGCCGAAAGGTTTGATGCTATTTCAACGCAAAAAACAGGAGTCCAAAATAAACATAAAGAAAGCTAGATTGTTCTGGACAAGGTAAAATTGGTATTGAGCAACACATCTGATCCTGACTCGGCGATTGATGCACTTAAAGAGGCCGAGGAGTTGGTAGCAGAACGAAAAAAGAAGATCCGCATCGTCAACGGAAGCAAGGCTGGATGGGTGGTGATCGCCAAGATAGAGAAGAAAGGCACCGCACACCTATCTGTAGAGCAGCAAAAGACCGTCAGCACCGAAGAGGAAGAGGCATTGAATGACCTAGATAGCCGAAAACGCAAGAGACGATCTACATCGTACGGAGCCCCTAAAGGGACAGGTAAACAAAATAATAAATATCGAAATTATTTCGTTCCCTCGAATGAATATTTCGAGAGAACGAAATAATATTTCGAGGGGACGAAATAATATTTCGGGGTAACGAAATAGTATTTCGAAGGAATAAAATAATGATTCGAGGGATTGAAATAATTGAAATAATATATACGCAGACCCTGTTGGCTAATTTGCTGGCGGTAGTAGCCCTACTCTAGCTCTCTGGCCGCTCGCCTCGCCTACAATTTCATCACAGCCAAGAAACTTAAGCCAACCGAGAGCCCTTTTCAAAACAAAACAAAATTGCTCAAATCCAGCAATTTGGCATGGGCGATTAGACCGTCCTTACTTTGTGATTGTCCTATGGACAGCTCTGTGTACAAAAATCCCGTTGAACAACCCTACTCATGGCCGCTCGCCTCGCCTGCAAAATCGTCACAGAAACGAAACTAGGACGAGAAGAGAACCATGTGTGTCTAGCATGCTTATAGTTCAGGAATTATTGTCAACCATAGCGCAGAACTGATTTCAAATCATTATTCGGCAGGAAATTTCTTGCTTGTGTTAATACATAGGCCCGGTTGATTAATTAGGTGTTGGTAGTAACCCTGCTTCCTAGCCGCTGGCTTTGCCTACAAAATAGTGACAGAAACAAAACTAGGACGAGAAGAAAGCCCTTGACATGGGCTTTTCAATGGTATAACACTTTTGAAAATGCAGTTTTATTCTGAGGGTGATTTGACCGTGCTTACTTTGTATTTGTCTCTTTGAAAGCTTTGTGTACAAAAATCCCGTTAGAGATGTACAAGAAACAGAAAGCTCACAATGAGAGGTAAGGGATATATTCTTGGATGTATTTTATTCTTGCTCTTTTATTTAATATTTCATCATTTTCAAAAATATATGCAGTACCAATTTAAAGTACAGCGTAGAACTTTTAGCATGTAATATGAAAACAAAATGCAGCATGAGGGCGCCTTGGATCATGGCTGAGTGGAAACACACTGGACTCAAGCTCCGGTGTTTCTAATCAGCAGAGTGTGGGTTCGACTCCCATATATTGCTTCATCCTTCATCCCCCTGTGTGCTTTGTAATGCACGTAAAATAACCTATTTCTCTATACAGAGAAGGGGTTCGCCCAGGTGTTCCTGGCAGCGTGTTGTAAACCCCTTTTAAGTTGATACATAATGAGTCTCAAAATTAAAAAGCATCAACAACCTGTCTAAATTTGTTTTATTTTAAGCGCTTTGAGACGCCAGTAGATAAAGCGCTGTTTAAAAACTAGTTCTAATTATTATTAGCCAGACTTTGCAGACATGGGGCAGTATAGATAACACAATGAAAAACACCAGCCTGAAAGTGCGTGTGGTTGACATGCACCATTAATTTTTATGTAAATCTGACTCCCGAAATGGCAAATGGCAGACCGTGGACAGACAGTGGCTGGCTTGCTGAATATCAGCCTTACAAACTCTTGTTTGTAGTTTATTCTTGCCAAGACAAACCTTTATTATTCGCTAGGGTCAAGGGTCAAATCCATACTAAAATAAAAATATCTTCTTTTTATCACAGTCTCAATGTGCTTATTTTCTTCACAGTCGAGCCATGTTGAATATACTCAAATGGATTGATTATAATACCAACCATTTTAAAATCCAATCTAAGGGAAGCTATGGACTGTTCATGAAGGTTTGGTTAGTCGTCATTACAAGTTTACATTGAGTTTCAATCTGGCAACTAATTATGAACATCTACTGTGTCGGAGACGACGTGATCCAGTTTATGTTAGAGCTTTACAGTAGAATGCAGAAAATGGAGGGAAAACTTAGGGCTATTGGCTACTAGTTGAGTGGGGATCGTCGGCCTATAGTGTTCTTCATGTTCATCCATTTTACCCTTTTCACTGTTTTTCTTTTCGCTTTCTTCGAGAAGCATTCAACAAAATAAATAAATATTTAGAAATTCAATTCATTTCTAGTCTTGCATGAATACACCCACTTTCCCATTGGCATCTATAGGTTCATCGATACAAGCCCTATGGGTTTCTAGATGGCCCTCCGCTCAATATGTGTTATTTTCTTCAAAGCCGTTGATGTATGACTTGTTTTTTACTTGTGGAAATTAATAACCAAACAAACAAACAAAACATCAGTCAGCAAGCAATGGTTGATTTTAGACTTTAAAAATCCATTTTAATTGCTTAGGGATCATAATAATATAATATAAATCTAAATATACAAGATTATACAAGCATTTTACATGAAAATATACCACTTTGTCTAAAACTGTTTGCAGGAACAGTAAATCAAAATTAAACCAACAGCCAAATACTTGAAAACACATGATGCAAAGTTTAATTCCAATAACAGCAACACCTGTCTGTAGTGACCCATTATTAGTGGCAGTTTTCGGTTTTGATAGAAACAGGGAGAAGCAAAAACAGCTGAATTTATATAACTTGTTTTCATCTTTGTATATTTTATATTAAAACAAATCTTTAACAGACCATAATTCCCAATTAAAGTAATATCTCATAGTGTCAAACAAATTCCGGATGCTATAATAATTCAGATGGAGTTTAAAGGGTGTACACAAGAGTACTGAAAAGTACAAGAATGTTCACAGATTTGCACAAACTTTCATGGTACAAAAGATAGTCATGGTGGAAAATAAGTTTTCTTAACATGCTGCAGTTTTTGAGAAATGAGTAAAACAAACTTCGATCTCACAAGTCCAAAACTTGATATTTGAAACAGTGAAAACATTAGGGGTTTTTTCCCACTATTTTTGTTGTGACTAATTGAGCTTACCCTTTCACATGTTTTTTATTTCATGGATGTTTGTTCACATAAAGTATGGATACTGGACTTTGACAATTACTAATGATGTATGCATGCTTTAAATCCTTTAGAAATTATCAGAAAATTATCAAGGGTTACATTGTAATAACAATAGTAGCTATTCAACTTGTAATAGTTTATACAAGTTGACGAATTTCACAATTTTATCACCAATACAGCGAGCCAAAGTTTACTGATTTACATTATTAACCTAGAATTGCTTACTTTAAATTATTTCCTACACATAAAATGTTGTTATAACAGAAAAACTATTTTTTTCAGTCCGTTATAAAACAACTAGCTCTGAGTGATCAAGATCAAGTAAAACTATTGTAATGATGAAATGCTTGAAATAGATTGTTTTCTCATAACAACAAAAGTAAGAATCTTGTCAACTCTTACCACTAATTAACACTTGATACCGGTACACCATCACTTCAATATGTTGGGAGCGTTTCAAAATTTTGAACGGCAGGAACGTTCTAGTTGAATCGGTTCAGTATTGGACCGAATTAGTGAGAAAACCCCCCGAATGTTTCCTTTTTTTCAAATATCAAGTTTTGGACTTGAGAACAAAACTATAGTTGTTTTACCCATTTCTCGAAAACACCTGAATTATTATTTAAGTATTTTAGGATGGGCCTATGGACCGGTCTGTTGGAACACCGGAGCATTCCATTCAATCTAAAATTTCTTGTTTCGCTGGAGAATGAGCAGTTGGCTGTACGGCCAAAAAGGGATTTTGCATACTTTTGGTTTTCTGAAGAGTTAATATACATTAATTAAATTATTTGGGGTTGAACAAAGAACAATAGATGACTAGAGCGGGACTGGAACCTGCGACCTCCAGCCAGATTAACGTGCTGCCCACGTTAATCCGGAGGTCGCAGGTTCAAGTCCCGCTCTATTCACAGCACGTTAATCTGGAGGTGGGAGGTTCAAGTCCCGCTTTAGTAATTTTGTCCTTGTTCAACCCAAAATAATTTATACCCACTCAGTTAGTTTCCCTTGTGGGTGCATAAATGAGTATTGCTAGTGTACATGTACATGTGTTCCATAATAGTTGGGTCTATTTTATTTATTCTGATGTATGACTGAAAGATTGAAACACAAGCTATTCGTGAACAGCAACCAACTCCCCGTTTCCTACATTTTCAGTCTTTTCATGTAAACTAATTTGTGTGACGGACCAACGTCATACCGGGTGCAAAAGTTATACTGATACCCTTTGATCGTATAGAAATACTTTTTTCCTTTAATAAAATCTCCACGCTTGCTTGATTTAAGTTTACTTGTTACGCACGCACATACGCCAGTTGCTTTCAATAAGTTGTTCTTTGCAACAGCAAGCACAACATAAATCATTGTACAAAGCATCCTCACCATGACCTTACAGTTTTTCTGAGTTTTTAAAAGCATTTTTGTAAAGAGTTCGTTACAATTAACAGTAATGGCCTGACTAATCAACCATAGCTTGAGTTTTTCTTTTGGAAAGATGCAACATGTTCAAACGATAGATCACTTTCCATTGGCACTCCCAAAAACTTTGCCCGAGACCGAAATAAAGCTGGACCCTCAATGTAGCCCGGACCGAATTGTAACTAAACCCTGTGGCCCTAACCGTGAACCTAAATGTAGAAAGGACCTATATGTATAGCCACAACTCTATACATAAATGAAGCCTTGTGTAGCCCCAAACAGGTACCTAAATAATAGGGCAACCGTCATAAAAAGCAGTATTGTAATTGATCGCCAGATAAATGCTACAAGCACTTGATTGCAGCTTATCAGATTCAGACTTCGATTGTGAACGATAATTCTCACACATTATTACTTTTTATTATTTTGGTTATTAATATTATATTTATTATATTATTATTATTTTTATTTTTATTTTTTTTAATCTTACCTTAACTTTTAAAAATAAGTTTCAGGGTTTTCGTTTGAAGGCATTGCATCGTGACAAGTTTTATTCCATAGCTTATTAAAAAAAGTTACATCTATGTGTCTGGAAAGTAAAAATGTATGCCTTGCTGCATGACTGCTTGCAATGGTTTATTGGCTGATTCATCACACTAAATAAAACTTCGGTTTCGCCATTGGTATTGTCAATAATAATTCGGTTCCATGCTGTCTGATACCTTCAATACATAGATTTTCTTTTTGATATCAGGTTGATTGTGCCCTGATTTATGGTTCACTGAATGTGGCGGTGCCGAAGATGCACTTTTATCACCTTGAACTGAAACGATTATTTATCTCATGTCAGTTCGACCCTAGTAGAGTTCTTCTCGTTTAGCTAAGAGGGTCGAAACGAGAGGCCGTCAACAATATTTTGCATTTAAATACTGTATATGTAGTTTTGGTTCGAAAGCAGTTTGAAACAGCTAAATCTATTTTTCTTTTGAAATGAAGTCAGAAGTGAATTAGTTTGCTTGTTACATCCAAACCATTTGGAAAATGATGCATTTATCTATACAAAGGTCTTTTAAAGGCGATCGAAAGTTAAGTTTTAGTTTCTAAGTAACTTCTTAAAATGATGTTCCAGCTCTGAAGATTTTAGTGCATGTTTGCTATTGTATTTTCCCCAACGTGCCCACAAAACATCTCCAAGGAATAACAAATCATCTTTCGACATGTTTTTCAGGAACAAAATCAATGTGGGGCCCCATTTTTTATTAGTATGACGTGTTAGGCCTACTGTAATTATTATTGTTATTTTGTTTTGTTTTGTTTTTGTTTTTTGTTTTCAATCTTAGCGCTCATACATCTTTCTTATTCACTGATTATAAAGTTTGCATTTGGGGACAGTACCACTAACTTTCAGAGAAACATTCCGCTCTGAAATGACTTCATAAGTAGGCCGAGTAGAAATTAAACTGAAGAATGGTACAAACAATATTTTCTCAATAATAGCCCTTAGCCAACTGTGGTGCACACCAACATAATTGGTACAGTTTTTGTGTACTTTTAGTGCACCCGTTTTCTGCACCAGAAGTGTACCAACACAAACCCTACACCAAATGGACACCAACAGAACACCAATAAAGCACCACATTTTCTTTGTAAATTTTCAATGTACACCAATAGAGCACCAGATATACTTGGTCTGAATCAAGCTACAAATCGGTGACTTTTTCTTGCTTTCCCATGAAGCGATGTTCGATGAATTCGGATTTGGGACACGTTTTGATTATGGAGTGGACACCGAGGGGTCATGGGGTCGAAGGGGTTTAAGAACAACCCAAAATTTTCTTTGTCGATTTGCAGTGGGCACCAATAGTGCACCAGATATACTTAGTCTGAATCAAGCTACACCAATAATGCACCAATGTACTTTTTGGTGTACCCATATAAATCACAAGGATCAGAATGAACCTGTTTATGTACAAGAAGTGTAACTTGACTCTGTCCATTCCGTCACTTGTGTGGGACAGTTTGAATTCAAACCGACACACTGATATAGTCATAGTCATACTGCAAGCTGCTTGCAGTGCAGTGTTTGTGTGTTGGTTTCCATACCAAAATGTAACGTTTAAATGGAATCAGTGGAAATGAAACACGGCAGAAGCGGATCAATAAAGATGATCAGAACATGGACATTAATAATCAGAATGAGATAAACATGGTAATTACCAAGCTTCTGTTTTCTAAATGTACATGTATTTTTTGGTCAATGATTTGAGATGGGTTTGTTGCTCAATGTAAAATGATGGTTTGTTAAATCATGGAGGTTCAACAGTGCATACTGCCTTCCTCCTCGGTATTTACCCTGAAGGCCTAGATGTGTCATGTAGGCCCTATGTTTCTTTTTAGTGTGAAATCAATGGATTAAATAATTATTTTTTTCAGATGCAACAGTTTTATTGATGATTTCTTCACCTTGGCTTCTCAGAGCCCAAACACATAGTACACATACAACGTCTGCACTAATTTTGGTTATTTCCAATGTGAAGTATAATTAAACTAAAGCCTTGGTGCATACAAGTTTTTATAATAATATTTCACCACACCAATATCTGTGCATGTACTAAAATACACCACTTGTGCGCTTTTGGGACTACGTTCTATATAATAGCTAGCCTAGCTGTTATAAACGCATGGTTGGCGATTCATGAATAATTCACGAAAAATGTGCAAACTCGATCGTTGATTGGCTTCCCCGGAAAGTCGGGGGGAAAACAATGCACCGTAAGCACCCTATAAGATACCCAAGACCTTCGTGGAAGCTAAATCGAACCAATGATAGTGACGCCCTCTGTTGTTGGAATTGATCCATTTCGATGCGTTGTTTGAATTGATCAATTTCGGTGAGAAGGTCTTGGAACCAAGACTACTGTGTATGCAGCTGCATGCAGTAGACAGTCTGTGAAGTGCTAGACTTCCCAGATAACATTCATACATTGGGCCAACGTTGGTATCGGGTCGGCAATGTTGGCGTTGGTATTGTGTCAGCTTTTGGCGTTGGCCCCATGTTGGCACTACGTCGCCATAATCGGCATTGGCATTATGTTTGTTTCTGATGTTGGGCCAATGTTGGCTCTAGGTCGGCAGAACCACACTGGTTTTACGTTGGCAATCAACGTTAAGCCAATGTTGGTTTTTAGTGAAAAGACAACAATTGGCATTGTGTTGTGGTTCTAATGTTGGGCCAATGTTGGCTCTAGGTTGGCATTACCACATTGGTTTTACGTTGGCGATCAATTACGTCGGTACTCAATGTTGAGCCAACGTTTGTTATTGGTAGGAAAATCAACATCGGCATTGTGTTGGTTTCTGATGTTGTACCAATGTTGGCTCTGTGATCGGCATTTACCACATTGGTTTTACGTCGGCACTCAATGTTGAGCCAACGTTTGTTATTGGTAGGAAAAGCAATATCGGCATTGTGTTGGTTTCTGATGTAGGACCAATGTGGGCTCTTTGGTCGGAATTATCAAATTGGTTTTATGCCGGCACTCAATGAAGAGCCAATCTTGGTTATAAGTGGGAAAGTTATATAGGTTTTGTGTTAGTTGCCAACTAAGAACAAATGTTGGCTTTATGGCAGCATTATCACATTGGTTTCATGTTTGCGATCAATGTGGAGCAATGTGGATCAATGTGGAGCCCACATTGGTTTTTATTGGCGTTGTGTTGGTTTCCGACGTAGGACCAAGGTTGGCTTTAGGACGGCATTATCACATTGGTTTTATGTCGGTACTCAATGTTGAGTCAACGTTGGTTATAGGACCAATAATTGCTTTAGGTCGGCAACATCACGATGGTTTAGCGTTGGCGATCTTCGTTGAGACAATAACAGTAGCATTTAAGCTTATTAATTGATGGGCAAACGTTAATAGTTGATCATCAATGTTGTGGTCGGCATTATGACAGTTTGTAACATTGTTCGTTATTGATTGGGTAACATAAGTACTGGAGCTTTGAGGACAATTCACATTGAATAATTATTGGTGATTGATAGGCACAATTCGGCATCTTCATCGATTGCCAGTCATCTTTGGGACAACATGGCAACACAGCGTTCATTGCTGGTATTGTTTTTCGGTTTTTTGTTCAGTAATCTGACAAAGATTTGAAACTGAAAATGTTGGAGTTGTGTTGATGTGTTGCAGCAGTTATGTTGGCTTTAGGTCGGCGGTCTTGATGTTACGTTGTTACGTCGGCAAATGATGTTACGTCCGAAAATGGGTTCGTGTTTATATTTTATTTTAGCTCATTGACAAAAGAATCAAACTAAAACAATATGCAGCAGGGGCTTTGACCAAAATGTGGTTAAGTCTATAATCTGGGCATAAAATTGGACTGTCTTTACAAATAATAGTTAGCTTGTAAGTTATAGAACAAGTTTGATGGTCAGAATCATTCCTAATAACGTTGAAGTGTTTAAAGGTGTAACAGACATATGCCAGTAATCCCAAAAATACACAAAGAAGTCAGTACTCAGTAATAGCATTAGACGACCACGCTAATGTTGAGTCAACGTTGAGCCAACGTTGGGAAAACGTTGAATAAATGCAAATTTGTGGGCGTGACTTAGAAGTGTGTAATTTTTCTTTGACAATATTAAAACAATTTGGTTGAGTTTAGGCATTTCCAAGGCAAGTTTTTGTACTTTTGTGTATAATTCGTCTGAAAAAAATATGTACATCAAAAATACAAAGAAACATTTGTCACTCCAATATTCGAATTAGGATGTAAACAAATTTAATTTAAAAATGTGTAAACCATGACTGGAAAGTCTGTGGATCCTGGACTATATAAATACAGGACATGCAGTGCACAAGAGTGTATAGGCCTGTTTAGGTTGTAGTGAGTTAGAATGTATTTAGTTATTAGTATCGTAAATTACTTGTAAATAATATAACTGATAAGTATAAATTAACATACACTAAGTACTTTAATTAATTACACAGGGCGTTAACTGGAAAAAAAGAAAATTAATCTCTAAATCTTTGTTTTAGATTACTGGTACGTTGCGTTGGGGCAATGTTGGGCCAACATATAGATTATTAGTGGGGCCAATATTCAGCCAACTTTAACATTGGCCCAACGTAACGCCGATGAGCAAAAGTACATTGGGCCAATATTGGTAATCAACATTGGCCCAACATTAATATTTCGTTGGTCCTACGTTGGCCAATGTTTACGTTGGCCCAACGTTTCGCCAATTTTAACATTGGCCCAACGTAACTCCAATGAGCAAAAGTATGTTGGGCCAATGTTGACAGCAAACGTTGGCCCAATGAAACTGTTCTGTTGGCAGAATGTTAGGTTCAACGTTGGCCCTATGTTCGATTGTGTTGGCCCAATATCGGTTTAATGTTTTAACATACATGGGCAAGATATTGGCCCAATGTTGAGCCAATGTTTACGTTGGGCCAACGTTGGGCCAACTTTTACAATGGCCCAACATAAGACCGATGAGCAAAAGTACGTTGGGCCAATGTTGACAGCCAATGTTGGTCCAATGAAAGTGTTCCGTGGGCCCAATGATGGCCCAACGAAGTGATGTTATCTGGGTTGGTTCCAAGTCTGTGATCGTGGTTTTTAGTCGTCCTGATAGCCGATACATTATATTTCGCTAATTTCGGAGAGACTCACCCTGTAGATTGTCCTTGTGTTGCAATCTGATCCACCCTTTGAAGCTAATAGAATGTCCCTCATTAGCATATCAAAAGTTTCTTTGGCAAGGGTATAGTGAAGGTGCGTTCTCACAAGAAATCCGTGTCTTTTGTATTTTGTGTGCAGTCTGATCACATCGTTGCGTTCTCCTTCCCGGGATTTTTAAATTTCAACGAGGAATTTCTTCACTATGCCAAAAACTCGTCCAAGATTTTCTTCTGCGCCGGCTACGGTGTCGCGACCTTCCGACGATGAAGGACCACTTTCTCCAGAAGAAGATATTCTTGCTTTGGCCACCAAGGAGATTGCTTTCACCAGTGAGGCAGGGGCAGAATTTACCTCCACCGGCGGGGTGAACATGAGCTCAACAGAGCACCAAACCAAAGCTCCTTCGTGGGCTGACGGTTTTTCAGGTAGCGGGTTTTCATGCCCAAAACCTCCACCTCCAGACATGACCCCAGGCCCTTCACAGCCAAAACCTACAAGTGCCTCAACTCAACCTATGCAAGATGCTGCATTTTATTCCGGCGTTCAGACAGCGGGTTACCCTTGGTTCCAGCCTGGAATTCAACAGCCACGAGCTCCATGGGGTGCGCCGCAATATCCAGCTACACCGGCCATGCCACCACAGCCATCCATGATACACCCATCATTTTTGTTTAACCAATGGGGTATGCCGCTGCAGTATTTTCCTCAAAAGTACATGCAACAGCCGTCGCCTCAGCCTGCTCCATCGGGCCATGGGCATGTACAGCGTCATGACGTAATACCGCTGCAAACTGCAACGTCACGGAGCGGGAATATTGAATGCGTCACGGTCAGCAGTGACGATGACATAGATACAGTTTCTACTGTTCAAACTGAGAAACACCTTTTTCGTATTCCTCACAAAAAAGACACCGGAAACCCAATTTCTGAGAAAGTGGTACATTGGTGGGAGGAATTGAGAACCCACAAACTATCAACCGAGGACTATAAGGAGGAGATTTCTCCTTACTCCGTCCCTGTGGAACAGGACAAATTCTTCTCGGCACCAGAACTCCCTTCAGGACTGAAAAAGGTTTTCAAGCTAGCCTCCAAGGTTACAAGTGGCAGATCCCAGCAGTCTACCCCGTCTTTTTCTAAAGATAGACGCTTCACACCATACCAATCTGCTTCCAGATCTTTCAGAGCTCGTCGCCCATCGAGAGGAGCTTACAGATATTCTAGTAAGAACTTTCAGCCATATAAAGATTTTCAGAGATCACGTTTTCAAAAATCATCTCAGAACAACTCGGATAAATCGAGTTAAAAAAACTAGAGCACACACCCTCGAATTTCGAGGCCTTTACGACTTGTACTTCAGCATCTTCTGTACCCCTGGCTGGTCGTTTGAAATACTTCACAAGTTTTTGGAAATGTTTGACTCAAGATCCTTGGATTCTTTCAACATTACACGGTCTCCGTATCAATTTCATCTCCACTCCATTTCTATCCTCGATTCCAGGTACTCGTGCTCAGTCTAAGGCACATGCTTATATTATTGACTCAGAGGTACAGAAGATGCTCGATAAAGGAGCAGTTACTGTTGAACAACCAGTTCAAGGACAATTTATTTCTACACTATTTTTAGTGCCTAAATCTACAGGGGATCTTCGTCCAGTCATCAATTTGCGTCCTCTCAATAGATTTATTCAATATCAACATTTTAAAATGGAGAACATTTCTTCTGTTAAGGACTTATTATCTCCCTGTGATTGGATGTGTAAAATAGATCTTAAAGATGCCTATTTCTTAGTTCCGATCAACTCCGATCATAGAAAATTTCTCCGTTTTTGCTGGAATTATGTCATTTACCAGTTTACATGTCTTCCCTTTGGACTGTGTAGTGTAGTGCCCCTCGGGTTTTTACTATAGTCTTAAAGCCAGTAGCCTTCTCAGGGAACGCGCCATCCGCTGTATTTTTTATCTTGATGATATTCTCATTCTTGGGGCTTCATTTCAGGAATGTACAACAAACATAGAAGTGACAACCAACCTTCTTCAAAGTCTGGGCTTCATGATCAACACGGACAAGTCACAGCTTGTTCCTACTCAACGGATTTCTTACCTCGGATTTTTAATCGATTCAGTAGACATGACTCTATCTTTAAGCCAGGAAAAGATCAAAAAAGTCATCAGTCATTGCGAGAAGATTTTAGAAGCCAGGACAGTTACAGTCCGACAACTCTCCAGCCTGCTGGGCAGATTATCATCCACAATACTTGCAGTCCTACCAGCTCCAGTTTTTTACCGGAATCTGCAAGAAGACAAAATTTCATCTCTCCACAGAGAGAACAGTTACGAAGCTCCCGTGACACTTTCAAAAGAGTCTTTAGCGGAACTGAAAACATGGATAACATGTCTACAGGCATGGAACGGTCGGGGAATACTACGACCGTCACCAGATCTGACTATACAAACCGACGCATCTATGAGTGGATCGGGTGCCTGCATCGATCAATCAGAGATAGGTGGCCGCTGGACACCCCTGGAACAGTCTCATCACATCAACTTCCTCGAACTGTTGGCAGTATGGTATACCATCAAAGCCTCCCTCAGCGAGAAGAGAGACATTTCAGTTCTTCTTCAGATGGACAGTTCTGCGGCCATTTCTTACATCAATCATCAAGGCGGAACACACTCAAAACTGATGTCTCAGTTAGCTGTCAAGATCTGGGTATGGTGTCTCGAAAGAAACATCACACTAGTAGCACAACATATCCCAGGGTCTCAGAACATCACAGCAGACAGAATGTCTCGAAATTTCGACGACAGGGCAGAATGGCAACTTCTTCCGGAGGTATTCCAGAAAGTTGTAAACGTCTTGAACTTTGTTCCAGCAGTAGACCTTTTTGCGTCCCGCCTGAACACTCAACTACAAACTTTTGTGTCATGGCAACCAGACCCAATGGCTTGGAGAGTCAATGCTGTCTTGCTGAATTGGAGGGACATAAAGGGTTATGTTTTCCCCCCATTTATACTTCTACCAAAATGTCTTCAGAAAATCAGCAGGGAAGAGGCTACGGTAATACTTATCGCCCCAGTATGGAAAACACAGCCCTGGAATCCCATGCTTCTGGAATTAGCAGTACAAATTCCACGCCTCCTCCCGAGAAGGATAGACCTTCTACATCTTCCCCACGATCGATCACAATTACATCCACTGAGCGACAATCTCCAGTTGGCCGCATGGAAGTTATCAGGACGACTCTCGCTACAGAGGGACTTTCGCAGACAGTGTCAAATACAATCCTCCATTCCTGGAGACAACAGACTAACAAACAATATAACTCGACATGGAAAAAATGGGCAAGCTGGTGTTTTCAGAGAGACCTTGATCCCATTCAAACAACTGTAGCAAAAATTTTAGAATTTCTACAACAACTATTTAACGAAGGTCTTCTATTCAGAACCATTAATGTATATCGTTCAGCTATCTCATCAACTCATTCGCTTATTGATAATTTACCCATCGGTCAACATCGATTGGTGAAACGATTCTTTAGAGGTCTCCTCAGTCTTCGTCCACCACGACCAAAGTACACCTTGACTTGGGATGTTGGAAAGGTACTTAAATACATGAAAACTCTTCCTGACAACCGTCGTTTATCAATGAAACAGCTCACCATTAAATTGGCTATGCTCATTGCTAGTTACCGCAAGTCGCAGAGCCGCTCTAACAGCCATAGATGTCAATCATATGACTAGATCTGTTGATGGAAATTACACCTTCTTATTGGTAAAACCTTCAAAGTGTGTTTCAGTCAGTAAAGCCTTCCATCAGATTGAGATTTCTAAGTTTCAGCTAAGTAGAAATCTATGTCCAGTCCCCCGCACATTAGAGGAGTATCTTCAGAGAACCAAACATTACAGAGGTAATGGTCATACCAACATGACCCAGCTCTTCCTCTCGCATTGCAAACCAGTTCATCCTGTAGTTCCTTCTACAATTTCAAGGTGGTTGTAGGACATTATGTCTCAAGCAGGCGTTGACACTTCATGTTTCAAAGCCCATTCGACTAGGAGTGCAAGCACTTCAGCTGCATGTCGTGCAGGAGTTTCAATGACTGACATTTTAAAGACAGCAGACTGGTCTTCAGCTGCTACCTTTGCCAACTTCTACCACAGACAACTTCCTCCGTCAAACTTTGGAAATGCTGTGCTGTCATCGGCATCACAACATTCTAAACTCTACAGGGTGAGTCTCTCCGAAATTGGCGAAATATAATTCCCCAATTACATAAAGGTGTATACCTGCAATATAATTTGGAATTATATAAGACAATGAAGGAAGAGACTCAGTCTCCCACCCTTCTTTATTCTATGCAGATAACCCACCCTACTGGATGTTGTTGGATGCCGAGGATATTTACCTACACAAGCTTCAAAAAGACACGGATTTCTTGGGAGAACGCACCTTCACTATAGACTGTGCAAGTCTTGCGCTCATTCGAACTTCCGGGACCATAGTGGTCCCAACCATATGGAGTTTTACGTGGGCGAGATTTTGTTTTGTCAATTATTTTAGTTTAACGTAGTTTATGACTATGAAAATTATAGATGTTGTTGGGAATGTAATACTTAGTGATAAAAAATATGAAAGTAAAATCAATTCAACAATATAACGAAGAAAACCCGAGAATTAAACTTGACCTCAGCTTCCGGTTACTGCAAAAAAATAAGAATTTTGTGCTCACCTCCGATAACAAAACTTATGTAAACGCTTGTTTTGGATGCGAGATGATAATTGCCAGATGCTGTAATTGCAACGCGAAGCCTTTTCATAGCAGTCTATGGTTGTTGAGGCTTCAGCATCCTCTATAATCTGCGCCAAGCGTTAATTTTACGCTGGTGTGACCTTCGCGAATCCGCGTAAGGGGTTTCTAAAAAGTTAAGATCAAATAAGCATCCTTGTCCAAGAGTTTGAATTATGTTTGAATAACAATTAACACATTATTTGTGTATTTATTATAAAAGCTTAAACTAATTTTATAAACATGTAATGAGTATTTTGGTTGTTCAGATTTTGTCGTTAGATATAATTTAAAACACAGATTTGATTTCAGAAAAAAATATGTTCTTCGGTTGACGTGTTTTCTCGTTCCGATACGCGCGAGACTTGCACAGTCTATAGGCCTACCCTTGCCAAAGAAACTTTTGATATGCTAATGAGGGACATTCTATTAGCTTCAAAGGGTGGATCAGATTGCAACACAAGGACAATCTACAGGGTGAGTCTCTTCATTCATTGTCTTATATAATTCCAAATTATATTGCAGGTATACACCTTTATGTAATTGGGGAATTATTGGCTGAAACAGCGCCCTCTTGTGGATAAACCTCCGTCTTGAACCTACAATCACAGATTGCGAGTTAGAGCGCGTGATAGCAAATCTGCGGGGAATTCTGCGTGGCTGATGCGGAGAAATAACCGCAAGCTCAGACTTGTAATCAAGTCTAGTGAAGTGCTGGTGTGAACAGTAACTGACGTCAATTCGTTGTGAGTTGTTGTCAGTTGTCAATTTTACTATTGGTCTAAACACGAGTGACAGTGACATTTTTCCCCAGTTATTATCAACATTAGCCTAATCATTCTTCAAAACATTTTGTACACCACAGCTAAATTTATTGGAGAGTCAGCTGAAGATGTCTGTCATGCTGAAGATTATTTCTTATGGGACCAGACTTGATGCTGTGACAGAGCCGTTAACTCGACTAGCAAGATGCTCTCGAGGTGAAATTTACATTAAAATTCCTCTTAATTTTTTGCCTCTTTTTCCTGTTTATACCTAATTTAACTTGCTTTGTGATACAATGTAGGTTACATTCCTATGTTTTGACATCCCTATGTTTCTACACCCCTATGTTCCGACACCCCTAGTGTATTTTTCTAATCTGACTTAACCCTAACCTACTCCTAGAACTATGAGGTTCGTTTCGCTAACGAACCTCATAGTTCTAGGAGTAACCCTAACCCTAGCTATTAAGTCTCTTTTGTGTAAATCATCAGGGTTTTTTCAGAATGTAGGGGTGTCGGAACATAGGGGTGTCGGAATAAAGAGCAGTCACCTTGTAAACTTGTCCTCTGTTGACATTTGTTTCATAATTTATGAACCATTTCGGAATCGGATCTTTATTCTGAAGAATTTTGCGTGCCTCTGTGAGAAGATTCGCTGAGTAGGCCTATGCATTCACTGTGAATGCAAAACCTCGGCCGTAGCGTAAGGTACGGCCGATAATCTGCCATCGTATGCTGGACTCTCAGAACGCTCAGACATACACAAATAACCCCTGGAAAAACGGAGATAAATACTGTGTGTTTCCAAACAAAAACAGAGACAAGATATTGTCCATGTTTTTGTTTGGAAACATGCAGTCTTTAATAAACCTTTATTAAAGGGAAACTGACTCCAAAAACAAAATTGGCTCTAACACTGTGCTATCTAGCCCCATGTTGGCGGTCTCTTTTAAAACCAGGCAACCTCAATCCTACACAATTCTCTCACTCTATGGTCACTCAACACCAAAATGATTGGACTTGGATAAGATTGGAATGCCTGACCTACTGACAAGCAATTTGTTATTTGGGCCTACAGTCCTCACTCAATCCTCCACAATCAAACAGCTTCTTGAAGAGGATTTTGGAGGATTTGGAAGGGTTAGGATTTGGACTAGTATGCACATTATTGTCAGAAACAAATGTTAACCCTTCGAGCGCCGCCAGCGTTCTGAACCGTCATGCTGAATATCCATCCACAGGCCGCCAACGTTCTAATACGTCCAGACTGACTATAGACTGGTCCCCTGTTTTTATCCGCAATGAGTACTACACTTTATTCACGAGCCTTGAAGTGTGACGTCAGGTGTCCAGGCTACCTTACCTAAGTTCTACTCTTCGAGTGTCGCCGACGTTCTGTAACGTCATATCCATCCACAGGCCGCCAACGTTTCCATACGTTCTAAAGAAATGGACGGCCTTTGGATACAGAATTACGAAAACGCAGCCGGCACTGTATTGGTTAAACTTCACCTGTGAAAATCTCATCAAAAATAGGTGCTGATGTTTTGCGTTTATTGTTATTTTTATACCTGATATTGTTATTTCTTTTGCTAATTGAAACAGGAAAATGGTAACGACAATAACACACAATTCTTATATAGCGCTTTATCACACCTGAGGGCATCTCAAAATGCTCATTATTTTTTCTACGAGGTATGTGGAGCTATGTTGGAAATACTAGACCCATTTATTTACATAGCACTGTGTAACAGTTAAAAGGGTGTTTTGGCGCAATCTGCAGCCAACTGTGCCAGAAAACACTGGGGCACACCCCTTCTGCTAATGACAACTGCACTTTATACATAGTGCATTACACCACACATGGGAAGGTGGACTTTACGTCCCATTTGAAGGGCGAAGCAACTATGGTCTTAAGTGTCTTGCTTTAGGACACAAGTATCACGACCGGGACTCGAACACACACACTCTGCTGATCGGAAACACCAGAGCTCGAGTCCAGTGCACTTGACTGCTCGGCCACAACATGCCACGCATATGATAGTAAGATCGGTTTCAAAAGATTTCTCTCAAAAGATGAAAACATTCCAGAAAGGAAAATTTCTCAGATCCCTAGGATACAAACTTTATACTAAAGTACCAACATGACCAGAGACTGTCAAAGTACTCAGAAGCAAAAAAATAAATAAAAATAAACACTCAATCTACACATTTTGTTGTTTTGTTTGTGCTAGGAATTCATTTGAGTTCGACAGATGCTGCCGTCAGGAAACTTATTCCGAATGAGTATGATGAGCCACTTATCCAGACGCCCATCCCAGGTCCAAAATCAAAGGTAAACAGGCCATACTGCCAAAGCCAGGGGATTCTGGGGTCCTTTTTGAAAAACAAAACTTTCCCCTTGTTTTAGAGCTCGTGGAAAAAAAAAAAAAAAAAAAAAAAAAAATGAAACCGTTCAGTATTTGGTAAGAGGCAGGTTTCATCATCCTTTGACTGCGGATTGGGTGAAAAGCTTCCTGTAAATACTGCGATCTTGGGCAAATGTCGAGATTTGGTCTCATGTGCAGCATGCCTTCACTTTCTCGAAGCGGCGATGGACATAATAATAATAATAATAATAATAATAATAATAATAGTAAAAATTTATATAGCGCCAAATCCATCGAAAACAATGCTCCATGGCGCTTACAGAGTAACATTTAAAAAACAAAAACCCTAAAGATAAACACAAAGTCATTATCAGAATTAACAACAAGGTATAAAAATATAAAAACGTATTATTAGGAATGATATGCATTGCCTTCCAGGTCTCCTTTTCCTATTATAAGAGATCTGTATATAGCATGACCAGGGTGACAGGAGGCTAAATGTAGTTCAAATCCTATAACCCTAACCATGCTAAATGCAACAATATGCACCAAATGGGAAAAGTTATTGTAATTTGTTGCATTTAGCAGTCAACTCAGATGTCATTTTTTGACTGAATTTGTTGCATTTAGCAGTCAAGGGAATTCATATTGGTGTTGCATTTTGTTGTAGTCACCACTACACTTATGTGCATACTGTTGCATTTAGCAGGGCAAACCCCCTTGCTCAGTCCTAACACAAACAACATGCCTGCACAATGCAACAAAATCCCTTGTTGCATTTTGTTGCATTTGGCATGGTTCTCATTTCAACTGTGTTGCATTCTGTTACATTTGGCAGGGTATGTGAAAAGACCCTGATGGGGGTAAGGGTAAATTCAGTTGCAGATACTGCCAGTGTGACAAAAGGACAGTTTGTTTTTAAATTATGTCTCTTAAATGACCATTTTCTCCTTTTTTTGTAGCAATCAAACATCTCCTTTTATAAAGGTGAGAGTTCTTCTTTAAAACCTCTTGTTATTTGTTTGATTTCTTTGTATGACAGGAATATCTGAAGAGCTTGGATAGTATAACAAAGGTAAATTATTGTTCTACTGATTGAGCGAAGTCTTCTCGGCTCCCTCATTAGCAAACTGTTTTGACTTAAACAACCATTGGTGACCGAATTATGCCTGAGGCACGTTTTTTACACATCAGTAAGCATGTGTTTCAGAGGCCAGTTTTACCAACTCTTATTACTACCACCCTGAAGATTCTTTTAGAGAAAAATAAGTAATGAAAACTATCTTGCTGATAAATTTTCTTTCATAGAATACAACAATCAACAAGATCAGTCAATAAACAGCTATAGGCTCTCGTACTTACATGTACTTTCTTAAGTGTGATCTGAAAATGCAGTCGGATTTTTCCACTCCATTTTGAAAAGGATTGCATAAATTACAGCAGTGAAGTTAATAACGAGAAGTCCCCTCGATCCTTTAAGCGAAAGTAGTTGTCCCGGCCGATTTTCTACCTCCCCAGGTACATGTAGTACTTAAGTACATGTATAGTCTCCCAACTTCCAAAATCTACTCCACGGCAGTAGAATAAATAGTAAGACAATCAGGAACAATCCACACACCAAAGTAGATGGTGTAATTACCACAAACTGGAAAGAACTGTTGAACTGTCAGATTACTGAGCATTTTCACTGATTAATTCAGAGACTATTCCGACAGTGGCTGTGAAAATTACATGTCCAGCTGTTTTTTCATATTGACTGTGAATGGTGCAGGTCCTTAGGTCAACCCTTGAAGTCAATAGAACCCATGCAAATGGGCGTACGACCCTGGGGTAGGGGGTGGCAAAACAGTGGAGAAAATTTGGGCACTGCAAGAAGAAGAAAATTGGCCAGAGAAAGCAAAATTCACTTTGATCTGGTATTATAAATGGTACTTATGTTTTCATCTTTGTGAAATTTCAGGCAAATCAACCCCTCTGCCACCTTTAGCCAAAGAGTCCCCATACGCCAAAGCCCATGCAATAGAACGACCTTGGACAGGTTCAACCGCCCCTTGAGATCAATAGAACCCATACAGTAGGATCAGAGGTAGAACCCTAATTAGATTACAACAGAGCCATTAGTGGATCTTCTGTATATGTTCATTATTCAAAGCTGTGGATAATTTATTCTCCAGTCGTCTTCAAGGCTTAAAGGTATTATACAGGATTGATAAGGATAAAAAACATCATTGCTTATAATTTTAGTCTGAAAACAATACTGATTATGTTGTTCATACTAGAACTTTGTGGAATTTTTCCGTCTGAAATGAAGTCATATTCGAGAAAGCTGTATATGAAAACCTTCAAACAAAAAAAACGTAACAGCTGATTTCGGTTGTTTACCAAAATTAACAAAACCAAATTGTGCATGGTTTTTCACTATTTTCTCCTGATTCACACAATGGATTATTAAGCCCAACTTTTCACAGGTTTGTTATTTCATGTATATGGTTGATCACACAAAACATGAACACTGCCTGCAACTTTTTTGTCAGCTCAACCAATCTTGTATAATACCTTTAATGCATTTTTTCTCATTATAAATGCGTCAAGCATCTTGAAAGACATGATGCAACCTTGGAAGGCGGAGCCATGGTTTAACGCTGCTAAACAACATTCAGAATTATTCAAGTCAAATACATACATTTTACATACAATGCAAAAATGCTAATGTTTGTAGTGTAGAAAGACTTGAAAACTGGGGATGGGGGAATGACTGATCATAGAATCTGGAATAAATTACAAAGACCAGGAATTCAAGAATTACATCTTTGGCAAATTTCTCTTTTAAAACATTTAATTTGAAAAAAAACAAAATTATTTGAAGATGATATTGGTAAATTTAGGGAGGGGGAAAAATCGTTTTCTTCTTTATTTTTCTTGCATAAAATAAGTACCTTTAATACAGGACACTTTGGTAAATTGTATAGAGAAGCAGGAAATAGAAATCCAAACTACAGGACTAAAATACTGCTGAAAGAATTTCTGCTAAGCAAAAATAGGCAGGCTACCTGTCACAGATTTGTACCTGCCACATGGTGTTTGGCTGGTAGCTTATTCTTGTAAGCATAATATTGTTGTGCTTAGCTACTTTTTGTGCTTGAGCAGCTCTATTAAGTCGGGCTCATTCAATTTTTGATGGTGGCATTAGATTCTTCGGAAGTGCAGTTGGGGGGAGGGGGGGTTGGTGATGGCCCAAGGTGATGTATTGTTCCCCACAGCGAGTCCCTATGCAGCATTTCTTATAAGATGATTAACCTCCTCCAATGCTTCAACTAACAATCAATGACTCATGCATTTTCATGTCTCGGGGCCACTCGGAGTGTATTGATCTCCTCAAGCTGTGTGACAAAATGAGAGTTACAGGCTTTCGTTATTTATGGGCATCTCATCAGGTAGTGAGAATCACTTTCCCCCCAGGTTAGGGGCCTCGATTCTCAGAACAAAAACACTGCTGAGCAATTTTTATCCGCTGAGCTCAAATTAGCAGGGAACCTGTCGGAAGCAATGCATAGGCGGATAGGCCTATGACATGGATGTTTTGCTGGTGACCGTTTTCTGCTAAGCAGGTTTTTGTGCTTGAGAACTTTATAAACTTGGTCCCAGGGCCCTATTTTATGTATCCGCTTACTGTCAGCAAATAATTGGTGCTTACCCTTGCAAAGGCAGGACAACCCTCGCTTGACCAATTTGCGCAGGTTTTCATCCTAGTTTGCAGTTTTTTTTACTTGTGCATGTTTTTACTTCACGTTTTTACTTCACATTACGAAGCATTCTTGGCTAACACAGCATGCGCAGGAATTCGGCACTTACCCTGTAAGCTGAGAATGGTGAACATTAGTGCAGAATTCCATAGTAAGCAGACCAATCAAATTGGGCCAAGACGATCAGCACCAAATTTTGCTTAGTTGTTTTGCTAAGCAAAATTTCTAATTAACAGCTTCATGGAATGTTGTTCTGCCAAGTACACTGCACATGAAGTCTGCTTAGAATAGACAGGTTAGCAGCTAAAAACCTATATTGTTGTTTTCTGTCCTGGGCCCAATTTCATAGCGCTGTTTAGCGGTAAGCAAATTTTCGTGCTAACTGTAGCAGAAAAAATTGCTTAAGCCTTAGCGTATTTCACAGGTTGGCAAGAAAATAGCCATCTTGCACGTTATCAATGGATTTGCATTGTTACGTCATTCATTTTCGTGCAGGTAAGCACCGGAAGATTAGCAGGCCTTTTCATGTGCTTACGGTTAGCAGCGCTATGAAATAGAAACTCGTACATCAGCACAGAATCAACTGTTAAGCAGCTCTATGAAATTGGGCCTTGGACTGGTAGTGTTCCCTGCTGTGTTTTCTGCTCAACAACATTTTTAAATGACCCTTTCAGCCCCATTGGCGACTTTAGTCAGCCAAGATAACACACATAAAAACACTCGAGCCCGAGCACAAAGACCATTTTGTTATAAAGCTGTAGTTTTGTCTGTGTTTACCCTCTATACCCAAACTACCATCATTTGAAAGAGAAAGGTTTGATCTTTCCAATGATGGTAAAATAAAATAAGGTTGCTATTACATTTGTATGCAATCCTTTCAAGTGGAAATGTCTGAAATGCCAAACACCTACGGAGCGCCGTATGGTTGTGTACAAACAAGTGTTTGGGTTTACAGAACAAACTGAGGAAACAAAAACAAAGAACTTAATGTTTTTAGTAAGACTTTTTGTATTACTTATGATTCCCTTTAAAATGAAATCTCCAAGGTGAAAATAAAGTTTGTAAGATTGACCTTGAAAACAAACTTTCCGTTGTGTGAGAATGTGTTCTTCACGCTTGAGTGTTCAAACAATGTGGGCACCAGCGGTTGTTTATGTCAAAACAATCGGGTAACGAGAGGATTAAGCATTCATTTTCTAAAACAAGAAAATCAACTTTAGCGTTGACACAGTATTTCTGTCAACATTTTAAGGAAGGAAATTTGATTAATTTTCCTATATCCATTTGTTGTTAGAATGTTGGGAGTGTTCAGTACTTTGTGGATTTCAAAGAGAGTCTTGGGAACTACATCGTGGACGTGGATGGTAACCGCTTCTTGGATGCCTTCATGCAGATTTCTTCAATACCAGTCGGTAAGGCATTTGTTTCGGAAGTGAACTTTTATTTATAATATTTTTTAGAAGTTCTGTATCACTATCAAACATTCATTATTTGGGTGTTTTTTTGTTTGGCCTTTACACCGTTTTAACGGTATCGTACACGTTTGGTGATTGTCAAAGACCAGTGTTCTCACTTGGTGTATCCCAACATATGCATAAAATAACAAGCCTGTGAAAATTTGGGCTCAATTGGTCATCGAAGTTGCAAGAAAATGATGAAAGAAAAAACACCCTTGTTGTACAATTGTGTGCTTTCAGATAGGAATAAAAACTTCTTGCAAGAAGTTTTTATTATTTTAGTGAGAAATTACCTCTTTCTCAAAAACTACAGTACTTCAGAGGGAGTCGTTTCCTACAATGTTTTATACTATCAACAGCTCTCCGTTGCTTGTTACCAAGTAAGTTTTTATGCTAATATATATTTGTTTTGAGTCATTACCAAACATGTACGATACCTTTAAGTACTGTATACATGTACTTGGTGCTTTTTGAGTCCTATGGGAGAAAAATCCACAGGCATACTTCTTAACAGGGCTCGAATTGTACACTGGACTACGGGCCCGAGGCCAAAAGTTTAAGTGTCGGGCCAGTAAACTTAGATGACCGGGCAAGTCCGGCGGTCTTGTGTTTTTTTAATTGGATATTAATTAATATTCATAAATACCCCAGACAGTTTCGCTATTCCTATTGGTGGAGAGCACGTCACGTGGGGGTGTTTAAACCGATGATAAAGCACGGCCAAGAGTGTTTATAATCGGCTGGGCTTCGCGTATTGGACGCGCAAGCTGCGCTAATTTACTTACGCGGAACGCAATATATGGCTATAGTTCCCGCGCGTAGCCTAATCTTTTTGTACATGCGCGTACACACAACCCAACGAGCACAAAACAAAATTTTAAAAAAGTTTTTGAAAATGTACAAACTTCGATGTCAGAGATTGTCTTTTTACCACCGATTTTCCTTATTCTTTCACTTTTTAACAAAAAGGAATTTATGAATGGGAATAAATGAGTAGTGACGAGTTCTTAAACGGCCGTTTAAAACCTTGCAGGGTCGTGGCTGTGCGATAAAGGCCCTCGCCTTCGGCTCGAGCCTTTATCGCACGGCCACGACCCTGCCGGTTTTAAACGGCCGTTTAAGAACTCGTCGCCACTCTTTTATTCCCTTAATAATACCTCACTGTGTAAAATCTTGAACTTAAAAACAAATTGTGTTCAAATGTTGACTTTGAGTCTGATAAAATACCTTCCAATTCTATTGAATAATTTGATAATTAATGCCCATGAAGACAATGACAGAGTTCTTTTATTACTTTTCTGAGTACCTGTTCAAATAAAAGCACTTAAATGCATGTTAGACTGGTCAGAAAACAGTTCTGGTCCATTAAACATTTTGAGCTACAACTACAAGCCCTGTGGTCTCGCGGATTCTAAGTTTCCCCAAATTCGAGCCCTGCTCATGTGGGATTCAAACCCACAACACCTGCCTTTCTAGAGCAGACATCTCACCACAAAATCACAGAGTGTGCCTGGTGATAAGGGGCCAGTTCAAATCCTGAATAGTCGTGGTTCGAATCCCACCCGAGTAGTATGTGTGGGGTTTTTTTCTTCATAGACTTGGAAAGCACCGAGTATAGAGTGCATATCACACAGCGGTGAAGGGTAAACAACAAAAATAATATTTTTTATCCCTGATGCAACTATTACATCTGTTCAATTATTATTCCTGTTGGTATGTAAGTCATAAACTAAGGTTTTTGAACTTCTGACTCCAAAGCTGGCATTGTGTGAATGTTCACCAACAAAATCAGTTATATCATCGTTCCGAGGCATTTCTTATGAAAGAAACTCATCATTCTAAGAGGACCTTGAGAATTTGCAAAACTTATGTGAGGGGCAGGTCCAAATTTTAAAAAAAAAATATTTAAAAAATTGAGATAACTCTCAAAGAAAATAATAGATCTGTCAATGCATTTCGACATAGGCTTGCAATTTTCTTGACTCTGACAGTAACATAGACGGAACTATTTCTCTCGTTGATTAATTGGTACTTGTGTGAACTTTGTAAGCAGCGAGCTTTCAGATTAAGACTAATGAATTTATTGCTGATAAATGTTAATTAAACCTGGTGCATTTGTCTGTAAAGCTGCTTTGAGTGAATCAAAGGTTTGAGGCAAGAAGTAATTAACACTGAAATGTAGTCTTGGGGTGCTGGGCTTTTTGTGTATTGCTACGGGCATGGAATTTTGAAGGGTTCTTAGTGGCAAATCTGCCTTCATTAAAGTGCACTCCAAATAGAAATTCAAGACGTTCTCCGGAATAATTGTGTATTTTATGCTAGGAGCATTACTTCAAAGCTTTTTAGAAAGGTCAGCAAGATCGTCTGTCAACTTATCAGGTGGATTTAATTTTATGGGAGAACAACTTATCAGGTGGATTTAATTTTATGGGATAATTATAAAAGTAATTTTTTTTACCATGCAGGTTACAACCACCCGGCAATCATTGATGCATTAAGGGACCCTGAATATCTGGTGAGTGAATTTCTCAACCTTGATTCCCTGTGCAATAGACCAATCCATACGCACAAGTGCTGCACACTGCGCCGCCATTGCTGGGACGTTCTGGTAGCGTAAGGTTTTGTACACAAAAACATTAAAAAAACATTGTATTTTTTTACATTTTAAAGGTATCATACACATTTGGTAATGACTCAAAACAAAGATTAGCATAAAAACTTACTTGGTAACAAGCAACGGAGAGCTGATTGATAGTATAACACATTGTGAGAAACAACTCCCTCTGAAGTAACGTAGTTTTTGAGAAAGGGGTAATTTCTCACTAAAATAATGAAAGACTTCTTGCAAGAAGCCTTTTATTCCTATCTGAAAGCACACAAATTTGTACAACAAGGGTGTTTTTTCTTTCATCATTTTCTTGCAACTTCGATGACCAATTGAGCCCAAATTTTCACAGGCTTGTTATTTTATGCATATGTTGGGATACACCAAGTGAGAACACTGGTCTTTGACAATTACCAAACGTGTTCAGTGCCTTTAAGTGTCTTCCTCAATGATTTACATCTTCTCTAACAGGACAGTATGACATAATGATGTATAGAACGCTGACCATGAATATTTGCAACTAAACAGAAACTGAATCCTGAAAACAACGCAGCCTATAGGTGAGTTTAAAGTGTGATAGACACAGAAACTGCACAGTCGGCTTTAAAATGTGTTTTTCGACAGAATTAGAGAGTATTCACTCTCTGTTTAGTTTTAAATAATATTTCATAAGTATATTCTACATCATTGTGTTATGCTGTCCAGTCGGGGAAAATTGTGTAAATCATTGAGGAAGACACTTAATTCACATAAAAAGTAAAACTAATAATGGGTTTTCCATTTCTTTGTGTAGGCCTACAACACCTTGTACTGCCAGCGTCCCAGCATTGGCGGCGCGGCTAGCAACACTTGCGCTTGCGGGCTAAAAAAGAACAGTCTTTAGCTAGTAATCTGACTGAATCTTATAGAGCTCTGGAAGTGCCATCTGACATGTTGAGATCCTGAGATAATTTACTGCAGGATGATGATGTCATAAACGCTAAGATGTCGACATCCTTGGATGATTCATCTCGGGTTGACGACATCCTAAAGTAAGATGTCGGCGTCCGAAGATAAATCGCCTTGGGATGACGACATCCTGAACGTAGGATGTCGACTTCTCGAGTTAAATTCATCATGGGATGATAACAATCTGGAAATGTTGAGAACCAAAGATAACTACATTCTACTTTTAGGATGTCGTCATCCCGAGATAACATGTATCTGGAAGACGACGTTCTACTTTCAAGAATGGGAGACTTTAGAACACTAGGTGGCAGCAGACTTACCAGGTAAATTTCCATTGTTTACGTAGTTCTGAGCATGCGCACATTACCGAGAACAATGGATTTACCTGGTAAGTCTGCTACCACCTTGCGTCCCAAAAGTACCCCCATTATCTCTTTTATTCCCATTCATAATTGTCCTTTTGCTTCAAAAGCATAATAATGTAGGAAATCTGTAAAACTTTTCTGTTCTGAAATTTGTTAATTCCTGTCACGACTTCAGGCTCTGTTTTGCGAAGGGTCAAATTGCATGCATTTTAAAGGGAAAAATCAAATGAGATTTTGCTTTAGAAGAACCATTGACTCCTTTATATTAAAGTAATTAATTCTTGGGGTGCCTTTTGTCAACTACTCATGGTCATTCATTATTGCCCTCTACTGGAGGGCCACGTGCCAAGTGGCCAGGAGGACACTTGTACTATGTGCTGTAGTTTCAATTTTGCTTTGTAAGGTTTTTTGGTGCAAGGAGCTCAGAACCATTCCAGCGCTTTTTTTGTTCATTAGTCTGGGTTTCTTTTTAAAAAGGCACTGAACACGTTTGGAAATTGTCAAAGACCAGTGTTCTCACTTGGTGTATCCCAACAAACGCATAAAATAACAAGCCTGTGGAAATTTGGGCTCAATTGGTCATCGAAGTTGCAAGAAAATGATGAAAGAAAAAACACCCTTGTTGTACAAATTTGTGTGCTTTCAGATAGGAATAAAAGGCTCCAGGCCTAAAGTCTTTTATTATTTTAGTGAGAAATTACCTCTTTCTCAAAAACTACATTACTTCAGAGGGAGTTGTTTCTCACAATGTTTTATACTATCAACAGCTCTCCATTGCTCGTTACCAAGTAAGTTTTTATGCTAATATTTTGAGTAATTACTAACTCGTACAGTGCCTTTAAATGGCACAAATTTTGCACTCTGCTATGACCATCCCGGATGCACACACAAACCCATACGTGCTGAACAAAATATTATTTTTACAGTGTCTATTCTTTGGTTGGTGATAAAAGGTGATACCCAATCAAGATGCAGACATATTGTTTTTTTGCAGTGACAAGATAATAATGTACTTTACACGGTACTTAAACTTTGGACTGGATAGTTATGTCTGCACTATGATAAAAAGGAGAAAAATGTAATTTCTGATATATGGATTGAAAGTTTGCAAATCAGAGTCTGAAAGTTCAAGTTTTTTGTTTTTGTCAATCTGACAGCACATCATGGTAAATAGGCCTGCCCTGGGAGTCTATCCTGGAAGTTCGTTCCCCGATACCCTGGACCGTGCTCTTTTATCAGTAAGTAATTAAGGCCCTGTCGGAATAGACCGTTCAAGCCTCATGTGTTTCGAACACTCGAAAAACAAGTCCAACGAAGACTCTATTTTTGTTTTGAAATCAAATCTTCTTTTTAAATTCTTTTTATACCAAGTTCTTGAAACTAAAAATGTCCATAGCAAGTTTTTATAAACACAATTTCAATTTTTATATAATACAAATACAAAGAAAAAAAACCTCAAGAGGAAATCATAGAATGCTCCAGAATGCACAGTAGGGCTTTCAAAACCAAGATAAACACCAAGTAGAAACATTCCGAAGACCTTGTTTCAATTCAGTGTGCTTCCGCAGCCATACATCCAAAACAATTGGGTCCAGAATGCCCCACAGTTTTGAAAAATCCTGGGGAGAACCCTGTGGCGTCAACAATGGGTGAACAATGCATACTGGAACTGGTCAGGTCGTAAAAATGCAAAAGTCACTCTAAAGCGTGTTTGGCACCGTGCCAGCGCTAGGTATGAGTCATTGCATAAAATGGTTAATCAGGTTTTGCCACTTTGTGAAAAAGAGAAATGGCAAATCCCTAGTGATCTGCCATTGATGCCAATTAGTGTCACTATGAAACTATTATGGGTTAGGTCCTGAAACTTGCTGTAAATGTTAAACAGCAACATTGCTTTCGAATATGTTTTAAGAATTCGTTCAAAAACAGGATTTATTATTTGTTTTTATTTTGACGGATTTGCCACTTCGTGAAAATGCTCAGTGACGAGATGTGAATCAACCAAATTCTCTGAACCTTCAAATTTGTACTGCTTGCTGCGTTGTTTTTTTAACCATCCGGCATTTTAAGTGATGATCAGTCATTTATTTATTACTTTACTTATTTGTTTATTTTTTTATTTTTTTTATTTTTTTTAATTTTATTTATTTATTTATTTATTTTTAAATTTTTTTATATATTTTTTTTAAAACTTTTTTTTATTATTATTATTATTATTATTATTATTATTATTATTATTATTATTATTATTATTATTATTATTTTATTATTTTATTTTTTTTAATTTTTTTTTTTTTGGGGGGGGGGTGCCGCGGGACATTAGTCAGTCCAATCAACACTTTGTCTTTTTGATCATCTGATTGACAGGTTGCTCCTAAGGGTTTAGAACATGTGCAGCCAATGATGTGTGGTGCTTGCTCCAACGAGAATGCTATCAAGCAGGCATTACTATGGTACAGGGTGAGTAGTATAGGGGCAGAGACTCAGACAAACAGACAAACAGACAGGCCACTATGTGTAGAACCTAGTGCGTCAACGAGAACACGAACAAACAGCTGTAGGCGTTGATGTAGTACAGGGTGAGTACTAGGAGTAACACAGAGATAAACAGACAGATTATGATGTTTATAACCTACTCCAACGAGAATGTGATCAAGCAGGCGTTATTATGGTAAAGGACAAGTTGTAAAGGCAGACATCATTACCAGAGCGACATAATGGGGTTTCCCCAGGTTGTGTCTATGATCACCTTTTCTTTAATCTTTTCTGTTTAAAACAATGTGAAAAAAACCCATAAGTATAGTTCCTACCTATACATAGTCCCTCAGTGTTGCTCTTGTAAGCTCAGAGATACAGACAAATAGAAAAATAATAGACAAATAGACAGACCCTGTTGTGGAATCTGCCCCAATTAGAATACTATCATTATGTGATTCAGGGTGAGCACTATAGAAACACAGAAACAGACAGTTACAAAAAAAGACAAACATACCATGATGTTGAATTACACCACCCCTGCCGCCCCCCCCCCCACCCCCAGCCCTTCCAACTTTAATTATCTTAGATACAAACCAGTTTCAATGAAGATGTCACTTTCTGACTTGTTGTTGTTGGTTCGTATGCAGAGGAAGAAAAGGGGCGGTCCAGCGACCCAAGAAGAACTGGAGACGTGCTTGTACGGTCAGGTAAGCAATTTAATATCAAAATAATTTGATCCGATATGCCAATAAGCATCTCTGCGGGGTGGCGTTTACACTTAAGGTTGCTGGGATGGTTGCATATTTCTGGATGTAATAGTACAATCATTTAAAGGCACTGAACACGTTTGGTAATTGTCAAAGACCAGTGTTCTCACTTGGTGTATCCCAAACATTATGCATAAAATAACAAGCCTGTGAAAATTTGGGCTTAATTGGTCATCGAAGTTGCAAGAAAATGATGAAAGAAAAAACACCCTTGTTGTACAAATTTGTGTGCCTTCAGATAGGAATAAAAGGCTTCAGGCCTGAAGTCTTTTATTATTTTAGTGAGAAATTACCTCTTTCTCAAAAACTACTTTACTTCAGATACGTTTCTCACAATGTTTTATACTATCAACAGCTCTCTGTTGCTCGTTACCAAGTAAGTTTGTATGCTAATATACATTTTGAGTAAATACCAAACGTGTACAGTGCCTTTAAATGAAATGTCCTCAATGCTTTTTGTTCAGGTTTTCGTTTCCTATTTTTATTCAGAGATGATTATAAACAATTGTTTTCATAATACAAATTGTATTCCTAATTGATGGTCAATTTTGATAAAAAGGCAGAGCCTCTTAAATCAGAGTAGATGATGCGAAAGAGCAGAGACATCTTAGAAAGAGCAAGTCCTGAAAAAAGGCTTTTAAAGTTTGATTACCTTGGATAACCCTCCTACTGTCGGACCATTCAATATAACAAAAACTGTATGCCAATCTGCAATGTGGTGATCGAATCTGCAAAGTACACAGTCAACCCTCCTACTGTCAGTGGTTGTGAAGCCATTGTTCCAAGGACTATTCCCTAAAGCAGAGAACATCTGCTTACAGGTTTTATGATTTTGGCCCTTGGTCTATTATTTTGAATATTTTTTTCTCCAGGAGCCAGGCTGTCCTCCATACACAGTTCTGTCATTCGACGGTTCTTTTCATGGACGGACAATCGGTGAGTCCTAAACCTAAATATTCGTTTTCCTTGCCTTTGAATTGAAGGCATGTTTCCCACCATCCTACAATCTAGTCTGTTTTAAGATGATTATAAATTCTCATTTTCAAGTACCCTGAGTTATTTTAATCTTAGATATTTTCTTCTTGTAGCCCCAATAGCAAGAGTGGCTTTTAAAGGGTGTGTACAACATTGGTAAGAATGAAAATATAAATGCTCACAGATTTGCACATAACTCACATGGTATAAAGATGGTCATGGTAGAAAACTCCCCTTGAAATAGTTTTGCTTGAAATGCCATAGTTTTTACGAAATGAGTAAAATAATAGTATTTATCCTGCAGGATAAATTCCGATGTTTGAAAAAAAGTAAAACACATAAGTTTTTTTTTTACTGTTTTCTCCCATGACTCCGAAGACCGATTCAGCTTAAACTTTCACAGGTTTGTTATTTCATGTATATGTTGGGTCACATTGAGTTTGTATACAGGTTTTTGGCAATTACCAATGTTGTACACACCCTTTAAGCCATGTTTGGGGCGAACTTGCATAACAACAAATAATTAAACAAATATTTTGAGTTCATGCTGACTTGGGTTTTTGCCGTTTTTTATTGCAAAGGTTGCCTCTCCTTGACGCATTCCAAGCCAGTTTTTCGTCTTGACATCCCCTCCATGGATTGGCCCTGCGCCCCCTTCCCAAGGCTCAAGTACCCCCTCGAGGATTTTGAAGCTGAGAATAGAGCCGAGGAAGACAGATGTCTTAAGGAGGTAAAACTCAAATCGTTTAAACAACTTCAACCCTGTTAGTGTCCACACATTTTGGAAAATGCATCCTTGTGGAGCATTCTTTTGTTCTTTCCCTTGTCTCTGCACTTAACAGTTTCCCATAGACTTTGTACACGAATTTCCTTGTGGAGCACCCCGGTCTTTAACTCCCCTATGGAGTCCTTTTATTTTCCCTTTTTTTGTTATGTCCTTGGTCTCCATAAGGTACCGAAAGTTAGAGCAGTGATAACTGAGAGGGGACTTGCATATATCCAGTAAACTATTAAACAGGATGTCTAGGGTTTGATTCCTACCCTAGTCAACTATATTATTTACTTTATTTCCTAAACTGTGTATTGTCCAGTGATGGCTGAGAGGGGACTCAAACCCACAAGCTATTGAGAAGCACTTTTCGGGTTCGAATCCTACCCTAGTCAACTATCACATTTGCTTTATCTTTTTAAACTATACTGTCCGGTAATGGATGAGAGTGGAGTCAAATCCACAAGCTATTTAATGGGATGTCTATGGTTCGATTCCTACCCTAGTCAAATATCTTATTTACTATGTTTCTTAAACTGTGTATTGTCCTGTGATGGCTGAGAGGGGACTCAAAGCCACAAGCTATTGGAAAGCATGTCTAGGGTTCGAATCCTACCCTAGTCAACTATCACATTTACTTTGTTTTTTTTATAAAAAACTCAGTGTATTACCCTGTGATGGCTGAGAGGGGACTCAAACCCACAAGCTATTGGAAAGCATGTCTAGGGTTCGATTCCTACACAAGACAAACACCATGTTTTTTTAAGTTTTGGTATAAAGTAAAGATTGAAACAGTTATCAGGCCTGTGATTTTCAGGATTTTTTCCAGATTTTTTTATAGAACTCCATTTGTTTCCAAATTGTTTGGAAAAATTAAACTTGCCATCAAGAAGAAATCTAAAGTCATGTTGTGTTCAAGGCCCAATTTTATAGAACTGCTTAAGCACAAAAAGTAGCTGAGCACAACAAAATTATGCTCACCAGAATTAGCTTACCAGCCAAAATACCATGTCACATGCACTATCTTTGACTGGTATCCTGCTAATTTTTGCTCAGCACAAAACTGGTTAGCAACATTGTCTGCTTAAGCATGCTCCGTGAAATTGGGCCCCTATCTCTAGTTTTTTATTTAGAGATCTAGGCCGAATTTCATGGCCGAACTCTGCACTTACGGCGCCCTCTAAAGTGTGTAAGTCTATGGTCCGTAAGGGTAGAATTCTGTGGTAAAAAGGGCCGTGAAACAGGGCTCTGGAGACTCCAAAAACCCTCTCAAATGAAACATCCTGAAAGTTTGGCGGGGGCATTTCTAGAAGACAATCCATGTGTTTAATTGTGTACCATCACACCCATCCAGGGCCTAATTTCATAAAGCTATTTAGCAGTAAATTTCTTTGCTAAGCAAGAAATGAGTGGGGTACCAGTCACAGCAATGGTAGCTATATGGTATTTTGGCTGGTAACCTATTTTTCCTACGCAAGAGTTTTCTGTGCTTAGCAAGTTTTTGTGCTTACATGCTTTATGAAATTGGGCCCTGGTATTCAGTGAGCTTTGTCCCCTCTCAACGTTCCTCTTATGATACTTGAAGGTTGTAAGGCAGATTGAGGAGAGTCGAGTCAAGACGAGGGATGTTGCGGCACTTATCATCGAGCCCATCCAAGGGGAAGGTGGAGATAATCACGCCAGCGCTTACTTCTTCAATCAACTCCAGAAAATATGCAAAGAGGTACAAGTTTTGCAAAGGTGGACTATATCAAGTTTTAGATTAATCTTTTGCAAATTTCCCTCCCCCGGCTCCCCCCAAAAAAGAAAAAAAATATTTCAGATTTTTGAATGGATCAAATCTTTCAAAAGTCCATTTGTGTAATTCAATCAGGAAAGTAATCTTTATAGTCTGATTGGTAGAATTGAGACGGAGTTGCCAAAGTATTATCAAATTAGGACACTACTTCAGTTCTCTCACTGCTGCTTTTATTACTGCCATCCCAGCCTTTACACAACTGTAAGTGACTTTGTCCTCTGGTGTCCCTCCACAAGTCATACTGTATCAAAACCAGCCTCATTCGTCCCTTGCCTGCATTGGACTCCACTTCAAGGGGCCGATGATGCTTCAGGACCTCTACATTATTTGGCGACATATTCTTCACTGCTGCATCAGCCAAAGTGGAGAACCAATACCTCTCAACTCGTCCCCATCATCTGTCACAACATTCAAGACATACATCAAATCATACAAAGCTTACGCAAACGATCCATTCTGCAAATTTTGTTTTCTTCTTTGAGCTAAGCAGATACCAGCATTTAAAGGTATCGTACACGTTTGGTAATGACTCAAAACAAATATTAGCACAAAAACTTACTTGGTAACAAGCAACGGAGAGCTGTTGATAGTATAAAACATTGTAGGAAACGACTCCCTCTGAAGTAACGTAGTTTTTGAGAAAGAAGTAATTTCTCACTAAAATAATAAAAACTTCTTGCAAGAAGTTTTTATTCCTATCTGAAAGCACACAAATTTGTACAACAAGGGGTTTTTTCTTTCATCATTTTCTGCAACTTCGATGACCAATTGGGTTCAAATTTTCACAGGCTTGTGAAATTTTCACAGGGTTCAAATTTTCACAGGCTTGTTATTTTATGCATATGTTGGGATACACCAAGTGAGAACACTGGTCTTTGACAATTTCCAAACGTGCTCAGTGCCTTTAAAGGTATTATACAGGATTGGTAAGGATAAAAAACATCATTGTTTAATTTTAGTCTGAAAGCTTACTGATTATAAAGTTTATACTAGAACCAGTATTTCTGTGAAATTACCCTCTGAAATGAAGTCGTATTCGAGAAAACTGTATCTAAAAGCTTTAAAAAAACGCAACAGCTGATGTCACATGTGGTTGATCACACAACACATGGACACTGTCTGCAACTATTTTGTCAGCTTCAAAAATCCTGTATAATACCTTTTAAAAATGTTCTTTATTACCATTATTGATTGTTGTTGTGACGGATGAATTCCCTTCCTAAAACTAAAATGTTGTGCACCACGTCTTTTACACACATCTAGAATGATGTTGCATTCATCATTGATGAGGTTCAAACAGGTTGCTGTACTACAGGTCACTTCTGGGCTCATGAGGCGTGGAATCTTCCAGAACCTCCAGACTTTGTTGTCTTTAGTAAGAAGATGCTCACTGGAGGGTACTACTTCAAAGATGAGTTTGCCGTAGACGGGGTGAGTTTGAAAAAGAGTAAGATGCAACAAAAAAAAGATCAGATAAATAAATAGATATTACAAATTACCCTTTGCGAGCAAAGGGTTAATTTGTAATATCTATACCATTTCCTACACACACTATTTCCTGCCCGCTGGAATCTTTTTGCACAATCATTGAAATTACACACGGTTGTACTCAAAAGCATTTTTTTGTGTGAAGGAAATTTTTTATTGCAAAATTCAAAATAAGACTTTTGTAGAGTATAATACTGCAGGCCTCAAATTACACGGCGGCCACGATGGCCAGTGCCATCGATGCCCTTGCAACTGGCCGTGATGCCCCTCGAAAAAATATCCTTTTCACGGCCATAATGCCGTGCCCTTTTCCCCTGATGGCCGTCGTGCCCCTTCCCCCGTTGGCCGTCGTGCCCTTTTAATGAAAGTTAAATATTTACTTGTGTTAGTTTTTGTTTTCAGCATACGATGTATCTTGTGCTTGTGACGTGTTTTAATGTACATATCCATCCAGCGCAATCCGCAAGGGAACTTCCCCGATAGGGGATAGCATAAATGACGTTCAATGCATCGCGACTCTTTATCGGTTGCATACAATGCGTACATCCGTTGTACACAAACACCCAACGTCGTTAAGCAGGAGACCAGTCTAAAATAAAAACCATTAACCAACAGAGGGCGCTCTTTTGTTTGAACGCGCTCTTCTGGTGGAATTGTTGCACCGCATGACATGAAAGCAAAATTTGGTGAATGAATCGCGTTGCTGCCGTCCAATGTAAGTGGCCTTCGTGCCCTTTTTATTTTCTCATTTTGGCCTTGGTGCCCTTTCTACTGGCCTTGGCGCCCTCCAAAATTTTGAATACTCCAAGGCCAAAGTGGCCTTGCCCTAAAAAATTTGTAATTCCAGGCCTGATACTGGCAACCGGGTAGTTCAAACAGAATTGATTTTGAATGCAGAATTTAGAAAACATGCACTTCCAAAGTTCACGCCGAAAAGAATCCCCACCATCTTGGAGTGCTCTACCCCGTTCCCCTCCTTGCACAGGAACGATGCCATCATCGCCCTATTATCGTCACACATGACTTCAATACCTGTGTTACGTTGTCAATCCGTATAAACTGAAGCATCATTATCACTATCGTCTCTCAAAACATTCTCAAACTCTGATTTTCCCGAGTCGGAATCCGCGAAAATCTCCCTGAATGCTGCTGTGACCCCATGGTTACTGCCTTTTGTTTAACGGTAATAACGGGCACGGAAAAACTTGGAAATCACAGGACTTTTCAAGAAAAATTGTTGTGTATTCATTCTTAAGATGGCTTCTATATGTTGAAGTGGACAAAAAGTACCCGGATGGATGTCAGGGGTCAAAAGAAAGGTCAATTGTATGCAAAACAAACAGCCACTTCTGCTGGGCGCAAATATGCACCCAACGCAGGGAGGGAATAAACGTTGGGGGCGCAAATTTGCGCCCATAGCCTGCAAAGGGTAAAAAAACAATTTTCCAACTTATTTTGCATTAAGTATAACTTATAAAGTACTGATAAAGTAATTCATTGTGTGCCCGGAAGAAGGACGTTGCTAAAAGTTACTGGAGAAAGGGCGTAAACAATGAGTGTGCAAAATTGTGTTTCAAGAAAACTGAGTGTGAAAGTTTGATCGGTTTTCTGCCATTCATAAGTCAATATTATGTGATGGTTAAATTCTGCTAGGGAATGGGAAATCACATCTTTGGGGTAATACTAGCTACAAAAATGTTATGGTAATGCCATATGTTTTGTCAGGAGCCATTTTATTGCTTACGGCCTTCTGTTATTAAAAAAAAGGTACTTTGTGTGCCTGTAAGAAAGGCGTAGAGCCTTCTTCCGAGTATAGAATGAATTGCAGTTGATGACAATGATGTCTTTACACATTTAACACCTTGCAGATCTTCTGTTGTATGATCTCTGGACCAAGGTGAATATTGTATTTAGATGGGTAATTTGGTCACTTCAAGCCATTTGATGATGTCCTTATGGAGGTCTGTGAATCCCTGCTTGCCTTTGTGTTGTCTGAAGTCAGGTGAATTACGAATGATGTTGTTGATAGTTTGTGGTTTGCAGAGACTGACACAAATTTGAGCTGTAAACATTATTTCCACTCTCTGGAATAGATTTGTGGAAAGTAGAAGGCTGTGGGTTAAATTCCCAAAGTGGCATGTCGTGGCCGAGTGGTCTAGTTCACCGGACCCAAGCTCTGGTGTTGTCAGCAGCAGAGTGTGGGTTCCAATCCCGGTCATGACACTTGTACCCTTGAGCAAGGCACTCAACCATAATTGCTTCGTAAAAAGTTGGGAGGGAAGTGCACTCTGCTCTACCAGCCAGGCTCCTACTGGATAATACCCATGCCTACATCCTTACAGACTGTGAAGGGGGTAACCCTGTTTCAACCCCATTTGGGTCCATAGCCCAAATCAGTTAAGTGTAACCCTCACCTTGAAGTGGCCGTCCGGCCTTGTGATGTTTGGCTATTTCTCATAATAACAAAATAATAATAAAAAAATAAAAAAAATCCCTTGGTTGTTTTTCTTTTAACTGTAAAACCTAGAAAGCAGGGAGTGCTTCAAACTAAGTCAGATGGTTAGATATTAGAACCATTCAATATCTTTTACTGTGGTTTTAAATGTTAAAACCGGCACAATGCTAGCCTGCATGCACATGAAATCGTGACTGCACTGTTTGCCCTCATAACTTTTTCAGTGACTAGCCAGCAGGACCATGCTTGCTGTTTCACTAGTCCACCAGCTTTTTTCACTAGTCCATATTTCGTATTAAATAGCGGGTATACTTTTCAACACTGTACTATAGTCAGCCGTCCTTGGGTGTTTTAACTAGCATTTAGCCAGCGGACTACTGTTAACGCTGGACTGCATCTACACAGTACACAGGCAGTTCTGTGCACACAGTTGTGCCACCCTACATAACCTGTGCAGTTGGAATGGTTTCAAACGATTGGTCAACTCACTGGAATTATGTATGTTTCAATCATTTCAGCCCAGTAAAGTATTCAACACTTGGATGGGAGATCCTCCAAAGTTATTGATGCTAGCTGCCGTAGTTGACGTCATCAAGAAGGAAGGGCTGTTGGACTTGACAAGGGAATCAGGCCAACACCTTATGGACGGACTTAAGGGTTTACAGGTGAAATATATGACTTCGTCTTCGGTTGTCAAAATTGTGTTTGAACTCAATTTGTTGTCTTTTGACTGGTCAGCCAATAGAAATGAGCAATCAATATTGTAACCATTATGCAAAACCATTTCATTAAATTTGTTGACTAGAGGAATAAGCACTCAAACTTTAACCCTTTCAGCCCCAATGGCGACTTTAGTCGACTGTGCTGTGCACTATACCCTGCTTGAGCCCCAATGACGACTTTAGTCGACCAAGATAATACACAAAAAAGCACTCAAGCCTGAGCACAAAGGCAATTTGTTAAAAAGCTGTAGTTTTGCCCATGTTTACCCTCCATAACCAAGCTTACTGTGGTTGGAAAGAGAAAGATCAGATATTTATAATGATAGTAAAATAAATAAGGTGGCTATTATGCAATACCTTGGAGCACTATATGGTTGTGTACAACAAAAGTGTTTGGTTTCACAGAACATACTGAGGAAACAAAGACTAAGAACTTGAGAACATTTATCGGCTGATTTCAATGATTTTCTGATTCATTGAAAGGAAATTTGATAAGTAAGACAAAATGGTTGTACCATGATGAAAGGTCTGCCATTTACAATAATTCAATGTGTTTATACAGTATACTTTTACTGCATCTGTAGGCAAAATACCCCCAGCATTTGTCCAGAGCACGTGGTATGGGAACCCATGCAGCTATTGATAGCACCGATGGAGACACCGCAGCCAAGATAGTACGCATGGCTAGGGACAGAGGTAAGGGTATATATCATAGATCTCTTAAGCTCTCAAATGTCTGTCTACTCAGGGTTTTTTTTACTGTTCCTGTTTCCCTTGCACCTTTTTATTTTCTACCCATTTTTTATCGTCTTACTGCAGACAAGTTATTCTGTAACATTTGTATTATTGAATTTATGTCATGGAAATAACTTTGAGTGATAAGAGGTATCTTTCCTCACCTTCCACCTCTAGGACCCTGGTTCGAATCACGCCGTAGGCATCTTGTGGATTGGGTTTTCAGTCCCTACCTGATTGCGTGGGTTTTCCCTGGAATAATTCTTTGGGGTTTTCCTCCTACATCTAAAACTGAAACTTCCTTCCTTGTCTTCTCTCCATTGGGTTCTTGGCTAGTACAGTATTTAAGTTCGCTTTTCTGAGAATCCTTGGCTTCATATGCAACCAGAATAAATGAAATTAAATTAAATTGAATTAACAATGGATTTCTTTTCTATCTTGTTCTTTTCCCGCAGGCGTTATCATGGGAACTTGCGGCAAACAATCCATCAGATTCCGGCCGTCTCTGGTCTTTCAGCCTCGCCATGTTGATATCGCCCTGGATACCTTCAATGATGTTTTAACCCAACTGTGATTAGCCGATGGGTATCTAAACATCAATTTTAATTATAAGAGACTATAGCGGCCACAAGTGGCTTGTACCGAAGTGTCATAGTGGCCGCAAGTGGCGTGTACCAAAATGCCCATAATGGTTGCAAGTGGCTTGTACCAAAATGCCCATAATGGTTGCAAGTGGCTTGTACTGAAATGCCCATAATGGTTGCAGGTGGCTAATACCATGCCATAATGGCCGCAATTGGCTTGTACCAAAATGTCCACAATGGCCACATGGTCCACAACAGTTGACTGACTTCCAATCAGACAAGAAGGGTATGAAATGAGTATTTCCTACATTCCTGGTACAAAATAAAATTTAGTTTTGTTTCATTTTTCCTGGAAGAGAATGATAACAAAATCAACAATGTTGACCATGTCTGAGTATATGGTATTGAATTATTAGAGGATTTGGGCAGGATTTTTCCACCTTGTTTTCCCTAAGTCACTTGTGCCACCTTATAACAAAAATCTGAAATTGATATGTATATAAAGTAAATTAAGGCCCAAATGTCACAGGTTATTTAGAATAGACTTCGTAGATATAGATATTGCAAGAATTTTGAAAAAGGCACAATGCATGCTGCCATTAAATCCATTAAACAGTTTTACACAAAAGTTAACAATGCATTGTACTGCAGTTTATATTTCTCTTTGAATCAAATAATACCAAAGATCGATACCAATACCAAAGTCATTGTTTTATGATCTTCACACATATTCTTCTGTCACCCTATATTTTGTATAATAAGTGAAAATATAATAATTTATTGATTTTTGAAGTAGCTGTATAGTAATTTTAATGAAATATGTAAAGATTTTGTTAGAAATTTGACGAGGTTGTGTGATTTTTACTAGTGGTCTATCTTAGAACTAATTTGTAATAATTTAAGTATTATGTGTATTACTGGTTAATTTTGTAACTCCCTAAAACAGTACTTAATGTCCTACCTCAGTACGTGAAGAACAAAGTTCAAATTGCATCATAATTTTAAGGAACAAATTTGCCACCGTAGTCATTACCCCAGGTCATCAAACCGCAACCATATCAACTGGGGCATGGTTCATGCAATCAAGTGCAACGAACCATGGCTTTGATCTCAATGTACGGCATGCACGGCTATACTTTTCATGTTTCCATGTTTCCATGAAACCCATGTTTTGTAATCTGCACCTTTCTCCTTCGGAACTGCACTTATGACTTTCAATGGTATAATTACAAACTGCTGAAAAGCAGTTCACCATTTTTTACCGCCGGTAATTTGTTTGCCGGATTTTGATGCTATTGAGACCAAAAGTGTAAGTTTGTACTGTGTGTTGAGTGTACAATCATATGCGTTGTTATGGAAGTGACATGAACCAGTGTCAAGGAAGTGAGCATGACCTCAGGAGGAAATGACGTCTGACAGCGAATATGAATAGATGAAATTGATAAAATAGAATTAGCTGTTGCAAACTGCTTACCAACCAAAAGGACCTATGGTATAAATGCCAAAAATAGTTAATGGCCTGATGTTTCGACCCTAGCAGAGTCTCTCTAGAAGGCTAAATGACAAGACAACACACATGAACAGGTATATAAGTGTAACAAAAGCAGTCAAGTGGAAATACATGAATAGAGGCAGAGAGCAAACAGACAAGGCAAGGGGTAAACAATGAATGGGGAGACAGGGGGGGTTTGGAGGGAGGGGCTGGTCTGACCACAAGAAGTTGGAAACACAAAGGACAAGATTAAAGTTGGGAAGAGGGAGAACAAGTACCGTAATTTTCGGATTATAAACCGCGGTTTATACGCTGATTTTGACCTTTTTTTGAACTCCTGCGGTTTATACGCCGGGCGGCTTATCATCCGAAAATTACGGTAATTAATAATAGTAACTGAGGCAGGCTATGAAATTGACTGCACATTACAATAAAGGAAACCCGAAGCAATGGATTTTTATATTCCCAAGAACAAGTTACGAGAAAACAGTCACAAAAAGGTTTCATTGCACAGCATTATGTTATTAATTTTCAAAGTGCTGTGAAGAATGAAAGCTCAGACTGTTTTGTATAGACCATGTAACTTGTGACATCACATGTTTACACAAGAGCCACATGCTCAATACAGGACATAAAAGAACCTTGCTGTTGGTTTTGGAAATTGCACCCTATGCAGTAAGGGGAACATCTCAGCTAGGTCAGCAAGTACAATGCTTGATTATATGCTGTGATTTATGAAGTGTAAACATTTCTTCTGACTTGTGTAGTATTTTGCCTGCTTCATGCCAGGAAATGCCCTGGAATGCACAAGGTTACTCTTTGTGTAAACAAGATGACATGGGTTGCAATACAGTATTTTATAGTAAAAATTGTAAAGAAAGTTAATGTACCAATTCACATTATAGTGCTACAACCTTTTTGCTTTCTTCCATTTTATTTACGGAACCGTTGAAGGGTTGATGTTGAGAGGGACTGAGGAACTTTAAGTCATATAGTTATGACCTATATCTCATAATTATGACTTTGTACAAGGCATAGTTATTACTTGTATCTTATGTGGAAGGCATGACTTATCTCTCAGAACTATGACTTAATGCCTTGACTTAAATATCTTATAAATATGATTCCATTGGCACAAGTCATAATTATCACAGTGCTAATTTATAATTCTGACGTTAAGTGTTTTTCTCTGAGTATCGACTTATGCAAATACATAATTATGAGATATAAGTCATAATTATCAGGCACATTGGAAGATAATTTGAACAGGAAGCCAGATTTGTTCAGTAGCCAGAAAACAATTATAGGGAAGGGGCATTAATAAGAGACTAAATTGCAATGTGAGGTCTTTATACAGAGTAATAATCCTTTTCCCCCATGTAACAAAGTATACAGTTCATATTGTGAAAAACCACTGGATGCCTTGAGCGAAATCCCTGCTTTAAAATTTCCATATTCGTTGTGATCTGATTGAATAGTTTACACATTACATACTGCAATACCATCCCTCAAAAAGCAATTTTTTATTAAATCTTGTAAAAGTTTTGTTTTTTGTTTTTTGGGGGTTTTTTTTAGGGGGAGGGGGGCCTGTAGGCCCCCAGCATAACAAGCAGGGGCTAGCCCAGCGCTTCCCCCTAATTTCTTTGTGCCTGATTATGACTTGTACTAAGTCCAGCACAGTAAAGGTCTTTTAGATGAAAAAACTAGAAGTATGAAACACTGAAGTTTTGGAAAGATCAACTGTTTGCCTTTCAATTTGCATGGAGCTATGCAAAAAATGATGCCTAAGATGTGAAACATGGATGGAGTATTTGAAGAAAAATTGTTTTGTTCAAATGTCTGCATCATTTTATTGAAAAAAATATAAGCTATAGGATTTGCTCCTAAATGCCGAATTTGTAACTCTTCCCAACTTCTGTTAAAGGATGTGTACAACATTGGTAAGAATGAAAATATAACTGCTCACAGATTTGCACATAACTTACATGGTATAAAGATGGTCATGGTAGAAAACTTCCCTTGAAATAGTTTTGCTTGAAATGCCATAGTTTTTACGAAATGAGTCAAATAATAGTATTTATCCTGCAGGATAAATTCTGATGTTTGAAAAAAAGTTAAAACACATAAGGTTTTTTTTCACTGTTTTCTCATGACTCTGAAGACCGATTTAGCTTAAACTTTCACAGGTTTGTTATTTCATGTATATGTTGGGTCACATCAAGTGTGGATACAGGTCTTTGGCAGTTACCAATGTTGTACACACCCTTTAATGTACACTGAAATGTAATGTTTTTTGTTTGTGTAAAATAAATTGTTAGTCCTACACTAAAATAACAACTAGTATTAATTGTAAAAGCAATATTGTCAGATTTTAATTTCTTGCCAATAAAAAAGAATAAGGAAAAACGTGCAGGTTTGGGAATGACTAAGTAAACTCATGCTCAATAAAGAAGAGGAATAAATATAATATCTTTGTTTCAAAGTCTTTATTCTCCCCCCACTCAAATAAAATAATAAAGAAATATAGTAGCTCTTCCTAACTTTTGTAAATTTACACTGAAATGTAGTGGTTTTTGTTTGTGTAAAATGAATGTTACACCAATAATAACAACTAGTAAATGATTAATAGCACTTCCACGTAATATTGTAGGATTTTAACTTCTTGCCAAGAAAAAATTGAAGAAAAAACTTGCAGGTTTTTAAAAATAACTTGGTAAACTTATTTGTTCAATAAAGAAGATAAATGTATATATAATATCTTTGTTTTAAAGTCTTTATCCCACCCACCCCCCCCCACCACTCCAAAAAGAAAAGAAAATAAATAAAACAAATACATAAATCAATCAATCAATAAATCAATGAATAAATAAATCAATCAATAAATAATACATAAATGAAAATTTTTTTTATTTAATTATGTAGGCCTAATTATATAATTATATAAATCAATCAATCATTAATTAATTAAATAAATATAGAACTCATTTGCTAAATAAAGAAAAGAAATAAATATAATTATTTTGGTTTTAAAGTCTTTATCCTTCCCCCATCACTGCATTTTTTTTTAGTCAATTAATCGATCAATTAATCAATTGATATATCAATCATTAATTAAATAAATCAATATTAAACTCATTTGCTCAATAAAGAAAATAAATAAATATAATTATCTTGGTTTTTAAGTCTTTATCCTTCCCCCACTGCAATTTTGTTTTAAATCAATCAATCAATTAGTCAATCAATACATGCATACATGAACAAATAAATAATTAAATTATATAACTATATAATTGTATAGTATTCTATACAATTATGCAATGTAATAATTAAATCGTAAAAATTGTACAAATAATTAAATTATCTCAATTATATAATTTTATACAAACTGACAGAATACATGGTGGCGCCCTTCGGCTTGCAACAAACTGGGTTATGATAGTGTGTAAGGAAGATTGACAGAAACTTACGTTTACTTTTTGGTTTTACGTACCTGGCCACTGCTGGTGGGGCATATTGTCGACCTTAGATTTGTCTGTAAGCTCAAAGTCTCGCATTTTTAAAGAAAATTTTTAGGTTTAAAGTGAATTTGATGTGGTTAAGCTGGGGGTAGAAGAAGTCAACGTAAACTTGTTTGCAACAGGGCAGTGTTGTTCGTCAGAGTGCACCCGAGACTAGAGTTTGCCTGAGGACTGTGTGGTAGTCGACTCTCTGTGTGGGTGTGAAGTGGGCAGATCATCAAACAATCATGGCTGGCGTTATGCAGTGGTTATCGGTTGCTTCTCGTCGGACACTTGTGTTGTCGAGAACCGCTGAGTGGAATGCAAGTGGGACTTGGAAGACTGTACCGTTATTAACCAGAGGTAATTAAGGCAGTTGTTGGCTCAATAAGTAGTGCGGCCAGGGGTTTATGACAGTTTTGTTTATGGTTAAAACCAGTGAGGGAAAGTTACGTCATAGGCCTACTCATGTCATGGAACTCTATACTATGGTTACGTTGAGCAAAGTATTGAATTTTGACTCGGATCAGCAGAACGTCGACGACCCTTCATACACAGTAACAAGTTACTGCACTGGTTATGGTTAAAACAAATGGCGTTTTACCATCTCCAAAGATTCATGGCTTGATAGTTGGAGCATGGAGGTAGAAATAGCAGTTCAAACGAAGCTCGTTAGAACTTGTGGCTGTCCTGATCTATACATTTAATGCATGCAGAAAATAAATGACCTCCACCAGCATGTTGGTGGTCAGACCATATGGTCATACTTGTTGCCGTCAGCTGTTGTTGTTGGCAGCAAATTGAAGGTCATTTGTTTTGTTAGTGCACAGGGTCTGTGGACGTGTATTGACTGTAATTCATGCCTACTCATCTAAAACTTTCCAAACACACTTTTACATTCACAATTTTACTACTACATATATGTAGGCCTAGTGCACCTTTTTTGCTGAATTACATGCAACAACATCTTCAAATTTCTTACTTAATACTCGCTTCTGTTTTGCTGTCAAAGCACACTCAAACTCCCCTCAGCGGACTAGAAAAGGGAAGGGTTTTGACCCACCCTCCGCTGTTTTCACTTGCATTTGGCACCCAGGCTACCATTAATTTCGAACCCTACCGAGTTATCGAGTATGCATTTAATATGTACATAACCTTGGTGACCTCTCATGGAAGGGTTACTTATAAACGCCAAGCTGTCAAACTACACTTGCGACGTTCTCCTTCCCCCTCTCTCGTTCCTCCCCCTTCTTTTTGTCCCTATCTTTCCACCACCCCCTCCCTGGGTGTCCCGTTGTTATGGACAAGATATGGCACACTCACATCCTGAAATATTTAGATATTTTTGTATTGATTTACATGCGATTATTACACTTTTGTCGGATTGTTTTGTGATTTTTAGAATCAATTTGCTAAGATCAGTTGTAAACGTGTACATGTTTATTATCTTTCTAACTAGGTGCCCATGTTGAGACTTCCAGTGCAAGAATTGAAAAACTGTTTCCAAATGAATACGATGGACCCCTGGTTAAAACTGAAGTGCCTGGCCCAAAAACTAAGGTAAATGCTGTCTTTTTGCTCATTTCTGATCCACTGTTCAGCTAAAAAAAATAATATAGTTTAAAAAAAGGATAAAGTATCACTTCCTGAGACTGAACCAAAAGTAGCGGTTGTGACCGAGTGGTCTAGTGCAAAGAATTCTGTGGCTCACTCATCACAATGTGGGTTTGCATCTTGGCGTTCCTGATGGCAGAGTCCTTAAAAGGACTCTGCCGAGTAACAGTGTAGAAACTTTAGAAGTAGAGCTCTCAAAATGTCAAAATGCTCAGCAGACGTAATTTGTTTATGTGATGGGCTATTTTAACTTGGGCAGGGCTCGCCCATATTGACCGGCGTACACTGTCTAGTAAAAACTGCTGTAGGCTAGTAAACACCACTTCTCAACTTGCCCTGTGGGCTACTCAAAACTGTGCAACCTACTTGTTTAAAATGCTCATATTTCTTCCATTCAGATGTGAATAATACATTTTGTAAGTGTTAATTTATTTTTGAGTTTTTGAGTGTAACTTTATTTGCCTATTATACTGGTTTTGATTGTGCCTTTTGATTGCTACTATTAATGCATCAGAAAGATACATTATGACAATACATGTTTAAAATCGGGGCCACTAAAAACTTCCTGGGGGCAAGTTAAACCCACAGTTTATTAGCCCGGTTGGCTGCTTAACAAAAAGCTTAAAAGCAAGGCCTGAAGGGAAAAAATGAATATAATAACAATTTAATGATTTTAATACACTGTACAGACAAACAGGGTTAAAAGGTATCTAGTGTTCATTTACTGTTTGATTTAATGCTTATTTAGATTAGAAATTCCTTGTAATTAAAGACATTTTATACTGTACTTGTTTAAGTTCACATATTCCCAGAGCTCGAATTTGGGGGAAAATCCACAAGACCTCAGGGCTTGTTGCTCAAAATATTTACTGGACCAGAATTGCTTTTACAAGACCAGAAATCTTCCTGAAACAACATGCATTTAACTGTTTTTTATTTCCTAACTTGTCTTCATTGCTCAATAGAATTTAAAGGTATTTCATCAGACTCAAAGTCAACATTTGAACAAAATTCATTTCTGTTCAAGAATCGATATTAGGCCTACACAGACTGAAGTTTTAATATTCAATTGAAAAAACACATGACCGCCGGACTTGTCCGGTCATGAGTTTACTGGCCCGACACTAAAACTACTGGCCTTGGGCCTGTGGTCCATTGTAAAATTTGAGCCCTGTATTCCACCCTGTCGATGTGAGAGTGAATGATAGCACCCTGATGTATGTAAGAGTAGCAATGGCATACATGGGATACATGTATATTGATACTGATAGGGTTTTCTTTCTTTTTCACTTGTTCAAAAAGGGATTGTTTACGTTTGGTAATTGGAACCCACTGTGTGTTACAATCCTATCAAGTAGATACATACCATTTATAAAACTAACCTGTGAAAATTTAATTTCAAAAAGGGGTAGCGTTTTTGAGATAATATTGCCGAAAATCTGGAGCGGCTATGTCCACGCAGGAAGAATAATCTACAATACACATTCTGAGAACCAACTGCAGTATTAACGCTTCTCAGATTCAAATTTTGGGGGTTAGAACTTAGTGACATCTTTTCCCATAACCACAATACTTTGAAGTGAAAAGTTTCTCAAAATGCATTATACTATCAAAAGCTGCTGTACTTCTAATACCAAGTAAGTTTTTATTGCCATTAAATTTCAGAGTCATACCAAACGTATACAGACGGGTCCTTTAAAGACACTGGACACGTTTGGTAATTGTCAAAGACCAGTCTTCTCACTTGGTGTATCTCAACATATGCACAAAATAACATAACCTGTGAAAATTTGAACTCAATTGATCATCGAAGTTGCGAGATAATAATGGAAGAAAAAACACCCTTGTCACACAAGTTGTGTGCTTTCAGATGCTTGATTTCGAGACCTCACACTAGAGGTCTCGAAATGAATTCAAATATTTTACTGAGAAATTACTTTTTTCTCAAAAACGACGTTACTTCAGAGGGAGCCCTTTCTCACAATGTTTTATACTATCAACAGCTCTCCATTGATCGTTACCAAGTAATTTTTTATGCTAACAATTATTTTGAGTAATTACCAATAGTGTCCAGTGCCTTTAAGATGTGATGGTGATTTTTTTCTTCTTTTTTTTTTCCAGGAGCTTATAAAAGAGTTGGATGCCGTGAATAAGGTACGTGAACTAATCAATGAAGGGGTCAACTTATGGTTGAGGAAAAAATGTACATGTATATTGATGTTTATACTAAATGAAGGGAGTATTAAATATGAAGATGAAATCGTCTGTTCAGGACTGTAAAGTGTAAGGACGTTAGTGCGCAATATTTTGGAACTCCCCGTAAATGGAGTTTATTGATCAAGAGTGGTCTCCTCAGTAATTTTTGGGCAAAAAGAAAAATCAATTTATTTGTTTTAATGCTACATGTATTTTCTGATCGAAATTCCTCTAAAAGACATAATTTTGTATACGTGCACATATTCCACCCTGTCGATGTGAGAGTGAATTGTAGCACCCTGATGGAAGACCAGCAGTGGCATAACAAGAGGGGGGGGGCCACCCCGCTCAGAACCTTTGCCCCCACCCCCGAATAATATTGACAAAATGCACAAATGAATGTCCGATACATTGGGGTGGCATGGGTGGTTTGTGCGTAAAGCGCTCACCTATCACCAATATGACCCTGGTTCGATACCCGGCTAAGGCCATATGAGTAGAGTTGGTTCTCTCCTATGCCATGAAGGGTTTTCTCCGGGCCCTCCGGTTTTCCTCCCTCCAGAAAAAAATCAAACACTTTCGATCTCAGGCTGTGCTCCGTTGTCATGGGTCGATGACTGGCTGCCAGGGGCACCCCTTGCACACGTTGTAGCCGCGTCCTACGCAATTCAGCTTCTCAGCTGCGATTAAGGATGATTAGCCTCACCAATTATTAAATTATCTAATTTGCTCCCCCCTCCCCAAATGAAATTGTCTGGTTATGCCACTAAAGACTAGGGTAGTCAGATAACATCCAGTGTGCAGCATCATGCATGGACAGTTCATTTAAATTCAATGTAATCTTTTAAGGTCACTTGTATTGCACAATATGGCCTGCAGTTTGGTGGGTTTTTTCCCAAACACGTACATTTGTTGATGCTTTATTAGCTTTCAAAGTGCAAACTGCCCCCTAAAAGTAAAAAGTTCAGCAAATATTAAAAGAGAACTTCCAAATTATATAGTCTTGTAAACATATTTCTGGTTCAGTCATATTTCTGAGCTACAAACCTGGGCCCAATTTCATAGAGCTGCTTAAGCACTAAAAGTAGCTAAGCACACAAAAATTAAGCTTACCAGAATAAGGTTACCAGCCAAACTTCAATGACACATATGTACAATTTGTGACTGGTATCCTGCTCATTTCTGCTAAGCAAAGCAGCTCCATGAAATTGGGCCCCAGTAGTAGTCTATTATTAACCTGTTAGAATCATGTGAACCAGTTGTGTCGGTATTCATCACCATATAATGCCTAGACATTGCTAATCTTGTTGATTTTTTGCCCCGTTTTTTTTTCTCAGGGAAAAATGCTAGGAAAATTGTTAAGAAACAGAAATACATGGTCTTGCTTTAGAATTGTAGATTCTATGTTTAACATAGGAAACATTGGGAAATGTCAATTCAGTCAGATACCTTTTCTTCTTTTCATTTGTGCGCTTTATAAGTTTTCATTATTATTATTCTTTAAACCCTCTTGTTTGAGTAGAAGTAGGTCACATCTTGCGGCCATTTGCGGGCCACTATGGGCATTTTGGTACTTGTAAGCCACTTGCTGGTGATATGGTCCCTAAAGGGTTTTATGGAGTTCAATCCCTGTGTGGTGGATATATAATCCTGGTACAGTACACATCTGAATGACCTCTGACCACAAAAATACCAGGCTAGAATCAGGGTATCCTTCAAGGAAGCAAGGGAAGCAAGTGTACAGTACCTATAGTCACGTCTCATGTTGCATTCTTTTAAAAAAAAAACCATTTACCCCATCCTTTCAGACAGTCGTATTCCATTGCATTTCACATCAGTTGAAGAGATCAACTTTGGAAATACTCTCAATTTATTTAAAAGACAACATGGTTTTTTTCATAATATCTTCTGTATCCAGTATACATGTATGGGACCTTGGCTTTGTTTGACAAGCTCACTACCAAACAGACCATGTACTGTAGGCCTACAGCCTTCATGGCTGTATTTGTGGTGTTCTGTTTTATCTGCTTCATTTTGACTCTTAGTTTAAGTGATTAGTTACTACAGTGTGTATGGGCCTGTAATGTTATAATTGTATATAATTGAAATAATAGTCAAACTATGTATTATAGTACTACATTGTGTAATACATTCATTTGACTATTATTTCAATATATGACATTACGGAGGAATACAGGTAGGCCTACTCTAGTTCCAGTATGAGTGACTTTAACTTAAAAATTTACACAAATTAGTGAAGTTGATACCTAGGGCCTATGGCTTGCAATTCGTCAATGTTTTCAAGCAGGGACGGGCATGCCAAAAATTATAGTTTTTGGGGAATCTTTTCTTTTTTTTCACTCATTATGAATAAAACATAATATTTTACAATCCTGAACCATTCCCAATTAGAAAAAGTTGCTTATTTGTTAATACGCTTTATGAAAAGGGCAAGAATCCCCAAATTACGCTGTTTATGTTTCACGAAGGGACGCGCACGTGATCATGTGACATGCCCGCCCTTCACTATGTAAAAACATGCACTATAGATATGTGCTAGAGTAGGTCATCATGATTTTACGATTTACACAAAATTAAATTGATTAATTTTTGTGTGCACAAGTGACGTTTTGGTATTTGTTTTTTTATTAATATTGATAAGGTTTAACTATTACAAATAGGGTGCTTTTTAAACTGCAGAAGAATGTTTTGATACTGCAGAGTTTTCAGTTTCAAACTTAACACTTTTTCAATCGCATATAATATCTCAAAATGTTCTTTATATTGTGACATGCCTATCCCTTCGTGAAAACATTGAAAAATTGTTTGATAAAATTCTTGAGTGTATACATGTATGTTCGGCTCTTATTTGGATTTAATGAAGTTGGCAGACTTAAATTAAATTGTATTAGTTTTCAATAGACATCCAACCAACTAGTCTATAGAACCGTGACTATAGGACCTACATGTAGGTAGCAACAGAGTACTCAGTTGAACCAGTGGGGTTCATTTTGCTATCGTCTCCACGAACGAACCTCATACATAGTTCTAGGAGTATCAACAGAGACGGTCTATAGATTTTCAAATGCATGCATTTCCACATTATACCGTACGCATAGCAGCTTCAACAGCTCAATCAATCAATACACACGGATCCTTGAGACCATCTTATTTTCAGCCATAATGGGCCGCCAATGCGATAATTTAGTTACGCTGTGGCTTCTTACATATATGTGGGCTAGATACTGCTTAATGCACGTCCTGCTGCCGTGGTTATTTGATTAGTTCTCAATAGCGTCAGACAGAGGCAAGTGCCGTGGTTTTTTGCGTACCATTTTGCTGTTTTGCAATCTACTGTTTGGCCTAATGACTATTTTATGTATGAAGTTTATTTCTTTTATATTTTTTTCATGAACAAAATGCATTGGAAAACATGTTAAAGGTATAGGGTCATAGATTGATTGTTGTCAACGTAATGCTGATATAGGCAAAATTATCAAGAAAGATACCTGTACAATAACAGGCCTTGAACTTCGCTCTCGAAGGGGCACAGCAATTTTTCTCTGGTAAGGGGCACTTCTATGAGGAAAATGTAAATTTGTATCGAAACCTTGCAAAGGGCATTACAGCAAAAGCACAGGGCACCACGGCAATTGCTGTGGGTGCCGTGGGTTAGTTCAAGGCCTGCAGTGAAAGTAACATTTGAAAGTTTCAGCGGAATGTCTACTTGATGAGAAAACAGCAAAAAACTGTCATGGTATTTTCAGAAGAACGTCAAATCGATCCATGTTTAGCAAGGTGACATTGGGTACCAACCGCATCTCTGGCTGCAGCTAGCACTTTGCGAACGGACACCAACCCTTTGGTTCGCTGCATGAATCGTTTCTCAGATACAAGTTTTTTGGGGTGAAACATTTTCCAAACCTTTTTTTCTTCGAATGGAATCCTTTCTCGAAATTATTTATACTATCAAAACAGCTGCAGTGCTTCTCACCAAGTTAGTTTTTAATTGTCATAAATGTTTTGATTATTTACCCAATCTATGACCCTACCTTTAAAGCATGAATTCTTTGTAGAACCAAACGAGCAACCACAGAAATCCTGATGAGATGGGATGTGAGGGAGAAACAAGGCTGGGGAATATGCAGCGAACCAAAATATTGATTCAAATTATTGACTGTGGACACAGCTTGGGTGGCAAAATAATCTTCTTGTGTTTTTTCGTTTTTGTTTTCTTAATGGGGGGGGTTTCATTTTTACTCTCTAAGTATTAGGTTTTTTTCTTTTCTTTTGACAGTATGTCGATAATTGTGCAGTCCTTGTGGATAATTGATTGTGGGGGGTGGGGGGGTTAGAACGTAATCCTGTTTTTACTGTGTATGTTTTTTTATTGGGTTTTTTTTTTCTTCATGTTCGAGTACCCCCCCCCTTCCCACTGTACTTCTAATCCGCTTATATTTGTTTCGTTTTACAGAATGCTGCAACTGTGCAGTCCTTTGTTGATTATGATAAATGCCTTGGGAACTACCTCGTTGACGTAGACGGCAACCGATTATTGGACACATTTGCTCAGATTTCATCCATTCCAATCGGTAAACACTCACAGACCAAGTTCTTATTATATACCAGGTTCTTATACCAGGTTCTACCAGGTTCCTGGTTGTTTTTATTACCCTATCCTGACCCTCGGGGTTAGTTCACTCACTCTATTTCCTTCTATTCCTCCATGGTTCACTTTGGACAGAAAAGTATTTGCCATAACACTGGTTCTCTTATTTGTAACTTTGCTGAGGTATACAGCTCTTGGTTTTTAGCATTGTTAGTTGTTTACACTTGAGGCCATTCTTATGTGGGTCCCCTCATACAAAACATCATTTCAATGGGCTGAGAATTTATACAATCTTTTATTTATTTTTGTCTGGAAATAAAAAGTTTGTCTGAGCATGGAGGTGGTCTGAGTGAAGTTCAGACTTTTCTTATACCACCATTATGTTTTGAATGTTTGAAAGGGTGTTCTGTGCTGTTTTAGGGGTGTCTAACTTCGTTGTCACTGAGAACTTCAACAAAAGAGATCCCGGTGGTTTGACTGAGCGAAGACGTCCTCACTTCATTTTACCAATGGGGAAATTGCTAAAATAAACTAAGTCCAAATAATGGGTGAACAAAGAGAAGTCCTTGATTTACTGGGTCAACAAACATGGGTGTGTGTTTGTGTCCGACAACCCTGTGTTCCGATAATCCCTCGTGATCTAGTTTAGGGTTAGGTTAAGGGTGTGGATGAGGAAAATACCTTGGGGGTGTTGGAACATAGGGATGTCGGAACATAGGGGTGTCGAAACAGGGGCGTCAGAACATAGGGGTGCTGTCAGAGCATAGTGATGTCGGAACATATGGGTGCTGTCGGAACATAGGGGTGTCGGGACATCGGCGTGTAACCTTGAAGAAGAATCATAGGTATAATCCACTACAGCGCAGTAAACAGTTTTCCCAAAACTTATTTTGATAATCGTTTGTCATTATTTAGGTTACAATCATCCAGCTATTATTGATGTTATGAAAGATCCTGCAAATCTGGTAAGACATCGAAACCCTGGTATTTGGTAATGAAATTAAAACCACCTTTTCCTGCCCAACTGGTCCTTGCTACAAAACTCCATAGGAGACTTTAGAGACTAATTCAAGCCATGAGGGTTCCATGCGTATTAAAACCTGAGCCGTACAAACAGCTAGAAGAAACCCATGCAACCAATGCTAGTCTGTAGGGTACTTTGTGGTGGTTTGCCGTCCTTTCTCAATAGTCTGTGTTACCAGTGTGTAGGAGGTGTTTTTTTAATACTAATCGACGAAAATTGAATGGACTAGCTCCACAAAAGGGATCCCCAGTGGTTTGACAGTCCAAGGTCAGGGGGTTGAGTGTAAGATTTTGAGGGCAAGGTTATGGGTTATAGTACCATTGATGGTACCTGGATATTTCTTTACACTTTTGTTATGACTTGCTCACTTAAAGGTATTATGTGATACAGGATTGGTAGAGCTGACAAAATAGTCGCAGACAGTGCTCATGTTTTGTGTGATCAATCATGTACATAAAATAACAAACTTGGGCTAAGCCGTTGTGTGAGTCGGGAGGAAAAAGTGAAAAACCGCATGCACAATTTTCAGCATGTAAACACACTGTCCTTAATTTATAAACCAATCTTTTCATGTTTTGATGATCAACAATTTGACAATCTCCCTGATTTATGAAAACTTTTACCCTGTTACGTTGAATCTTATTCTAAGTATCTCCCTGACTGTTGGGCAGAATCTCCCTGATTGTAAGATGCAAATGTTGGCAGCCACTGTGTATGTTTGCCAGATAGGATAATTGCTGTGATATTGATGTTTGTATTTGTATTCAGAGTCTGTTGGTGAATCGACCAGCACTTGGCGTCTTTCCGAGTGGTTCATTTCCAAGCACTCTTGCAAATGTCTTACTGTCGGTAAGTAAGGACAACAAACCCTGGCACCTACTGCTATGTCATTAGAAACACATAACTCATTTGTAGAATGTAAGAATTTGTCAAATGGAGGTTTACGTATTCAGAATTTATGTTTGAAAAGGGTTTTACCATAAGGCGAAGTAAAAAGCAATACATGTTTAGCGTCCCCGCCCACTTCCTTTAGGGGGGCCACATGGATTTTATTTTTACCAATTCAAAATGAGATTAAAAAACCATAAAATGTCAACTGATACATCAGAAAACAAAACACTTCCAAGTCAGAACTTATCCTGTGCCGGTTACAAGGTTAAAAACAGATCATTTAGTTACACATTTACATTTATTCTTGTAAAAGTGAGCTACAGCAGGGTTTTTAATACTGAACAAACTATTTAATAAAACCACTGTAAATATATTCATTCAATGTATTGTCTATCATGTTTCTTTCATTATTGTGTGTTGTACAGTGGAAAAACCAATGGTTGTTCGAAATTTTAAAAAGAATGGCTGTCGTCTTGAAAAAAATAAAAAAATAAATAAAAAGCCTCTCCCGCTTCCCTTTTTTCTGGAACCTGGACGCTAAACATGTTTAATTTTTTACTCGGCCTAAAGCTACTACTACTCATATTGACCCAGTTCACCTTGCGTCATCATCACGCTAATCTTGGAAGTGCCATTAGGGAGTCATTGACCCTGTGTGTTATACAGTGTAGTGTGCATTTTAGGCGATGCGGCGTATTCTGTTGACTCCCACAATGGTGAGCATGGCACAGTCGCTGCGTATGACGTGTGTGCAATGGGCCACTACGTCGTATGCTTCCCACTCTTTTCAAGCTTCTGCTTTGAAGCTCTTAAATGACAAACCATATTACTTCATCAAAATAGTTTTCACTATCAACAGCTTGAGTGCAGTGCTTCGCACCAAGTAAGTTTTTATGGTCTTTAATTTTTGGAGTATAGTTACCAATCTATGACCCTACCTTTAACAGTTTATTTGTTAAATGGTTGAATTTTTACTTCATGGTCATTTAATTACTGTGGATTTTTCCGTTTTCAACTTACCCAGGTGGCACCTAAGGGGTTGAGTCGTGTTCAGACCATGATGTGTGGAACCTGCTCCAATGAAAATGCAGTCAAGCAGGCATTGATGTGGTACAGGGTGAGTACTAGGAGTAACACACAGACAAACAGACAATAGACAAACAGACAGACCATGATGTAGAACCTGCTCCTAAGAGAATGGGATCAGGCAGGCATTGATGTGGTACAGGAGTAACACACAGACAAACAGACAATAGACAAACAGACAGACCATGATGTGTGGAACCTACTTCAACAAGAAAGCACACAGCTCTGTGTTGCATACACTCTATGGACAATCCTTTGTTCTGTGCACTTAAAAACATATTCTTCAACACTAAAAAAAACACTGTGTGGATGTGTGTAAGTCCACATAGTGTTTTCAAGTCCCTACATTATGTGGACCTCTTTTGTTATCAGGTCCACACTTTGTACATAGCACTTAAACAGTCAAGCAGGTGTTATTATGGTTAAGGGTGAATAGATAAGGCAGACACAAACAAATAGACAAACGGACGAACCATAATGTGTAGTTCATGCTAATGAGAACACTATCATTGAGGTGGTACAGAGTGAATATTATTTGAGAAAATATGAACATACAAATGCATATTATGAGACGAAAATATGATGAGACCAGCCATGATGTGTGGAATGTACTCTACCTGTAAGCTTCACTGTTGTCTTTCCTTTTAGGGTAAAAAAAGAGGAGGTCCACCTACTCAAGAAGAATTGGATTCTTGTGTTATTGGTAAGGTAAGTCATCCAAAGAGTCATCCTCAAGATTCTTACAGTCATCCTAAATAATCTTAGACTCATCCTCAAGAATCTTAGAGTCATCCTCAAGATTCCTAGTCGTTCTCAAGATTCTTAGCGTCATCCTCAAGATTCTTAGCGTCATCCTCAATATTCTTAGAGTCATCCTCAAGATTCTTAGTTATCCTCAAGATTCTTGGAGTCATCCTCAAGATTCTTAGAGTCATCTTCAAGATTCTTTGAGTCATCCCCAAGATTCTATAGAAAATAAAAGAAAGCATTGTTTGTTTATAAATTTTAAGATCGACTTGATTATAAAAAAAAAAATTTGTTAAAATTTCTGTCTCTTTCTTTTTTTAGGAGCCTGGATGTCCTCCATACACTGTATTGTCTTTTAAGGGATCTTTTCATGGAAGGACTCTTGGTAAGTCTACTTTGTAAAGACATAACCATCTTAAAATTTATTTAGTTTTAAATTAATCCTGATGTAATTTTGTTGCTGCAACAAAGTAATCTTTTAGTCACGCTTTTAGTAATTCATCAAGGCCCAGAATTCATGAATCTGGGAAGCTAAACAATTTGCTAAGCACTGAACAATCTTGCTTCAGAGAAACTGCTAACTAATGCTACTGGTACCCTACTTAATCAACGCTCTGCAAAGCAATTTGCTTAGCCATTTTTGTTCTGCTTAACAGCTTGATGAAAATAGGCCCTGGTAATGTACTGCCTAGATGCATGTCAGGGATGAGTTTTTTTCCGGATTTTCAGGAAAAAAAGAAAAAATTGTTGTCTTCCAGATTTGTTTAGCCTATCTTAGTATTGTAGACGAAATCATGTGAGGGACTGAGTGAAGTCGAATGCGGGCTACCATGCAATCGTGTGATTCCCCTTACGTACCTTAAAGCGTCAATCGACAATGTATTGATTAAACAAAGTGTGTGTGGCTAACAGCATTGCGCATAAAATACAGCCCGATTCTTACACAACACGTCTGTATGGATGCGCGCACATTGTTAACCTCTTGGACCACTTGTCGTTCTCTTAAAAAAAAACATATTTTCTAGATACGGTTAACATATTTTATGGCTGAATATAATCCTAGGCAATGACCTACGACCTGTGAGGAACTTCAAGACGATATGTGTCCGATGCACGTGGGTGTGTTAGTGTTTGCATCTACCACACGCCAAGCCCTTGTTCTACCAACGCTAATGCCAAGCAAATTTTCACAAATTCGCAGCGAACAATTCGCTACCAACGTCTACTGCCTTGTCGCCATGCCCAAATTTCGGACAATGATATGTTGCCAAAATATTGGACAAGCATATTTTATCGTCAACATTTTTCTGGATTTTTCATTTCCATCAACTCTCATCCCTGGCATAACGTCATGAACGTTGGTAAGGTTGAAAAAAAAAGTTTTCACAGATTTACAAATAACTTACATGGATAAAGTTGGTCATGGTGGCAAACTTCGCTTGGTATAGCTTTGCCATAAATGTTATAGTTTTTGAGAAATGATCAATTTTGAGAAATTATCAAAACAATTAAGTATTGATGTTGCGAGTCTGAAATCCGTTGTTGAAAACAGTGATTGGGGTTTTTCATTGTTTTCTTGCGACTCCGGTAACCGGATTGAGCTTAACCTTTCATAGGTTTGTTATTTCATGTATATGTTGGGTCACACAAAGTTTGAATACTGGTCTTTGACAATTATCAATCTTGTCCGCCTGCCTTATTTTTATGTTATTTTTCTATTTTATTACACTTATTCACTGGCACATAACAAAAATTTAAAAATACAGGGAATAAATAGATTTTTTTTCTTTTTAATGTAGTAAAAAAAATAACGTACAGTCAGTAAAGAATGTTAAAAAAGTTACAACAAATCGCCAGTGAGTGGCAAGATGGAACAGGTGACCAGCACCTCTACAGAGCCATCCTACCACAGTTAAAGGGGAGGGGAAAGGGGAAGGGGAAAGAGGTAGGGGAGGAATAAAAAGAAGGACCCTCAATACCGGCAGCTAGCACAACGTCAGTTAGAAACCTATGCCTTGCCCCATGTTGATGGACAACCAAATTCGCCGCAATTGCACAACCAATAGTCGAATATAAAAGTGACAAAAGTTGCCCACCCTTGTTTTTGGATTTCTCTTCTTTGATGCATTGATTCTACCCCCACTAGGCTGTCTTACGCTGACCCACTCCAAGCCCATCTTCCGTATTGACATCCCCTCCATGGATTGGCCCTGCGCCCCCTTCCCAAGGATGAAGTACCCCCTGGAGGATTTTGAAGCTGAGAATAGAGCCGAGGAAGACAGATGTCTTAAGGAGGTAAAGCACTTTTTCAAGTCTTGATGGGTTCTAATCTAGCTTTGAGTCGACTGAACCACTTAAACAATGTGTTCTATTTAATCTCCCTCCCTCCCTCCCAAGGCAGAGGAAGCCAAGTTTCTTAAACATAAACATGTGTGCGGCCATCTCGTTTGAGATTTTTGAACAGAAAGAACTTGCTAGTGTACCATCTTGATGTTTTGATCATCATTTTATCAGAGCCTGCTGATAGAAACGTCAAGTTGTTACACCACTGGTTCTTTTCAGAATCACCACATTTCATCAGAAAACAAATTTCCACAGTACTACCACATTTCCTGTATTCCCCCCGTGCAGAGTTTCAAAGTGTACTTGAAGCTATGTAATAAACCACTTTGTTAGGGAGTGCCAGTCAAAAGCCATTCAATTTGTAACTGCCGTATAGCCATGGATCATACCCAAGTTTACGATACAACCTGGGAAGCTGGTAAACTTGGTCGTGATCCCTGGCCATACAGCAGTTACAGGTTGAATGGCTTCTAATTGGCACTCCCGAACAAAGATATTGACAAATAGGTAGACCGTCAACATAGGGCTAGATATCTCAGTTGGTAGAGCAATGGCACGTTAATCCGGAGGCCGCAGGTTTAAGTCCCGCTCTAGTCAAATTTTCTTTGCTCAACCCTAATTTGTTGAAGCTACATGTAGAAGAAAAAGCCTTTGATACTGTTGCAATTGCATTGCATGTAGGATCTTGCAGAGAGGTCAATTACATTTATGTTCCTGGTTTGATTGGCTGCATATTGTGCCACAGCACCTTGTAAACCATTACATGGTGCTACGCAAAGGAATAGGTCTCATACTTCAACACGTAACTCCACTTACCTTGTAGTAAAAATACTGAGCGCTTTGAGACACCCATCGGGAGTATAAAGCGCTATATAAGAACTGCGTATTATTATTGTTATTATTCTTTGTTTACCTCGTTGTTAGGTGGTAGAGCAGATGGAGAAGGGACAAGCCACCGGCCGGGATGTAGCTGCCATGATCATCGAGCCCATCCAGGCTGAAGGAGGTGACAATCACGCAAGCCCCTATTTCTTCCATCAGCTGCAGAAGATATGCAAAGAGGTACATCTCATGGCATTGAGGTTTTGATGTAAGGAGGGATGTAGAAGAGAGATGAGGTACCCCAAGGAAATATACACAGAGATATACCTCATGGGAGTGAGGATTTGATGTAAGGTTGATTTAGAAGAGAGATGAGGTACCCCAAGGAAATATACACAGAGATATACCTCATGGGAGTGAGGATTTGATGTAAGGTTGATTTAGAAGAGAGATGAGGTACCCCAAGGAAATATACACAGAGATATACCTCATGGTAGTGAGGATTTGATGTAAGGTTGATTTAGAAGAGAGATGAGGTACCCCAAGGAAATATACACAGAGATATACCTCATGGTAGTGAGGATTGATGTACGGAGGGATGTGGTAGAGAGATGAGGTACCCCAAAGAAATATACACAGAGATATACCTCATGGCATTGAGGATTGATGTAAGGAGGGATGTAGTAGAGAGATGAGGTACCCCAAAGAAATATACACAGAGATATACCTCATGGTATTGAGGATTTGATGTAAGGAGGGATGTAGTAGAGAGATGAGGTAACCCAAGGAAATATACACAGAGATATACCTCATGGCATTGAGGATTGATGTAAGGAGGGATGTAGTAGAGAGATGAGGTAACCCAAGGAAATATACACAGAGATATACCTCATGGCATTGAGGATTGATGTAAGGAGGGATGTAGTAGAGAGATGAGGTAACCCAAGGAAATATACACAGAGATATACCTCATGGCATTGAGGTTTTGATGTAAGGTTGATGTAGAAGAGAGATGAGGTACCCCAAAGGAAATATACACGGAGATATACCTCATGGCATTGAGGTTTTGATGTAAGGTTGATGTAGAAGAGAGATGAGGTACCCCAAAGGAAATATACACGGAGATATACCTCATGGCATTGAGGTTTTGATGTAAGGTTGATGTAGAAGAGAGATGGGGTACCCAAAGGAAATATACACGGAGATATACCTCATGGCATTGAGGTGTTGATGTAAGGAGGGATGTAGAAGAGAGATGAGGTACCCCAAAGGAAATAGAGGAATATTGAGGATATGATGTAAGGAGGGATGTAGCAGAGAGATGAGGTAACTTGAGGAAATATGCATGGTAAACATATACCTCATGGCATTGTTATGATATGGAGGGTGATATGATATGAAGTGGGTTATGTCACCTCACTATAAATATCTTACTGCGGACCAAGTTACTCTATTTTGTTTTTTACTGAGCAATATATTTTGATTTTGATTTTTTAGTTTGGATCTGTCTTCATCGTTGACGAGGTACAGACGAGCTGTTGCACCACTGGACATTTCTGGGCATATGAATCGTGGAATCTCCCCGAGGCACCAGACATGGTGGTATTCAGTAAGAAGATGCAGGCTGGAGGGTATTACTTCAAGGATGAGTTTGCTGTGGACGGGGTAAGATGAGGTGGACATTATTGAGCAAGTGTGGTCAAGGAGCAATGTTTAAATAGTGGTTGGTTTGTGACGTACACACAGTGTAGCACATGCCAGGTATGATAGTCTTCCTACTCAAAATCTGATTTGCGATTTTTGGGGCCTTTAGAAATATGAGCAAAATTGTTTTTTTAAAGGTAACGTACACGTTTGGTAATGACTCAAAACAAATATTAGCATAAAAACTTACTTGATAACAAGCAACGGAGAGCTGTTGATAGTATAAAACATTGTAGGAAATGACTCCCTCTGAAGTATTGTAGTTTTTGAGAAAGAGGTAATTTCTCACTAAAATAATAAAAACTTCTTGCAAGAAGTTTTAATTCCTATCTGAAAGTTTACAAATTTGTACAACAAGGGTGTTTTTTCTTTCATCATTTTCTTTCAACTTCGATGACCAATTGAGCCCAAATTTTCACAGGCTTGTTATTTTATGCATATGTTGGGATACACCAAGTGAGAACACTGTTCAGTGCCTTTAAATAGCCTGAAAAGGTTATGAAAGCTTATACAACATGTACATGTTGGTCAGCCCTTGTACTCAAAAAAAGTTTTCGGACGATATTTGCTCAGGATATCGGCACATCTCAAAAGTGTGCCTCAGACATTTGTGGATAAACAGCAGCCAAGTTTTGTGGCAAGCTCTTTATTCAAATAAAGTAATTAATTGAGTAATGTTGTTGCAAAGTCAGATCAACGCTATCATTTTTCTGATAACTAGTCCTCTCTGCACTGTGCTATTAAAAATGGCTGTTGGTAGCCAGCGATGTGACTCAATAGCTTGGTCATGAATCGTCGACGAGACTAGTCCAAACCGTGGTCAGACTGCAGGACTTGCAATCACAAGGTTGTGGGTTCGATTCCTACTACCAAGCTAACCCCTGATTTCACAATGACTAGAAGAAGTATTGTCGTCTAGTTACTGGATTGCAATTTCTTGATTTGTGCGATTCATAATCATAGACGTTAAACCAATGTTTGTACGAGAGAGATTGGCTGTTGCCAGCTTGGTGTTTATAACCCCTTGTTTGCCGAGTTCCCTTGACGGGAAGATCATCTAAACAAACAAACAAACTGTCACACCATGGGACTGGAGTTCCCCTGGCTGACTATACAGTGGTACAGCTAGACCGAGACGATAACACACACAAAAATGATTGTTGGAGAAACATTGTTTGCATTAAACAAGAATTGATCTAATTTATTAACAAAGAAATAATAATGCCCGACAAAGTCAATGAAAACCTAATCCTACACAATACAAATCAATGAGCTAGTTCTGTTCAAGCAAGGGACTAGATCTACTTTGTTCCACAGGATTCTCCCTAGATCGACTGTTCTGGATTGAGGTGCACTTTTGTCCTCACTACACTACAACTCCGTAAATCAAGCAAAGTCAATCTAAGAAAATGAAATCTTAATTTCTACTTCCTTAAACCGCCACCAATTGTCTTTCAATTCATGATTGTTCATTGCAGGTAAACGTTCAATCTCGTAGTTTTCTCTGATTATATCGGGGGGGGTTGTTGGGTTACTTGCCCGTCTCCTTTGAGTGACGATAACTGCAATTTTCCGTTAGACTGCTGGAGCTCTTTCCAGCTTCTCCTCAGCAGTTCTACGTCTGCCTCATGAGGTGTTGGCCTTTGAGTTCTCGTACCTGTATATATGTGTAGTTACAGCCAACTCAACCCGGTTGAGGTTTAGATGGTTGAATTCGATGGTCTCGTCTTCTCAGCCAAAACCCACTCAGGATTCCATAATTGGCAAGGGTCCACTCAGGACAGTTCTGATGAATCCACACAGGATTGATAAAGTCCACACAGGACAAGCTCGGGGAAGTTTTGTTTCAATCCACTCAGGATATTAAACTTCTGATGAATCCACACAGGATACAGATGTTGCGAGCCTTGAGTCAGAACATTATTCATACGGACTGCTCTCCTCCAACTTCAACTCAAGACTGACTAAAAACTACTGCACAACCCACCAGAACAATATGGAACAAAGGGAACCCATTCCTAAGGACAATACAAGTAACTACCAACATTCCTTAAAAGCCCCACCCCAAATACTGCCCTCTCTGACATCCTGAAGCCCTAATTTAAATATAATTGGCGCCCTCTTGGGACCCTCTTAGTCTGCCACCAAGCTTCTGACAACCTTAAAGGAGCTAAATTAAAGAGGCAACCTTGCACATATAAAACACAGCAAAAATATAAGTTGTACATACTCTGAACTAATTAACTGGGGTTTGCATAAAATAAACAAGGCACTTGTGACACGAACTAAAAAACCATCATCGACTAGTGTGCGGTTGATCAGTGTTAGTCAAACTATGGTTTACTTATGGTCCTTGATCGAACTTGCTCATTGTTACATCAGTGCAACAAAATCTTAGCTTAATCTAGTTTAATAAAAACTTGTATCTTTACACTTGAAAACATACAAACGACTTGGTGCAGTATTATTTTTGCGCATATATCTGAGAGTTTACCTGTAATTGCAACAAGGTCAAAACTCATGAAAGGGACTTGTTGCACGGATGTGAAAATCGATAAGAAAATTGTTAGAAGAAGATTATGATAATAATATTACTCGGTTCTTCTATTGACCCCTTATACCAACGTCACGCGTGGCTACTGTCCTGCCACGCTCGCCATTTAGGGAGTCGCATTGCACGTGAAAGCTATGGTAAGTGTGTAAACGCCACGACACCTAGAATGTGCACGACATTGACTCCTAAAATGGCGTAACCAAGATTATTGTGATAATGACATCATGGCCCAATTTCATAGAGCTGCTTAAGCAGAAAGTATTGCTTAACAATTTTCTGCTAAGCAGAAATGAGCAGGATACCAGTCGAAAATTGTACATGTGACATGGTAGTTTGGCTGGTAACCTTAATCTGGTAAGCAAAATTTTGTTTTGCTTGGCTACTTTTTGTGCTTAAGCAGCTCTATGAAATTGGGCCCATGTGAATTTACTCAAATATTGAGCACATATCGTAGTAGCTAGATCAAGGCGCTTGGTTATCCTGGGTCCAATTTCGTAGAGCTTAAAATGTTTCCGCTAAGCAAACATTTGCAGGATACCGGTCATAGATTGTAGATGAGAAATGGCATTTTGGCTGGTAACCATATTCTGGTAAGCATAATTTTGTTGTGCTTAGCTACTTTTTGTGCTTTAAGCAGCTCTGTGAAATGGGGCCCTGTTCATCAGGCATACTTGGATCATTCCTCAAATTTGCTCAACTCCCTGGGGAGCTTACAACCCCAAGCTGCTTAAAATAGTGCTAAGAGGTTTCCAACACAAACTGTCTCAGCCCTCTCAGTTTCCCATTTATACACCTGGATTAAGAGAAGCAATTATGGTTCAGTGCCTTGCTCAAGGACACTGGTGTCATGACCTGAGCCCAATTTCATAGAGCTGCTTAAGCACAAAAAGTAGTTAAGTACAAACCATTTCTGCTTAGCAGAATAGGATTACGAGCCTAAATCCCATCTCACATACACAATCTGTGACTGGTATTCCGCTTATTTTTGCTTAGCAGCAATTTTTTCTGCTAAAGCAGCTCTATGAAATTGGGCACAGGAATCAAACCCACACTCCAACGATTCGACCATAGGAACTTGAGTCCGATGCACTAGACCGCTCGGCCATGATCACACCTACATCAAGGTAGCACTTAAATAACTTGTTGCCGAAATATTGTGAAGAATTCTTGTCAGCATTCTTTCTCCAAATCGACCCACAGCCCAGCAGAGTGTTCAATACCTGGATGGGAGATCCACCCAAGTTGATGTTGCTAGGAGCAGTCCTTGACGTCATCAAGAGAGATAATCTGATCACAGTGGCCAAAGAGTCCGGACAGGTCCTTCTGGATGGACTCAATAGTCTTCAGGTATGTATGTTGGAGATTTTGTTTCACCCTTTTTTCATCTTTAGATCTCAGACGTTTTCTCATTAACATTTCAATGTTAAAATGGCTCATAGTTTGTTTACGGTTGTGTTTCTGAAGCACAATCAGACCTTTGGAATGTCAAGGTTGGAACGAAGGTTGGATTTGAACCAGTGTATGCAGATGCTCAATTCTGGTCCAAGGTTGGATTCGAACCAGTGTACACAGGCCTTATTTCATAGAGCTGCTTAAGCAGATAATATTGCTTTAAAATGTTTTGCTTAGCAGAAAAGAGCAGGATTCCAGCCACTAGTTGTACATGTGACAAGGTATTTTGGCTGATAACCTTATTCTGGTGAGCATAATTTTTTTGTGCTTAGCTACTGTTTGTGCTTAAGCAGCTTTATGAAATTTGGCCCTTGTCCAAGGTTGGATTCGAACCCACGATACAGATGCTCGTTTATGGTCCAAGGTTGGATTTGAACCAGTGTATACAGATGCTCGTTTCTGGTCCAAGGTTGGATTCGAACCAGTGTTTGCAATTTTCATTTCTGGTCAAAGGTTGGATTCGAACCAGTGTATACAGTTGCTCGTTTCTGGTCCAAGGTTGGATTCGAACCAGTGTTTGCAATTTTCATTTCTGGTCAAAGGTTGGATTCGAACCAGTGCATACAGTTGCCCAATTCTGCTCCAAGGTTTGATTTGAAACAGTGTATACAGATTTTCATTTCTGGTCTAAGGTTTGAGTTCAACCAGTGTATACAGATGCTTGTTTCTGGTCCAAGGTTGGATGTGAACCAGTGTGAAAGGCAGTGTGGGATTCCAGTTAACTAACCAGGGGTGGATTTCACAAAACTCTTCCTAACTTAGGACTAGTCCTAGGCAATGCTAAGAGATAGGACTAGTCTTAAGTTAGAACTTAAGACTTAAGACTAGTCCTATCTCTTAGCATTGCCTAGGACTAGTCCTAAGTTAGGAAGAGTTTTGTGAAATCGCCCCCTGCTCCCAGTCATTGGGAAAAGCACACCAAGTTGAGGTAACAAAAATCACTGGTCAACAGTTTGCAGAAAACATGTTAATCTAAATATTTTGTTCAAATTTGCCCGACCGAATGATCCCTTGGCTTATGATAACGCCATTTACATGATCACATCATCAGTGAGTTCGGACCTTGCTGCAATGATTGTTGACATCGCTATCATTTGATAACTAAGGCGTTCTTGTTTCCAACAGGCCAAGTATCCAGATCTGTTATCCAGGGCCCGCGGAATGGGAACGTTTGCTGCCATCGACTGCAAGGACCCTGACACCATGGGAAAGATCTCTCGTAATGTGAAGAACAAAGGTCAGTTAATATTGTCTCTTGTCTTGTAAGGAAAGTTAGGCCGTGTCCAAATTGGTGGCTACAACTCTGGCTCCGGCTCTGGCTGGATCGTCACATCATTATGCATTGAAGTATAGGATGTCCTTAGCAACACCCTTATAGCAACAGTCGTAGCCGTAGCTGTAGCCGTCAATTCGGATACGGCCAACAATGGTTTAAGGGTTTCATATTTCAAGGCAAGTGTGGTGATGTGCAAAAAGGTAGCAGCACCTAGAGTTCGCCACAGAGAGCCAGTTTCTCTCAGTTCCCTGTTTAACTCGGATTTCCCCTTGCATTGTGGTCACAGAATGTTGACTGCCATCCTTAAAAAATATCCTCTCTATGACAAATTCTTAGTGGGGCATTATAAATCTCAAAAGTTATTGTTATTGTTTTAAATATTGAAGTCTTTGTCAGTTGAGGTCAACAAGATTCATTCATTTTGTTGTGTTGGTAGATCTTGAGCAAGGTTAAAGGATTCAAATGTACAGACCTCTGCTGTTACAGTGATACCCTCAGGACAGCCCCCCCCCCCACCCCTCTACCCGGAGAAAATACCTTTAAGACTGTACGTTTTTCTTTAATGATCTTCAAAAATGTACTCAATGATGTCTACCTGTATTTGATGAAATAAGTTTGTGGGCATTTTGTGTTTTCAGTTCTTTTTTGAATATGTTTTAAAAAACCGTCATCTCAGTGAAACAAGGGCCTAACTTCTTTTTGCAAGAAGTTGTGTCTCGTTTGGAAGCGTTCCAAGCAACAATCAGCGTCCATTGTCTTTGTTTTGACATTGTTTGGTCATTCTAAAACTTGCATTTTAAAGGCATCGTACACGTTTGGTAATTGGAGCCTATTGTTTGTTTCATACCTATATAGTTGTTGTCTTGTAGATATATTCCATAAAACTAACCTGTGAAAATTCCATTGTCTTTGTTTTGACATTGTTTGGTCATTCTAAAACTTGCATTTTAAAGGCATCGTACACGTTTGGTAATTGGAGCCTATTGTTTGTTTCATACCTATATAGTTGTAGTCTTGTAGATATATACCATAAAACTAACCTGTGAAAATTTCATTTCAAAAGATGGTAGTGTTTTTGAGATATTGCCGAAAATCTCGAGCGGTTATGTCCATGCAGGAAGAATAATCTGCATTGGAATACACACGCGTAACCCTTCAAATGTTTTGGGGGATAAAAAGTGACATATTTTTCCATAACCGCAGTACTTCAAGTGAAAGTTTCTCAAAATGCATTATACTATCCAAAGCTGCTGTACTTCTAACCAAGTAAGTTTTTATTAACATTAGTTATCAGAGTCATTACCAAACGTGTACGATACCTCTAAGTAAATGCTATTATTGGAGATATGCCTTGTTGCGTCGTCACGACAAAACATTCAAATGTAAGGGGCCAGTCAGAATAATTAATGTTTAAACAAAATCAAAATTGTGGATAGGTGAGTCAAAAGATATAATTGAAAACTGAAATTCAGCGTGCAATTAAAATAATACTGGAAAAATATAAAATACCCAGCGGTCTCTTCCAGATCGTCTGTCATGTCTTATATCTGTGCTGTCCATTGTTATCGGTCAACCTTGTTTCGATAGCCGACCTCCCTGCCTGATGCGCGATGGCGAACATTTCCGCAACTACAAAGTTGCATGCTGGAAGCCAGGAAAAGCCATTGAAAACTCCTGAGCTGGGAGAACATTGATCTAAAAATATCTGCTTTAATTGAGGCATTAATTTGTTTTATAGTCTGTCAATATTTAAAAATCATAATTTGGGATGGGTGGGTGGGTCAAACCAAACTTTAAAAAAAGGTCGACATTTTTAAATATTGTTTACTCTGAATGTCCTCTAAGGTATCAGACTATACTATTTTGGTGCGCTGTTGTTTGTGCGCATAAAACAGCGAACGTTCCCGGTCAATGATAGTTAAGTCTGTGCCGAGCCAATTTGGCTTATCAGGCTGGTGTTTATATCCGGTTGCCTTGGCATTAAACAACTGAGAATATTTGTATTCCCCCTGGACAGGCTGCCAGTCCATCGCAGGTTACTCCCCAGCTCTCGCCTGTACCCATTTGTACTCCTGGGTGAAGAGAAGCATTAATGGTTAAGTGTCTTGCTTAAGTACACAAGTGTCACCTCCGGGACTCAAACCCACACTCTGCTGATCAGAAACACCAGAGCTTGAGTCTGGTGCTCTTATCCGCTCGGCCACGACTTGCCTCTTGTGCTATGCCAATAATACATCTTTCTGTTCTCGTAGGTGTTTTTATGGGAACGTGCGGCACACAGTCTCTTCGCTTTAGACCATCATTGGTGTTTCAGCCTCATCATGTGGACATCGCATTGGACGCACTTGACAGCACATTGGCTGAGATTTGAGTTCAATAACACGGTCACTTCGCCCAAGGGTGTCTACATTCACTCAAAGGAGAAGGTATTAGCATCAGCCAAATGTAATTGAATTGATTTTTAAATAATTACATTTAGGATGTGGTATAAAAACAGTACGGTATAAAAACTGTATACCGATTCCAGCAGAAAATAAATTTTACAAGAAATTCAGGTGGAATTCAAACCCAATACCAAAAGTTTGTTTGACAAAATATGTTATGAAGATCATGGATTTGATAACAAAATATTAGTACAGTTACCTCTAGTGAAGAATATAGATGATCAAAAAAATCCACCAGAAGGCATTTATTGGGCATTTTAAACCAAGTATCAAAGGACTATATAATATTAACACCCCTATTTGGCCTTCATGGCCAACAAAATTCCTTTGTATAAACTCCTGAGGAGTATGCAGCCTCTGCAGTCTAATTGACATGTAGTATATCAGTAAGAGTTTCTACCCTTGCACATATCTATACACTCCTGGGTGAAGTGGAGCAATTAAAGTGTCTTGCCATGAATCAGACCCACAGTCTAATAACACGGCAACTGACTCGATGCTGGTGCTCTAGATCACCCGGCCAATGATCAGATGATGTTCTACAACCTATCCATTGGACAGTATACAAATATCTATGGTTAAAACTATATCTCCCGTGGTGATCGCCAGAGCATTCTATTTTCCTAAGGTGAATCAATATTGGTTTGTTTCATAAAACACCTCTTGCTGGTTCTGCATTCTGGTTGGCTGAAACATGGTCACATGGGGGTTAACTAATACAGGCTAGTGCATGAGATTTGCACCACCGTGAACTAGACGCAAGTCAAGACATCGCGCGCGCATTATTTGCGGGAAATAGTTCCCGAACCGGGCAATATATTTAAAATATTTGACTGGTTACAGCGCCCTCTCATGATGTGAAGAGTGAGCAGCAACTAAAAAACTGAATCTGGCGAAACTAAAAAGCGTTCCTTTAATTGTTGAATTGCTAATAATTTTAATGCTCTTGAGTTAAGTGTTGATTTAAAACAGCTTGGTTATAAAACTCTGAAAAGTTTCTTTTCTTATTTCATATTTTAGACCGAGGTGTGTTTTAAAACACATATGGACCCGCATAATTCAGTCACTATAGTGAACGCCTATCCCACCTCGGGACTGTGAGTGACCAGAAGAGGGACCTATTTCCCTCTTCTGGTCACTCACAGTCCCTCGGGGGTAGGAGCGGGGGGGTAGACGTGCTCTAGTGACCTCATTGCCAGTCCATATATGTATAAGTAACACCCCATACATTTGCGGGTCTTTGCTTGGAACCATGCAGGGTGCCACCAATGGTAGGGAAAAACACTAGTTCAAAAATCAAAGAAGAGGGGGTGGGGGGCTAGTTTTTCTGATGAAGTTTCAACAAAGTTGCACGGAGGAAAACTCTAAACTTTTTGACAGAACACAAAATATACAAGGATAAATAGTTAAATTAGTTTGAGTGATTTCGTTCAAGTTGATCTTTAATAAATCACTGAAGAAATTATTACTAATATTTCACATGTAAAATATAACTGTAGGCACACATAGATAAGCAAGTATTTTTGGTATTATATAAAGGAGAAATTTAACGATATTAATGGTATGGTAGCTTTTATTACTGTTACAACAAATTGGTGAATCAAATCAATTGAAATCTTCTTTTTTTGTATGAAATGTATTTTTTTATTCAAATTACCTATTATTATATATACAAACTATAGCAAATTTAGGATCTTGCTTAACGTGACTTTGTTTTTATCTCCGAGTTAGTTTTATTTGACAAGGATTTTCATTCAGTTTTGCTAATACTTGTTGCACATCGCACAGGTTTTTAAAACATTTTATTCCCCTTTCTCCCCCCCCCCCCCATATTTGGGAGATATATTGTCACACTTACCATTGCTTTTTGCCACGGCATATTTACCAACAGAGGGTGCTAATTACCTCTTGGTTTTTAACTGCAGGATATGATGAGTTGTGTTGGGTTTAGCTAATAACTTGTGGTTGTGACTTTCTTCATTGTCCATCATCATCATGATTTTTATCTTTTCAACTGTTGGAAAAAGCCCTCCAGTTTCCTATCCCGTTCGTAAGTCATTGCATTTTCACTACTTCCAGCCCCAAAGCTGGCATATGTTTGTTTGTAATTTTACCCCAAATCACCCTTTTTCATCAGAAAAAAACAAGCTCAAAATTTGCCAGTGTGAAAGGCTTGCAGTAGAATTACGTCAAACTTACGAACAGATTACTGTTATCACTGGCTGTTCATATGATAATCTAATGAAATGACCAAACAACTACAATAGTTATCTCTTTTATCATGCGGCAGCCATCTTGTATTTCTTCCATTTTTATCAGAGTAACCAAAGTGAGGCTGGAAGTGCAAATAGTCTGGTACCTTTCTGGTATAGATTTGAATCAGTATGCATTATTAATGCTATAAACAGGGGACGTGACAAAGATGTTGTTAGCATGATAAAGGTATCTAGTGGAATAGGCTGGGTATCCCATGTTGTCTGTCTATGTTGAACATTATGTATGTGATCCGATGTATGTTTTAGCCACTCCATAGAGTGTACTAGTTTTTTAATAGATAAAGATAAATTTTAGAAACATGAATGTATGTTCAGTGACTGGCAGACAAACAAACGGATGCCCAGCCTTACACCAACAAGAACACATTAAAATCAATGATCAAACTAAAGTGCCTAAAAAAAAATTAAATTTGCTTGATCAAATAATGTTTCAAAACTCTGAAGGTTTTATGTCTTGATTGATAATATCCTGGTGCAAATTAAATAAAAAGGCAATATTTTGTGCTTGACAGTTTTCTGAGATATGGCCCTTTCATGTTTAGATGTGGTTTATGCATCGGAATCTAATGCTGCTATGTCACATGTCTGGTCACATGTTAGGTCACAACACCCAGACACAATTCTCAATGAAATTTGTGAAAATAATGTGTAACTTTTGTGCATTTACAGTATTTTCAAGTTGGGTGTGAAATTCAGGTCCATCAGCCTGCCCTCTTGTGGCAGGCTGTGAATAGGTATAAACGCTAACAATGATAGCGTAATGCCAGTGTCATAGGGAAATCTGTCCCCCCGGAGATTCTGTCCCCCCATATGGATATTAAAATGGTCTGGGAGGATAATTCAAAAGAGAGCGCTATCAGAAGATGTTTGTACACAGTTCGCCGTATGGGGGGACAGAATCTCTTGCCACACTGGAAACAAATGTTTTAATGAAGAAAATTGAATAAGAAAGAGTAATAAATGTCTCATTATGAAGGCGAAATTGATAAACAATGCAGTGTTTTATTTTTATTTATTTTTCTATTAAGTAAAAGGCCATAAACAGGCACCCCACTTTACATTCCCCTCTGGCCCCCCCCCCCCCGCCGGCAAACTGTATCAATTCCTAATGCATCACACTTTTATTTTGGATCAACCCCAATATGTTACTTCCTCTACATCCAAACTGTCAATCAATCCGAAACATACCCTGCCCCACCCCCTTAACTTCCCCTCTGGCTTGGCCCCCACGTATTACCCTCTCAGTTTACCCATAACTGTGATCTGAAACATTCATCCCACTTTTTCCCATCTGGGAAGCCCAGAATTTTTACCCCCCCCCCCCTTCACCAAGCTGTATCGTCAGTCCCAAACATCCCACACTTATCTTCAAAATTGGATCCTCCTAAACAATGTTCACTCCTGTAATTAGTACTACTACTTCATATTATTTTGAAAGGGATGAGGAGGTCGTTTCATGCGGGTTACACTGCAACTATCTGAAGCGTTAGTGTTCTGAAATATCTTCCGGTATAATAATAATAAGCACGTGCATTTGTTTATGAAGTGCGCCCTCTCTAGTTCAATCTAAGGACAGTTCCCTAACGATGGAGGGCGATTTGACATCTGACGTCGATCTATAACAACTTCTTTTTGCTATTAATCTCTTCCAAAGACCGTCCATAATGCTTCATCTTTCGTTCATCAGTGGTGGGTACATTACTCCATATTCTAAAGGTATGTTGTTGCGTATGCTAGTGTTATAAATGTGCGATTTCAGGGGTTTGTGATATAGCGATAATAGAGCAAGATACCGTGTATGTTGTACAATGTACATGTAGTAAGTAGGTGCAGTGTATACATCATGTACAGTGTTTGTGTCGTATGTATTGTTTTTATTTAAAATCCCCTGTGACACCGGCAGGGAGCACTCCACTTAGCATGTCCTTGAGCAAGACACGTTGAACTGAAATTGCTCTTTGGTGTTTATATTGGCTAAAATTCGGTATCCGGCAGCCACTTTTAATATCCTTACCTGTCCAGGGTAGGGTTGACAGAATACATACACAGCCAGAAAACAGGCAAGTTGAACTGCAAGTCTTGCGTGTATTTGAACATTGGGACTTGCTAAAGTGCGCAAGTTTTTTTCCTTCACCATTGAAGTAATGTATGTGGGACCAAAGCGGTCCCAAAAATGTTTAAATACGCAAAGGCTTATAATATTCAGAATTACTTCCGTTTAGATCGATGCCATTTTGGATTGGACCCAGTACAATGCCATCTCAAAATACGCCACAGGTTGGCGAATGTGCAAATACAATTCAATCATGGCTGTTTCATGTGACATCTACAGCTAAGTGAGCTGCGTACAAGGACAAGTACCACACATACACAGACTGGAGTCTGACAAAGTGAATGCATCAAACTATATACAACGGCATGTACCCTGCCTGTGTATACAGTGATGCTTGCACTTTGTCAGACTCCAGTCTGTGTACTTGTGGTACCCAGCTCCATATCCATCTCACTTAGCCCTTGATGTCACATAAACAACACTGGTGGGAAGACAAGAGGTAAGCGGACACATTTAGTTGGTTAAAACCACAGAACCACCCATAGGGGATATGCCCGAATGCTGAACAATGTAAGCTGCACTAGTGAATGGGTTGGATGTGTGCCTGAGGGTTCACCACTCACCAAATTTCAAAATTTGTCAACCCTAACCCGAACCTAACCCCACCTTCAACCCTAGCCCTTAATCTATATTATAAAACTTGAGTAAAACATTTTTTAGAATTACATATCATGTTCAATTAGTCTTCATGTTTGTCTGTTTTGGTTAAACTTTCTACGTTTCTTTTTTTTAGTCTACTTTGTTTATGTTCTGTTTTGGTTCAACTTTTTTTCTCTTTTTGTTAAACTTTTTTCAATCTGCTTTTTTTTTTGTGAAAGGTTTTTTTTTTCTCTGAAATCTATAATTTTCTCCATTTGGATTGAATATTTTTTTTTAATATTTTTTTTTAATGAGATTTTAAAACTTCAACGCAAACCCAAAACCAAACTCCATTTCCAAATCTAACCGTAACCCCTTTTCTAATTTAACCCTTACCCCATTTTCCAAATCTAACCCTAACCCCATTTCCAATTAATCTAACCCTAACCCCTTTTCTAATTTAACCCTAACCCCATTTTTCAAATCTAACCCTAACCCCTTTTCTAATTTAAACCTAACCCCATTTTCCAAATCTAACCCTAACCCCTTTTCCAAATCTAACCCTAACCCCCTTTCTAATCTAACCCTAACCCCATTTCCAAATCTAACCCTAACCCCATTTCCAAATCTAACCCTAACCCAATTTTCAAAAATTGAAACTTGATTTGTACATTTAAAAGACATTCCTTTTAAAAACACAATTTAATTTGTTTCAATTGTTTTGCTAATTTTCAATTAATCTTCATGTTGTTACTCTTTGGTTATAAAAACTTTCAATGTTTTTTTGAGAAAAGAAAAAAAATTGCTTTGAGATCTACAATTTTTTTCAGTTCGAGAAATAAAAAAAAATCTCACTGTGGTTTAAATTTCATAAGATCTTTTTGAGAAACGCAATTTTTTTCAGGACATTTTCAGTTTGATGCCAAGTGAAAGTTAGTCTTGACCCAAGACGTCAGTGATCGATAGCGGATAGTGTACTGCGCTCAGTTACAACTGAGCCAGTCAAGTTGGGTAATTCAAGCCACAAGAGGGCCCGCTATAACGAGTTGTAACCGAGCGCAGTACACTATCCGCTATGGACCACTGACGTCTTGGGCCAAGACTAAGTGAAAGTAAACAAACAGTTTGGCCGTGACTCAAACATGTTATTGGGATTGAATGTTGTTTTGACATTATTATGGTTTCATTTTTTTGTGCAGATCTCATGTGGATCTTTGAAATCTATAAAGTGAAGTAGGGAATGCTGATTGGACGAGCGACACAACAATCCAGCTCTGAGAACATAAGTTTGACAGCTGTGTCTGATTCCTACAATACATGGACAGTAACATCTGATTCCTACATGGACAGCAGTATCTGATTCTTACATGGACAGCAACGTCTGATTCCTACACGGACAGTAACATCTGATTCCTACATGGACAGCAATATCTGATTCTTACATGGACAGCAATATCGGATTCCTACATGGACAGTAACATCTGATTCCTACATGGACAGCAGTATCTGATTCTTACATGGACAACAACGTCTGATTCCTACATGGACAGTAACATCTGATTCCTACATGGACAGCAGTATCTGATTCTTACATGGACAGCAATATCGGATTCCTACATGAAAAGAGACTCATGTGAGGGTAATGGTTACCTCAAGAATTATCATCACAAACTTCCGTTATTCAGGAATTTTTTGTAAGAGCAGCAGTACTTTTGTAAAATTGTTTAATAATCATTGTTTTAAACCTTTTTTTGTTAAATCCATTTTGCTTGTATTCTGCAACTGTTTGCGCTTTATAAATCTCTCTTTATTATTATTATTATTACTCGGTTTGAAAGATGTGCTCAATTTTTCTTTTGTCATTCTTTTATCAGATATGTGTTGAAAAACAATAAATAATAAAGTTTTTCATATTAGTTATCCGTTTCAAACTTGCATTTTCAAATGACACTCTGAAAGACTTTGAAATGATCCTGTTTAAAACTTAAGAATTTCCCGGTATTCATGATCCATTTATGACCCCAAAGGTTAAAAATTAATTGATATGCAAAAAAATGACATGTCAATGATTTTCTGATAAAAACTTACTGTTTAAGAAACAACCAATATTCTAGGTTTACTTTAAATACTGTTATTAAAGTTATTGATATTAGTTTTAAAAAGATTGTTAATAAAATGGTAAACTTTAAGAATCTAAATTGTCTTTCTGTCTGATTGTCATCTTTTTTGTCATACATGTATTAGTTGAGGGAAATTAATTTGCGAAATGGAACTTTAAAAAATAATGGGGAAACAAACATGTGCACATTAAAACCATCTTTTAAAAGTTTTTAAATTTTATTGAATAAAAAAGCAAACAACTAAACAAATTATGGTGGCCGATACAATTCTAAAAATAAATAAATAATGTCAACAGAGGGCGCCCTTTCCGTGTTTATTTTACCGTGTATTTATAATACGTTAGTGCATCAAATTTCGTTCTAATATTCATCAGGTCCAAAAATGTATGCTCCAACCCGGAACAAGCGGTGGCCTAGTGGATAAGGAGCACGCTCAGGAAGGGACAAGATCGGAAGACGTACACGGTTCGAACCCCGGCAGGGACAAGCAAGCACGGACAAGAGATCAAGACAAGAAGGACACGCAAGAGGAACGGACACGGACCCCAAGACGCAAAGAAGGAGGCAACACGGAGGAGATACACAAGAGGGAGGAGTGGACACGGAGAGGACGATGGAGGGGAGAGAGAGAGAGGTGGTGGAGGTGGACCAGGCAGGAAAGGGAAGACGGAAAATAAAATTTAATTTAATTTTTATTTTATTTTTATTTATTTTTTGAAAAAAAAAAAAAATTAACGGTCTTTCGTTTTCTTAAAATCGCCTGAAACGCACGCTCGTTAATTATTTTCATTTTCCATTAAAAAAAAATTAAAATCTTAAAAATTAAAAAAAATTTTTTTTTATGGTCTTTCATTTTCTTAAAATCGCCTGAAACGCATGCTCGTTAATTATTTTTCAAAAATTTTTTTTTTTTGGAAAAAGATTAAAAACGAACATTTCAGAAATTAAAACCTCCAAAACACCCTTCAACGATGCAGAACACGCTCCATAGTGTCCTCTTTAATATTCTACACGACTTACACATTCTGGTGGCAAAAGAATTCACAGGAAAGTGTCATTTGTAATAATAACTTATGCTTATTTAAGATTCTAAAACAGCGCTAATGTTATTTTTGAGTGATTTAACTCTTATTTACACAATTTAGTTGCACAGAAGCACACGTTTGTGACTAATCCTTCAGACTACTTCTTATTCAAGGGCCTAAAATGTTACTTTCATTCAAAACGTCTTTCAAATTGTCCGTACTACGAACATCTGCATTAATACAACTAGGAGTAATTGCACCAAATAACATTCTATTTATTTAATTCAAATAATTATCTGCAGATTTCTAAGATGGTGTATTGAAAGCTTGTTTAAAGCTTTTTACATGAAAACACCCGACTTGGCGGTAGAATGAGGGGGTATGCAACAATGTTGTATTCTTGATTACACATCAGCCAAGTTTTAAATCAAAAAGAATTAAGATAATAGTCTGGCACCTACAGGTATCATTGGGAATTAGCATTGTATTAGCACTTGGAGACAGGGAATCAGACCATACAAGATGTCAAGAGTAAACTTCAAAATTGTACGGAAGCTTAAAAGGACCATCCGCATTTCCAAGTTTCCAAGTTAATTACATCTAAGAAACATAGAAATTAACATAAACTATGTGTTTTGGGGTTCTAATGGATTTGCAGAATCTAGTTTTCAAGATAAAATTTCGGAAAGAAAGAGTAGGGCCTACTAAAAGTTTAACTTAGATATACGCAATGCAGACGTTCATTCTAAGCTTTCATATATTTTGGATTCTGTTAGAACGGAAGGCCCTACCTGGTATGTACAATGTTTTTCTGATAAATATCATCATGCATGATATGAATAAATCAAATTTACCATAAACTACGAATCTTAAAAGTTTCAAACTCGGCTGTCATGTGTAAAAAGTGTATGGTTTACCTCTATATTATACGTACATCAACGACTGTAAGACTACATTATATTGGAAGCCAAACATTAATAAAACTGAATAGAATGTAGTCTGAGATAACTGCGTTGGCAAAAACATGAGCAATTCTTAATCTGCTTGTGTACATTTTGAAAAGAATCCTAGGTGAACAACATGACGCTTTGATGAGTTAGGAACAAGACTGATTTCTGCATTTCAGATTACCCGTGATTCAGGCCTGATACTTTGTTCTTGTATGGGCAAGGCAGCTTTTCCTCAGTAAAACACAAGATTATGAGGAAAATCTAAATTAATACTGGAATATTTCAATGGCAACCAAGTCAATGACTGACTGCACGGCCCCAAGAAGTATCAGGCCTGATGATTCACAGAAATTACAAAATATAAACAATAACATTCAGCCAAGTAAAATCTCTCTTCATTACAAAAAACACCCACATAAGACTGTAACACAACAAAGATCTGTTTACGCAAAGGACTTTGGATTTAACTTGTAGCTTTTTAAATACAAATTTTGTTTACCAATTTGTAAACAGCAAACACTCTCATGTCAGGGTGGTTTTAAGAGTCCATGTAAACAGACCTTTTTTACAATAAGTAAAACGCACTACGTGAGACGTACCTGGGTATCCTAGTATTTAATCAAAATAGCCAAGTTGAACCGAAGAAGCTTGAGTCAGTGAGAAGATGTCGTATTTGAATTCATGATGATGCTGCATCTCAAGGGCTCTCTTCAGTAAGGCTGGCTAAGCTTTCGTACCAAGGCTTGTCATCATCTTGAGTGTTCTTTAAGAAAAAGACATTAATTAATGCATGAATTACATGTCATTCATAATGAACCAGGACATGTCTTCTGGAAAACAGATGATCACATGTTTGGGTTTAATACAGTTTGTAGAAGGGTCAACAATGTTGGGGTGGATCCAGATTGGTAGACAAGTGGCGTACGTTACAGATACAGATTTGAAGTACAAGTTCAAGGAGTAATAATACTGAGGATGGGTCTAGAATAGTAGAAAAGTAGGGTACATGTTTGGGATTGAGACAGATTTTAAGTGAGGTAAAATGTTGGGGGTTTGTACTGAATGGCAGAATTATGTTTACGTTTATTTCAATGCTGCCATTTGGGACATTTGGGATTGTTAAAGATTTGTACAAAGCAGAAGAGGTAAAATGTTTGGGGATGGTAGGGCCTACTGAATGGCAGAAAAGTTGGGAGCACATTTGGGATTGATACAGATTTGAAGCAGAAGATGTTGAGGGTTTGTCCTGAATGGCAGAAACGTGGGGTTCATAATTTGGGAGTAAAACAGATTTGAAGTAAAAGGGGTAAAATGTTGGGGGTTTGTCCTGAATGGCAGACAAGTGGGGTGCATAATTTGGGAGTAAAACAGATTTGAAGTATAAGGGCTGAAATGTTGGGGTTTTGTCCTGAATGGCAGAAAAGTGAAGAGCATGTTTTGGAGTAATACAGATCTTAAAGGTATTGTACACTTTTGGTAACAGTTCAAAATCAGTGTCCACATTTTGTGTGATTCAACATATGCATGAACAAACACACCTGTGAAAGTTGAGCTCATTTGGTCATCGAGGTCACGAGAAAATAGTGAAAAGAGACCTTATGGTGTGTTTTTTCAAACGCGTGATAAAACCTATTGTTTTACTCATTTCTTAAAAACAATAGCATTTTAGGCAGAAATATTTTAAGGAACCCTTTCTACCATTACTTACTTTAAATCATGTAAGTTACGTGTGAATCTGTGAACATTTGTGTTTTTCGATCTTACCAATAGTGTACATGGGCCTTTAAGTAAAAGGGGTAATATGTTGGGGGTTGGTCCTGAATGGCAGAAAAGTGAAGAGCATGTTTTGGAGTAATACAGATCTTAAGTAAAAGGGGTAAAATGTTGAAGGTTGGTCCTGAATGGCAGAAAAGTGAAGAGCATGTTTTGGAGTAATACAGATCTTAAGTAAAAGGGGTAATATGTTAGGGGTTGGTCCTGAATGGCAGAAAAGTGGGGTGCAAGTTTGGAATTGAAACAGATTTAAAGTATAGGCCCTAAGGGGTAAAATGTTGAAGGTTGGTCCTGAATGGCAGAAAAGTGGGGTGCAAGGTTGGAATTGAAACAGATTTAAAGTATAGGCCCTAAGGGGTAAAATGTTGAAGGTTGGTCCTGAATGGCAGAAAAGTGGGGTGCAAGTTTGGAATTGAAACAGATTTAAAGTATAGGCCCTAAGGGGTAAAATGTTGAAGGTTGGTCCTGAATGGCAGAAAAGTGGGGTGCAAGTTTGGAATTGAAACAGATTTAAAGTATAGGCCCTAAGGGGTAAAATGTTGAAGGTTGGTCCTGAATGGCAGAAAAGTGGGGTGCAAGTTTGGAATTGAAACAGATTTAAAGTATAGGCCCTAAGGGGTAAAATGTTGAAGGTTGGTCCTGAATGGCAGAAAAGTGGGGTGCAAGTTTGGAATTGAAACAGATTTAAAGTATAGGCCCTAAGGGGTAAAATGTTGAAGGCTGGTCCTGAATGGCAGAAAAGTGGGGAGCATGTTTGGTCTTGATGCAGATTTGAAGTAAAAGGGGTAAAATGCTGGGGGCTGGTCTTGAATGGCAGACAAGTGGGATGCATGTTTGCGATGGATACAGATTTTTTTTAAATGGGTAAAATGATTTGGGTGGGGGTGGCAGGAAAGTGGCATACAAGTTTGGTGCAAATTTTGGATAAAAAAGAAAATCTAAAATCATTGACAGGTACATACCTCTTATAAATCCTAGTTTTGAATAATCAACAAAGTTGAACTGAAGTAGCTTGAGGCAGAAGATGATGTATTTGAATTCATGATGATGCTGATCTTATTGACTCTCTTCAGTCAAGCTGGCGAATCATTTGTACCAAGGCTTGCTATCCTCTTGAGTGTTCTAAAAACAGGGAAAAAACACACAAAATAATTGCATGAATTGCAATTAATTCATAATGAAAAAGTGTATTTATACACTACTTACTTACTTATTCTATGGTAAATACATTTTGGGTGCAATACATTTTGAAGATGAGGTAATAATATTGGGGGCGGATCCAGATTGAAAGTTAAATGGGATTTACATATCTGAGATGAATACAAATTTCACGGGTTAGCAGGGAATTTTTGCCTGTGCGCGTGCGTACTTCCTGTTACTAGGCATTTTTCGCTTACACAGCTAGCGCAGAAATTCGACACTTGCACAGTGGGAGAATGGTGATCGTATGCGCAGTAATAATATTGGGGGCGGATCCAGATTGAAAGTTAAATGGGATTTACATTTCTGAGATGAATACAAATTTGAAGTACACGTAGAAGTAGTGTTTGATGAGGGCCCAGAATGGTTGACAAAAAAATGTGGGGCATTTGAAAAGACATAACATAGGCCCTATTTGAAAAAAAGTGATGGGCCAGAGTCCAGAACGGGCGATGAGCTAGGTGCATATTCGGGATTGTGCAGGGCCCAATTTCATAGCTCTGCTTACCGTAAGCAAAGAATCGGCGCTTACAGAAGCAGGGAATTCCATGCTTAAAAAAACGTATTTCACGGGTTAGCAGGGAATTTTTGCTTGTGCGCGTGCGTACTCCACGTTACTAGGCATTTTTCGCTTACACAGCTAGCGCAGAAATTCGGCACTTGCACAGTGGGCAGAGAATGGTGATCGTAAACGCAGAATTCGGCGGTAACCAGAGCCATGAAATTGGGCCCAGGTCGCTAATACTACTCCTTTGGTATGAGTAGCTCCAAGAGTGATACAGTATGGCATAGTGACAAAGTAGGGGAGAAAAACAGTGTTAGTCAAATACTTTTCAGTCGAGTATCAAGTATGGAAGAGTAAAACAAAATTCTGTAATGAGGTATAAAAACATCTAATGATTTCTAGACGACAGTGTGTGCTCGTTTTGAATGTCAAAGAACAAAAAGTGTATCCCTTTTTGGGGCTCAAAAGAACCAATCAAAGTTAGTTCTGTAAGAACATAACTTTATAAGCAATTAAAATCTGAACAACTTTTAAAAAGATTTTGCCAATTTGAATTTTGTTAAAATATAAACAGAAAGTTTCATGTTTCAGGTGACCGTTACTTCATACCCAACTTAAGGCCATAAAATTATATGCTTTTCCGACACAAAACATACATTCAAAGAGACACCCGTCGTACGAGTTTGTGTGTGTGTGCGAGTTGGTCTTGCGCACGAGTTTGGTCTGCGCACGAGTTGGTTTGTGTACGAGTTGACCTGTTTCCCTCATGCATCATACTGTTTAGATATTCCAACAAAATCCATTGATGACTCTGTCTGAGACTGAGAGACACACTCTTGGCCAAGGGCATGAAGGGTGAATCGAAGGGAATCAGAGTATTGGCACGAGGCGGGAGCAGGCGCAACCCTCCCCCCTCCAAAAAAAGAAGATACAAAAAAACAATGCATAAATGAGTTTAAATGGTTGATACACTAAACAAAATAGCCCCCCCTACAATTTTATCTTTTCCCCACGCTTGCCCCCTCCCAGAATGAAAACGTCTGGTTATATAGGCCACTGATTGGAATGGCAGTAACGAGTTTGGGCTGCAAACAATGTTCATCATTCATGTCAATGTCATGTCATGTCATGCATGTCATTGTCAGTTGTAAAAAATTGCACAAACATTGTTCTCAAAGAAAAAGACGACAAGAACATCTTCCTTTATAAATATTCCAATAAAGAGATACACGTCAGGTTATGCGCTATGCTATTTTCATACACAATTTTGGATAAAAACGTGCACTTACATGAAATGTTTTGTGGTGAAAACATTTGATTTTGAAGACGATGTGAGCAGACGACATCTGTTAACACTCTTTTGGTGGACGCCGAATGGCCGAATGCGCATGTGCACATCCTGTTGTTTATGAAAGGGCGACCTCTTTCTTCTAAAAATGTTCGCAATATTCCTGTCATTGAAGAAGGGAAAACCCCGGTAATAATTCGAATGAAAATCTCATGAATGTTTTTACAAAGAAAGTTTGTGATTCAAAATGTGGAGCATGGGAGATCTAATATAGACAGGGAATGAGGAGAAATGGTGTGACATCTCACATAAAAAATAAATAAAAATACATACCCCAGATCAGACTGCATCACTTGTGATAAACACATTTCTCCCCCTCGTGTTCTGGCTGCGGGACGCAGGTCTTCAAAATTAAAATCTCCAAGAACTTTATTATTTTCAAAACAAATACTTAGAAAACTAACGATAATGATATATGCTTTCGTAATTATCTGACAATCTAGAAAAGTATACAACTATATCGTACATTTCAGTCTGATCTAATTTTTTAATGCCCCTGTCAAAAAGTAACACGGTATGAATGTTTTTGTTGTTTTGGAGCGCGCCCTCTCTAGTTAGTTTCAGGCAGTATCAACATTATTCAGACAAAATGGCGTTGGAAACACACGTGGATCACAATGTTCAATCCATGGTTCAACTGACATGACTTAAATAACTTCAGACAAATGATATCAGTTATGGCTGTTTAAACCCATAGTATCAATCCATACCGTCACTCCCCCGTCAGGGTAAGTAGCCTAGACCCAGTACTGGGGCGCTGTACCGTACTCTTTTTTTCGAAATTTTGACATCTGCGGTCGTACGTAGCGCCCCAAAGTATGCGTTGCATATACGCGCACACAGCGATCTTCAAATGATATAAGTTGACACAAAAATTGCCTCAGAACAACAAAAATACCCAACAAAAAACGCCTTTAAAAACGCCTACTGGCTTCTTCAAATGTCTAAGATGCAACATCAGGCATTTAAATGTACTCACGATTTTGTTTTGAGCTGCAAATTTACGATTTTCGGAGAAACCACCATGACGTCAAACTCTCACAGTCTCAGTTGGACCAAAATTTATACTGTGTGCACTCGCCGCAGCGCGCGATTGCATGCTGTGCGAATATACAACGCATGCCTGGGGCGCTAGTACGACCGATGTCAACATTTTCTAGAAAAAAAAATTAGTAGCAGCGCCCCAGTTACTGGGCATGCTGGGTCTAGTTCTAGCCCCACATGTTGCCAAGCTGAGGCCGTCGAAGATTCAGCTTGGCCACAGAATAGGTAATTCAAGTTATTATTATAACTGTAAGAATTATACTTCGTTTTACCATGTTGTTTACAAACATATTTTCCTTCTTTCACTGGATGTAGTGTCACTGTCTGACTCTGAACGTTAACGCTCGAGGGGTTGTTTTGACGTCTTTTTCAAACGCTAAAAATAGAGAGAAAACTGGCTTATATTTTTAGGCCTACATGTATTTTATCAATTGCTACGGTAATCATTGCGGTGTTATAGCTAGCCGTTCCTGTTGGTGGGGCAAGTACTTTCATTTAAATGAAACCTCAAATATTGGGGAATAATTCTCTTGCTGTCAGTGTCAGTGTCAGTTAATTACTGATGCTGAAAGGGAACTGTTCCATAGGATAGGTTGATGACCCTTTTCCTGGAAAGTTTATTCTACAACTGGAGGATTTGCGAAGCCTTTTGTTTGTATCTCATATGAGAGTCCCTTGTGCTAATTCTACCTCTATGGTTTGATTACTGGAAAGATAAATAAATATATAAATAAAATAGATCTATGACTATGAATAAATAGAGTGTCCGTAGACATTCTGGGGCGCTGTGCTCTGACAATTTGTTACAATTTCAAAAAAACAGAGTACATCGCCCCAGTTACTGGGTCTAGAGTGTCCTAAGCTTCTCTAGGTCTCTCTTCAGAGTTGTCATAGAAGAAAAACTACCTTTGTTTATGTTTTTTCTGGATTTATCTTATAGGTTTTGAACGGTGTAATTCCCTGGAAGATTTTGACCGTTGTTCCCAGCACCTTTTGTCCCTGTCCTGTCCAAGCCACCGAAACGTAAAAGCACCATGAGTGCATGCACGGTGCATGCTTTCGCAATGAGTTGTCCGGGTGTGTATCACACCAACCGCTGTTCTACTTTGTTAAACTATGATGGGAACTATGATGTCAATTATGCACTAAACTTGTAGTTACACCATTTTGGACTTACCCGAAATGTTTGGAACATTTTTGTTCAAATCTGTATCAATCCTAACACTCACCCCACTTTCTACCATTCTGGACCCGCCCCAAACATGTTACCCCCTCTGCATGCTTCAAACTTTAAAAGCTGTGTCCCAATTACACCCCATTTTTCTATGAATCTGGATCCACCCCCAATTTTATTAACTCTTTATTACAAACTTTATAACACCGAAACATGATGATAATTGTTGGATAGGCAAGTGTAATGTTTGCTGCTTCATTACCATGTTATAGATTGATGATTTTCTGGGTTTTTGTGATTTAGCGATAGAGCAAGTTGTACCGCCGTGTATGTCATGTGTACAGTAGGTGTAGTGTACTCCTACTACTCTAGTCCTAGAACTATGACTATATGAGGTTCGTTCCGCTACCCTCATAGAGTGACAAGTACAAATCCGATTCGAAACGTTTTGCCTTTCATGTTTTGGCTACAGTTCTTTTTTGAAATCAGACATGTCCGATCTCGCCAAAATTAGGCTCTGTGTTCATTGTACTCTCATTGAGCGTTGCACAGGTCTAGAAAATCCACTCCGCAAAACATTTTGCAAAAATTGATAATTCTCACCGTTTTTCAGAATCCTCGCCTTACAGAAACAAGTGAAAAGGGCTTAAGAGGGTAATGGAGACAATAGCGGAACGAACCTCATAGTTCTAGGAGTATGTGTAGTGTATACATGTACAGTGTTTGTGTCATATGTATTGTTTGTATTCAAATCCCCTGTGACACCGGCAGGCGGCACTCCACTTAGCGTGTCCTTGAGCAAGACGCTTAAAGAACTGAAGTTGCTCTTTTGTGTTTATATCGGCTAAAATTCTGTATCCGGCAGCCACGTTTATCCTTACCTGTCCGGTAGGGTTGACAGAATACATACATAGCCAGAAAACAGGCAAGTTGAACAATAGACTGTGCGAGTTTGTTTCCTTCACCATTGAAGTAATGTATGTGGGACCAAAGTGGTCCCAAAATGTTTAAATACGCACGAGACTCGCACGGTCTATTCTAAGGCTTAAAAAAAGGTGTCGCAAAATCACCTGCCGGATACGGACATTTTTCCTTTGTATCCTATTCCTAATTTAACTCAAATGCTTAACCTGTCAGATAACATATACTGTATGTACTATAGGCCTAAAGCGTATCTCTAGTGTGGCGATGGATTTATCCAAACCATTCACTCATGCAGTTTTACATCGTTAAGCAATTCTGCACATTCCCTGCTGGTGGGTTTGCGCCTTTGCAGGTTTAACTAACCGCTTACCTTAACTCCACTTCTCTTACCTTAGTCACTGGAGTGGTTTGGCTGTGGAAATTACTAACCTTTTAAAAAGCTATTGCAAATAATCTTTTCAGTTTGCTCAGAATTACTTCTGTTTAGATCAATGCCATTTTGGAATGGACCCAGTCAGTGCCATCTCAAAACAGCCACAGGTTGGCGAATGTGTAAATACAATTCAATGGCTGTTTCATGTGACATCTACAGCTAATTGAGCTGCGTACAAGGACAAGTACCACACATACACAGACTGGAGTCTGACAAAGTGGATGCATCAAACTATATACAACGGCATGTACCCTGCCAGTGTATACAATTATGCTTGCACTTTGTCAGACTCCAGTCTGTGTACTTGTGGTACCCAGCTCCATATCCATCTCACTTAGCCCTTGATGTCACATAAACAGCACTGGAGGGAAGCCAAGAGGTAAGCGGACACATTTAGTTGGTTAAAACCACAAAACCACCCATAGGGGATGTGCCCGATTGCTGAACAATGTAAGCTGCACTAGTGAATGGGTTGGATGTGTGCCTGAGGGTTCACCACTCACCAAATTTCAAAATATTATTTGTCAACCCGACCCTAACCCCATTTTCAACCCTATCTATATTAGAAAAATTTGATATGTAATTCTAAAAAATGTTTTACTCATTTTTATTTAATCTTCATGTTTGTCTGTTTTGGTTAATTAAACTTTCAACGTTTCTTCTTTTTAGTCTACTTTTGTTTATGTTTGTTTTGTTTTGGTTGAACTGTTTTTCTCTTTTTGCTAAACTTTTTTTTCTGCTTTGGTCAAACTTTAAATTTTTTCTTTTGAGAAACGTATTCTTTTTCTGAAATCTATAATTTTCTCAATTTGTATTGAAATTTAAATTTTGTTTATTATTTTGTTTAAGATTTTATGAGATTTTAAAACTTCAACGCAAACCCCAAAACCTAACTCTTAGCCCCATTTCCAAATCTAACCCGACCCCTTTTCTAATTTAACCCTTACCCCATTTTCCAAATCTAACCCTAACCCCTTTTCCAAATATAACCATAACCTCCTTTCTAATCTAACCCTAACCCCATTTTCCAAATCTAACCCTAACCCCATTTCCAAATCTAACCCTAACCCATTTTCCAAATCTAACCCTAACCTCCTTTCTAATCTAACCCTAACCCCATTTTCCAAATCTAACCCTAACCCGAATCAAGCCCTAAGGCCACATTAAAAAAAAAAATTGTTGATCATCCCCGCCCGACCCTTTTTTTTTTTTTTTATCATAAAAAACGGTATTTTTAATGATCTTTTCAGTCAAATTTGGCTCCCAGATTTTTCAGCTGATATTTTTTCAAAATCCATAGGTCGGAAATAGATGATTGAAGAAAGGTTATTCATGTTGGCAAAACAAGAACAATTCTTCAAATATTTACTTAGGCTGCGTTTTAGTTTTTTGAAAATGTTTACAGAAAATGTCATCTAGGGTTTGAAAGGGTTTAACAAATTAATTAAAAACATCAAAATCACACAAACCCTTTGTTTTATAGTGATTATGATGTGTCTTTCTTCTTTATTTCATATTTTGCCATGTCAAAAAAAAAAAAAAAAAAAAAACCCTCCCTCCCGCACTTCCCATCAAAAAAAGGACCATCAACAATTTTTTATTTTTATGTGGCCTAACCCCATTTCCAATTCTAACCCTAACCCAATTTTCAAAACTTGAAACTTGATGTGTACATTTAAAAGACATTCCTTTTTAAAACACAATTTCATTTGTTTCAATTGTTTTGCTAATTTTCAATTAATCTTCATGTTGTTACTCTTTGGTTATAAAAACTTTCAATGTTTTTTTGAGAAAAGAAAAAAAATTGCTTTGAGATCTACAATTTTTTTCAGTCCGAGAAATAAAAAGAAATCTCACTGTGGTTTAAATTTCATAAGATCTTTTTGAGAAACGCAATTTTTTTCAGGACATTTTCAGTTTGATGCCAAGTGAAAGTTAGTCTTGACCCAAGACGTCAGTGATCGATAGCGGATAGTGTACTGCGCTCGGTTACAACTGAGCCAGTCAAGTTGGGTAATTCAAGCCACAAGAGGGCCCGCTATAACGAGTTGTAACCGAGCGCAGTACACTATCCGCTAGCTATGGACCACACGTCTTGGGCCAAGACTAAGTGAAAGTAAACAAACAATTTGGCCGTGACTCAAACATGTTATTGGGATTGAATGTTGTTTTGACATTATTATGGTTTCATTTTTTTGTGCAGATCTCATGTGGATCTTTGAAATCTATAAAGTGAAGTAGGGAATGCTGATTGGACGAGCGACACAACAACCCAGCTCTGAGAACATAAGTTTGACAGCTGTGTCTGATTCTCTGATTCCTACATGGACAGCAGTATCTGATTCTTACATGGACAGCAACGTCTGATTCCTACACGGACAGTAACATCTGATTCCTACATGGACAGCAATATCTGATTCTTACATGGACAGCAATATCGGATTCCTACATGGACAGTAACATCTGATTCCTACATGGACAGCAGTATCTGATTCTTACATGGACAACAACGTCTGATTCCTACATGGACAGTAACATCTGATTCCTACATGGACAGCAGTATCTGATTCTTACATGGACAGCAATATCGGATTCCTACATGAAAAGAGACTCATGTGAGGGTAATGGTTACCTCAAGAATTATCATCACAAACTTCCGTTATTCAGGAATTTTTTGTAAGAGCAGCAGTACTTTTGTAAAATTGTTTAATAATCATTGTTTTAAACCTTTTTTGTTAAATCCATTTTGCTTGTATTCTGCAACTGTTTGCTTTATAAATCTCTCTTTATTATTATTATTATTACTCGGTTTGAAAGATGTGCTCAATTTTTCTTTTGTCATTCTTTTATCAGATATGTGTTGAAAAACAATAAATAATAAAGTTTTTCATATTAGTTATCCGTTTCGAACTTGCATTTTCAAATGACACTCTGAAAGACTTTGAAATGATCCTGTTTAAAACTTAAGAATTTCCCGGTATTCATGATCCATGTCATCAGTTTTGTCATCCACATCAAAAGGTTAACAATTAATTGATATGCAATCAAATGACATGTCAATGATTTTCTGATAAAAACTTACTGTTTTAAGAAACAACCAATATTCTAGGTTTTCTTTTTAAATACTGTTATTAAAGTTATTGATATTAGTTTTAAAAAGATTGTTAATAAAATGGTAAACTTTAAGAATCTAAATTGTCTTTCTGTCTGATTGTCACCTTTTTTGTCATACATGTATTAGTTGAGAGAAATTAATTTGCGAAATGGAACTTTAAAAATGGGGAACAAACAATCATGTGCACATTAAAACCGTCTTTTAAAAGTTTTTAAATTTTATTGAATAAAAAAGCAAACAACTAAACAAATTATGGTGGCCGATACAATTCTAAAAATAAATAAATAATGTCAACAGAGGGCGCCCTTTCCTTGTTTATTTTACCGTGTACTTATAAACATTAGTGCATCAAATTTCATTCTAATATTCATCAGGTCCAAAAATGTATGCCCCAACCCGGAACAAGCGGTGGCCTAGTGGATAAGGAGCACGCTCAGGAAGGGACAAGATCGGAAGACGTACACGGTTCGAACCCCGGCAGGGACAAGCAAGCACGGACAAGACCAAGAGATCAAGACAAGAAGGACACGCAAGAGGAACGGACACGGACCCCAAGACGCAAAGAAGAGGAGGCAACACGGAAGAGATACACAAGAGGGAGGAGTGGACACGGAGAGGACGATGGAGGGGAGAGAGAGAGGTGGTGGAGGTGGACCGGGCAGGAAAGGGAAGACGGAAAATAAATTTAATTTAATTTTTATTTTATTTTTAAAATTTTTGGGGAAAATTTTTTTTTTTAACGGTCTTTCATTTTCTTAAAATCGCCTGAAACGCACGCTCGTTAATTATTTTCATTTTCCATTAAAAAAAATTTAAAATCTGAAAAATTAAAAAAAAAAATTTTTTTATGGTCTTTCATTTTCTTAAAATCGCCTGAAACGCATGCTCGTTAATTATTTTTCAAAAATATTTTTTTTTCGGAAAAAGATTGAAATTTCACTGCTAAAAATGGTTAAAAACGAACATTTTAGAAATTAAAACCTCCAAAACACCCTTCAACGATGCAGAACACGCTCCGTAGTGTCCTCTTTAATATTCTACATGACTTACACATTCTGGTGGCAAAAGAATTAACAGGAAAGTGTCATTTGTAATAACTTAATGCTTATTTAAGATTCTAAAACAGTGCTAATGTTATTTTTAAGTGATATAACTCTTATTTACACAATTTAGTTGCACAGAATCACACTTTTGTGACTAATCCTTCAGACTACTTCTTATTCAAGGGCCTAAAATGTTACTTTCATTCAAAACGTCTTTCAAATTGTCCGTACTACGAACATCTGCATTAATACAACTAGGAGTAATTGCACCAAATAACATTCTATTTATTTAATTCAAATACTTATCTGCAAATTTCTAAGATGGTGTATTAAAAGCTTGTTTAAAGCTTTTTACATGAAAACACCCGACTTGGCGGTAAAATGAGGGGGTATGCAACAATGTTGTATTCTTGATTACACATCAGCCAAGTTTTAAATCAAAAAGAATTAAGATAATAGTCTGGCACCTACAGGTATCATTGGGAATTAGCATTGTATTAGCACTTGGAGACAGGGAATCAGACCATACAAGATGTCAAGAGTAAACTTCAAAATTGTACGGAAGCTTAAAAAAGGACCATCCGCATTTCCAAGTTTCCAAGTTAATTACATCTAAGAAACATAGAAATTAACATAAACTATGTGTTTTGGGGTTCTAATGGATTTGCAGAATCTAGTTTTCAAGATAAAATTTCGGAAAGAAAGAGTACTAAAATTTAACTTAGATATACGCAATGCAGACGTTCACTCTAAGCTTCCATATATTTTGGATTCTGTTAGAACGGAAGGCCCTACCTGGTATGTACAATGTTTTTCTGATAAATATCATCATGCGTGATATGAATAAATCAAATTTACCATAAACTACAAATCTTAAAAGTTTCAAACTCGGCTGTCATGTGTAAAAAGTGTATGGTTTACCTCTATATTATACGTACATAAACGACTGTAAGACTGCATTATATTGGAAGCCAAACATTAATAAAACTGAATAAAATGTAGTCTGAGATAACTGCGTTGGCAAAAACATGAGCAATTCTTAATCTACTTGTGTACATTTTGAAAAGAATCCTAGGTGAACAACATGACGCTTTGATGAGTTAGGAACAAGACTGATTTCTGCACTTCAGATTACCCGTGATTCAGGCCTGATACTTTGTTCTTGTATGGGCAAGGCAGCTTTTCCTCAGTAAAACACAAGATTATGAGGAAAATCTAAATTAATACTGGAATATTTCAATGGCAACCAAGTCAATGACTGACTGCACGGCCCCAAGAAGTATCAGGCCTGATGATTCACAGAAATTACAAAGTATAAACAATAACATTCAGCCAAGTAAAATCTCTCTCCATTACAAAAAAACACCCACATAAGACTGTAACACAACAAAGATCTGTTTACGCAAAGGACTTTGGATTTAACTTGTAGCTTTTTAAATACAAATTTTGTTTACCAATTTGTAAACAGCAAACACTCTCATGTCTGGGTGGTTTTAAGAGTCCATGTAAACAGACCTTTTTACAATAAGTAAAACGCACTATGTGAGACGTACCTTGGTATCCTAGTGTTTATTAAAAAAAGCCAAGTTGAACCGAAGAAGCTTGAGTCAGTGAGAAGATGTCGTATTTGAATTCATGATGATGCTGCATCTCAAGGGCTCTCTTCAGTAAGGCTGGCTAAGCTTTCGTACCAAGGCTTGTCATCATCTTGAGTGTTCTTTAAGAAAAAGACATTAATTAATGCATGAATTACATGTCATTCATAATGAACCAGGACATGTCTTCTGGAAAACAGATGATCACATGTTTGGGTTTAATACAGTTTGTAGAAGGGTCAACAATGTTGGGGTGGATCCAGATTGGTAGACAAGTGGCGTACGTTACAGATACAGATTTGAAGTACAAGTTCAAGGAGTAATAATACTGAGGATGGGTCTAGAATAGTAGAAAAGTAGGGTACATGTTTGGGATTGAGACAGATTTTAAGTGAGGTAAAATGTTGGGGGTTTGTACTGAATGGCAGAATTATGTTTACGTTTATTTCAATGCTGCCATTTGGGACATTTGGGATTGTTAAAGATTTGTACAAAGCAGAAGAGGTAAAATGTTTGGGGATGGTAGGGCCTACTGAATGGCAGAAAAGTTGGGAGCACATTTGGGATTGATACAGATTTGAAGCAGAAGAGGTAAAATGTTGAGGGTTTGTCCTGAATGGTAGAAACGTGGGGTTCATAATTTGGGAGTAAAACAGATTTGAAGTAAAAGGGGTAAAATGTTGGGGGTTTGTCCTGAATGGCAGACAAGTGGGGTGCATAATTTGGGAGTAAAACAGATTTGAAGTATAAGGGCTGAAATGTTGGGGTTTTGTCCTGAATGGCAGAAAAGTGAAGAGCATGTTTTGGAGTAATACAGATCTTAAAGGTATTGTACACTTTTGGTAACAGTTCAAAATCAGTGTCCACATTTTGTGTGATTCAACATATGCATGAACAAACACACCTGTGAAAGTTGAGCTCATTTGGTCATCGAGGTCACGAGAAAATAGTGAAAAGAGACCTTATGGTGTGTTTTTTCAAACGCGTGATAAAACCTATTGTTTTACTCATTTCTTAAAAACAATAGCATTTTAGGCAGAAATATTTTAAGGAACCCTTTCTACCATTACTTACTTTAAATCATGTAAGTTACGTGTGAATCTGTGAACATTTGTGTTTTTCGATCTTACCAATAGTGTACATGGGCCTTTAAGTAAAAGGGGTAATATGTTGGGGGTTGGTCCTGAATGGCAGAAAAGTGGGGTGCAAGTTTGGAATTGAAACAGATTTAAAGTATGAGGGGTAAAATGTTGAAGGTTGGTCCTGAATGGCAGAAAAGTGAAGAGCATGTTTTGGAGTAATACAGATCTTAAGTAAAAGGGGTAATATGTTAGGGGTTGGTCCTGAATGGCAGAAAAGTGGGGTGCAAGTTTGGAATTGAAACAGATTTAAAGTATAGGCCCTAAGGGGTAAAATGTTGAAGGTTGGTCCTGAATGGCAGAAAAGTGGGGTGCAAGTTTGGAATTGAAACAGATTTAAAGTATAGGCCCTAAGGGGTAAAATGTTGAAGGTTGGTCCTGAATGGCAGAAAAGTGGGGTGCAAGTTTGGAATTGAAACAGATTTAAAGTATAGGCCCTAAGGGGTAAAATGTTGAAGGTTGGTCCTGAATGGCAGAAAAGTGGGGTGCAAGTTTGGAATTGAAACAGATTTAAAGTATAGGCCCTAAGGGGTAAAATGTTGAAGGTTGGTCCTGAATGGCAGAAAAGTGGGGTGCAAGTTTGGAATTGAAACAGATTTAAAGTATAGGCCCTAAGGGGTAAAATGTTGAAGGTTGGTCCTGAATGGCAGAAAAGTGGGGTGCAAGTTTGGAATTGAAACAGATTTAAAGTATAGGCCCTAAGGGGTAAAATGTTGAAGGTTGGTCCTGAATGGCAGAAAAGTGGGGTGCAAGTTTGGAATTGAAACAGATTTAAAGTATAGGCCCTAAGGGGTAAAATGTTGAAGGCTGGTCCTGAATGGTGGAAAAGTGGGGTGCAAGTTTGGAATTGAAACAGATTTAAAGTATAGGCCCTAAGGGGTAAAATGTTGAAGGTTGGTCCTGAATGGCAGAAAAGTGGGGTGCAAGTTTGGAATTGAAACAGATTTAAAGTATAGGCCCTAAGGGGTAAAATGTTGAAGGCTGGTCCTGAATGGCAGAAAAGTGGGGAGCATGTTTGGTCTTGATGCAGATTTGAAGTAAAAGGGGTAAAATGCTGGGGGCTGGTCTTGAATGGCAGACAAGTGGGATGCATGTTTGCGATGGATACAGATTTTTTTTAAATGGGTAAAATGATTTGGGTGGGGGTGGCAGGAAAGTGGCATACAAGTTTGGTGCAAATTTTGGATAAAAAAGAAAATCTAAAATCATTGACAGGTACATACCTCTTATAAATCCTAGTTTTGAATAATCAACAAAGTTGAACTGAAGTAGCTTGAGGCAGAAGATGATGTATTTGAATTCATGATGATGCTGATCTTATTGACTCTCTTCAGTCAAGCTGGCGAATCATTTGTACCAAGGCTTGCTATCCTCTTGAGTGTTCTAAAAACAGGGAAAAAACACACAAAATAATTGCATGAATTGCAATTAATTCATAATGAAAAAGTGTATTTATACACTACTTACTTACTTATTCTATGGTAAATACATTTTGGGTGCAATACATTTTGAAGATGAGGTAATAATATTGGGGGCGGATCCAGATTGAAAGTTAAATGGGATTTACATATCTGAGATGAATACAAATTTCACGGGTTAGCAGGGAATTTTTGCCTGTGCGCGTGCGTACTTCCTGTTACTAGGCATTTTTCGCTTACACAGCTAGCGCAGAAATTCGACACTTGCACAGTGGGAGAATGGTGATCGTATGCGCAGTAATAATATTGGGGGCGGATCCAGATTGAAAGTTAAATGGGATTTACATTTCTGAGATGAATACAAATTTGAAGTACATGTAGAAGTAGTGTTTGATGAGGGCCCAGAATGGTTGACAAAAAAATGTGGGGCATTTGAAAAGACATAACATAGGCCCTATTTGAAAAAAAGTGATGGGCCAGAGTCCAGAACGGGCGATGAGCTAGGTGCATATTCGGGATTGTGCAGGGCCCAATTTCATAGCTCTGCTTACCGTAAGCAAAGAATCGGCGCTTACAGAAGCAGGGAATTCCATGCTTAAAAAAACGTATTTCACGGGTTAGCAGGGAATTTTTGCTTGTGCGCGTGCGTACTCCACGTTACTAGGCATTTTTCGCTTACACAGCTAGCGCAGAAATTCGGCACTTGCACAGTGGGCAGAGAATGGTGATCGTAAGCGCAGAATTCGGCGGTAACCAGAGCCATGAAATTGGGCCCAGGTCGCTAATACTACTCCTTTGGTATGAGTAGCTCCAAGAGTGATACAGTATGGCATAGTGACAAAGTAGGGGAGAAAAACAGTGTTAGTCAAATACTTTTCAGTCGAGTATCAAGTATGGAAGAGTAAAACAAAATTCTGTAATGAGGTATAAAAACATCTAATGATTTCTAGACGACAGTGTGTGCTCGTTTTGAATGTCAAAGAACAAAAAGTGTATCCCTTTTTGGGGCTCAAAAGAACCAATCAAAGTTAGTTCTGTAAGAACATAACTTTATAAGCAATTAAAATCTGAACAACTTTTAAAAAGATTTTGCCAATTTGAATTTTGTTAAAATATAAACAGAAAGTTTCATGTTTCAGGTGACCGTTACTTCATACCCAACTTAAGGCCATAAAATTATATGCTTTTCCGACACAAAACATACATTCAAAGAGACACCCGTCGTACGAGTTTGTGTGTGTGTGCGAGTTGGTCTTGCGCACGAGTTTGGTCTGCGCACGAGTTGGTTTGTGTACGAGTTGACCTGTTTCCCTCATGCATCATACTGTTTAGATATTCCAACAAAATCCATTGATGACTCTGTCTGAGACTGAGAGACACACTCTTGGCCAAGGGCATGAAGGGTGAATCGAAGGGAATCAGAGTATTGGCACGAGGCGGGAGCAGGCGCAACCCTCCCCCCTCCAAAAAAAGAAGATACAAAAAAACAATGCATAAATGAGTTTAAATGGTTGATACACTAAACAAAATAGCCCCCCCTACAATTTAATCTTTTCCCCACGCTTGCCAACTCCCAGAATGAAAACGTCTGGTTATATAGGCCACTGATTGGAATGGCAGTAACGAGTTTGGGCTGCAAACAATGTTCATCATTCATGTCAATGTCATGTCATGTCATGCATGTCATTGTCAGTTGTAAAAAATTGCACAAACATTGTTCTCAAAGAAAAAGACGACAAGAACATCTTCCTTTATAAATATTCCAATAAAGAGATACACGTCAGGTTATGCGCTATGCTATTTTCATACACAATTTTGGATAAAAACGTGCACTTACATGAAATGTTTTGTGGTGAAAACATTTGATTTTGAAGACGATGTGAGCAGACGACATCTGTTAACACTCTTTTGGTGGACGCCGAATGGCCGAATGCGCATGTGCACATCCTGTTGTTTATGAAAGGGCGACCTCTTTCTTCTAAAAATGTTCGCAATATTCCTGTCATTGAAGAAGGGAAAACCCCGGTAATAATTCGAATGAAAATCTCATGAATGTTTTTACAAAGAAAGTTTGTGATTCAAAATGTGGAGCATGGGAGATCTAATATAGACAGGGAATGAGGAGAAATGGTGTGACATCTCACATAAAAAATAAATAAAAATACATACCCCAGATCAGACCGCATCACTTGTGATAAACACATTTCTCCCCCTCGTGTTCTGGCTGCGGGACGCAGGTCTTCAAAATTAAAATCTCCAAGAACTTTATTATTTTCAAAACAAATACTTAGAAAACTAACGATAATGATATATGCTTTCGTAATTATCTGACAATCTAGAAAAGTATACAACTATATCGTACATTTCAGTCTGATCTAATTTTTTAATGCCCCTGTCGAAAAGACCAGACTGAAGTGAGCACCAAATTTGGGCCCAACACCAAATTTGGTGCTCGCAAGAAATTTGGTGCTAGCACCAAATTTCACAAAATCTGTCAACGACCGTCAATGACCGTCAAAGACAGCGCGAAGGGATTACCGAATTCCCTGTTATTACCTCGTTCTAAATTGCAATAATATATTCATTGAAAACGTCAGCAATTTTATTTTGTTTCTTACAGGTGTCTTTCAATTAACCCAAACCATGCTGCAGGGCTGCCCCTAAATCATAGTTATTTGGTTCGTGCAGCAGAACTAATGAAACTATTATTAGCTCATGAGCTATTGAGCTATACTAAATACACGCGTAAGGTATGGGCAAATACAAAGCCAAGAGTTCCATCTTAATTGGAAAGTATTATTATTTATTATTTCATAAATCTGTTTCTCATACCCCTGGCTATATTAGATTAGCGCCCCGGCTTGTTACGTTGGCTAATTAGCTCAGCCCAATTAATTTAATCAGGGAAAGATTTACGAATTTCGTACTGTATACGCTGTTATGCTAATACATGCGTATGGTATAGGCAAATACAAAGCCAAGAGTTCCATCTAAATTGGAAAATATTATTGTTTTTTATTTCAGAAATCTGTTCCCCATACCCCTGGCTATGTCAGATTAGCGCCCCGACGTGTTAAGTCTGCTAATTACTTCAGCCCAATTAATTCAATCAGGGGAGAATTTACGAATTTCGTACTGTATACGCTATTATGCTAATAAATGCGTAAGCTATAGGCAAATACAAAGCCAAGAGTTCCATCTAAATTGGAAAATATTATTGTTTTTTATTTCATAAATCTGTTCCACATACCCCTGGCTATATCAGATTAGCGCCCCAACGTGTTACGTCTGCTAATTAGCTCAGCCCAATTAATTTAATCAGGGAAGAAATTCGTAGTGTATACGCTATAATGCTATACTAAATGCACGCGTGAGGTATGGGCAAATACAAAGCCAAGAGTTCCATCTTAATTGGAACAAATTTTCATTTTTTATTTCATAAATCTGTTTCTCATACCCCTGGCTATATTAGATTAGCGCCCCGACGTGTTACGTTGGCTAATTACCTCAGACCAATTAATTCAATCAGGAAAGAATTTACGAATTTCGTACTGTATTACGCTATTATAATATGCTAATACATGCATAAGGTATAGGCAAATACAAAGTCAAGAGTTCCATCTAAATTGGAAAATATTATTCTTTTTTATTTCAGAAATCTGTTCCCCATACCCCTGGCTATGTCAGATTAGCGCCCCGACGTGTTAAGTCTGCTAATTACCTCAGCCCAATTAATTCAATCAGGGGAGAATTTACGAATTTCGTACTGTATACGCTATTATGCTAATAAATGCGTAAGCTATAGGCAAATACAAAGCCAAGAGTTCCATCTAAATTGGAAAATATTATTGTTTTTTATTTCATAAATCTGTTCCACATACCCCTGGCTATATCAGATTAGCGCCCCAACGTGTTACGTCTGCTAATTAGCTCAGCCCAATTAATTTAATCAGGGAAGAAATTCGTAGTGTATACGCTATAATGCTATACTAAATACACGCGTGAGGTATGGGCAAATACAAAGCCAAGAGTTCCATCTTAATTGGAACAAATTTTCATTTTTTTATTTCATAAATCTGTTGCACGTACCCCTGACTATAACAAATTAGCGCCCCGACGTGTTACGTTTGCTAATTAGCTCAGCCCAATTAATTCAATCAGGAAAGAATTTACGAATTTCGTACTGTATATGAAATAAAAAATTGTATTAATTACCAATTAAGATGGAACTCTTGGCTTTGTATTTGCCCATACCTTACGCGTGTATTTAGTAAAGCATTATAGCGTATACAGTACGAATTTCTTCCCTGATTAAATTAATTGGGCTGAGCTAATTAGCAGACGTAACACGTTGGAGCGCTGATATGATATAGCCTGGGATGTGTGGAACAGATTTATGAAATAAAAAATAATATTATTTTCCAATTAAGATGGAACTCTTGGCTTTGTATTTGCCCATACCATGCGCGTGTATTTAGTAAGTATAGCATTATATCGTATACAGTACGAATTTCTTCCCTGATTAAATTAATTGGGCTGAGCTAATTAGCAGACGTAACACGTTGGGGCGCTAATCTGATATAGCCTGGGATGTGTGGAACAGATTTATGAAATAAAAAATTGTATTAATTACCAATGAAGATGGAACTCTTGGCTTTGTATTTGCCCATACCTTACGCGTGTATTGCATTATAGCGTATACGGTACGAATTTCTTCCCTGATTAAATTAATTGGGCTGAGCTAATTAGCAGACGTAACACGTTGGAGCGCTGATATGATATAGCCTGGGATGTGTGGAACAGATTTATGAAATAAAAAATTGTATTAATTACCAATTAAGATGGAACTCTTGGCTTTGTATTTGCCCATACCTTACGCGTGTATTTAGTATACCATTATAGCGTATACAGTACGAATTTCTTCCCTGATTAAATTAATTGGGCTGAGCTAATTAGCAGACGTAACACGTCGGGGCGCTGATATGATATAGCCTGGGATGTGTGGAACAGATTTATGAAATAAAAAATAATATTATTTTCCAATTAAGATGGAACTCTTGGCTTTGTATTTGCCCATACCTTACGCGTGTATTTAGTAAGTATAGCATTATAGCGTATACAGTACGAATTTCTTCCCTGATTAAATTAATTGGGCTGAGCTAATTAGCAGACGTAACACGTTGGGGCGCTAATCTGATATAGCCTGGGATGTGTGGAACAGATTTATGAAATAAAAAATTGTATTAATTACCAATTAAGATGGAACTCTTGGCTTTGTATTTGCCCATACCTTACGCGTGTATTTAGTAAAGCATTATAGCGTATACAGTACGAATTTCTTCCCTGATTAAATTAATTGGGCTGAGCTAATTAGCAGACGTAACACGTTGGGGCGCTAATATGATATAGCCTGGGATGGGTGGAACAGATTTATGAAATAAAAAATAATAATATTTTCCAATTAAGATGGAACTCTCGGCTCTGTATTTGCCCATACCTCATGCGTGTCACTATTGCTGTTCGTCAAGTGACGGTCTTTGACGTAGTTCTAAATTTAGTAAATTTGGTGCCCATCACCAAATTTGGTGTTGGGCCCAAATTTGGTGCTCACTTCAGTCTGGTGTCGAAAAGTAACACGGTATGAATGTTTTTGTTGTTTTGGAGTGCGCCCTCTCTAGTTAGTTTCAGGCAGTATCAACATTATTCAGACAAAATGGCGTTGGAAACACACGTGGATCACAATGTTCAATCCATGGTTCAACTGACATGACTTAAATAACTTCAGACAAATGATATCAGTTATGGCTGTTTAAACCCATAGTATCAATCCATACCGTCACTCCCCCGTCAGGGTAAGTAGCCTAGACCCAGTACTGGGGCGCTGTACCGTACTCTTTTTTTCGAAATTTTGACATCTGCGGTCGTACGTAGCGCCCCAAAGTATGCGTTGCATATACGCGCACACAGCGATCTTCAAATGATATAAGTTGACACAAAAATTGCCTCAGAACAACAAAAATACCCAACAAAAAACGCCTTTAAAAACGCCTACTGGCTTCTTCAAATGTCTAAGATGCAACATCAGGCATTTAAATGTACTCACGATTTTGTTTTGAGCTGCAAATTTACGATTTTCGGAGAAACCACCATGACGTCAAACTCTCACAGTCTCAGTTGGACCATGGAGCTATAAAAAAGGACTTTTTATAGCTCCATGGTTGGACCGAAATTCATACTGTGTGCACTCGCCGCAGCGCGCGATTGCATGCTGTGCGAATATACAACGCATGCCTGGGGCGCTAGTACGACCGATGTCAACATTTTCTCGAAAAAAAAAATTAGTAGCAGCGCCCCAGTTACTGGGCATGCTGGGTCTAGTTCTAGCCCCACATGTTGCCAAGCTGAGGCCGTCGAAGATTCAGCTTGGCCACAGAATAGGTAATTCAAGTTATTATTATAACTGTAAGAATTATACTTCGTTTTACCATGTTGTTTACAAACATATTTTCCTTCTTTCACTGGATGTAGTGTCACTGTCTGACTCTGAACGTTAACGCTCGAGGGGTTGTTTTGACGTCTTTTTCAAACGCTAAAAATAGAGAGAAAACTGGCTTATATTTTTAGGCCTACATGTATTTTATCAATTGCTACGGTAATCATTGCGTTGTTATAGCTAGCCGTTCCTGTTGGTGGGGCAAGTACTTTCATTTAAATGAAACCTCAAATATTGGGGAATAATTCTCTTGCTGTCAGTGTCAGTGTCAGTTAATTACTGATGCTGAAAGGGAACTGTTCCATAGGATAGGTTGATGACCCTTTTCCTGGAAAGTTTATTCTACAACTGGAGGATTTGCGAAGCCTTTTGTTTGTATCTCATATGAGAGTCCCTTGTGCTAATTCTACCTCTATGGTTTGATTACTGGAAAGATAAATAAATATATAAATAAAATAGATCTATGACTATGAATAAATAGAGTGTCCGTAGACATTCTGGGGCGCTGTGCTCTGACAATTTGTTACAATTTCAAAAACAGAGTACATCGCCCCAGTTACTGGGTCTAGAGTGTCCTAAGCTTCTCTAGGTCTCTCTTCAGAGTTGTCATAGAAGAAAAACTACCTTTGTTTATGTTTTTTCTGGATTTATCTTATAGGTTTTGAACGGTGTAATTCCCTGGAAGATTTTGACCGTTGTTCCCAGCACCTTTTGTCCCTGTCCTGTCCAAGCCACCGAAACGTAAAAGCACCATGAGTGCATGCACGGTGCATGCTTTCGCAATGAGTTGTCCGGGTGTGTATCACACCAACCGCTGTTCTACTTTGTTAAACTATGATGGGAACTATGATGTCAATTATGCACTAAACTTGTAGTTACACCATTTTGGACTTACCCGAAATGTTTGGAACATTTTTGTTCAAATCTGTATCAATCCTAACACTCACCCCACTTTCTACCATTCTGGACCCGCCCCAAACATGTTACCCCCTCTGCATGCTTCAAACTTTAAAAGCTGTGTCCCAATTACACCCCATTTTTCTATGAATCTGGATCCACCCCCAATTTTATTAACTCTTTATTACAAACTTTATAACACCCAAACATGATGATAATTGTTGGATAGGCAAGTGTAATGTTTGCTGCTTCATTACCATGTTATAGATTGACGATTTTCTGGGTTTTTGTGATTTAGCGATAGAGCAAGTTGTACCGCCGTGTATGTCATGTGTACAGTAGGTGTAGTGTACTCCTACTACTCTAGTCCTAGAACTATGACTATATGAGGTTCGTTCCGCTACCCTCATAGAGTGACAAGTACAAATCCGATTCGAAACGTTTTGCCTTTCATGTTTTGGCTACAGTTCTTTTTTGAAATCAGACATGTCCGATCTCGCCAAAATTAGGCTCTGTGTTCATTGTACTCTCATTGAGCGTTGCACAGGTCTAGAAAATCCACTCCGCAAAACATTTTGCAAAAATTGATAATTCTCACCGTTTTTCAGAATCCTCGCCTTACAGAAACAAGTGAAAAGGGCTTAAGAGGGTAATGGAGACAATAGCGGAACGAACCTCATAGTTCTAGGAGTATGTGTAGTGTATACATGTACAGTGTTTGTGTCATATGTATTGTTTGTATTCAAATCCCCTGTGACACCGGCAGGCGGCACTCCACTTAGCGTGTCCTTGAGCAAGACGCTTAAAGAACTGAAGTTGCTCTTTTGTGTTTATATCGGCTAAAATTCTGTATCCGGCAGCCACGTTTATCCTTACCTGTCCGGTAGGGTTGACAGAATACATACATAGCCAGAAAACAGGCAAGTTGAACAATAGACTGTGCGAGTTTGTTTCCTTCACCATTGAAGTAATGTATGTGGGACCAAAGTGGTCCCAAAAATGTTTAAATACGCACGAGACTCGCACGGTCTATTCTAAGGCTTAAAAAAAGGTGTCGCAAAATCACCTGCCGGATACGGACATTTTTCCTTTGTATCCTATTCCTAATTTAACTCAAATGCTTAACCTGTCAGATAACATATACTGTATGTACTATAGGCCTAAAGCGTATCTCTAGTGTGGCGATGGATTTATCCAAACCATTCACTCATGCAGCTTTACATCGTTAAGCAATTCTGCACATTCCCTGCTGGTGGGTTTGCGCCTTTGCAGGTTTAACTAACCGCTTACCTTAACTCCACTTCTCTTACCTTAGTCACTGGAGTGGTTTGGCTGTGGAAATTACTAACCTTTTAAAAAGCTATTGCAAATAATCTTTTTCAGTTTGCTCAGAATTACTTCTGTTTAGATCAATGCCATTTTGGAATGGACCCAGTCAGTGCCATCTCAAAACAGCCACAGGTTGGCGAATGTGTAAATACAATTCAATGGCTGTTTCATGTGACATCTACAGCTAATTGAGCTGCGTACAAGGACAAGTACCACACATACACAGACTGGAGTCTGACAAAGTGGATGCATCAAACTATATACAACGGCATGTACCCTGCCAGTGTATACAATTATGCTTGCACTTTGTCAGACTCCAGTCTGTGTACTTGTGGTACCCAGCTCCATATCCATCTCACTTAGCCCTTGATGTCACATAAACAGCACTGGAGGGAAGCCAAGAGGTAAGCGGACACATTTAGTTGGTTAAAACCACAAAACCACCCATAGAGATGTGCCCGATTGCTGAACAATGTAAGCTGCACTAGTGAATGGGTTGGATGTGTGCCTGAGGGTTCACCACTCACCAAATTTCAAAATATTATTTGTCAACCCGACCCTAACCCCATTTTCAACCCTATCTATATTAGAAAAATTTGATATGTAATTCTAAAAATGTTTTACTCATTTTTATTTAATCTTCATGTTTGTCTGTTTTGGTTAATTAAACTTTCAACGTTTCTTCTTTTTAGTCTACTTTTGTTTATGTTTGTTTTGTTTTGGTTGAACTGTTTTCTCTTTTGCTAAACTTTTTTTTCTGCTTTGGTCAAACTTTAAATTTTTTCTTTTGAGAAACGTATTCTTTTTCTGAAATCTATAATTTTCTCAATTTGTATTGAAATTTAAATTTTGTTTATTATTTTGTTTAAGATTTTATGAGATTTTAAAACTTCAACGCAAACCCCAAAACCTAACTCTTAGCCCCATTTCCAAATCTAACCCGACCCCTTTTCTAATTTAACCCTTACCCCATTTTCCAAATCTAACCCTAACCCCTTTTCCAAATATAACCATAACCTCCTTTCTAATCTAACCCTAACCCCATTTTCCAAATCTAACCCTAACCCCATTTCCAAATCTAACCCTAACCCATTTTCCAAATCTAACCCTAACCTCCTTTCTAATCTAACCCTAACCCCATTTTCCAAATCTAACCCTAACCCGAATCAAGCCCTAAGGCCACATTAAAAAAAAATTGTTGATCATCCCCGCCCGACCCTTTTTTTTTTTTATCATAAAAAACGGTATTTTTAATGATCTTTTCAGTCAAATTTGGCTCCCAGATTTTTCAGCTGATATTTTTTCAAAATCCATAGGTCGGAAATAGATGATTGAAGAAAGGTTATTCATGTTGGCAAAACAAGAACAATTCTTCAAATATTTACTTAGGCTGCGTTTTAGTTTTTTGAAAATGTTTACAGAAAATGTCATCTAGGGTTTGAAAGGGTTTAACAAATTAATTAAAAACATCAAAATCACACAAACCCTTTGTTTTATAGTGATTATGATGTGTCTTTCTTCTTTATTTCATATTTTGCCATGTCAAAAAAAAAAAAAAAAAAAAAAACCCTCCCTCCCGCACTTCCCATCAAAAAAAGGACCATCAACAATTTTTTATTTTTATGTGGCCTAACCCCATTTCCAATTCTAACCCTAACCCAATTTTCAAAACTTGAAACTTGATGTGTACATTTAAAAGACATTCCTTTTTAAAACACAATTTCATTTGTTTCAATTGTTTTGCTAATTTTCAATTAATCTTCATGTTGTTACTCTTTGGTTATAAAAACTTTCAATGTTTTTTTGAGAAAAGAAAAAAAATTGCTTTGAGATCTACAATTTTTTTCAGTCCGAGAAATAAAAAGAAATCTCACTGTGGTTTAAATTTCATAAGATCTTTTTGAGAAACGCAATTTTTTTCAGGACATTTTCAGTTTGATGCCAAGTGAAAGTTAGTCTTGACCCAAGACGTCAGTGATCGATAGCGGATAGTGTACTGCGCTCGGTTACAACTGAGCCAGTCAAGTTGGGTAATTCAAGCCACAAGAGGGCCCGCTATAACGAGTTGTAACCGAGCGCAGTACACTATCCGCTATGGACCACACGTCTTGGGCCAAGACTAAGTGAAAGTAAACAAACAATTTGGCCGTGACTCAAACATGTTATTGGGATTGAATGTTGTTTTGACATTATTATGGTTTCATTTTTTTGTGCAGATCTCATGTGGATCTTTGAAATCTATAAAGTGAAGTAGGGAATGCTGATTGGACGAGCGACACAACAACCCAGCTCTGAGAACATAAGTTTGACAGCTGTGTCTGATTCTCTGATTCCTACATGGACAGCAGTATCTGATTCTTACATGGACAGCAACGTCTGATTCCTACACGGACAGTAACATCTGATTCCTACATGGACAGCAATATCTGATTCTTACATGGACAGCAATATCGGATTCCTACATGGACAGTAACATCTGATTCCTACATGGACAGCAGTATCTGATTCTTACATGGACAACAACGTCTGATTCCTACATGGACAGTAACATCTGATTCCTACATGGACAGCAGTATCTGATTCTTACATGGACAGCAATATCGGATTCCTACATGAAAAGAGACTCATGTGAGGGTAATGGTTACCTCAAGAATTATCATCACAAACTTCTGTTATTCAGGAATTTTTTGTAAGAGCAGCAGTACTTTTGTAAAATTGTTTAATAATCATTGTTTTAAACCTTTTTTGTTAAATCCATTTTGCTTGTATTCTGCAACTGTTTGCTTTATAAATCTCTCTTTATTATTATTATTATTACTCGGTTTGAAAGATGTGCTCAATTTTTCTTTTGTCATTCTTTTATCAGATATGTGTTGAAAAACAATAAATAATAAAGTTTTTCATATTAGTTATCCGTTTCGAACTTGCATTTTCAAATGACACTCTGAAAGACTTTGAAATGATCCTGTTTAAAACTTAAGAATTTCCCGGTATTCATGATCCATGTCATCAGTTTTGTCATCCACATCAAAAGGTTAACAATTAATTGATATGCAATCAAATGACATGTCAATGATTTTCTGATAAAAACGTACTGTTTTAAGAAACAACCAATATTCTAGGTTTTCTTTTTAAATACTGTTATTAAAGTTATTGATATTAGTTTTAAAAAGATTGTTAATAAAATGGTAAACTTTAAGAATCTAAATTGTCTTTCTGTCTGATTGTCACCTTTTTTGTCATACATGTATTAGTTGAGAGAAATTAATTTGCGAAATGGAACTTTAAAAATGGGGAACAAACAATCATGTGCACATTAAAACCGTCTTTTAAAAGTTTTTAAATTTTATTGAATAAAAAAGCAAACAACTACAAAAATTATGGTGGCCGATAAATTCTAAAAATAAATAAATAATGTCAACAGAGGGCGCCCTTTCCTTGTTTATTTTACCGTGTACTTATAATACATTAGTGCATCAAATTTCATTCTAATATTCATCAGGTCCAAAAATGTATGCCCCAACCCGGAACAAGCGGTGGCCTAGTGGATAAGGAGCACGCTCAGGAAGGGACAAGATCGGAAGACGTACACGGTTCGAACCCCGGCAGGGACAAGCAAGCACGGACAAGACCAAGAGATCAAGACAAGAAGGACACGCAAGAGGAACGGACACGGACCCCAAGACGCAAAGAAGAGGAGGCAACACGGAAGAGATACACAAGAGGCAGGAGTGGACACGGAGAGGACGACGGAGGGGAGAGAGAGAGGTGGTGGAGGTGGACCGGGCAGGAAAGGGAAGACGGAAAATAAATTTAATTTAATTTTTATTTTATTTTTAAAATTTTTGGGGAAAATTTTTTTTTTTAACGGTCTTTCATTTTCTTAAAATCGCCTGAAACGCACGCTCGTTAATTATTTTCATTTTCCATTAAAAAAAATTTAAAATCTGAAAAATTTTTTAAAAAATTTTTTTTATGGTCTTTCATTTTCTTAAAATCGCCTGAAACGCATGCTCGTTAATTATTTTTCAAAATTTTTTTTTTTTCGGAAAAAGATTGAAATTTCACTGCTAAAAATGGTTAAAAACGAACATTTTAGAAATTAAAACCTCCAAAACACCCTTCAACGATGCAGGACACGCTCCGTAGTGTCCTCTTTAATATTCTACATGACTTACACATTCTGGTGGCAAAAGAATTCACAGGAAAGTGTCATTTGTAATAACTTAATGCTTATTTAAGATTCTAAAACAGCGCTAATGTTATTTTTAAGTGATATAACTCTTATTTACACAATTTAGTTGCACAGAATCACACTTTTGTGACTAATCCTTCAGACTACTTCTTATTCAAGGGCCTAAAATGTTACTTTCATTCAAAACGTCTTTCAAATTGTCCGTACTACGAACATCTGCATTAATACAACTAGGAGTAATTGCACCAAATAACATTCTATTTATTTAATTCAAATACTTATCTGCAAATTTCTAAGATGGTGTATTAAAAGCTTGTTTAAAGCTTTTTACATGAAAACACCCGACTTGGCGGTAAAATGAGGGGGTATGCAACAATGTTGTATTCTTGATTACACATCAGCCAAGTTTTAAATCAAAAAGAATTAAGATAATAGTCTGGCACCTACAGGTATCATTGGGAATTAGCATTGTATTAGCACTTGGAGACAGGGAATCAGACCATACAAGATGTCAAGAGTAAACTTCAAAATTGTACGGAAGCTTAAAAAAGGACCATCCGCATTTCCAAGTTTCCAAGTTAATCACATCTAAGAAACATAGAAATTAACATAAACTATGTGTTTTGGGGTTCTAATGGATTTGCAGAATCTAGTTTTCAAGATAAAATTTCGGAAAGAAAGAGTACTAAAATTCGACTTAGATATACGCAATGCAGACGTTCACTCTAAGCTTCCATATATTTTGGATTCTGTTAGAACGGAAGGCCCTACCTGGTATGTACAATGTTTTTCTGATAAATATCATCATGCGTGATATGAATAAATCAAATTTACCATAAACTACAAATCTTAAAAGTTTCAAACTCGGCTGTCATGTGTAAAAAGTGTATGGTTTACCTCTATATTATACGTACATAAACGACTGTAAGACTGCATTATATTGGAAGCCAAACATTAATAAAACTGAATAAAATGTAGTCTGAGATAACTGCGTTGGCAAAAACATGAGCAATTCTTAATCTACTTGTGTACATTTTGAAAAGAATCCTAGGTGAACAACATGACGCTTTGATGAGTTAGGAACAAGACTGATTTCTGCATTTCAGATTACCCGTGATTCAGGCCTGATACTTTGTTCTTGTATGGGCAAGGCAGCTTTTCCTCAGTAAAACACAAGATTATGAGGAAAATCTAAATTAATACTGGAATATTTCAATGGCAACCAAGTCAATGACTGACTGCACGGCCCCAAGAAGTATCAGGCCTGATGATTCACAGAAATTACAAAGTATAAACAATAACATTCAGCCAAGTAAAATCTCTCTCGATTACAAAAAAACACCCACATAAGACTGTAACACAACAAAGATCTGTTTACGCAAAGGACTTTGGATTTAACTTGTAGCTTTTTAAATACAAATTTTGTTTACCAATTTGTAAACAGCAAACACTCTCATGTCTGGGTGGTTTTAAGAGTCCATGTAAACAGACCTTTTTACAATAAGTAAAACGCACTATGTGAGACGTACCTTGGTATCCTAGTGTTTATTAAAAAAAGCCAAGTTGAACTGAAGTAGCTTGAGTCAGTGAGAAGATGTCGTATTTGAATTCATGATGATGCTGTATCTCAAGGGCTCTCTTCAGTAAGGCTGGCTCAGCTTTCGTACCAAGGCTTGTCATCATCTTGAGTGTTCTTTAAGAAAAAGACATTAATTAATGCATGAATTACGTGTCATTCATTATGAACCAGGACATGTCTTCTGGAAAACAGTTGATCACATGTTTGGGTTTAATACAGTTTGTAGAAGGGTCAACAATGTTGGGGTGGATCCAGTTTGGTAGACAAGTGGCGTACATTATAGATACAGATTTGAAGTACAAGTTCAAGGAGTAATAATACTGAGGACGAGTATAGCAGGAAAAGTAGGGTACATGTTTCGGATTGAGACAGATTTGAAGAATTAGGGATAAAATGTTGGGGGTTTGGTACTGAATGGCAGAATTATGTTTACAATTATTTCAATGCTGCCATAAATGTTTGGGCTTGATACAGGTTTGAAGTATACAAGGGGTTACATGTTGGGGGTTGGTCCCGAATGGCAGAAAAGTGGGGTGCAAGTTTGGTAGTGATACAGATTTGAAGTAAAAGGGGTAAAATGTTGGGTGTTGGTCCTGAATGGCAGACAAGTTGGGTGCATGTTTGGGTTGGATACGTTATTTTAAAAAGAATGGGTAAAATGATTTGGGTAGGGGTTGCAGGAAAGTGGGGTGATTGGATTGAAGGAAAAGGGTTAAAACGTTTTGGGTGTGTCCAAATTGGCATACAAGTTTGGTGCATATTGCGGATTGAAAAAAAATCCAAAATCTCTGTACAGGTAATAATAATAATAAACAATATGCAGTTCTTATATAGCGCTTTATACTCCCGATGGGTGTCTCAAATTTTCCTACAAGGTAAGTGGAGTTACATGTGAAGTATGAGACCAATTCTATTAGCACCATGTAATGGTTTACAAGGTGCTGTGGCGCAATATGCAGCCAACCAAACCAGGAACACCGGGGCGAACCCCTTCTATTTACGATAAGTGCACTGGGTTCTTTTACGTGCATTACACAACACACGGGACCTACGGCTTAACGTCCCATCTGAAGGACGAAGCATATGGTTAAGTGTCTTGCTTAAGGACACAAGTGTCACGACTGGGATTCGAACCCACACTCTGCTGATCAGAAACACCAAAGCTTGAGTTCGCTGTTCTTATCCGCTCGGCCACGACACGCCACGAGGTACATACCTCTCATCCTAGTTTTGAATAATCAACAAAGTTGAACTGAAGTAGCTTGAGGCAGTGAGAAGATGATGTATTTGAATTCATGATGATGCTGCATCTCAAGGGCTCTCAGTCAAGCTGGTGCATCTTTCGCATCGAAGCTTGTCCTTATCTCCAGTGATCTATAAACAAAAATTGAAAGAAAATTTATTTTAACAAATTACATTTCATCGTAATCAGGGGCGGATCCAGGATTTTCCAAACGGTGGGGGGGGGGGGGGTGAAAAAGCAGCAAATGTCCAATGCAATTTGTGGCCCCTGAGAGTGCGTAACGCGAAGCCCTAACGTCATGGGTTCCGGGGCCCGCTCTAATGCTCCGAAACAGGATGCTAGATGCTCTGTGGTTTGATCTCATGCAATATCTGACCACTTTCACCAATTTTGATTTAGCAAGATCATTATTTAAACATCATTTTCGAGTTGGGAGTCATTGAATGAGCCATCCTGAGTTATAATATCAAAATGCAGGCTACAATTGATATTTATTCAGGGACAAAAAAGTGTTGGGTGAGGAGGATCCTTCCTCCATGGTGAGACAAACGATATGATAGTGCAATTTTTTAAATATAATTAACTAAAAACAGAGAAATAGACACACTTTTAAGGCAATTCAGATCTTCTAAATTTACTGGAAATTTTTCTGTAACATTGGTGGTGGGGTCCAGGGGTGAAGCCCCAATGGGGGTCCGGGGGGCGAGGCCCTGGAAACTCTGAGCTTTTGGCCTTTTGAAGGGTGAAAAATCAAGCCTCTATGTGCCTAAAACAGAGAAATAGAAACACTTTTTAAGCACTTCTGATCCATTTCACTCTTCTAAATTTACTGGAAATTTTCCTGTTACATCGATGGTGGGGTCGAGGGGTGAAGCCTCGATGAGGGTCCAGGAGGCGAAGCCCCCAGAAGCTGAGATTTTGGCCTTTTGAGGGGGTGAAAAATCAAGCCTCTGGGTGCCTTAAACAGAGAAATAGACACACTTTTTAAGCAGCTTTGATCCATATCAATCTTCTAATTTTACTCAAAGAATAATGTAATACCACAAATCTCACGTTTGGATCAGGTCGCTGCATTATCTGGTTTCTTGCATATTCATTAAAAACATAGTGGGTAAGATTGTTTCTCAAATTCAAACTTACAGTCGTATTATCCCGGACAAATTGGCACATCAGGTTTCAAATGTTATGTTATTGTTGCAAATCTAAACAAGTGACATGTCATGAAAGATTCATTTTGGCAGAAAGAAAAAATGTAAATGGCATAGGATGAAAAAGAAATCCATCCTGCCTCTAGGGGGAAAAACTACACCACACATACTTGTGGCTAATTTTTAAACAGGCAGTACTAAAAAAAAAAAAAATAACAATAAAAAATGTTGTTGTTTTGTTTTTTTGGCTGACGGAAAGGGAGGGGGGGGGGGGGCGTGCGTCCCCAATGCCCCCCCCCCTGTATCCACCCCTGGTAATGAACCAGCAAACATTACACTTGCCTATCCAACAATTATCATCATGTTTGGGTGTAATAAAGTTTGTAATAAAGAGTTAATAAAATTGGGGGTGGATCCAGATTCATGGAAAAATGGGGTATAATTGGGACACAGCTTTAAGTTTGAAGCACGCAGAGGGGGTAACATGTTTGGGGCGGGTCCAGAATGGTAGAAAGTGGGGTGAGTGTTAGGATTGATACAGATTTGAACGAAAATGTTCCAAACATTTGGGGTAAGTCCAAAATGGTGTAACTACAAGTTTAGTGCATAATTGACATTAGAAAATTTACAAGTTATGTACACATACCTTCCCATCATAGTTAACAAAGTAGAACAGCGGGTGGTGTGATACACACCCGAACAAATCAATGCGAAAGCATGCACCGTGCATGCACTCACGGTGCTTTTACGTTTTGGCTTGGACAGGACAGGGACAAAAGTGCTGGGAACAACGGTCAAAATCTTCCAGGGAATTACACCGTTCAAAACCTATAAGATAAATCATAACCAGGAAAACATAAACAAAAGTAATTTTTCTTCTATGACACCTCTGAAGAGAGACCTAGAGAAGCTTAGGACACTCTAGACCCAGTAACTGGGGCGATGTACTCTGTTTTTTCAAAATTGTAACAAATTTTCAAAGCACAGCACCCCAGTTAGGCATCTTATCAAAACTATTCCCGGGTTATTTCCGGGAGATTTGTCCCGGTCTTGTCGGGATGCATGGATGTTCAGTTTCTTTTCCGGTCAGCTTCATCCCGGTGTTTGACCACACCGACCCAGAGTTTGTTTATACTCCCCTGCTGTGCGCTCTGCGGTTTAGCCACTGATAAGATCTCATAACCCTTGCAGGCTTTCTATCAACAACAGACAGGTGACCTTGCATGGTGGTAACCACAAACCAGGCTTCCAGTAGATATCAATCTAAGTGCTTGCGGTCTAATATTCTTGAATGTAAACATACAACTCAGCCATCAGTAAACTGCCCCGGAGCAATCCCGTAGTGAATTTTGAAAGCAAAACAATTTGAAGCGGGATGAAAAACGACCCCGGGTGAAGCTGTCCCGGAAGGTACCCGGGAATAGTTTGATAAGGTGCCTTACTGGGTCTACGGACACTCTATTTATTCATAATCATAGATCTATTTATTTATATTTTTATTTATCTTTCCAGTAATCAAACCATAGAGGTAGAATTAGCACAACGGACTCTCATATGAGATACAAACAAAAGGCTTCGCAAATCCTCCAGCTGTAGAATAATCTTTCCAGGAAAAGGGTCATCAACCTATCCTATGGAACAGTTCCCTTTCAGCATCAGTAATTAACTGACACTGACACTGACAGCAAGTGAATTATTACCCAATATTTGAGGTTTCATTTAAATGAAAGTACTTGTCCCACCCACAGGAACGGCTAGCCCTAACAACGCAATGATTACCGTAGCGATTGATAAATTATAATACATGTATGATCATGTAGGCCTAAAAATATAAGCCAGTTTTCCCTCTATTTTTAGCGTTTGAAAAAGACGTCAAAACAACCCCTCGAGCGTTAACGTTCAGAGTCAGACAGTGACACTACATCCAGTGAAAGAAGGAAATCATTTTTGTAAACAACATGGTGATGGTAAAACGAAGTATCATTCTACAGTTATAATAACTTGAAATAACCTATTTTCACCGCTTCTGTGGCCAAGCTGAATCCTCGAAGGATTCAGCTTGGCCACATGTGGGGCTAGAACTTACCCTGACGGTATGGATTGATACTCCGGGTTTGAACAGCCAAACTGATATCAAATCTTGTGGTCTTATACGAGACTTTTTGTCTGAAGTCATGTCAGTTGAACCATTGATTGAACCATGGAGGTATCCTACCTCCATGATTGAACATTGTGGTCCACGTGTGTGTCCAACGCCATCTTGTCTATTGTTGATACTGCCTGAAACTAACTAGAGAGGGCTCACTCCAAAACAACAAAAACATACGCCGTGTTATTTTTTGACAGGTTGGGAGGAAGGAAATTAGATCAGACTGAAATGTACGATATAGTTGTATACTTTTCTAGATTGTCAGATAATTACGAAAGCATATATCATTATCGTTAGTTTTCTAAGTATTTGTTTTGAAAATAATAAAGTTCTTGGAGATTTTAATTTTGAAGACCTGCGTCCCTCAGCCAGAACACAGAGGAGGAGAATGTGTATATCACAAGTGATGCGGTCCGGGGATATTTTTATTTATTTTTTATGTGAGATGTCACACCATTTTTTCCTCATTCCCTATCTGTATTAGATCTCCCATACCCACATTTTGAATCACAAACTTTCTTTGTAAAAACATTCATGAGATTTTCATTAGAATTATTACCGGGGTTTTCCCTTCTCTTCGATGACAGGAATAATGCGAACATTTTTAGAAGAAAGAGGTCGCCCTTTCATAAACAACAGGATGTGCACATGCGCATTCGGCCATTCGGCGTCCACCATGTCGTCTGCTCACATCGTCTTCAAAATCAAATGTTTTCACCACAAAACATTTCATGTAAGTGCACGTTTTTATCCAAAATTGTGTATGAAAATAGCATAGGCCATAGCGCATAACCAGACGTGTATCTCTTTATTGGAATATTTATAAAGGAAGATTTTCTTGTCGTCTTTTTACTCTTTTTATTTGGTGACAACGTTTGTGCAAATTTTGACAACTGACATGACATGACATTGACATGAATGATGAACGTTGTTTGCAGCCCAAACTCGTTACTTACTGCCATTCCAATCAGTGGCCTATATAACCAGACATTTTCGTTCTGGGAGGGGACAAGCGTGGGGAAAAGATAAAATTGTAGGGGGGGGCTATTTTGTTTAGTGTATCAACCATTTAAACTCATTTATGCATTGTTTTTTGTATCTTCTTTTTTTGGGAGGGGGAATGGTAGGGTTGCGCCTGCTCCCGCCTCGTGCCAATACTCTGATACCCTTGGCAAAAGTGTGTCTCTCAGTCTCAGACAGAGTCATCAATGGATTTTTTTGGAATATCTAAACAGTATGATGCATGAGGGAAACAGGTCAACTCGTACACAAACCAACTCGTGCCCAGACCAAAAACGTGCGCAAGACCAACTTGTACACACACACAAACTCATACGACGGGTGTCTCTTTGAATGTACGTTTTGTTTCGGAAAAGCATATATAAGGTTTATCGCAATTCAGAACCGCAATGCATCATGGGAAGGCATAGGGGGCAAATGCATACCGCGGTACACGATGTTTGCACGCATGGCCTAGGCCCTGCGCAAACTAAAAAAGTAAACAAGCTTATGAATTGAACGTCGCAACAATTTTATAAAAAACACAGTCGGTCGTCGTGCGCCCAGGCTACTGCTTTCCCGGGTTGCCCCCTTTTACTACACCCGACATGCTTGGCAAAACAGCGCCCTCTCTTGGTATTTTGCTAATCGCGATAAATCTTATGGCCTTATAAGTTGGGTATGAAGTAAAGGTCACCTGAAACATGAAACTTTCTGTTTATATTTTAACAAAATTCAAATTGGCAAAACCTTTTTAAAAGTTATGTTCTTACAGAACTAACTTTGATTGGTTCTTTTGAGCCAAAAAAAGGGATTAACTTTTTGTTCTTTGACATTCAAAACAAGCACACAGTGTCGTTTAGAAGTCATTGTTTTTAAACCTCATTTTACAGAATTTTTTTTTAACAAAGTGCTAATAGTCGTGCTCGACCTTGCAAGTACTTGGTGATCAGCTGTTGGACTCGGTACTCTGATATCAGAATACGCACTTTTGTACTTGATGACCCAAGTGTTCATACTTGAGTATTACTCAGCCAACTTAGTACTCTTCCATACTTGATACTCGACTGAAAAGTTTTTGACTAACACTGTTTTTCTCCCCTACTTTGTCACTATGCCATACTGTATCACTCTTGGAGCTACTTATACCAAAAGTGTAGTACTAGCGACCTGGGCCCAATTTCATGGCTCTGGTTACCGCAGAATTCTGCGTTTACGATCACCATTCTCCGCCCACTGTGCAAGTGTCGAATTTATGCGCTAGCTGTGTAAGCGAAAAATGCCTAGTAACAGGAAGTACGCACGCGCACAGGTAAAAATTCCCTGCTTACCCGTGAAATTTGTATTCATCTCAGAAATGTAAATCCCATTAAACTTTCAATCTGGATCCGCCCCCAATATTATAACCTCATCTTCAAAATGTGTTGCACCCAAAATGTATTTACCATAGAATAAGTAAGTAGTGTATATACACTTTTTCATTATGAATTAAACGCAATTCATGCAATTATTTTGTGTGTTTTTTTTCCCTGTTTTTAGAACACTCAAGAGGATGGCAAGCCTTGGTACAAAAGATGCGCCAGCTTGACTGAAGAGAGTCCATAAGATGCAGCATCATCATGAATTCAAATACGTCATCTTCTCACTGCCTCAAACTACTTCAGTTCAACTTTGTTGAATATTCTAAACTAGGGTTTATAAGAGGTATGTACCTGTCAATGATTTTAGATTTTCTTTTTTATCCAAAATATGCACCAAACTTGTATGCCATTTTGGACCCGCCCAAAACCTTTTAACCCTTTTCCTTCAATCCAATCACCCCACTTTCCTGCCACCCCCACCCAAATCATTTTACCTTTTTTTTTTAAATCTGTATCCATTTCAAACATGCATCCCACTTGTCTGCCATTCAAGACCAGCCCCCAGCATTTTACCCCTTTTACTTCAAATCTGCATCAAGACCAAACATGCTCTTCACTTTTCTGCCATTCAGGACCAACCCCCAACATTTTACCCCTCATACTTTAAATCTGTTTCAATTCCAAACTTGCACCCCACTTTTCTGCCATTCAGGACCAACCCCCAACATATTACCCCTTTTACTTAAAGGCCCATGTACACTATTGGTAAGATCGAAAAACACAAATGTTCGCAGATTCACACGTAACTTACATGATTTAAAGTAAGTAATGGTAGAAAGGGTTCCTTAAAATATTTCTGCCTAAAATGCTATTGTTTCTAAGAAATGAGTAAAACAATAGGTTTTATCACGCGTTTGAAAAAACACAACATAAGGTCTCTTTTCACTATTTTCTCGTGACCTCGATGACCAAATGAGCTCAACTTTCACAGGTGTGTTTGTTCATGCATATGTTGGAGCACACAAAATGTGGACACTGATTTTGAACTGTTACCAAAAGTGTACAATACCTTTAAGATCTGTATTACTCCGAAACATGCTCTTCACTTTTCTGCCATTCAGGACAAAACCCCAACATTTCAGCCCTTATACTTCAAATCTGTTTTACTCCCAAATTATGCACCCCACTTGTCTGCCATTCAGGACAAACCCCCAACATTTTACCCCTTTTACTTCAAATCTGTTTACTCCCAAATTATGCACCCCACTTTTCTGCCATTAAGGACAAACCCCCAACATTTTACCCCTTTTACTTCAAATCTGTTTACTCCCAAATTATGCACCCCACTTTTCTGCCATTCAGGACAAACCCCCAACATTTTACCCCTTTTACTTCAAATCTGTTTACTCCCAAATTATGCACCCCACTTTTCTGCCATTAAGGACAAACCCCCAACATTTTACCCCTTTTACTTCAAATCTGTTTACTCCCAAATTATGCACCCCACTTTTCTGCCATTCAGGACAAACCCTCAACATTTTACCTCTTCTGCTTCAAATCTGTATCAATCCCAAATGTGCTCCCAACTTGTCTGCCATTCAGTACCATCCCCAAACATTTTACCTCTTCTGCTTTGTACAAATTTTTAACAATCCCAAATGTCCCAAATGGCAGCATGGAAATAAACGTAAACATAATTCTGCCATTCAGTACCAACCCCCAACATATCCTCAGTATTATTACTCCATGAACTTGTACTTCAAATCTGTATCTGTAATGTACGCCACTTTTCTACCAAACTGGATCCACCCCAACATTGTTGACCCTTCCACAAACTGTATTAAACCCAAACATGTGATCGTCTGTTTTCCAGAAGGCATGTCCTGGTTCATAATGAATGACACGTAATTCATGCATCAATTTTGTCCTTTGATTTTCTTTTTTTCAAAGAAAACTCAAGATGATGACAAGCTTACTTATTGTAAAAAGGTCTGTTTACATGGACTCTTAAAACCACCCAGACATGAGAGTGTTTGCTGTTTACAAATTGGTAAACAAAATTTGTATTTAAAAAGCTACAAGTTAAAATCCAAAGTCCTTTAATGCGTAAACAGATCTTTGTTGTGTTACAGTCTTATGTTAGGGCGTTACGCGCTCTCAGGCGCCACAAATTGCATTAACCATTTGCTGGTTTTTACCCCCCCCCCCCCCCCCCCGTTTGGAAAATCCTGGATCCGCCCCTGATTACGATGAAATGTAATTTGTTAAAATAAATTTTCTTTCAATTTTTGTTTATAGATCACTCGAGATAAGGACAAGCTTCGATACGAAAGATGCGCCAGCCTTACTGAAGAGAGCCCATGAGATGCAGCATCATCATGAATTCAAATACGACAACTTCTCACTGCCTCAAGCTACTTCAGTTCAACTTTGTTGATTATTCAAAACTAGGATGAGAGGTATGTACCTGTACAAAGATTTTTGATTTTTTTTCAATCCGCAATATGCACCAAACTTGTATGCCAATTTGGACACACCCAAAACGTTTTGGTTACAGCTCGATAGTCCGAAGGTTCGATGGTCCGAAGGTTCGTTAGTCCGAAGGTTTGTTTGTCCGAAGGTTCGTTAGTCTGAAGGTTCAATAGTCCAAAGGTTCGATAGTCCGAAGGTTCGATAGTCCGAATTGACAATAAGGTTCGATAGTCCGAATTGACAAGGTTCGATCGTCGATTCGGACTATCGGACCTTATCGTCGATTCGGACTACCGAACCTTCGGACCAGTGAACCTTCGGATCAATGAACCTTTGGACTAATGAATCTTTGGACTAATGAACCTTCGGACTATCGCATCAAATGTTCAGATCAATGAACCCTATTTCATTTTCGGACTAATGAACCCCCTGTTATGGGAAATTTGTGCGTTCGGACTATCGAACCTTCAGACTAACGGACCTTCGGACTATCTGGCGGACACCAACTTTTTAACCCTTTTCCTTCAATCCAATCACCCCACTTTCCTGCAACCCCTACCCAAATCATTTTACCCATTCTTTTTAAAATAACGGATCCAACCCAAACATGCACCCAACTTGTCTGCCATTCAGGACCAACACCCAACATTTTACCCCTTTTACTTCAAATCTGTATCACTACCAAACTTGCACCCCACTTTTCTGCCATTCGGGACCAACCCCCAACATGTTACCCCTTGTATACTTCAAACCTGTATCAAGCCCAAACATTTATGGCAGCATTGAAATAAACGTAAACATAATTCTGCCATTCAGTATCAAAACCCCCAACATTTTACCCCTAATTCTTCAAATCTGTCTCAATCCGAAGCATGTACCCTACTTTTCTGCTATTCTAGAATTTCCTCAGTATTACTCCTTGACAGTGGCGTAACTAGACATTTTCATTTGGGGGGGGGCAAGTGGGGGCAAACATTAAATTTTGGGGGGCCAAAGAAGTGCAAGATTATCATTAAATATGTTAACTGATAGTTGATACACACCAGCTGATACACATCAATGCAGTTCTAAAACAGTCTACATAGTTTGCAGGTAACAAAAGATTGCGAAAACAACAAAGTCTTAGAGAACTTGTCATTTTTATAAGATAAAACTTTTCGACTGTATACAAGGATTAAATTACCAACAGTGATTACCAAGTATCAATTTAGAGTTGTAAAGTGCATTCTCAAATTAGGCTCTGTGAGTGCGAGTACTAATTAAATTGTTGTTTGTATGCTTTATTTCGGTGTAAATACCCAAAAAATTATAATTGTGACAAGGTAGTGTAAGCCATTAAAAAAAATCAAAATCAAAATACAGGATTGAAATTGTGGGTGTGCTTGTCATGGCACTTGTGCTACTAGCGCTCCCAGTATTACTAACGGATACATCTTCTTTGAAATTCTCCTCGGCGGAATCCTTAGATGCAGAGTCCATGCAATACTCTGATGGTACCACATCAGAATCAGAATCTTCTGTATTTTCCTGTCTCTGCCTCTTAGGTGTTGGAGCACGAGGCAAAGACGGGCGCTTTGATATGGAGAAGAAATGGTCTAAGGATGGTCTAAGCTACCTTTTTCGCTGGCCATTTTGCTGTTTAAATCTCTCTGTTGTGCATCTGACTACGTTGTGTTAACGGAGTTTTCTGCACTCAGACCACCACGTATTAAACTGAACTTTGTGACTTCTGATCCTGTACTCTCTATAACCGCAAAACCACAATACATTTACCGCCAATATGATCGCGTGCGCGTTTCCATGCATTTGTCATGACTGCGTTATAGTCCACATGAATAAAAGTTTTACTTTTTACGGCAGCATTTTATGCAGCCTTAAACGATTTATATATTTATAAGAATATACTTTTCTGTGATTTCATATGGGGGGGAAGAGGGGGCAAGGGTTCTGAGCGGGGAGGCCCCCTGCCCCCCCTCTGGTGACGCCACTGCTCCTTGAACTTGTACTTCAAATCTGTATCTGTAATGTACGCCACTTGTCTACCAATCTGGATCCACCCCAACATTGTTGACCCTTCTACAAACTGTATTACACCCAAACATGTGATCATCTGTTTTCCAGAAGACATGTCCTGGTTCATTACGAATGACATGTAATTCATGCATTAATTTTGTCCTTTGATTTTCTTTTTTTTAAAGAACACTCAAGATGATGACAAGCCTTGGTACGAAAGCTTAGCCAGCCTTACTGAAGAGAGCCCTTGAGATGCAGCATCATCATGAATTCAAATACATCATCTTCTTTCTGACTCATGCTACTTCAGTTCAACTTGGTTATTTTGATTAAATACTAGGATACCAAGGTACGTCTCACGTAGTGCGTTTTACTTGTTGTAAAAAGGTCTGTTTACATGGACTCTTAAAACCACCCAGACATGAGAGTGTTTGCTGTTTACAAATTGGTAAACAAAATTTGTTAAATTCTTTAATGCGTAAACAGATCTTTGTTGTGTTACAGTCTTATGTGGGTGTTTTTTGTAATGAAGAGAGATTTTACTTGGCTGAATGTTATTGTTTATAATTTGTAATTTCTGTGAATCATCATGCCTGATACTTCATGGGGCCGTGCACTCAGTCATTGCCTTGGTGGCCATGGAAGTATTCCAGTATAAATTTAAATTTCCCTTATACTCTTGCGTTTTACTGAGGAAAAGCTGCCTTGCCCATACAAGAACAAAGTATCAGGCCTGAATCACGGGTAATCTGAAATGCAGAAATCAATCTTGTTCCTAACTCATCAAAGCGTCTTGTTGTTCACCTAGGATTCTTTTCAAAATGTACACAAGTAGATTAAGAATTTCTCATGTTTGTGCCAACGCAGTTATCTCAGACTACATTTTATTAAGTTTTATTAATGTTTGGCTTCCAATATAATGCAGTCTTACAGTTGTTGATGTACGTATAATATAGAGGTAAACCATACACTTTTTACACATGACAGCCGAGTTTGAAACTTTTAAGATACTTAGTTTATGGTAAATTTGATTTATTCATATCACGCATGATGATATTTATCAGAAAAACACTGTACAAACCAGGTAGGGCCTTCCGTTCTAACAGAATCCAAAATATATGGAAGCTTAGAATGAACGTCTGCATTTGCATATATCTAAGTTAAACATTTGGTACTCTTTCTTTCCGAAATTTTATCTTGAAAACTAGATTCTGCAAATCCATTAGAACCCCAAAACACATAGTTTATGTTAATTTCTATGTTTCTTAGATGTAATTAACTTGGAAACTTGGAAATGCGGATGGCCCTTTTTTAAGCTTCCGTACAATTTTGAAGTTTACTCTTGACATCTTGTATGGTCTGATTCCCTGTCTCCAAGTGCTAATACAATGCTAATTCCCAATGATACCTGTAGGTGCCAGACTATTATCTTAATTCTTTTTGATTTAAAACTTGGCTGATGTGTAATCAAGAATACAACATTGTTGCATACCCCCTCATTTTACCGCCAAGTCGGGTGTTTTCATGTAAAAAGCTTTAAACAAGCCTTCAATACGCCATCTTAGAAATTTGCAGATAATTATTTGAATTAAATAAGAAATACATGTAGAATGTTATTTGGTGCAATTACTCCTAGTTGTATTAATGCAGATGTTCATAGTACGGACAATTTGAAAGACGTTTTGAATGAAAGTAACATTTTAGGCCCTTGAATAAGAAGTAGTCTGAAGGATTAGTCACAAAAGTGTGCTTCTGTGCAACTAAATTGTGTAAATAAGAGTTATATCACTGAAAAATAACATTAGCGCTGTTTTAGAATCTTAAATAAGCATTAAGTTATTACAAATGACACTTTCCTGTGAATTCTTTTGCCACCAGAATGTGTAAGTCGTGTAGAATGTTAAAGAGGACACTACGGAGCGTGTTCTGCATCATTGAAGGGTGTTTTGGAGGTTTTAATTTCTAAAATGTTCGTTTTTAACCATTTTTAGCAGTGAAATTTCAATCTTTTTCCAAAAAAAAAATATTTTTGAAAAATAATTAACGAGCATGCGTTTCAGGCGATTTTAAGAAAATGAAAGACCATAAAAAAAATTTTTTTTTTTAATTTTTCAGATTTTAATTTTTTTTTAATGGAAAATGAAAATAATTAACGAGCGTGCGTTTCAGGCGATTTTAAGAAAATGAAAGACCGTTAAAAAAAAAAAATTTTCCCCAAAAATTTTAAAAATAAAATAAAAATTTAAAAAAAATTATTTTCCGTCTTCCCTTTCCTGCCCGGTCCACCTCCACCACCTCTCTCTCTCTCTCTCTCCCCTCCATCGTCCTCTCCGTGTCCACTCCTCCCTCTTGTATATCTCCTCCGTGTTGCCTCCTCTTCTTTGCGTCCTGGGGTCCGTGTCCGTTCCTCTTGCGTGTCCTTCTTGTCTTGATCTCTTGGTCTTGTCCGTGCTTGCTTGTCCCTGCCGGGGTTCGAACCGTGTACGTCTTCCGATCTTGTCCCTTCCTGAGCGTGCTCCTTATCCACTAGGCCACCGCTTGTTCCGGGTTGGGGCATACATTTTTGGACCTGATGAATATTAGAATGAAATTTGATGCACCAATGTATTATAAGTACACGGTAAAATAAACAAGGAAAGGGCGCCCTCTGTTGACATTATTTATTTATTTTTAGAATTTATCGGCCACCATAATTTTTGTAGTTGTTTGCTTTTTTATTCAATAAAATTTAAAAACTTTTAAAAGACGGTTTTAATGTGCACATGATTGTTTGTTCCCCATTTTTAAAGTTCCATTTCGCAAATTAATTTCTCTCAACTAATACATGTATGACAAAAAAGATGACAATCAGACAGAAAGACAATTTAAATTCTTAAAGTTTACCATTTTATTAACAATCTTTTTAAAACTAATATAACTTTAATAACAATATTTAAAGTAAACCTAGAATATTGGTTGTTTCTTAAACAGTAAGTTTTTATCAGAAAATCATTGACTTGTTTACTTTCACTTAGTCTTGGCCCAAGATGTCAGTGATCGATAGCGGACAGTGTACTGCGCTCGGTTACAACTCTTAATAGCGCGCCCTCTTGTGGCTTGAATTACCCAACTTGACTGGCTCAGTTGTAACCGAGCGCAGTACACTATCCACTATCGATCACTGACGTCTTGGGTCAAGACTAACTTTCACTAGGCATCAAACTGAAAATGTCCTGAAAAAAATTGCGTGAGTCTCTTTTCATGTAGGAATCCGATATTGCTGTTAATTCAAGCCACAAGAGGGCGCGCTAAAACGAGTTGTAACCGAGTGCAGTACACTATCCGCTACCGATCACTGACGTCTTGGGTCAAGACTAACTTTCACTTGGTATCAAACTGAAATTGTCCTGAAAAAAATTGCGTGAGTCTCTTTTCATGTAGGAATCCGATATTGCTGTCCATGTAAGAATCAGATACTGCTGTCCATGTAGGAATTAGATGTTACTGTCCATGTAGGAATCAGACGTTGTTATGTCCATGTAAGAATCAGATACTGCTGTCCATGTAGGAATCAGATGTTACTGTCCATGTAGGAATCCGATATTGCTGTCCATGTAAGAATCAGATATTGCTGTCCATGTAGGAATCAGATGTTACTGTCCGTGTAGGAATCAGACGTTGCTGTCCATGTAAGAATCAGATACTGCTGTCCATGTAGGAATCAGATGTTACTGTCCATGTATTGTAGGAATCAGACACAGCTGTCAAACTTATGTTCTCAGAGCTGGGTTGTTGTGTCGCTCGTCCAATCAGCATTCCCTACTTCACTTAATAGATTTCAAAGATCCACATGAGATCTGCACAAAAAAATGAAACCATAATAATGTCAAAACAACATTCAATCCCAATAACATGTTTGAGTCATGGCCAAATTGTTTGTTTACTTTCACTTAGTCTTGGCCCAAGACGTCAGTGGTCCATAGCGGATAGTGTACTGCGCTCGGTTACAACTCGTTATAGCGGGCCCTCGTTTGGCTTGAATTACCCAACTTGACTGGCTCAGTTGTAACCGAGCGCAGTACACTATCCGCTATCGATCACTGACGTCTTGGGTCAAGACTAACTTTCACTTGGCATCAAACTGAAAATGTCCTGAAAAAAAATTGCGTTTCTCAAAAAGATCTTATGAAATTTAAACCACAGTGAGATTTTTTTTTATTTCTCATACTGAAAAAAATCGTAGATCTCAAAGCATTTTTTTTTTATTTTCTCAAAAAACATTGAAAGTTTAACCAAAGAGTAACAACATGAAGATTAATTGAAAATTAGCAAAACAATTGAAACAAATTAAATTGTGTTTTAAAAAGGAATGTCTTTTAAATGTACACATCAAGTTTCAAGTTTTGAAAATTGGGTTAGGGTTAGAATTGGAAATGGGGTTAGGCCACATAAAAATAAAAAATTGTTGATGGTCCTTTTTTTGATGGGAAGTGGGGGAGGGAGGGCATTTTTTTTTCTTCTTTTTTTTGACATGGCAAAATATGAAATAAAGAATACAGATATCATCATAATCACTATAAATCAAAGGGTTTGTGTGATTTTGATGTTTTTAATTGTTTTGTTAAACCCTTTCAAATCCTAGATGACATTTTCTGTAAACATTTTCAAAAAACTAAAACGCAGCCTAAGTAAATATTTGAAGAATTGTTCTTGTTTTGACAACATGAATAACCTTTCTTCAATCATCTATTTCCGACCTATGGATTTTGAAAAAATATCAGCTGAAAAATCTGGGAGCCAAATTTGACTGAAAAGATCATTAAAAATACCGTTTTTTATAATAAAAAATAAAAAAATAAAAAAAAATGGGGGTCGGGGGGTTTTGTAGGGTCGGACGGGGACGATCAACAGCTTTTTTTATGTGGCCTTAGGGCTTGATTTGGAAATGGGGTTAGGGTTAGATTTGGAAAATGGGGTTAGGGTTAGATTAGAAAGGAGGTTAGGGTTAGATTTTGAAAAGGGGTTAGGGTTAGATTTGGAAATGGGGTTAGGGTTAGATTTGGCCAAATGGGGTTAGGGTTAGATTAGAAAGGAGGTTAGGGTTAGATTTGGAAAAGGGGTTAGGGTTAGATTTGGAAAATGGGGTAAGGGTTAAATTAGAAAAGGGGTTGGGTTAGATTTGGAAATGGGGCTAAGAGTTAGGTTTTGGGTTTGCGTTGAAGTTTTAAAATCTCATAAAATCTATAAAAAAATAATAAACAAATTTTCAATCCAAATTGAGAAAATTATAGATTTCAGAAAAAGAATACGTTTCTCAATGTGTCCGCTTACCTCTTGGCTTCCCTCCAGTGCTGTTTATGTGACATCAAGGGCTAAGTGAGATGGATATGGAGCTGGGTACCGCAAGTACACAGACTGGAGTCTGACAAAGTGCAAGCATAACTGTATACACTGGCAGGGTTACATGCCGTTGTATATAGTTTGATGCATCCACTTTGTCAGACTCCAGTCTGTGTATGTGTGGTACTTGTCCTTGTACGCAGCTCAATTAGCTGTAGATGTCACATGAAACAGCCATTGAATTTTGCACATTCGCCAACCTGTGGCTGTTTTGAGATGGCACTGACTGGGTCCATTCCAAAATGGTATTGATCTAAACGGAAGTAATTCTGAGCAAACTGAAAAAGATTATTTGCAATAGCTTTTTAAAAGGTTAGTATATTCCACAGCCAAACCAATCCAGTGACTAAGGTATTAGAGAAGTGGAGTTAAGGTAAGCGGTTAGTTAAATCTGCAAAGACGCAAACCCACCAGCAGGGAATGTGCAGAATTGCTGAACGATGTAAAGCTGCATGAGTGAATGCTATAGATAAATCCATAGTCACACTGTAGAGATAGCTTAAAGGCACTGAACACGTTTGGAAATTGTCAAAGACCAGTGTTCTCACTTGGTGTATCCCAACATATTCATAAAATAACAAGCCTGTGAAAATTTGGGCTCATTTAGTCATCGAAGTTGCAAGAAAATGATGAAAGAAAAAACACCCTTGTTGTACAAATTTGTGTGCTTTCAGATAGGAATAAAAACTTCTTGCAAGAAGTTTTTATTATTTTAGTGAGAAATTACCTCTTTCTCAAAAACTACGTTACTTCAGTTCAGAGGGAATCGTTTCTCACAATGTTTTATACTATCAACAGCTCTCCGTTGCTTGTTAGCAAGTAAGTTTTTATGCTAATATTTGTTTTGAGTCATTACCAAACGTGTACGATACCTTTAATTAGTACATATTTTTTCTGACAGGTTAAGCATTTTAGTAAAATTAGGAATAGGATACAAAGGAAAATTTTCCGTATCCGGCAGGCAATTTTGTGACACCGTGCATGTCTTGTGCGTATTTAAACATTTTTGGGACCACTTTGGTCCCACATACATTACTTCACAAGGAAAAAAACTCGCGCACTTTAGCAGGTCCCAATGTTCAAATACACGGAAGACTTGCACAGTCTATTGTTCAACTTGCCTGTTTTCTGGCTGTGTATTCTGTCAACCCTACTGGACAGGTAAGGATAAAAGTGGCTGCCGGATACAGAATTTTAGCCGATATAAACGCAATTTCAGTTCTTTAAGCGTCTTGCTCAAGGACACGCTAAGTGAAATGCCGCATGCCGGTATCACAGAGGATTTGAATACAAACAATACATATGACACAAACACTGTACATTTTTATGTATACACTACACCTACTCCTAGAACTATGAGGTTCGTTCCGCTATCGTCTCCATTAGGCCACATAAAAAAAAAAATTGTTGATCGTCCCCGCCCGACCCTACAAAACCCCCCCGACCCCATTTTTTTTTTTTTTTTTTTTTTTTTTTTTTTAAATCATAAAAACGGTATTTTTTATGATCTTTTCAGTCAAATTTTTATTTTTATGTGGCCTTACCCTCTTAAGCCCTTTTCACACTATAGGTATTTCCCGGGAAATTCCCGGGAACTTTTGGTCGATCTGTTCACACTACAAAAAAACTCCCGGGAATTCCCGGGAATTAGCTTATTCCCGGGAAATAATTAACCCTGCTCAGGGGTAGGGTTAAGGGAGTTAACCCCGGGGTAAAACGTTTTTCCTGGGAAAAAGCAGCTAGTGAGAACGAAGCGGGTTTAACTTACCCCACCTTTTGCGTCCACTGTATTGAGACGTCATTAATCTTGAAAGGGCTGACCTGTTTACCACATTTCCTGGTGTTTGATCGCAACTGTGAAACGACCGTGCATATTCCTGGGAAATGGTACTCCCGGGAGTTACCAAATTGGGATAGTGAGAACGGTTCCTGGGGTGGCGGTGGGGTTAAAAACTCCCGGGATTTTCCCAGGATTTTATTTCCCGGGAAATGGCTCTGTAGTGTGAAAAGGGCTATAGAGTGACATGTACAAAATCCTATTCAAAACTTTTTGCCCTTCACGTTTACATGGCTACAGTTCTTTTTTTTAAATCAGATCTCGCCAAAATTAGGCTCTATGTGTTCGTTGACTCTCATTGAGCGTTGCACAGGTCCAGAAAATCCACTCCCACACATTTTTGCAAAAATCGATAAATTCTCACAATTTTTCAGAATCCTCGCCTTACGGAAACAAGTATGGCTGCTTGCGTTGTAATCAATGGTATGTTGCATGTACCGTTGGTTAATACATAGAGAAAGGACCAGCATTGTTTACCAGGATATGGTTTGCATGTTGGAGAGACCACAACGCTGGTTCACGATAACCAGCCGTTTACGTATTTGTGGACAAGCGGTTGCGCGTAGCATACCAGTGATTACCAATGCAAGCCATAAGGCGAGGATTCTGAAAAACGGTGAGAATTTATCGATTTTTGCAAAATGTTTTGCGGAGTGGATTTTCTGGACCTGTGCAACGCTCAATGAGAGTACAACGAACACATAGCGCCTAATTTTGGCGAGATCTGATTTCAAAAAAGAACTGTAGCCATGTAAACATGAAAGGCAAAACATTTCGAATCGGATTTGTACTTGTCACTCTATGAGGGTAATGGAGACGATAGCGGAACGAACCTCATAGTTCTAGGACTAGTAGGAGTACACTACACATACATGACATTGACATACACGGCGGTACAACTTGCTCTATCGCTAAATCACAAAAACCCAGAAAATCGTCAATCTATAACACTAGTATACTCAACAACATACCTTTAGAATATGGAGTAATGTACCAACCACTGATGAACGAAAGATGAAGCATTATGGACGGTCTTGGAAGAGATTAATAGCAAAAAGAAGTTGTTATTATTAGATCGACGTCAGATGTGAAATCTCCATCCATCGTTAGGAAACTGTCCTTAAATTGAACTAGAGAGGGCGCACTTCATAAACAAATGCACGTGCTTATAAATTATTATACTGGAAGATATTTCAGAACACTAACGCTTCAGATAATTGCAGTGTAACCCACATAAAAAGGACCTCCTCATCCCTTTCAAAATAATATGAAGTAAAGTGGGATGTTTAGTAGTAGTACTAATTACAGGAATGAACATTTTTTAGGAGGATCCAATTTTGAAGATAAGTGTGGGATGGGGGGCGGGTAAACATTCTGAGTTTCCCAGATGGGAAAAAGTGGGATGAGAGTTTAAGATCACAGTTATGGTAATTGAGAGGGTAATAGGTGGGGGCCAAGCCAGAGGGGAAGTTAAGGGGGTGGGGCAGGATATGTTTCGGATTGATTGACAGTTTTGATGTAGAGGTCAGTAGAGGGTAACCATTTTGTAACATCTTGGGGGCTGAACCAGATGGGAAAATGTAGGATGCATATTTTGGGATTGATAAAGCTTGGATGTAAAGGAACTAACATATTGGGGTAGATCCGAAATGAAAGGTGAAGTGTGATGCAATAGGGATTAATACAGCTTGATAGGCGGAGGGGGGGGGGGCGGTAACATGTAGGGGGTGGGCCCAGCTGGGCTGGGTGCATGTTTATGGCCTTTTACTTAAAAAAAAAATAAAACATTAAAATAAAACACCACATTGTTTATCAATTTCGCCTTCATAACGAGACATTTATTACTCTTTCTTATTTAATTTTCTTCATTAAAACATTTGTTTCCAGTGTGGCAAGAGATTCTGTCCCCCCCCCCATACGGCGAACTGTGTACAAACATCTTCTGATAGGGCCCTCTTTTGAATAATCCTCCCACACCATTTTAATATCCATGTGGGGGGACAGAATCTCCGGGGGACAGATTTCCCTATGACACCGGCATTATCTGTTTGCATTTATACCTATTCACAGCCTGCCACATGAGGGATGTTTGACATCTGAAATACTGTCACAATTGGAGAAACTGCAACATTTGAAGGCCTCCCCCATTGTTACTTATTGTGATTGCCACAGTCAAAATCAGTCCATTTTTACTAAAACGTTTTGAGTTTAGGACTTTGAGAAATACTCATTAGAAAAAAGCACCCTTAGACTTGATTCACAAAGCAGGGATAAACTACCAAATCAAGACACCAAAACAAAAGCACACAATTCTGTTGTAATATGAAATACATAATTTTAATTTGTCATTATGTTCATACTTTTTACAATGTGTATAATGGTGCCATCTATAAACAAAATGACAGGATAGTTCCACTTGGAAAGGTCAAAAAAAATGTAGTGCAATAAATGTGTACTTGATAAATTGTTTTTCTTACGAATCAAGAATATGAAGATATCTGGATGAACACCAAAAAAGGAAAGACAAGAATGCAAATAATTTTATGAATCTTTTTCCTATTCATGAGAAAGTACATATTAATTAATTATTGGTGTCTACAAGAACATTACAATTAATTATCACATAATTAACATTCAAATATTCAAATTTGTCCTGGGTTAGGTGAAAATATTCTTAGTAATAAAAATGGTGGTTATAATTTTTTCAATGGGGAGGAATTTTAGAAACAGAATTTATTTCTCAAACATTTCAGACAAAAGTATTCTAAAGAGAGCATTACTTAATGGTCATTTTAGTTTTCTTTACTTTGTCTTCAGCAAATTGTTTTTTAAATGTTTTTTTTTCTTTATTGTGAAATAAATCTTATTATATCAATAAGGTAAAGAAATGGAGCAAGATTGATTAAACTTTGTTTTAAAAATTTGAAAGAAGAAATTTAAACAATGGTCTGTAACGTTGGTGCCCCAATTAAAATAAGCAAGACAGGAATGGCACAAAAAAATCCCCCCAAATTGGATCACCTTATTTGATGAAGTTTGCACAATCTGTTCGGATGGTTCTTTTTTAGATGATTTTTATCATCTTTTGATATGACGAAAAGCAGCTTTCAGCTGATATTTGTTTTTACAATTATTTGAATTTATGACAAAAATACGATACACATGTGAAATTTCTTATATCAACAGTGCAATGTCGTGCCTGCCAGATAATGCCATGGAATGCGCCAAAGACCAATGGTCTATACTTCAGTGAGTTCAATGAGTGAATTAAAACATTTTAATGAGGGCATATTACACCAAAATTACCAGCACTGAATAAGGCACCTGCCTGGCTACATACATTCATAATACAAACTTAGGTCTAAAAAAAATCATGAATAATATAATAAATAATAAATTTTCCTTCTTGAGTTCAACATATTTTGCAAGTTCCTTTCAGTTTTTTCAGGCATGATATTTGGCCCTTGGAGAAAAAGTAGGATGTTCATGAGTACAAGGGATGAGCTTTGTACAAATATCAAATAACAATTTTGCTGATTTCTCTGAGGGCCAACAAATCAGAAATCAGATTAAGGTAGGAAGAATATCATGCCTGGTTTTGAACGAAATTATACAATTAAAATGTCCACATTACTGGAGCACAATTAATATAACATTTAAAACTTCTTTTTTACAAAAATTCTGAAATACTAGATGCACATGATCAGGTGGAGTTTGTATTAAAACTGGTGATCAAACAGTTACAGTAACTTCAATAAAGAATTCACAGGGTCATCCCCTTCTTTACAGGCATCAGACATGTTTGGTAATGACTCTGATATTTAATGGCAGTAAAAACTTACTTGGTAAGAAGTACAGCAGCTTTAAATCAATGCATTTTGAAAAACTTTTCACTTTGAAGTACTGCAGTTATGGAAAAATGTATCACTTTTTATCCCCCAAAACATTTGAATCTGAGAAGCGTTACGCGTAACCCTTCTCAGAGTGTGTATTCCAATGCAGATTATTCTTCCTGCGTGGACATAACTGCTCCAGGTTTTCGGCAATATCTCAAAAACACTACCACCTTTTGAAATGACATTTTCACAGGTTAGTTTTATGGTATATATCTACAACTATATAGGTTTGAAACAAACAATAGGCTCCTATTACCAAACGTGTACGATGCCTTTAAGGTAGGGGGCACAGATTGGTTTTTGTCAACATAGTGCTGATTCATAGGCAAAATTACAAAGAAAGATACAATAAAAGTCACATGTGACAATTTCAGCTAAATACAGTGTCTACTTGCTGAGAAAACAGTATTTCACAAGAACATTGAATCTATCCACGTTTAGCGAAGTGACAGCAGGGTACCAACCACATCACTGGCCGCATCATTCGCGAACAGACACCAACCCTCAGAAATCTGAGAAATGATTCATACATTAATTCGTTTCTCAGATTCAAATGTTTGTGGGGTGAACAATTATCCAAACCATTTAACTTCGAAGGGAATCCTTTCTCAGAATAGCTTATAATATCAACAGCTGCAGTGCTTCTCACCAAGTAAGTTTATATGGCCATTATTTTTTGGAGTATTTACCAATCTATGACCCTACCTTTAAGTTGTTAACAGATGTAAATATAACAATATTAATTTTGTTATTTACTTCTGATTCGAGACAATGTCAATTATCTATCATCATCACCAAATTGCACAACCGAACAACAAGAAAAGGGCATAAACATCCAATAAAAACACCACCACAATAAATTCCCTTTCAGTAAACCCCCCCCCCCCCAAAAAAAAAAAAAAAAATCAGTCTGCGAGAAAAAGAAAACAATACCTCAGTCCAACTTCCCTCCCCTTGACTCCAATTTTAAGAATCTTTGAGAGACCTCTGGTGAATAAATAACAAAAATGTTCACAATACTGATTCCATAACTTACTTTTAACTTGCATGAATTACTTCTACAAAATGAGGGTGGTTCAAAACAAAGTGTACTAACTTTTGACAGCCATTTTCACCTACTTATAAGTTTTTACAATTATTTTTGTTTTTTTTATTAAAGTGGTGACTGTTTTTCACCACCAATGCTGAATAGTCACCACTTTCATATAATCCAAGTAATTGTAAAAACTTATAAGTAAGTAGGTAAATATGGCTATCAAATATGGGTACTCTTTTTTTTTAACCTCCCTATATATATTTACTTCTGTATTGAAAAAAGCAAGTACTGCAGGAAAAATGTGACCTGGCTTTACATCAAATAAAAGATATCGTGGCTTTTTACCACAACTTCTTCAAAGACATATTACTCGGGTGGGAATCGAACCCATTCTACAGCAGATGTCTTACCACAAGACCGCCGAGCTTGCCCGGTAGCTAGAGGCAGTTCGAATTCTATATTTCAGCAGTGGGTACAGCAACGATTTTAATTTCAATCACATCAAATAATCGGAGCCCCTTTCCTGCTCAAGTTCAATACATACAAAAGTTTCTGCTAACAACAAAAAATACTGCAATCTCTCAATGAGAAAGACAATCAAACATACAACACATTCATAAAAACAAATAAAGCAAATGGATTTTGTTGTTCATGATCTTAACTTACACGTAGAGGTGTTCACTGAATGTGCACATGCACATACTGTAGTCATTTTTGGGGGTGTCCATGTCAACACGTTACACGTAAACAACAGCCAATTTCATAGAGCTGCTTAAGCACAAAAAGTAGCTAAGCACAACAAAATTACGCTTACCAGAGTAAGGTTACTAGTCAAAATGGCATGTCACATGTACAATCTGTGACTGGTATCCTGCTTACTTTTGCTCAGCAGAAAATTTGTAAGCACTATTTTCTGCTTAAGCGACTCTATGAAATTCGGCTCAGATTGAAAACCATTACTCAGTTACTTATTCCCAAACCATTTACTAATCAGTTACAGGGTTTGCCCCTAAAATGTGTCACTGACTAGCCAGCGAGACCTGTCAGCTTTTCATTTCTCTAGTCCACCAGGGCCATATTTCATAGAGCTGCTTGAGAAGACAAAAGTGCTTACACAATTTCTGCTAAGCAAAAATAAACATGACACAGAAACGGTATGTGTGTTAAGAAGTACTATAAACTATAAATAGTAGTAAACTTGCAGGTACAACCATGTGTAAAATCTCTTTGGGAGGAGTGTTGGTTCTGAGAAGAACCGGTTGGGTCTCGACGTTTCGATAAGTATACTCTGCTCGTCTTCAGGTATGTGTGTTATAGTATTTTGGCTAGGAACCATTTTCTGTTGTGCTGTGTAATTGGGCCCAGCTTTTTCACTGTTCCATATTTCACGTTTCAAAGGGATGCTTTCAGCATTGAACTAGCCAGCCGGACCACTTGGAGAGAACTTTGAAACTAAAAATCTACGAAAAACACCTGAATCAGGGAAAAAATCCTGACAAATCACAGGCCTGCAATGCTAAGCAAGATTCTATTTTATACTAAGCCGATTTCTGTGCTTTATTAATAGCTTTGAGGAATTGGACAATCGGTAAAGGCACCAATTTTATAAAGCTCCTTAGATTATTGCTTAGTATTAATACTTTTCAAAAGCAGTGTGGGCCCAGTCAAAAGCAAATACATCCGGGCCCAATTTCACAGAGCTGCTTAAAAGCACACAAAGTAGCAAAGCACAACAAAATTATGCTCACCAGAATAAGGTTACCAGCCAAAATACCATGTCACATGTACAATCTGTGATTGGTTTCCTGCTCATTTTTGCTTAGCAGATAATTTTTAAGGAATATTTGTTGCTGCCCTGTGGCTAATTTCCTAAAACTGCTTATCTGTAAGCAAATTTGTGTGCTACTATAGCAGAAAATGTGGGTATAACAATCTTTGTGTATTTCACAAACGTTCCTTTAGATTTCTCAGCACAAGTGTGCGCATTCACAATGGATTTGCATTGTTGCATCTCTCACCTGCTTCCAAGGACCACCGGTTTATTAACGTGCCTCTTGCTTTGCTTGCAGTAAACCGCAATTATGAAATAGAAATTCTGCTAATTGATGCTCTGTAAGCAGGAAACTTCTGCTTACATGTTTTGTGAAATTGGCCCATGGTGATTTGGCTGTTTCTGCTCAGCATGACTTTTTGGGCTTTACACAATGGAACAATGGACACCACAAAGTTGTTCTTTGTTCAACCTGGACCCCCACGGAGGAATTCTTAAGAAAGGGATTAATAGAACAATAGCAGGACCCCCGCAAACCGGATCCGTAAGGTCAAGTGTATGAGCGCTAAGTACATTTTGTGTGTTTCGACAGCTCGATGAAATTATCGATGCTGCATCGGTCAATTTACAAACACACCACGTACACTAAAAGGCACTGTACACGTTTGGTAATTACTCAAAATATATATTAGCATAAAAACTTACTCGGTAACAAGCAACGGAGAGCTGTTGATAGTATAAAACATTGTAGGAAACGACTCCCTCTGAAGTAACGTAGTTTTTGAGAAAGAGGTAATTTCTCACTAAAATAATAAAAACTTCTTGCTAGAAGTTTTTATTCCTACCTGAAAGCACACAAATTTGTACAACAAGGGTGTTTTTTCTTTCATCATTTTCTTGCAACTTCGATGACCAATTGAGCCCAAACTTTCACAGGCTTGTTATTTTATGCATTTGTTGGGATACACCAAGTGAGAACACTGGTCTTTGACAATTTCCAAACGTGTTCAGGGCCTTTAAATAAAGTGTGTAATTGATAGTACTGCTTAATCAATTTATACCTGAAGTTATTTAACTGTGAATTGATTGATGTGAATAGTGCACCTTTTTCTTGGTGTCCATGCCATGAACAACAGTTTGAAAACCACTGGTAACAGTTTTCTCAAAAATATTCATAAAGCATTAGCAATTATCCAGCGCTGTGTCAATGAAGAATAAAAAGTACTTGATTTTTCTGTCGAACACAAGATCTGCAAAGATTTTAAATGGGAGGTATACGCTTGGTAGTCACTCTAAAAATGAATGGCAATAAAAACTTACTTGGTTAGAAGTACTGCAGCTTTCGATGGTATAAAGCATTTTGAGAATCATTTAACTTCGAAGTAATGTGGTTATGGAAAAAGATATCAGTTTTTATCCCCCAAAATTTTAATCTGAGAAACGTTACTGTCAAAAACGTTTCTCAGATTGTGTATTCCAATTACGGATTATTCTTCCTGTGTGGACATAACCGCTCTGGATTTTTGGCGATATCTCAAAAATGCGACCACCTTTTAAAATGAAATTTTCAAAGCTTAGTAGTATTGTCTACATTTATAAAAAGAATTAAAACAATTGAACAATTCCAAAAACCAAAGGTATACTTTCCCTTTAAGCAATATTTATCTGTTGTTCATTTGGTTTCTTTGTCATAAACTATGTACCCATGATGTCTTCTTTCGGTACTTTTGCAAATTGAAAGGGCCCAAATTTCCCACAGCCATTTCTTGGGCTTTTTGTCCCTTCAAAGTGTTCTGATCTCCTCCACTTTCTGATGGTAACTGAACAAATTTGAGTATTTTCCTTTGACTTCCTTCAAGACTTTCAGTGGCTGCTGATTATGTGCATTTCATCGGTTCAAGTATCTCTTCTGATATCTTGAGTTTCCCATTAATGACCCTCCCACTGTTTGACCATTTAACATCATCCGCAGTGGTTTTGAATTTTAGATAAACTACACCAGCCTGCGAAATGATATCGTGTGGTGAATGTACCTACACAGTCCACAGTCAACCCTCCCACTGCACTGTTTGACCATTCAATATCATCCACTGTGGTTTTGAATGATAGATAAACTACGCCAGCCTGCAATATGATATCATGTGGTGAATGCATCTACACAGTCCACAGTCATCCCTCCCACTGTCTGACCATTCAATATCATCTACTGTGGTTTTGAATGATAGATAAACTACGCCAGCCTGCAGTATGATATCATGTAGTGGATGCTACAGTCCACACTCAACCCTCCCACTGTCTGGCCATTCGATATCATCCAAGTGGTTTTGAATGATGGAGGAACTACGCAAGCTTGCAATATGATATCATGTGGTGAATGCATCTACACAGTCCACAGTCAACCCTCCCACTGTCTGACCATTCAATATCATCTACTGAGGTTTTGAATGATAGATTTACTACGCCAGCCTGCAATATGATATCGTGTAGTGAATGCATCTACACAGTCCACACTCAACCCTCCCACTGTCTGACCATTCAATATCATCTACTGAGGTTTTGAATGATAGATTTACTGCGCCAGCCTGCAATATGATATCGTGTAGTGAATGCATCTACACAGTCCACACTCAACCCTCCCACTGTCTGGTCATTCGATATCATCCAAGTGGTTTTGAATGATGGAGGAACTACGCCAGCCTGCAATATGATATCGTGCACTAGTGAATGCATCTACACAGTCCACACTCAACCCTCCCACTGTCTGGTCATTCGATATCATCCAAGTGGTTTTGAATGATGGAGGAACTACGCCAGCCTGCAAAATGATTTAAGGTTGTGACGGCATCTACACAGAAAACACTACACATGTAGTACACAGTTTAGTTCTGTGCACAGTTCTACCACCATACACAACCCATGCAGTTAAATGGTTAAACGATCAACTCGCTTTAAAAATGTTACCAGAAGAAGAAAGGTTTACTTACAGAAAAAACTATCCACACAATGTTGAGTTGGAAATCTCCTTTTCTTTGTAGACAAAAGAAATCCATCATGGAACAAAGAGCTATATATCTATCAAAATCTGAGACAAACATTGTCACAGCAGTGCTGCAGATTCTTTGTCATCTAGTCTCACCTTTCCAGTGACCTCTGACCTTTCTGACCGTTTAGTTGTTCTCCTCCAGATCCAAATGTCTCACTTGCAATTCAACTTTCTCATCCTGAGTTGTAGTCTCTTTTAAACAACACACAAATCCTTTTCAGTTCATAGAACTTGGATGTATAGTCCTCACATCTCCTTTTGTTATATAGTTATTAACATTATCTTTATAGTGGGGGGGGGGGGTTGTTCATGTCACAAGTTCAACATAACTGTCTGTTTAACTAAACCAGCACGGGTCACTTCAGCCACGTTCTTGACTCTGCCACCTCCTTGGACACCACCAGCAACAGCTCACACCCTTTCAGTTTGAGCTGAGTCTCCAAGAAACCCCGCAGCTTGCTGGCGTCTCCAATCTTGGCAGGCTTGCTGAGTTTGGAGTCTAGGTTGTAGTACGTGCCGTCGATCTGCCGTACGGCGATCCAGTGTTTGCGGCGGATCGGTACGCTGACGAAGCCCAGCTGCATGGGTGAGGGAATGTTGACAATGAAACCCAGTAGGACGTCAAGACAGAGTTCCGCTAGGCACCTAGAAGTTAGCACAAAAAAACCCAACAACGACAAGGTGCTTTAATAACAGTATAGGGCCCTACAACTTTAAAAACATCAGTGAAACCACCTACTGTATGACTATTCAATATTTTTAAATGGTTTTGATTATCAAGATGCACTATGCAGCCTTCAATATGATGATGTGAGTGCATAATAGACATTACATATAGTTTTGCCCACCACTGACAACCCATGCAGTTGAATGGTTCCAAAGAGTTGATAAACTTTAACTTGCAAAGTAGGAAGGTTAACCAGCTCGCTTCAGGATTAAACATCCTTTTCCTGATTAAACAGACGGCATCCTGGAAAGAGATGACAATGCAGTGTAAATTGTCTTTACAAAATCTTTGCTAGGATTGTCAAAAGAACAGGTCTTTGATAAAGGCATTATGCACAAATCCATGCAAAGAGTTAATCCATTCATTATTTGCAGTACCTTTCGATCACAGGGACTCTGTGAAACATTTGCTTGTGTACACGCAATCCACTTCAGTCAATATGAGATTCATTCAGCGTGAATCGCAAAACCTCGGCCATGAGCCACGGCCGGTAATTGGTCCCATGGCTGGAATCTAGGTTAAAATCTTGGTTCACACGGACATACCTTCTATTGAGCTAAATACAATGATAAACAATTGTGGCAGCCTTTCGATCTCTCGGAATTATCTTCTTTTAACATAAGGACAAAGGTCTGGAATCGTGGATTTTACCATAACCCTGGAAAAAGGGAGATTTTGAGCATGATTTCCATTACCATCTGTCCCTCTTTGTACAGGGGAAATGAAGCATTGCACTGTGGGTGCATGCACTGTGCATGCTACACAATTAAATGTCTGTGTATGTGAATATTCCTGTACTCTGAGTCAACACAATTGACAGTTTGTTAGGCCTCCGCTATACCTGTTATTGGGTCGTTCGCAGCAAACTGGTTAAAGGCATCGTACACGTTTGGTAATTGGAGCCTATTGTTTGTTTCAATCCTATATAGTTGTAGATATATACCGTAAAACTAACCCGTGAAAATGTCATTTCAAAAGGTGCTAGCGTTTTTTAGATATTGCTGAAAATCTGGAGCGGTTATGTCCACGCAGAAGGAATAATCTGCATTGGAATACACACTCTGAGAAGCGTATTACAAAATTTTGGGGGATAAAAAGTGATATATTTTTCCATAACTGCAGTCCTTCGAAGTAAAAAGTCTCCCAAAATGCATTTTACTATCCAAAGCTGCTGTACTTCTTACCAAGTAAGTTTTTATTGCCATAAATTTTTAGAGTCATTACCAAGCGTGTACATGTACATTAGTATATCTTTCAAAGTATAATGTTTGGAATAAGAAACTTAACTGTGGGACTTGATTGGCTGCAGGGTTACTGGAACTTTGCTAAAATGACTGAACTCTGGCCGATGTTGCAGTTGGTATTTAGAGCCCCGAGGAGGGTCAACGGCAGGCCTGGAATTACATGAGCACCATGGAGGCCCCTCAGGTGGCCTGGGCCCGATTTGGTAGAGCTGCTTAAGCAGAAAATATTGCTTAAAAAGAATTGTCTGCTAAGCAGAAATGAGCAGGATACCAGTCACAAATTGTACATGTGACATGGTAGTTTGGCTGGTAAACTTATTCTGTTAAGCATTTGTTGTGCTAAGCTACTTTTTTGTGCTTAAGCAGCTCTATGAAATTGGACCCAGATCTTGGTCTTGGTGCCCCTTCAAAAGTTTCCAATAGACTTTAAGACTTTCTAATAAAAAAGCCCTCTTCAAAAGGTCTGGGCGGTTGGGTTGGTGTAGTGGTATCTTTCCTCGCCATCCACCTCTAGGATCCTGGTTCGAATCCCACCGGGGGCACTATGTGGATTGGGTTTTCAGTCCCTACCTGACTGCGTGGGTTTTCCCTGGAGTATTTCTCTGGGTTTTTCCTCCAACAATAACTGAATTTTCCTTCTTTGTCTTCTCTCAATTGGGTTCTTGGCTAGTGTAGTGATTAAGTTCGCTTTTCTGAGAGTCCTTGGCTTCACAACCAGAATTAATAAATGAAAATAAATGAAATGAAATGAAAAGGAAAATGGCCTTGCCCTCTCAAAGATGAAATTCTAGGCCCGTTATTGTTGATAATTCTCACCTCCGTTTGTCCCACCACACGGCTTCGCATTCCTTGTGTTGTAGAGCAGCCATGATGACATTGACGTCATAGTTCCCTAATCCCAGCATGCTCTTGTGTGGATTCAGTACTGACCCTGGTGAAAGACTAGAATACAAAATAACAAATTCTATTTAAATCAAGGGTAACACTTTTTCTGACAAAGACACCAAATGAACAACATATAAATATTGCTTAAAGGCACTGTACACATTTGGTAATTACTCAAAATATAGCATAAAACTGACTTGATAACGAGCAACAGAGAGCTTTTGATAGTATAAAACATTGTGAGAAACGACTCCCTCTGAAGTAACGTAGTTTTTGAGAAAGAGGTAATTTCTCACTAAAATAATAAAAACTTCTTGCAAGAAGTTTTTATTCCTTTCTGAAAGCACACAAATTTGTACAACAAGGGTGTTTTTTCTTTCATCATTTTCTTGCAACTTCGATGACCAATTTAGCCCAAATTTTCACAGGCTTGTTATTTTATGCATATGTTGGGATACACCAAGTGAGAACACTGGTCTTTGACAATTACCAAACGTGTTCAGTGCCTTTAAACTCTTTGCAGATCTTGTGTTCAACAAAAAACAAGTACTTTTTATTCTTCAATGACACAGCTATTTCAGAGGGAAACAGTTCACAGAAAAAATGGTTTTGGTACATGAACTTCATAATCAGTGAGCTTTCAGACTAAAATTAAACAATTTTCTTTTTTATCCTTACCAATCCTGTATAATACCTTTAAGCCTTAGTCAAAGCTACAGAACAACATGAGTAAGATATAATAGAGAGATTTAAGTAGAAATCTGCTATTTAAAGTGGCGCTTACTTTTGACAGAGTTCATCCAATAGTTGTTTACTGAATGCTTGGCCATCCTGGAACACGTTGTTGAGGGCGTGTAAAGCGCACAGCTCCCACTTCTGTCGCTCATGGTATACAGACATGATGCTTAGCGTTGGGGGCGCTGTTGATGACGATTAGATGACCATGAGATGGGTCTGGTGTAAGCTTAGTCTGGTGAGGCCTCCGAATGTCGTGACTTCCAATGGTGTCTCACTCTGTTGAACAGGGAAATAAAAAAATTATAACACATTGCACGTCTGAATACTTCCATTTTCTTTTTGTGACAAAGGACCTGGGCCCCATTTCATAAAGCATGTAAGCACAAAAACTTGCTAAGCACAGAAAACTCTTGCTTAAGAAAAATAGGTTACCAGCTAAAATACCATACAGTTACCATTGCTGTGACTGGTACCCCACTCATTTCTTGCTTAGCAAAGAAATTTGCTGAGCAGAATTTTTTGCTAAACAGCTTTATGAAATTGGGCCCGGATGGGTCCCATGTAATAACACATGAACAAATTACAACTGCAGTGGTTGATGCTGGGGTACATGTTGACCAGACTTCGTCACGGATGAAAATTATGATAAAGATAGCGTCCAATTGAGCCACGTGAATTACTTGGGCAAACCTGCCGTATCCAATTTCCACTATTTCTGTAAATGTTCTTACCTTATTTTTTGTTTAGCCGTCAAAAACTAGCCTTTTAAAGTTTTTACTACCAGTTGCTGGTGAGGGTTTTTTTAATAAAAAAAGCATCCTCAATTAAATAGTACAAAGCTTCGCATCATCTGGCATCAATTGACCTCGGCAACTTCTACATCAACCCCGAGGGATCAAGACAAACTAGACAAACCCTTCTTTATCATTTAGACGTCCTCAGCCAAACAAAAACTGTTATAAATACTCATTTTTGCCAAGAACAATAGCCCAAAGGAACAGCCTGCCTTCTGACATCAGGGAGTCTCCAACTACATGTATCTGACTATACAAATCTGAAACTTGAAAGTCTAGAAACCAAAAACAGCAGTTTTTCTTCAAATCACACGGGGGCTCATTCGAATTACTAAGCTGCTTTGCACTGTGACTGCGCCCTGTGCGAGATATCCAGTCTAGTATTGGGGTTTGCACAGTAACTAACACTACAGATGCAGATAATGATAGTGATGGAAACATTCACACCAACTTTTTTTAAGAAGACAAATGAAATGAAGTTTTTTAGACGTTGGAGGAAAACCCCAAAAAGAGAAAACCTACGCAGTCAGGTAGGGACTGAAAACCTAATCCACATGCAAGGCTCCGGTCCGGGTATCGAACCGGGGTCCACAAACTGAGACAAAGGTGATGCAATTTTTTTAATGACAACATTCAACAATTTGGTAGGCCTACAACAATTTGTATTACGAAATAATCGTAATTGTAGGCCCATGGAATGGAGGAAGGAATGTAAAACTTAAGCACACTCAACTTTTTGCCAATATTATCTTTATTTCAACTTCCATGTTTATAAACATATACATACACTGGATACTTGAAGACTTACCAATAACACTTTACTAAAGAGTAAGCGACGAAAAACCCAATTCAACTCCGCTATTTCTCGTCAACTGATGTGGGCGGCCATCTTTGTTGCCTTGTTTTGATTGTAACAAAAGAGGGCGCTACTTATTTAACATTATGGAAGACTGATGGGCGTGTGCAAAAGTTTTTAAAAAGAAGGGTTGTACTAACTATATTAGTTAAAAATCCTTGACTATAATATGAAGAAAAGAATAAGAAAAGTGTTTATTTTCTTATTTTTACCTATGATTTGTATGGTGTAGTTTCTTTGTATACTATCAGAAACACATCAATCAAGTTTGTGATCTGATTAAAAAATACGAACTTAGGGGGCCTACTCCCGGTCGGTGTAAATACAAACATAATATAGTTTTAATATTTTAAAGGAAATTTAAATTCAAAAATAGTCTCGGCGTTCTTAAGATAAGGGTCTTATGATTCTGTCGTGTAATAGGCCTACGGTAGGCTACTGTCTCAAACATGATAACACAAAATAGAAGCAAATTAAACGGGACGAATACAAAAAAAAGATATACAATGTTTACATGTTGTCTTTTGAGGAAAGCAGATGAGCGCCGGAAAAAAATATTCGCTATCAATGGGAGAGCAGCGAACGGTTTTCAATAGAGAGGTCACAGTCCACATTTCGCACCAAATTACATTGTTTGTGGTTGGTACCGTCGAGGTAACACACAGGGACAAAATGCCACTTTGTAAAAGATTAAAAACACCTCAGTCCAATTATTTACACTATAAACAATATCCACTGCGGGTGACAAGTATTTGACAAGTTAGTGACAGTCACCTTAGGGCCAAATGTCCATCACTCGAGAACAGTGACAATTGTTACCAAGTATAGGCCTAAGTGTTAACTCGAGAGGAAAAAACCCACCCGAACTACCAAGTGATTTTTAATTGGGATTCTTTTGAATCGGACATTCTTGCTATGTTTGAGCGTTCAAACACGTTTTGAAGCCCGCGCGCACCACTCTTTTGACAAACCAAAAATTGTGCGAAAGGCTCACCCTCGTGCGTTGTTTACTCTTCTTTTATCACCATTGACGATCATGTGTAAATATAAATTCCAGCAACACCATCCCTAAAAAAACCCACCTCACAATAAAACCCCCCAACAACAACAACACCTTGTTGATGGCGTTAGTCCACGTCGCACGCGCAGCATGCCCACAGTGCCGCAATTATTATCAACACACCCCAATGAACTTTGAGACCAATATTGTGCCGATGTATACACACAATATCTACATATTGGGGGAAAAAAGATGTAACATTCCCTTCAACAGTTATACAGATTAATGTTTTCACGCACCAGGGGTTATCTGTATGCACTCAAGTGCGCAAGGAAAACATAGCTCCACCTAGTGATACAGAAAAACTAAGTGTTATTGCGCATTGACAACAAGAACTCCACTGGAGGTTAGACGGAGATCTCACGATTATAGATTTTTTCTCCTTCCCGGAGGTGATGAAGTCATAACCAAGCCTTGATTGCAAAAAGAAACCCTGTGATTGCTTACTTATTCCCGGGGATACTATAGAGCGAGATATACGGTCGAGGGGAAGTTTGACATCAGTCAGTCACAGAGTGCCCGGTTTTCTACAACAGTCTTCCATCAAGTCGAATCGCCATGACGAGCGAGACAAGGTGAGTGGGCATTTTATATTATTGTGAATTCAACAGCTTTTTTTTTTTCAAGGGAAGGTTAAATCTTTCATTCAGAAGAATGCATATGTTGAAATAATTTGGTTTTCAATATCATAAAACTAAAAGTAAAAGTTACAGCGTCGTTTAATACATACATGTTTTTCCAGTGTATAATGTATACTGTTTTATGTATCGACAGCAGCCGCGAGATTATTGTCATTTTATTTGCAATAATTCATTTATTTAACAAAATTTTCTCTCAGCGGTATATACAAACGCGTTGTGCGGAAGTTATTTTCATATGTATTACATTAAGTTTATTTATTGGCTTTGTCACTGATTTAGCAACCAGACATTTTTTGTTTTGGTTTTAAAATGAGCGACTTCTTCAGAATACAAAAATTGCAAATCGTACTGGCTCGTCCATTTCAAGTCCTTAAATCTTTCAATCAGAAGTTTGTCATAAAACTAAAACAAAATATTGAGATTCAATTTCAACGTTTACCCTTTCTTTAGAAAAACGATGCATTGTCTAGACAGGCAGATTGCTTGTCTTATTTGGACATTTTAAAGGGATCGTACATGTTTGGTAATTGGAGCCTGTTGTTTGTTTCAAACCTATATATTTTTAGATATAATGCCATAAAACTAACCTGTACAAATTTCGTTTCAAAAGGTGGTAGCGTTTTTGAGATATTGCCGAAAATCTGGAGCGGTTATGTCCACGCAGGAAGAATAATCTGCCTTGGAATAGTACACACTCTGAGAAGCGTTACGCGTTCTCAGATTCAAATGTTTTGAGGGATAAAAAGTGATATATTATTTTTCCATAACCGGTACTTCGAAGTGAAAAGTTTCTCAAAATGCATTATACTATCCAATACTTCTCACCAAGTAAGTTTTTATTGCCATTAAGTATTAGAGTCTTTACCAAACGTGTACGATGCCTTTAAACACATGAACATAACATTAAAATGCGTTCACCGAAAGATTTCTCGGATCGTTCACGCTCAGCAAAATTTGTTTATAAGTTCGATCACTTAAAGTTTGACTTTGCATGAAGATCAGGGGTTTTTTTTGTACACCGTGCAAACTTAATACCGGAGCATGGGAATATGTTGCCATTGCATAAAACGAAGGAAAGAAAATACACTATTTTGTGAGACGGGATTCACGATGAAATAAAATAAAATTATACCTCGTTGTCGATGGCGAAGTTTTTTATGCTCATACTTTTGTACTGACCTTGACAAAAAATTGTAATTTTCATCCAAAAGTCTAAGATTATAATGGTAGTAAAGGATCCTATGAAATTATTTGGTCTGAAGTGCCCCTGATGATTAGAAAACAGTAAAAGTATGTCGACAATTTGAATCACCATAGATCACTTTGAGGCGACTTGAAGATTCAAATTTCACTGTTTCACCCTTGATGAAAATACCGTGACATTTGTTTGCTGTTTTCTCAACAAGTATAAACAATTACAGCTGAAACTTTCACAGGCGACTTTATTGACAATATTGTGGCCTAAAAATCAGCATTACGTTGACAAAAACCAATCTATGACCCCACCTTTGAATAAATTCTTGTGTGTTATGAAACCACTTTAAATGGAATAGTTTTTTTCTGGGTGATTACATCTTAACAAATTTCACTTGAGGTGTGGTTCGGAACACACAAATCTGTAATTTTATGATCGGATGGTTCACCATGTTTCTCATGACCTTTGACCTTTCCCCTCTCAAAAGGTACAGTAGGATCAACTGATGCAAAAGCGAATAATAATAGTAAAGGCTTCCCCGCCTGTAAATTACCGCATGTTTACTTTTGGCTGCATTGAACTCTGTTGGTTTCTCCGTGGATTAATAATGTTTATAAAACATTTCCAGGTGTTATAATAAAATAAACCATTCAAAGGGAAAATTGTGACGTACCGGTATAGAGCCTGCTGGGCCAGACGTGGATGTATAGCAGTGATGGTGGTGATGGTGGTGGTGTAGGTTGTGAGGAGGGCGGGGGCGGGGGAGATGCACTGCAAAACCCGGGTTTTAAAAATGACACCGTGGGTGTTCTCACATATACCGAACAGAGAATCAAAATTAACAACGGGTGTTAAAATAACACCAATGCAATTGTTTTTGCAGAAATTAGTGTTATTTTACACCCTATGGTGTAAATTATTTTGATTATTTTGTTTGGTATCTATGTGACAACACCCATGGCGTCAATTTAACACCCTAGTTTTTGCAGTGTGGGGATGGAGAAGATGTGCTAGCTTTATTCTTTAGAGTCGTGTACTTCTTGCAAATTGTTGGGGGAAACCTTCGTATGTGTTTTGGGATAATAATAATAATAATAATAATAATAATAATAATAATAATAAAAATAATAATAATAATAATAATAATAATAATAATAATAATAATAATAATAATAATAATAATAATAATAATAATAATAATAATAATAATAATAATAATAATAATAATAATAATAATAATAATAATAATAATAATAATAATAATAATAATAATAATAATAATAATAATAACAAAAACTAACAATAACCCCGCATTCGTGTATAAAAAGGTCACAGAATGATTTCACCGGTCACGAGCACACGAAACAAAAATTAATATTACACCAGCCAGAAACTCAAAAATCATCGAGAAATAATATCTGATTGTTAATAAATCGGACCCGTGCGAGAGAAGACTATTAGAGAGTGAGGGGGGGGGGGGGGAGTCATTCACATTCATTTCAAAAAGATTTGATCCTTCGGTAGATTCGTTTTGACCTTGGGGGTAATACGTGTTTATATTCACCGAGTTAAAAAAAAAAAAAGTCTACTATGGTTGGATTACTTCACGCTCGACTGGTGTATTTCCATTCAACCAAGCTTGTACAATTTAAGATTACCCACGATACGGTAATATCTACTCACAGGAACATGGAATTTCCCACACCCTCTGATACTATCAAAACAGTTTTTTTCTACCGATATATATTTGGTTATTTTGATTATGAACCCTATACAGCAACGGCAGTAAATATTTCATACGAGGGTCTGAACATTACAATATTACCTACAATATTATTATCGGAGAGCTTGAGGCTGAATTATAATCTGCAGGAGAGAGAAACAAAATGGAATCCAAATGGTGATTTACAGGCCGTGACCGGAGCAAACAATGTCGTCTACGGCTATCGCCGTTGGCTTCACCGTGAACGTTGAAGAATAGGCAATTTCAGCGAAACAGCCATAGCCACTGCCGAAGTCGGGCACGGCTATGAATCCTTGTCATGTTTCCCGTGTGTGCACCAGGACTCAAGAATAGTGATTCATATCCACGAAAAGGGGGCCAGACTACTTTCTCTCCCATTGTTTATTAAGGCCGTGTCCGAATTGGTGGCTACAGCTACGGCTACGGCTAGATTTCCGCGTGGTCGTGCATTGAAGTATAGGACGTCCTTAGCAACACCCTTAGCAACAGCCGGAGCCGTAGCTGTAAAAAACAGCACGGCTGCATATTACGTATAATGACGATCCAGTCAAAACAATACTACGCAGGTGTCAGTTTGTGATTCAATCACAGAGCGAATCCCCATGTTGTTTCAGAACGGGGCAGCTCCAAACAAACTTTAATAAAAACCCAAGGTATATCCACAGATTTTACTCTCGTGACAGTTCATGTATGCATTAGGGGCTGCTTCGCGGCCCCAGAATGTTTAAAGGTTAAATAACAATGCCCGAAGTTTCATTCTAATTCTTGACAAAACCAACCTCTAATCGCTGAGTAAAGGCAGCAGGCACGGCGAAATAAACGGTTACGATTAAGCGGTTTCGACGGCCATTCATTCACAGGTGGTTGGAAGTTGTGATCGCCTCGATCAGTAAACAAAATGTATCGCACAAAAAAAAGAGATCCCAACGAGTCTAACATTGGTCCGTGCAAGGACGATCCTTTGTCCAGCTTCTTTAACTTCTCACAAACCGTTTGTTGATAACGACTGCCGTGAATAAATATTAGTGTACGTGCCCGCCCACAATAGACAGCGATGCCCGGGTGATAGAAAAGTAGCTTAGAAAAATCATAGACAAGTCTCATCCATATTGCAAACAAATCTTAAAGGCACTGTACACGTTTGGTAATTACTCAAAATAAATATTAGCATAAAAACTGACTTTGTAACAAGCAACAGAGAGCTGTTGATAGTATAAAACATTGTGAGAAACGACTCCCTCTGAAGTAACGTAGTTTTTGAGAAAGAGGTAATTTCTCACTAAAATAATAAAAACTTCTTGCAAGAAGTTTTTATTCCTACATCTGAAAGCACACAAATTTGTACAACCAGGGTGTTTTTTCTTTCATCATTTTCTTGCAACATTGATGACCAATTGAGCCCAAACTTTCACAGGCTTGTTATTTTATGCATATGTTGGGATACACCGAATGAGAACACTGGTCTTTGACAATTACCAAACGTGTACGATGCCTTTAAGCCACACATTAACACCGCCAATATACTTAGCTTTGAAATGTTTTTTTTTGGGTAAAAATAGTGCCCTCCTAAAACAAATTACACAACAAATATTTTGTTTAAATACCCTACCACATCCCAACAACCAAGCAAGAAAAAAGAGAAAAGAAAATGAAAAAAGAAATAGGGATGTTTACACATTTAGTTTGGTAAATTAATTGTAAAAAGTGCAGTCATTTTCCATCGAGTTTTAGAATGTTTAGTGTATATATGTGGGGTGTGTACCAAACCTGTAATTATTTTTTTCTCTCATAATAATAGACCATGTTACCTGAGACATTGCATGTTTACAAGAGGGCCAAAGAGCCTGGATTTCCTGAAGGCACAATTTGTACTTAAATGAAAAAACCCAAACATCAAATATTACATTTCATGGAGATTGCATCGTACGAATTTTTTCTTCAATTTTTGATATGAAGAAAGATGATATATATGTCAAAATTTGTACAGCTGTTATTGTTATAACTCGTGACTCCAAGTTGAAATTATGATACAAAAAAGTTTCCCATAATATGACCAGTGTAGTAGTATCGTGCCTGCCAGAAAGGCCCCGGAACGTACAAGGTCACTCTTTTTGTAAACAAAGGTTACATAATATACTAATGGCTGAAACTGTGAAAAGTTGGTGGTTTTATCTTGATTTGAAGAGATCGGGCCTGCTAATATTCTAAATACAAATGCAAATACAAATCAGAATAATATCGGTGACTTCGACGCTACGAATTTGATAATTGATTGATTGATTGATTGATTGATTGATTGATTGATATTGATTGAATGATTGATTGAATGATTGGTTTCAGGCGATGCCTATAAATTCAGTATCCACTATACTGAACATGACTTGTATAAATGTTTTCCTTCGTGGGTTGCATTGCATTATGGGGAGAGGCCACATCGACAAACCAGGGGCCACACATACTTTTAAAAACAATTTATGACCCACGGGTATGAATGGTTTAGCACGAAATATTTTCTTAAAACTTAAATTTTGCTAATTCAATCAAACATTCTCAACAACAAAATTCCTCCAGTTACTTGCCATTTCGATTTTGTTTTCAATGATTGCATGTGATGTGCCTTATTTTTAATGAAACATTAAAATGAAAAATTCAAAACTCAATTAAGTTAGCAAAACCCCGATTCGGTCACCGGCGGCAGCGTGCCTAAGAGCCTGTCTTGTGCCGTCCTCTGTGCGTGTGGCCTCGGCGTCCTCCCCGGCGGTGACAACACCTCCAGGGGAAAAATGAGTCTCGGACTAGGCGTCAACACAAATGTTTGGGTGCAATTCTGTGTCCATATGGCAAAGTAATTGCGTGAACTTGACCGTGGATAAACCCTGAGAAATTAAAGGGGGGTTTCAACCTCGTCCCCAAGGTGTGTCGAGCAGTACGAGGTTGACCGCTCTCTCTCCCTGGTATTGGATCATTTGCATATCCAAAATTGTTGGATACGTATGCAAATTAGAATAGTCTGGCTGTGAACATGGTGAATACTGAATGAGTACAACTTAACACGTTTACGTTAGACTTTTGTACACCAGTCATTGTCCAATCAGGGTCCAAGTAAGGAGCTTCCATCCCAGGGTTTACTATTGTAAACATGGTTGGAAATAAAGTAAACCATGGGGACGAGGTTGGGGAGGTTTCGAATTAGCATTGCTGACACTTAAATTAATACAAAGATCATTGTGCAGGACAGGCTGATTTTAGTTCCTGTATCGCTCACAAAAAAAAACAAATTAAGTAAAATAACAATAGGAGAAGTATGTCATACTTTTGGTGATTATTTTAAACTAAACTTAGGCCTACTTTGTAACAAGTTGATTACTGCATGGTACAAACTTTTCTGTCATGGTGTCATGTTTGGGGGAAAAATCCTTTTGTTTCCCTATTTTCCTGTCCGTTTTCTCTAGTTCTCATTTCAATGGATTTTTCACTGGACATGTCCACAGAATCGTTTTAGGATAAAGTCAATTAATAATGTAAAGTGTTGCATGTTCTGTACCAGGTTTATTCGCCATTGCGGTGACGCTGCTCTGGCTGTTACGCTCTCGTATAGCTGCATCAACATTGGTCGAAGATCCCCTTGGTTAAAAAAAAAGTCTGTGTAACTTAACTATAGTTCCTATCATGATGCTAAATAGCGTTTGACGTGATTGGTATTTCGTTAAATTTTGTGAAAAGTTTGCAACAGTTACAGCAACAATACACAAATATTTTTTAAAGAGCACCAAAACTAGTTTCCATTGTTCAGCTGTGAGAAAGGTCGCAGCGCGCGGATGGTTCAACGCGCTTGTAGACAATTATTCGTTCGCAGAGTACAATGGGAGCCCCTCAAAAAAAGTTCTATAAAAATCATACAAACAAATTTAAATAATAATGAACCCCACGCACTCGATCGAAACTCATCACTTATCTTTTGCCGCCCAAACGTCCATGTTCTATTGTTGTGGCCTTGCACCTTATGAAGGCCCCCGAAAAGTTCAACAACAATCATACAAAAATCATACAAACAATCATACAAAAAGAAATTTACCGAAATGAAACCCACGCACTCGATCGAAACCCATCACTTATCTTTTGACGTCCAAACGTCCATTGTCCTATTGTTGTGGCGATAAGTTATTATCTTGCACCTTTCGAAGGCCATCTGAATACTTGCACGTAGAACACGTTTACAAAACAACCTTAACACGCACCACAGCCCTTAAGAAACACCCGTAGTCAACAGTGGCTGCTTAGTCAAAATGACAATTTTTCTGTAAAAAAACCCCAAAACAGTTTTGAGGGTAAATGTTGTTTGTGTTGACCCAGATTCGTGACATTGGAATTTTGATCTCCTTTTTGAGTACTTAATGGCACAGCCAAAGAGAAGTAATAATCCCAAATATTGTCAAAGTCAAAGAAGGGATCACAAACTTTGACACTTTTTCAGCCTCTTTTTCAGTCCGCGGTTATTCCTTACTAACCCAGTTATCGGGGTGTGGGTTCAAATCCCGGTCATGACACTTGTATCCTTGAGCAAGATGCTTTACTATAATTGCTTCTCTTCACCTATATAGGGGTATAAATGGGTACCTGCGAGGGTAAAGGTTGATATTGTGTTTGAAAAGCCTTCGGAGCACCATGGCAGCTCGGGGCTGTATACTCCCCAGGGAGCTGAGAAAGATTAAAGGAATGTTATTGGCCCAATGACCAGGGCACTAATGTAAAGCGGTTTTATAAAATGCGCTATATTAGAACTAGTTATTTGCTGTTACAATTAATTTTCATAAACGGTTTTACGAAAAATTGCTGTCACAATGAAAGGAACAGTTTGAAAATGATCACGAGGTAAATATTCAAAACAACGGTAATAAACGACCTTACGTTTTGAACTTTAAGCAAAGTCTCCCTCAAGGCTCAAATGCGGAAATCAATTCCACTGGCTCCTAAAGAGTGTTGCAAAGTTACATCAACGGCGCATTTAGGAATATGTCAAACGATGGCGCCCTATAAGATATCATTTACATTGGTTTACACGTTGTGGGGCTTTATTGGTATTATATTCGGTCTTAAGTTACAAGAAATATCCTTCGAAACGGCTTAAGATTTGTCTATGCAAATAAATCTGAAAGATAGGGGGGGATTGCGTTGATTGTGAATAATGTACACAACGCATGACAAGGTCTAAGCTCAGGCTCTTCAACCGCGTAATAATTCGTTTCAGCGGTTGGCTGAATGGAGTTTTTGATTGGTTTGTCTGACGAACAAAATTCTGCTATACAAGGGCAAAATTTTGCCCTTAAAACAAAATGCAGCGGAAAGCGTTCCGTATAATTCTTACTTGTGATTTTTGTAAATTCAAATCGTACACAGATATCTGTAAAGTTATTAGTGTTCCGCCCCTCACGGAGAGATTTGAACAGCTTTCTTATAATTTTGGTGAATCACTCCTGTCTTCTACCAAACACAGAGACTGGCTGCCTCCAGCTAGGAGTAATAACCTTAGGAATTCTGACTCTTTGTCCACTATCAGGTGTAGAACAAACCGATACAAATTATAGCCCATCATTCCTTACTTGACCAGCATTTTAAATGTGTGAATTTGCTGTGCGGTTTTAATTTGGTAATGCTCTATTATTAGGCCTTTTTAAACCCTATTTTATAAACCCTTTGTGAGACTTTGACTCTTGGACGATTTCACCTTTGTATGGTATTGCCCGCTGTTTCCCTCTTTGCTTGTATGTTTTTTGTGGTGTGTTTTTTGTTGTATAGGCTAGTCCTTTCTTATTGTATATAAATGTCAAAGAAATTGAGGTCTAGATCTAACAGTTTCAAAACAATATTATGTTTGAGCTAATAATATATCTGCATGGTTGTTTGACGCCGTAACAATCCATGGCCTTGCAAAGGTGTATTTTTGTTATTGGGGCTCTTTCGTGAGAAAATGCAACAAGTTGCTATCAATCAACAACATTTGGTGAAAAACACCATGAGACAGAAAAAACACCATTGTATGGAGGTGTTCTTTTGTGAAGTTGTTGCTAACGTAGCTTCGCGCTCCCCCTGTCATCATACCACCACCCTTGTTGAACAAAATATTATTTTTCTCACATGCTGATGTTCTTTCAGGAATGCTACAATGTTACATTCAAGGATGTATATTTACCAGTAAGAATGTATTCAACAACAATCCAAGCTATGACTGCGCAGGTTTAAATGTTATTCATACAAAAGCTAAGCCAATTCTCAGCCCATTACTGGTTTACATAACCATAAAGTTACGAAGTGACGATTGTGCGTTTTTAGTCCAAATATTATGGAAAAGCGCACAGTGTTGCCTTGTAGCTGCAGTTTTTGTTTCGAGGACAACAAATTCGGTTACACCCGTACCTACAATAACACGCAGTTTCTAATTTAGACTTGGCCTAACAGATAATTTCCGTATGAAATGACATAGGTGTAGGTTTCTTTATGGCCAATAAACCACATATCGGTCAATGTTGACTGCTATCATGTTTCGGCCATCACGATAATCTTCCACTTATCACAGTGCGACGTAATATAGGGTTGCAGACCTTTCTTATGTTTACAAACATAGACAACCATTTTGTGTGGGCAGCCTCGGGTATATTTACTCCCCCCCCCCAACAAAAAAACCCCTCCCCCCCCCAAAAAAAACCTGGTCTCACACAAATCTGCCCTTTATAAAATGAAAAAGCCAAACTTTTTTTAAAACAAAGAACATGTGTAATTTTTTTTTGATACCACGCTAATTATGTTATCATGTAGTGATATGGGTAATTTGATACCATATTATTGTATTAATGATAAACTGTTGTATTTCTTGCAGTGAACCGCTCGTACTTTTGCCATCCGGTGGTTGGCAAAACTCGAGGCTGTGACGTCACAGAGAAAGGTCTATAAAATAGTCTGGTCCCTATATAATGGATCTCTGGTCCCCCATATAATAGGAATAAGACCGACAATTCTCATTGAATATACAAGTAACCGGACAAAGATGGCCACTTTGGTTTAGAGACCTTCGTGCAACCTCATTCCCAGTGGTGTACGATCTCGCCGTGTCATTTTCCCCCATGTTCATGGTCTAAACAAGATTTGTAACCACTCGTCAAAATACTTGACGAAAGAGCAGTTGCACAATATATATATCTCTTATAAGGGTTGCTGAGGTATTGAAAAACATCATTGGTGTTGAATTCGACAGAGAGGGCGCCAATCTCCAAATAAAACCAATTAATGGCTTGCCAGGCACCCAAATGAGTGAAACGTACGATGGATATGGGTTGCCAAAATCACTATTAGCAACAAAACCCAAAATATAACACTACCATAAAATGCAAGGGTTCAAAAGCTGGGGGTAGGTACGTGCTCCTCTGTGCACGAAATACAAACAACAGAGGATTGTTTGGCTGTACGCTGAGGGGGGACAGACTAATTTGTTATCCCATTTCTGACAGACATAGCTGGGAGCATACGAAGCATGTCGGTGGTGGTCTTTCCCACTTTTAAACAAAGAATGTTGCCCACTTGGACAACCCCCCCTTTATACGGAACAATATATTTCTTTCGGTACCGTTATGTCAACAACTGTGAAAACGTTTGCCAACAAAACCGATCGCTTGAAATTATCCGGGCGGTCACAACTGCAAACAATAAGACTAACTGTATCAGCTTTACACCAAGCTTTCGAGTATTTTTAGTTGGTCATTTTGAAGTTTGGGGTATGCCATTTTAAATGATGTGGTTTCGTATATTAAGAACCATATGATTTCGTTTTGCATGGGTGTGATGGCTTTACGAATCCTGCGGGAAAATTCTACTCGCACGTCGGAAGGGATTCGAACAATGACCTCTAGAGCTCGGTAATCTAGCGGTTATAAAAAGCAGAATTGGCTTTGTTGGTTTGACTGCCACGACTGTGGGTTTTCCCTCACAGGACTTTAAAAGCACTGGCGTACAGTGTAATTACTCAAAATATATAATTAGCATAAAAACTTACTTGGTAACGAGCAACGGAGAGATGTTGACTAAATAAAACATTGTGAGAAACGACTCCCTCTGAAGTAACGTAGTTTTTGAGGGGGAGGTAATTTCTCACTAAAATATTTGAATCTGAAAAGGACTTCAGGTGTAAAGCTGTAAACAAAATCGTGAAGATAGTTCCTCTATTAATTTGAGGTATCACAGGGTAAAAAGTGGGCCATCCTTAAAGTGGGCCATCCTGCACGCACAACTGTGCGTTTTTATGCTAAAATTCTGCATGGGAAACGCAGGAATTTTATCAAATCCGTTGCATGATTGGTCGGTGAACCACCTTGCCTGAGTAGTAAAGTTAGAACGCTTGACGCAGCTCGAAGCCAAAACCCAAGTTGCCCATAAAGATGGCGTCTATCGGGAATACAATTACTGGTATCACTTATGGTGATAAAACCATTATAGTAGCCACCCGAAGTGGCAAAACCAATCAAACATACAAGGCCGAAGAATCATACGAGAAGAAGTTTGACAATGGTTATGTTTTAGATATGCAAGGATAACCAGAAGAAGCCAATTGACTTAAATAAAGTATAGAAGAGCCGTTTATAACGTCAAATCAAACCCCACAATCCATGTCTCCCAAATAAAACCCAAATCCATGTCTCTCTAAATGTTGTTGTCCCTAAACAGAAAGTCGAGTGTTTTAAACAATCTTTTAAGTTTGCCGGTGCTAAAGTTTTGAACAATGTTCCATCCTATTCAAAGTTCCCCCTCCATCGAATTTTGTAAATATTTATTTAAGAAACTGTACTTTAAGTAGTTGTACGTTTTATTCATCTTTATTCAGACTAGTATTTTGTTTATGTTGGCAATTTTTATGTAAAACAGGACATTGATGTAAAACGGCTTTTGCTTCTCTTTTTATCCTTTAAAAAGATGTGGCAATAATAAATAAATAAATAAATAATGTCAGAATTCGGAATGGAGTCCATAGATCTTTAATTTGTTGCGGCCATCTTGTTTTTCTTCGTACTCATGCATGTATATAAGGCCGTATCCAAATTGGCGGCTACAGCTACGGCTACGACTGTTGCTAAGAACGTTGCTAAGGAACTCGTATACTTCAAACGCATGATGACGCGGCGGTCCAGCCATAGCCGTAGCCGTGGCTAACCAATGAGCCATTTGCGAGTTAGATTTGAATAAAGTCTAGTACAATGACCTGCTTAGTTTATATACTATAGTTACCGCTTAAATTTGAACTCCTCAGACTATAGAGACAGTTGCCATGTCAAATGGTTCGGGCAAGCTTTTGCATAGCAACCTCAAGATGATGAGCAAACCCTGGTACCATTGTGCCATACACATACATTCAAAATTGTGTATGGGTGTTCGCCGTCTCTTTATACGTAACACGCAAAAGCTTGCCCGAATCATGTGACATAACAACTGTCGCGATAATAGTCTGAGGAATTCAAATTAAGTGGTCACTTGTGATAAAGCAAGTCATTGTACCAGACATTATTCAAATCTAACTCGCAAATAGCTTATTTGGACACGGCCTATCTAAACCGAGGCTATAGACCATGTGACCTGTGACATCACATGTTTACAAAAGAGCCACAGAGCCTGGACTTCCTGCAGGCACGATTTGTACACAGACTAATGGAATAAAACATAAAATCTTATATTTTATGGAGATTGCACTGTCTAATTCCTATCAACTTTTGATATGATGAAAGGGGGCACATCTCAAAACTTGTCAAGCTTTTACTTTCATAATTCTTGGATTTATGTGGAAATTATGACACAAAATGTCAACTTTCCCATAGGACCTGTGTAGTATCTTGCCTGCCAGAATACCCAAAGAATGCACAAGGTCACACTTATTGTAAACAAAGTTTAGTCTAACCTCTCCTTTTGGTATCGGTATTATTAAGGGAACCTGACAAACACATACGTATGTGTTTGTCAGGTTCCCTTAATAATACTGATACCAATTAGACAGTGCAATCTCCATAAAATATAAGATTTTGCCTGAGAAGGCAGGGAAATGCCAGCCATCACACCTGACCCGTCTGTGAGCCTCTCTACAAACCCGACCCGAATCTCCTAAACAATGTCAACCCATTGTTTTTCTTTTACACAAACAAACGCCAACTTGTCCCAATGTCAATACTAACCTTATGATTTGCTGCTTTTCTCCGTGTTGTTGAGTTTTCAAAGTCAGTTCTATCTAACAATATACAAACCGAAACCGGCTGAGTGATAAATCTGTCTAAAGTGAAATCTGCGTAAAATATTTTAACTCGATTTCAAGAGAATGAAAGTAACAGTCAAATATTGAAGAACACCAACACAAGGTTTTATTTTGATGTTGGGTGGCTATTTTCCCCCTCTAAATTATGACTTATGAGGTATGCATGTTTTTTCTTCTACGGTAAATTCAAAACAGTCACTGGTATAACCAACATAATTTGACCAAAAGTACCGGTGCCCATTTCATGAAATAAAACTTCTTTTGGAATATTATATGACGGTGGTAAATCATTTTTAAAGGCACTGTACACGTTTGGGATACTCAACATAAATTAGCATAAAAACTGACTTGGTAACGAGCAACAGAGAGCTGTTGATAGTATAAAACATTGTGAGAAACGGCTCCCTCGGAAGTAAGGTAGTTTTTTTGAGAAAGAGGTAATTTCCCACTAAAATAATAAAAGACTTCTTGCAAGAAGCCTTTTATTCCTATCTGAAAGCACACAAATTTGTACAAGGGGGTGTTTTTTCTTTCACCATTTTCTTGCAACTTCGATGACCAATTGAGCCCAAATTTTAACAGGCTTGTTATGTTATGCATATGTTGGGACACACCAAGTGAGAACACTGGTCTTTGACAATTACCAAACGTGTTCAGTGCCTTAAACCCCACCTTGACAAAAAATGAAAGAGCCCCGATTGAAGAGCTGTGGTTTTGTTTCGTTTACACCAGCAGCAACAAAATGTTAACCCATCCACACAATGAGGACCTGGCTGTACAAATCCACCATGGTTTTACATTCATTTGCGAGTCTTCGTGGGTGTTTAGTCTGAATTTAAACCATGAACTTGTAAAAAGGTCGAGTTCGCCAGTTTTCCTTATCTGCAGACCAACAAGGCCCCGTGCACCACCACCAGATGCCCACCGTGAGGGTTTACACGCATCATGAACATTCAACGGGTGTTGGAATGTTCATCGGCGTACGTGCAAGTGCCAGAAGTGGGCGGCCGGTGGTTGGAGCTGACAGACCGACTGAACATGCTCATTTTTTTTCTCTCCGAAATACTCTCTGTTTCCAAAAACCAAAATCGGATCACATACTTTCCTCGCTATAACAAAGTACCCTTTATAGTATTTGAGCGTGAAGGCAGGGATCATGATGGGTGACACGAGTCTGGCCTCTGCCTCCCCGCTAAACCCCTTGCCACTATCAACCCACATAGGCCTACACCCCGCCCCCACACAACCTCCTCGCCCTATCCACTCCGCGTTGGATATTGTGTAAGTTGCTCATTGATTCCCAATGAGAAGAAGTTCACTGAAGGTTTGTTTTGTACGACCCCTGATCAGCACAAAAACTTAGTTCTACTTCATTGCAATATCGGTTCCCATGCCATTTTTAGATGTTATGGATGGTGGACACACTATGTGACACTATAGGTTTGAGTAAATATTGTTTCTGTTTACTGTACACCCAAACCAAACAGTGCACTCCTACAGTGTCCACCGTACCTGGAAAAGGCTAATTACTGTCAAACTACATGCTCAACAAACAACCTGGACAAGAAAACTAATTTGTGAAGCACTCTGTATCTCTAATTTCCCTTCCAAATGGACAGGCATATCCCGCACATAACTGCTATACAGTACGAGACTATACAACCAACGAAGAGGGATGAATTAGTCAACCCCATCAGTACTACTATAATTCAACTGTTTACAAAATTAATATCCCATCTTTCAAGTTGAAGTTAATAGTTTCAACATTCTTCAGGGTATGCGATTCCGGAAGGAGCTGGGACTAAAGATCAGTCGAAGTCACGACCACTATATTCGAGCTATATGTTACAGACTGCGGTTTCGTTGACAAAAACACCACGTCTCGCGAGACTTCGGAAATATAACTTACTTTGCACATTCCTCGTAAATGTTCACTGCCAAAAAAACTGCCAGTGGAGTTCCCACGTGACCTACTGTCACAACGAATAATCCCTTATAGGCCTACGCAGTCATTTACGCAGTCCATTTATTTTGACATTTTCTTGGCCAAAGTTATTGTGTGCTTCTACGTCCAAGAAAATAGTCCGTCATTTCACAATATCTGTCTAGTTTTTGAGAAAGAGGTAATTTCTCACTAAAATAATAAAAACTTCTTGCAAGAAGTTTCCATTCCTATCTGAAAGCACACAAATTTGTACAACATGGGTGTTTTTTCTTTCATCATTTTCTTGCAACTTCGATGACCAATTGAGCCCAAATTTTCACAGGCTTGTTATTTTATGCATATGTTGGGATACACCAAGTGAGAACACTGGTCTTTGACAATTACCAAACGTGTACGACGCCCTTAACTATAACTGTGCAACTTTTTAATGTATACTTGTATTAGTTGTGTATACTTTGTCGTTCCGCAATTTTCCATTATTGCTTGCCAAACGTTTCTGCTATAGATGGGTTTTTTATATTGAAAATCGTGTACAGTTCAGCTTTTGACTAAGAAGCGTGGTACTATTAAACCAATATGACTGAAGGGGAAAACCATCTGGAATCAGTAGATATGAATATCTAGAAATTGATAAGTTCAAAATAATGTCATAACTGACCTGTGATCGACCAAAATGAACCGTTTTGAATACAGTTGTTTTAAGGTATTGTACAGGATTTGTAAGGATAACAAACATCATTGTTTATTTTAGTCTGAAAGCTTACTGATTATGAACTTCATACTATAATTATTTTTTCGGTGAAATATTTCCCTCTGAAATGAAGTCATATTCAAGAAAACTGTATCTGAAAACCTAAATGAACGCAACAGCTGATTTCGGTTGTTACAACACAAAAATAAGGACAATGTGTTTACATGCTGAAAATTGTGCGTGGTTTTTCACTATTTTCTCCTGACACACACAACGGATTAAGCCAAATTTTTCACAGGTTTGATATTTCACGATCATGGTTGATCACACAAAACATGAACACTGTCTGTGACTATTTTGTCAGCTCTACCAATCCTGTATAATACCTTTAATATTTACGTGTAGGTCCATGTGTTTTACCAAGATGCACACGTGGATAAGTTTTTGTTCTTTCTTTTTTTTGCCACTGTCTTTCAGTCAGGCGCCACAAGAGGAGAGTTTCTTCAAGCAAGCTTGGGCAAGTTTCACGAATATCCTTCCATTTTCGAGTGAGTACCACCATGATTCTTGTTGATGTTATCGTTTAAGATAAAACAAACATTCCGGGCATTACTCAGCTGTTATATTTTGCACAGTTTGTAAAAAAAAAACGAGAAATCAGAAACTGACCTTTAATAATTTTTTAAGCAGTGAAAATACAGGGCGCCATCAAAGCATAGTGCACGTAGCGGATATAGAGTCAACCCCTGCTGTGCGATGTAGACCAATGAATGTTACCCAATCTAGATCCAATGATCATTTGGGTCGAAGCCGTTCAGATGGTTACCACCAGGGCCCAATTTCATAAAGCTGCTTAAGCAGAATTACAAGAATAAGCAGGATACCAGTCACAGATTGTACATGTGACATGGCATTTTGGCTGGTAACCTTATTCTGGTAAGCATCATTTTGTTGTGCTTAGCTATTTTTTGTGCTTAAGAAGCTCTATGAAATTTGGCCCTGAACATTTGTTGATCTTTCAACAGAAGGAAAAATGCTTTACCCGCTCGACAAGAAAAGGGGGTTATTTTACACGAGGTCCACACATTTTCTTAATCAGCGGTCCATGGAAAGTCTAAAGTAGCTCCAATCACTCTCTTGGGTGTGATGCAAAAGTGTAATCCCTGTAACCTGCCAGTTTATACATCCAGCTCTCAAATTCCCAAGTTCCAAAACCAAAATCAACCTTTAATTTCATCTTCCATCGTTCAATCGTTTCTTAGTGAACACATTTGTTAGGGGGCCAGCGTTGGTCATGGTCACGGAGAACTATTGGCGTGTCTGGGTGAAAAGTATACCACCGCAGGATTTGTGTTTATGTGCCAGGGAAAAAGTGCAAGCGAGGTAGAGTTATTTTGAGAAAGTTCGGTTGTTTTCCCCCCATTCATCTTCTAAGGTGGATGTACTGCTAAAGAAACCCAAGACGCCGAAACACTGTTTTACAATAAAACTACATTCTGTCACGACCCTGACTTAAAGGGTCTGCATACGTTTGGTAATGACTCTGAAAACGAATGGCAATAAAAACTTACTTGATAAGAAGTACAGCAGCTTTGGATAGTATAATGCATTTTCAGAAACTCTTCACTTCGAAGTACTGCGGTTACTGAAAAAGATATCAGTTTTTATCCCCACAAATTTGAATCTGAAAAGCGTTACTGACAGTAACGTTTCTCAGAATTGCAGATTATTCTTCCTGCGTGGACATAACCGCTGCAGATTTTCGGCAATATCTCAAAAACGTTACCACCTTTTGAAATGAAATTTTCACAGGTTAGTTTGATGGTATACATCTACAACTATATATATGATTGAAACAAACAGTGGGTTCCAATTACCAAACGTATACAATCCCTTTAAATAAATTGAAGAAAATGTAAGCCTTTTTCATGGAAACCAGTCCACGACGTGACATTAGTATACATCATTTCTCCCCACACATTGAGCATCCTTTTGACAACTTAATACCGCATTATAGGCTTATCAAATCTGACAAACTGATGTCAAAAGTACCAGGTGCTAGTATTTCCATGGACTGCCATACTTATTAGAGTGGTCTACAACTACAAGTTGCTGGAAAACTTCATAGGGTTTAGGCTATACAAAAATATTCTTCGCTGTCGAAAAACTGAAGGACAATTTTTAAGGTGCACGTATAAAGATCCTTGTGGTGCACATTAGAAGAGTATTGAAAGTGTCTTAAAAGGACTGTTGAAACGCAAGTAAAATACCAACCAGCCAACGAACAAACAAACAAAACCAACTGAAAGTTCTCCACAATGTTCCCTTGGTAATCAGTCCCCTCTGGTCGTCCATCCTGTCTCTGCCGTCTGCTAAGTTGTCTTTTTTTTCTGTTCTTCCCGCCTTAACTTCTTTCTGTCTGCCCTGGCTTGATCACCTTGTATACAACGACCATTAATGTTTAATCAGTCTTGGTTTGGTGACAGACAAGAGTCTCACCGAAGTGACTCTATGAACCCTGCGGGGGTGCTCTGCAGAAAATCCTACGCATTCTCAAGCTAAACCATTTGTACCCGCTTTCTGGGGGTCTCGTCTTTTGGGGGTTTATTGTAGAAGTCTATGTTTATAATATGATATGACCCCATGAGTTTGGGGCGTATATGCCGAACTTGCTAAACTTCCCGAGCGCACCGCTGCGCTCTCTGGAACCTGAGACGGTGTATAGCCACGGTGTTCTGGAAGCGATGACGTATTGAAAGTAAAGACGGGGAGAACATTTCTTACAACCACTCTTCAAAGGACTTATTGAAAACTCCGGAGCCAGGGGCATTTAACAGAAACTCGCCCGGGGTGAGTAGCCAAATCGACGGACGTGACGGAACTCTTTTGGAGTGGACCATAATAGCCTAAAGACATGGGAAGGTGCACGCCTTGCTTTCCGCGTTGGGGGAAGCCGATCTCGCCAGGTAAATTCCACATTCTTTCCAACCTCTCGAAACAACAGGTGTGTATTAAGGGGTCTGGAGGGTGGGCTTGTGAGAAAATGGAACACATGCGGTATGTGACTGTTTTGTTGGTAACAGGAGTTTGCATGAAAGTTGAGAGTCGGTTTATTTTAGCGAGGTTGTAAAGTGGCTTGACCAAGGATACGCCAGAAGTTCACCGTCAGTTTTACGGAGCTTATAGTATTGCTGAACTATCTTTATAGGTCACTAATTGGAGCCAAATCCCACAAGTACTGTCGGTAAAAATGGTCGGCTCTAGATCTTTGAAATGACCCATGAACACATCCCACGACTGTTTAGGTCTTCAGTGTTCGCAGTGGTCCACTTTGGGTGAACGATGGAACGTGTGTGTGTGTTATACCATAGGCGTATTGAAACAATGTCTTGACACCTGTTGCACATCGGAATTTGTGGACTCTATCGCAAATCAAGACAGCTTGCAGCATAATATACGCATTCCCCCCGAGCATAAATTTTCAATTTTAAAGAGAACTTGGTTGATGTTTTTCCAGCCGTAAAGCTTTCATCACAATCAAGGTGTGGCTTCCCAAATTAGCGGGTACCTTTATACGCCACATGGACTACAAAGGTTGCCAAGACGCTTATTATACAAATATGTTGTGGATTTATTTATAAAGCAGTGTGGTAAAAGGGTCTGTTTATACGTTTAGTAATGACTCTGAAAATTAATGGCAATACAAACTTACTAAGTTACTTGGTAGGAGGTACAGCAGCTTTTGATAGTATAATGCATTTTGAGAAACTTTTCACTAACCTATTAGAAGTACTGCGGTTATGGAAAAATATATCATTTTTTTATCCCCAACAATTTGAATCTGAGAAGCATTGACAGTAACGTTTCTCAGATTGTGTATTCCAATTGCAGATCATTCTTCCTGCGTGGACATTTATAACCGCTCCAGATTTTCGTCAATATCTCAAAAACGCTACCACCTTTTGAAATACAATTTTCACAGAATAGTTTTATACATCTACAATTATGATATGAAACAAACAGTGGGTTCCATTTATCAAACGTATACAATCCCTTTAAAGGCAGTGGACACTATTGGTAATTACTCAAAATAATTATTAGCACAAAACCTTACTTGGTATCAAGTAATGGGGAGAGGTTGGTAGTATAAAACATTGTGAGAAACGGCTCCTCTGAAGGAGTTTTTTTTGAGAAAGAAGTAATTTTCCACGATTTGATTTCCCTCAAGTTTAAGTTTAGGTCTCGAAATCTCGATCTCAAGCATCTGACACAACTTCGTGTGACAAGGGTGTTTTTTCTTTCATAGTTATCTTGCAACTCCGACGACCGATCGAGCTCAAATTTTCACAGGTTTGTTATTTTATGCATATGTTGAGATACACCAAGTGAGAAGACTGGTCTTTGACAATTACCAATAGTGTACACTGTCTTTAAGCTTGTTGGCATTTTTTGCCAACTTTAATCATTCGAGGAGGAAAGACCAGGATCTAATTTCACAGCGCAAGGGTATAATCTCTGGTGTGAAGTTAGGATTAACCGTCTGACTCCTTATTCTGGCGTTACTCAAAGGTTGGACACTGACATTTACGTTTATTACTAAAAAAAAAACGAACTCATGCCCTTTCCGTAATTACGTTTCCGTATCTGACTGTTACGCCTAAGTATAATAAGCAAACAGTGGTCTGCTTTTGGACCAGTAACTGTAAAAACACGATGTATTTATTTATTAGAATCAGGTTACCAGAGAGGAAGCTATTAAATGTACATTGTTTGTGGCTGGTATCCGCTTCTAACTTGCATAACTTGCTTAGCAAAAACATTTTGCCTAGCAAGATTGTCTACTTGACAGTTTGATGAAATCTGGACCAGCTGATGCTAGGGGTTCTATAGGACGTGGAGCGAGCTGAGGTTACTTTTTCTGTTTCAAACATCTCAAGTGCAACATTGGACCGAGTCTATAGACGCACTAATCTCCCCTGGGTGGTCCGGTCGGACTCTAGCGTTGGTAACCAAATCCCCGATTTCATTTACATTTGGTCCAAATTTGTACAAACACGCAATGCGTTGTGTGGCCTTTAATTCACAATCATCAAGATCTCATTAGAAGGAGTTGTTTTCATAAGACATTTTGAGATATGGTGGACACTACTATAACACTATTTGGTTTGGGTAAATCTGTATGTACGGTATACACCCAATTCCTACCTTGTACTCCTATATATTTCCCCAGATCTCAAAAAGGCTAATTCACACCTTCTTGTTTAAATTCATTTATTTTTAAAACTCGCATGTTTAAAGGTATTGTACACGTTTGGTAATGACTCAAAACAAATATTAGCATAAAAAACTTACTTGGTAACAAGCAACGGAGAGCTGTTGATAGTATAAAACATTGTAGGAAACGACTCCCTCCGAAGTAACGTAGTTTTTGAGAGAGGTAATTTCTCCTTAAAATAATAAAACTTATTGCAAGAAGTTTTTATTCCTATCTGAAAGCACACAAATTTGTACAACAAGGGTGTTTTTTCTTTCATCATTTTCTTGCAACTTCGATGACCAATTGAGCCCAAATTTTCACAGGCTTGTTATTTTATGCATATGTTGGGATACACCAAGTGAGAACACTGGTCTTTGACAATTACCAAACGTGTTCAGTGCCTTAAACCCCACCTTGACAAAAAATGAAAGAGCCCCGATTGAAGAGCTGTGTTTTTTTTTTTTTTTTAGCAGCCAGCAGCAACAAAATGTTAACCCATCCATAATGAGGACCTGACTGTACAAATCCACCATGGTTTTACATTCATTTGCGAGTCTTCGTGGGTGTTTAGTCTGAATTTAAACCATGAACTTGTAAAAAGGTCGAGTTCGCCAGTTTTCCTTTTCTGCAGTTCTGTGTTCAGTGCCTTTAAAAACTCTCTTGTTGAAATTACTACTGCAACCAGGTTTCCATGCTTTGTTGTTGTTGTAATAACATAGCAACTAAGTCCCTTTTCGAAACCACGGTTTTGACTATATACAGCCCCTACGTTTTAGGAACCGGCCGGCTGTTTGAAGCCCCGTACTGAGGGCGCACGTTTTTCAAAATAACTGACTGGAGCCCAAGCCATTCGAAAAGGGCAATGTCAATAGACCATTATCATGCTGCCACCATCTTGGTCATGTTCCTTGTATCCAATAACAGTACTGAATGCTAAAATTTATTGTACAAAAAGGAACCAGACTGTTTCTCCTTCCAGCCTCGGTTTGGTTACATTGATTTGAATGGGAGAATATTAAGATGGCCGGACCATGATAACAGTCTATAGCCTGCCCGATATGGGGCAGAGGGTGTGTCCCCCCAATGTTCCCATAATATAACACACTATTTTCCTCTTGTATAGAACTCCCCCCCCCTAAAATCCTCAAAAGAAATCCTGAGATTCTAAGCACACAATGAAGACACAATAGGGGGGGGTACACCATGCCCCATATCGAGCACCAATTGAATGTCAAGGCTAACAGGTAAAATAGTCTGGTCCTTTTGTAATGCAGGCCTATTGTGATGACCAGTAATCATAACTACTGTAGCTGAAAGGGAACAAGACACAATTTTAGCAACAGTAGAATGTTTTTATAAGCTCTGAACATAAAGATGCTACGTATCGCCACACCAGTGACCAGATCAACAGTGGAGTCTAGAATCTTTCTGATTGGCGAAGTGACGTCCAATTGATATGCAAATAAGCAAGATTCGACCAATCCCGCGCAGCCAGTGGTGTCTTTTCGGTCGGTTGCAGCGCGCTGTGACGTCATGACAGCTCACCTGTCAACAGTGGGTTAACGATCAACTCGGTAATAATAACAAATTATAAAGAGTTGTACGAGCGCTCTTCAAAAACATAATAAATGTGGTTTTTATTTCTGGAAATATTTCGCCGTATCCCTTGGCGTTTTCAAGCTCTGAGCCATTAAGGGGTATCCCATCCCAGGGGCGTCATACAAGGACCACTTACACAAAAGGGCGTGCCCCTTCGCTTTGGGCAACATGACCCCGATGAAGTGGACATCCATCAGCAACTCGTTTTAGATTCACTTGAACACAAAAACACCGTAAAATCCTAAATGCGTGCTGTCAGACGCTCATTGCGTCCCAGCTGTAAAAACACCGCATGGGATTTTTAAAAACATCCCCAAGCCCCATCCACGATACAAACGGTTCCACAAAAATGTGACATTTTTTACAGCTGCCCTTTCAACAAACTGATTGTTTATTTCAATTTTTGTTTTAGTACAAATCTCAAAGGTATCGCATGTCATACTTTTGGTGTCGGTGGGGTCCCGGACTTCGTTAAGAGGGAAATTGGACTTGTTATAAAGGAGGAACCGCCTTTAGGGGAAACTTGGTCACCCCCTGGCCCAAACCGAGCTATGCCATCGGGCACCAGAACCTGCTATAATTGAACCAAACAATTGCCATCTTTTTTATTTTATGTTCATAAATCCTTCTCGGCGATAACACATATATCGAATTTTGAAATACTCTTCACCATCTGCCTTGTCGTCAAAACAAGAAAATTTCCAGCGAAGTCTGGAATTCCACCTTGACAAAAGATTCACGCATTGAAAGTGATATCTAAAAAAAAAAAATCCGCGCTGACCAATCACGGCCCGTTGTTTTCTCGATCAATCCAAGCTCGTCAGATGTATAAATTGCGGTCGTCACCACGACATCTCCTATATATAGTCAAGTTGGTTTATATATATATATATATTATAGACAGTACATTGTGAGTGTGTGTGCATGTACGTGTAGATGTAGGTGTAAAGGCCTCCTTGCTCGGCCAAGTGACTGACTACAACAATAGTTTTATTCGCATTCGGAGGTTCGCAAACACGAACGGTCGCTTCACGTCGTGGGTGAATTTCAGAGGATTGGTCGTCACCTGCGCGCAACACCATGGACTTACAGCGTGGTCTCGGACCGAGTTCCAACGGGGAAATACTCATAATCGACGGCTTGAGTTTGGCTGAGAAATCGTGCGAACACCTGTGTGAGTTACAAAATTCTTTGTTCTCTGTAACAAAAACAAATTAATAAATCGATGCATTGATTGTGTCACTTCTATAAAGGAATTTTATTGTCAGCTACGAATTTTATCACCTCTTCAAGTTTATATGGTGTTTGACTGACAAATGTTATGTATTCAGCCAACACCTATAATTTATGATACATGTAGTTATTTTCCATTGTGAAGTAGACATTAATATTTCAATATAGATTTATTGCAACCTGCAACCAAATTATTTGAAATATAGACTTTAATACTGAATCACGAACGCACTGAAAAAAAAGGTAACGCGCATTGTCAACGGCACTTTATCAATTTTGTTGAAGTTAACACTTTCCACTCGTGGGTATTTCGCGTTGGACAGGGAGCTCGAGTAAATTTAATCTGGCCCAGAGCTGCGATCTACCTTTTCTTCCAGTTTATAATTGGTACCGTAGCTCTGCGTTTGAATTGTTTTAGTATTAAAGCATCACAGGCTTAGGGCCTGCCCGGGGACGAGAGTCCGGGTTTTATTAAGAAAACTAACGACAGACCGTGAGACAGGTGACTTTATTGTAATTATTTTTCTTTCTTTGCGAGAGCACACAAAATGTAATAGAAACCCAATATGGATCATGAACCGACTGTTATTCCCAGTATGCTGTGATACGCGAAATCAGATCCGCTATAATGTTTTACTGTCCTATTTAAAGGGTGTGTACAACATTGGTGAGGTTGAACATTATAAATGTTCACAGATTTGCACATAACTTACATGGTATAAGATGGTCATGGTGGAAAGCTTCCCATAGGAAATGAGTAAAACAGTTAGTCTTTATCACTGGTGATAAAATCCGATGTTTGAAACAGTGAAAATATATAATGGGCTTTTTCACTGTTTTCTCATGACTCCGAAAACCGATTTCGCTTAAACTTTCACAGGTTTGTTATTACATGTATATGTTGGGTCACATCAAGTGTGGATACTGGTCTTTGACAATTACCGATGTTGTAAATTTGCTTTAAAGGGATGCGAGACTGGAATCATAAATGTATTCGACCATTTTGGGTAAAAATTTTTTTTAATAGATTAATGTATATATATGTTCATAATTAAAACAGGTCATACGTTTTTGGGGAGGCAATCTCTAAATGTCTTAATATTTGTATTGTGAATAGGTGATACATCCTTTGTGACTTTTTTTAGCAGATAATTTGTCAAATCCCCAGGTGCAGTACATTTTTTGTAACTTTTTGGCACTTTGAAAAAAACAAATTATTTTTCGAAAAGCTAATTTTATTTTCTGTGATAATTTTTGCTTTTTGTTACAGTATCATTTGTAAGTATTGTTTTGCATTGTATATACAACAGAATAAAAATATTAAAAAATTGAATTAAGTTGACAAATTCAAGGAGCAGAATCAACATTCAAAATAAAAAAAATCGTATTTTTAGCAAATAGCGTACTTACGTGTTTGGTTTGAGTAGGCAAATGGCGATACGACAGCTGCCTTTCTTAAAAGACGTGTGTTTTTCAATTTGGCATCATTCGTTCTGCATTTCTCATAGATGAAAACCACCCGGACACAAACATTTATCTGGTTCTCTTGTCCCCTGCGCAAACATTACACAAATCATTTCTCCAGTTCAAATTGATGATATCGTATCAGCTTAGAGTTTAAAAATGAGATAATGTTGTCACTGTAAAGACGATATTCATGTCCGCAGCAAAAACGAATCTAAAAACCAGAGCCGAATTACACTAAATTACAATGGCAGAAGTGTGCCATGCTCTACGCAGGCTGTCCATATAGCTTCCATCAGATCGTATTTTACCCTGTACCAAAATAAACGTTTTGGTAAATAATAGTGTGACTGTACTTTTTAAAGCTATATTGAATCTGTACCTACTGGGTTTGCATTTCCAGGAAGGTTATAATTTACGGTAACGACACGTGGCGATGCGTCGATTCAAAATAACCCACGCGATGGAGGTTTTGTTTAACGGTTTAAAGGCACTGTACACGTTTGGTAATTACTCAAAATATATATTAGCGCATAAAAACTGACTTGGTAACGAGCAAAAGAGAGCTGTTGATAGTATAAAACATTGTGAGAAACGACTCCCTCTGAAGTAACGTAGTTTTTGAGAAAGAGGTAGTTTCTCACTAAAATAATAAAAGACTTCTTGCAAGAAGTTTTTATTCCTATCTGAAAGCACACAAATTTGTACAACAAGGGTGTTTTGTCTTTCATCGTTTTCTTGCAACTTCGATGACCAATTGAGCCCAAATTTTCACAGGCTTGTTATTTTATGCATATGTTGGGATACACCAAGTGAGAACACTGATCTTTGACAATTTCCAAACGTGTTCAGTGCCTTAAAGAGAATGTGCAACATTTGGTACCGACATGTTGGTTGAAGTATCGTCCGGAAGCTTGTTGTTTGTCAATCATCTACTTACAACAACATTTCCTTTAATCTTGATTTCATATGAAATACTATTATAATGGATGTGTCATATGACAAACTTTTTCCTGATTGCCAAAACCTTCCCTTCACAAAATATGTATGCTGAATCGATCACAGTGAAAGGTAAAACCATTTTTGTGTTTACTCCGTGGAATAATGTCCTTCCTGGAGGGCATTGCGCCTTTAATGTCATTCATGCAAGCAATTCGAAGTCACAACTCCAACCCAACCTTGGCGAATGGTTCGCACACTCTTTAAAGGGGCACACGCGGTGATCTCAAAGCATATCTTCCTTACCGGTATTAGGAAATGTTCACACTAAAAATTCCCGGGTCAGTAATGACCCGGGTACCGGGTCCCGTGGAGCCTGACCCATTATCTGGGTCAGGCTGACCCCTGACCCGGAATCTGTGTCAAAATTACCCGGAAAAGGTTCAAACTGACGCAGAATCCGAGTTCCATTCTTAACCACTTTCCGGGTCACACCTGACCAGGAAATGGGTCAGGGCCTCCTGCTCGGACCCAGAATCCGGATCGATTCTGACACTGTAGTTCATTTTCGAGGCGATACGGAATGTACATTATACCTAATGATAAAACCATGCCATCGTCTTGTATAACGATCCAACCAGTTATAGCAATTAAGATGACGGTCAATATTCTGAGAGAAACCAGCTTCAAGCGATTCACATGTAGGCCTATACACTGCTAATTTCTCGAAAGACTTACACTCTAAAAACTCCCGGGTCAGATTTGACCCAGTGTGGGTCTGACCCATTTCTGGGTCAATACGACCCGGAATCTGTGTAAAAATGACCCAGAAATGGATCAAACTGACGCAGAGTAAAAGCTTAAATTCAATTTTGTTTTAACCATGTCCCGGGTCAGAAATTGGTTAGGGCCCCCTGGGACCCGGAATCCGGGTAATGACCCGGGAATATTGTTGAGTTTGCCTAGAAAGACAAACTCAATAAGCCTTTTTGAGGTATGGCGGACGTGATACGCGCGCGTCACACGCCGCGACTGATGCCACGCTCACCATGTTGGTGGTCATTAGGTTTACGTGTAAAACGCCGCGTCGCCCAAAATGCGCACTTCACTGAATAACATACGTTCTATTTCTATGGTCAATACGCACAAATTTACCACAACTTTACAGTGTTGTAGCATTGTGTCCGCCATACCTCAAAAAGGCTTATTATGGGTGAAAACATACACTGTAGGCCTATACATATTTTTTAGATTAAAGTCACCTTTCTAACAATCACCAAAACTAGGCCTATGCCATTTCTCAAAGCTTAGGGGCCTATGGTTACTATCCTTTACGTTATACTATGAAACGACTGGATTTCGATCCGAATAAAAAAGGGCCATAACCCGTTGGACTACAATCCAGAGCTATAGGGTCAGTAAAGATCTTTGCCACTCGGATTCCAGGCCGTTCTGACACCGAGCCCGGATCAGAATGGCCCAAATATGGATCAGTTACTCATTGTCAGACCCTCGTAGAATTCGAACACAGGGTCAGTTCTGAACTCGGGCAGTTTTAGACTCCCTTCCCCATAGTCGAGAAAATAATGCAGTTTGCCCGAAATTTCACGAGTGGTTTTTAGAGTAATATTCTTTTAGAGGGAGGGTATTTACCCTTGGTATAGTTACTCCAAAAAATAATGATCATAAACACTTTCTTGGTGAAGTGCACTGAAAAGCTGTTGATATTATAAAACATTGTTAGAAACGACCTCCTTTGAAGTAATGTAGTTTTAGACAAAAAGCGGTAATTGTTCACCCCAAAATTTGAATCTAAGACAAGGCTTCAGGCAAGAAGCTTTTCCCAGGCATACTGAAAGCACACAATTCTATGCAACAAGGGTGTTTTTTCTTTCATAATTTTCTTGCAACTTCGAAGACCAATTGAGCCCAAATTTTCACAGGTTTGTTAGTTTATGCATATGTTGGGATACACCAAGTGAGGATACTGGTCTTTGACAATTACCAAAAGTATGCCCTTTAAAGTATACGTGAGTTTGCAATAAAGGAAAAATGACAAGCTGTCACATACAATAACTTCTCTTGGTATTTGGTACCACGAGCTCTCTACATCAATACTTTCTCATTATTATAGTAATTACCAATATAGTATCTTTTCCCCGTAAAATTGTTTCCCAGTACTTTCTTAAAATATCATACCGTCCCATACCAGTTTACTTTTGGAAATTCCAGTGTAGTTTTGCGGTCACCATGTGCGTGGAAAAACACTATTTAAAGGGGACTATTAATAATGATTGTTGACATTTCAAATAGACCCAGTTTTTGTTTTGTTAATATGATCCCCGCTATGTTTAAAACAATGGCTTTATATATTGAAGCAAACGCACAAGAGTATAATGTGCCAGAGAGTATGATGCTAATAATAATGTGAGCATGCTGGGGCAGGCAGTGACAACAAACAGTTATATTTATATGGGCCTACATACATGCACTGCTTGTTCTGTCTGCATAACTCAACTTTTAAACATTCTAACCACGCATGGTAGACTTTGTATCACGCTGTGGGCCATCGTGATCTGGTTCCCCGTGTGCTCGCACGATCATAGCACTATATAGGTCTAAAAGGGCCAGTCTATTTTCAGAGTATAGCCTCGACTTCATCCCTTGTATCTGCATGCACTTCGTGGCTTGAAAAATGCAGGAGCTGTTGGACTATACCTCTAATGTGAAACTCGCCCCTCTACAAATATCAATCGTGCTATAAATACACGATAACAACAACCCCTAGTGTTATTTATTCACTGCACTGGCAACACACAAGAGAGCGACCACAGGTAACATTTCAGATCGTATTCTCCACCGAAAACGATCTGTTTGACTTTTTCCATCTCGGCTGGGGTGCGTCGTGGTGCTGCATAGCGCGGGGTTCACGGTCATGCAGCGCTTGCATCGCCCGCCAAAAAAACCCTCCTGACACAGTCTATTTCTAATTAAAGGTGACTATAGCAGTCCCACCACCGGGGGGCACGATCTTACCGAATTGCTAAGCGGGAATGTTTCACTAAGCAAGTTATTCTTTTATCTGGAACCAATGCCAAACTACTTCATATGAAAGGTGACTAGCAGTCCCACCATCGGGGGGCACGATCTCACCGAGTTGCTAAGCGGGAGTGTTTTACTAAGCCATTTTCTTTAAATCTGGAACCAATGCCAAACTATTTCTAATGAAAGGTGACTAGCAGTCGGGGGGCACGATCTAACCGAGTTGTGTTTTCAAAAATGGTTTATTTTACTGATAAGCCATTCGGGCTTGGTTACATATAATACAGTTTATGCAGTATGAGTCTATGTACATAACAAAATTCATAAACCGACCAAAGGGGTCCAACATAGTAGCTACGGTATAAACTTCGAAAAAAAGGAAGGAAACGTTTGACAAACGTCAGTCTTCGAAAATAACATAACCAGCAAAACTCCACTACTTCTTAGGCAAAAACAAAAACAAACTCTTTAGCAAAAATACAAATCAACCATGTTAAATTAATTTGCAAAATACAACAAAAATCAACGTACTCTTTTAGCAAAACGCTCATAAGCAAAGGAACGCAAAATAACATCGGCAATGCTGATGTTGATAAGCCATTAACAGTACGATTTTGCTCATGGTACTTATACGGAAGTAGAAGAAGAAGTGTACACCACAATGCATTTACGCATGTGGCCTGTTTTAATTAGACAGCACTCGGAAACCTTGGGCTTTGCCTCGGTTCCTTAAAGGAGGAATGCAGTTCAAGAAAAGTTGCAGAAAATATAACGACTACCCTTCGTTTCGTGGAGCAACTGACTACACCGTAGACGTGTCTTTTTAACACATCTGCAACTCAACATTACCATGTTTGAAAACACACTCTGTGACCACTGTCCTGTTCGTAAGTTTGACGTCAGTCCATTGTAAGCCACGCCCACTTCAAGCCACGCCCACTTCACATCAACTGGCTCCCACTGATTACCAGAACCCTATATTATAGGAGTTGCATTGAGCTAGTTTCTTTGATGATTTACTCAAGAAAGGTTTAATAATTGCACTTGGCTTTTACATTACGTTCTTCACAGACTTGAGGTCTTCTTAGAATTAGAAGTTTCTGTCATAAGAAAATGCTTTAGGACGATGAAAATAATGGGTGATGTTTGATAAAGTACACACAATCATTATGGAGCCAGAAGTAGTGAACACTTTTTGCGTGCAGCAGATACGCGCGCGTGTGTGACGCAAAGACTTCAAACAGGAGAACCTTTCTCACGAGAAATTCCCTTTAAACAGACTTTTGAGTCCAGGAACGCGACTAGGCTGAGTTTTAACGTTTAGCCACCGACACTCTGAACTTTTCAATACTGATGATGAAGTTGGTTGCAGGGCAGCACTGAGAAAAGGTTCGCTGCACGCAGCGACGATCGTTTTGTTTGTGGGCGTAACATTCTTCTTTAATTATGCCGAGATTGTGTTCCAGTATGTTTCCTGCGGAGTAAGATGTTTAAGACAAGAACAATTATACTATTCAAAGATTGTTCGCGTCTGCAAAGTATCATTCTATCATCTTACAGGCCGATGTTTAATATCAAATAAAAAAGATAATCGATTTTAGGTTTTATCAAAAGCCCAAGGGGTGTAAAGTTGATTAAGAATTGTCGGTCGTATGCAATAATTAAATTTAAATCAACGGTTTAGATTTCTAAGGAAGATAAATTGCTCTAAAATGTAAAGCGTGATCTTAATAATGCATTTCGATCTTTGATTTTGTCAAGAGTTTTTATTGTTGAGATAAGCTCAGACGTAATCGAATTGCTTTATTTGTAATAAATAGGAGATGTAGAAATTGACCCTGACTGTGACCCCTGACCCGTCTGTGTGGCGTTCCCCTTGTGAGATAGAAAAAATGAGTACTGGTTTTTAATTACACAACGAAGGTGTCAGACTATTTTACCCTTCTAGCCTCGGTTTGGTTTCATTGATTTGAATGGGGTAGATTCAAGCTGGCTACACTTTTAACACATAGTTTTGCATCAGAAGACATGAGTTTGAAGATTAAATATCATGTAAAATGCAATTCACATTAACAGGTCCCCAGTATTTTGTAACACTCAATTTATATATACCTTACCCCTAGTGTATTTGGCCAGAGATTGTCCTGTATCCTCTAAAATCCTCCACTCTAAGGTTACTCAACACCAAATCTGATTTTGGCAGTTTGGGGTTCTTTGTGGTAAACCAATCCAAAAATCACATTCGATTATAAAGTGCCAATTGTGACGTATCGCATACGTCATGAACACCATGACGTATACAAATACGTCATATACTAAAGCCTGACCTGGGGATTTTTTTTTATACAGCCTGCCATCGCACTTCCATGGTAACGAGAGTGGAAACTCATCAGTGACCAACGGGAAACCCAAGTCGTCGTTGGGGATCTTTGATTGGCTATCGTCTGGTGATCGATATTGAATATCATAGGAACTCCAAAAAACATCTTGATTATAAAAAAAGGAAACCAATTCACAAGAGAAGAAATAGTTTAAAGTATCGTTTACAATGATCATTTTCAAGGCACATCATTTATGTTTCGAGTCCTTCATGTTATTTTAAATAATGGCTCGAAGACGGTATCGTCATCATCACAAAAGGTACTTACAATTTTCATAACGACATACACTCAAGTAATTCTTTAAAGGCACTGAACACGTTTGGTAATTGTCAAAGACCAGTGTTCTCACTTGGTGTATCCCAACAATATGCATACAAAACAAGCCTGTGATGGGGCTCAATTGGTCATCGAAGTTGCAAGAAAATGATGAAAGAAAAAACACCCTTGTTGTACAAATTTGTGTGCTTTCAGATAGGAATAAAAACTTCTTGCAAGAAGTTTTTATTATTTTAGTGAGAAATTACCTCTTTCTCAAAAACTACGTTACTTCAGAGGGAGTAGTTTCCTACAATGTTTTATACTATCAACAGCTCTCCGTTGCTACCAAGTAAGTTTTTATGCTAATATTTGTTTAGAGTCATTACCAAACGTGTACGATACCTTTAAAAGATAGATACAAGTTCGTATACGAGGGGCCCACTGCCGTAATTGTCATACCCCCAACCTCGTACCCAAGGTGTTCAGACTGTAGTCAGTGTCAGACCCATAATACCTATAGTGTATAATAAGAGATAGAGAGAGGGGTAATGCAAACAATCCATGGCAAGGAAGGAGGATGCATGGAGGCCTTCCATTTAGTGACTGGTCAGAGTCTTCAAGTTTTTGTGTCAAATTTCACGATGATTTGAAGAAAGTGTGTCCCACTTCCAATATACTTTTACGTGTATAATGACAGATAAATCAGTAAGGCCTAGGGATGATGCTCGCTTTATACCATCAACCTTTCCAGATTCACCGATCACAGGACAACGGCATGCGAAAAATTGACCGTCCATTTTAATTCAATCAAACAATGCTGAACTTATTGGGATCGGGGGAGGGGGGCTGCTCCCCTGACCACGGAATGACGTCAGTTTGCTCGATCGGCCACCCACTTTGTTATGCTTTACCCTCTCCAGCACTGCACAATATCAACTGCCATATCGACAATCCATTATGATCACTGCACGATTCGGTACCGAAGACTGACATCTGTTGACACTAAAAAATGTATCCCCCACCCTTCCCACAGTAATTTTTCTGACACACAAAAGAAATCGATCTGAAGATGGTCCCATTCACCTCCCATGATCCGACCTCAAGTGGCCCTTTCTTGTCATTTTTCTGGAATAGTGTTGTCTGTAGGAAATACACCCGGACGGGCTGTGCATTACACTCCTACGCAACGCAAAGCACTTAGCGGATATTGTATCCCCATTCCAACCCAAGAACAAATATAATCTGTCTTCCCAACACTTAAAGTTCCATCTTCTTCTCTTTTCCCCAACAACCTCTTTTTTTATGGCTGGGTTTTCCTTCCGATTTGCACCAAAATCCGGTATTTTTTCCAAAGGTCGGATGTTTGCCTTTTGAAGATGTTGAAACCCTAAACTATCTTCAGCTGAGACTCTGAGTCACATGTTATGCTGGATCGTTTTATAAATTTGCGCATTTTCAAACAGTTCTTGATTTACACATCTATATCGTCTCGACTCCGGACCCTACCAAGGACTAAATGGGCATTTTCGAAACCATGGCTTATTAAGTTTCGGCTCCGGCTTCGGCACCATTTGCATGCTTGCAGTCCCGTACCAAAACTGCATTTCCAAAATTACTCAGGCCGGAGCCTGAGCCGAACTGTAGTTTCAAAGGGTCTGTTTTAAAGGATCTGTACATACGTTTGGTAGTTAGAACTCACTGTTTGTTTCAATCCTATATAGTTGTAGTATAGAGGAAGGACCACAGACTGTGGTCCTTTCTCTATGGTTGTAGATACCATAAAACTAAACTGGAAAAATTTCATTTCAAAAGGTGGTAGCGTTTTTGAGATATTGCCGAAAATCTGGAGCGGGTATGTCCACGCAGGAAGAATAATCTGCAATTGGAATACACAATCTGAGAAACGTTACTGCAGTAACGCTTCTCAGATTCGAATTTTTTGGGAATAGTGACATCTGTTTCCATAACAGCAGTACTTCGAAGTAAAAAGTTTCTCAAAATGCATTATACTATCCAAAGCTGCTACACTTCTCACCAAGTAAATTTATATTGCCATTAATTTCCAAACGTATACAGACCCTTTAAAGAGTTGACAAGCAAGGATATTTCGCTGAACGGAATTAGGGCACCAGTCTAGTACAACTACAGTATTCGCTCTAGTATGAAGTATGGACACTAGACATTTCCGACAGTCTGGATAAACTAATTAGTTTATCTGTGGATCTTCGGTTTTCGATTCAAGCACGATGTAGTGTGGCGATATAAAAAAAAAAATCATAATTGAACTGTTTGGCCTCCTACATAATATGCAGAAAACTTCTGCATTCAGAGACAACCATCAGAGTTTATATCCTGCCGTCAGACATTCCTTTCTGCTCTTCTAATATAGGAGTACTTTCTCAGAAGGTCGGACAGTGCATGTTTTGATTATCATGAAAACGATCGGTTTCGCAATAGCGCAAATCATCTGTTGTATTATTCTTATTTTGTATAGCTTTTGCGTGGACGCGGTTTCAATTTGTGTCTTTCCGTAGCGTAGTTCATATTATTCTCTGTGATGTCGGGGGGGGGGGGGGGGTATCTGTGCCAAGAACACATCCCCAAAACAAATAATTACAGTCATCCAAGATTCTTCATCTCTTCTCTCCGAAGCAATTAAGGGCCGCTTGGAGAGCATTTAAGAAGGGGGACACTAAAGAAGTGAAAGATGGGGAAGATGAGGAAGAAGAAGAAAGAAAAAAAAACGAGAAAACTCCTCGGGCTTCGTTTTCTTCTGTGAATTTACCCCTGTGTGTTGATGATTACGATTCCTGGAGGAGGGCTCGCGGGGTTTAAATCTACCAATCACACTCCCTAGATGTGACTCTTTGGGGAAATGTTAAAGTCAGACCACCAGGCATGCGGGAGCACTGTTAAAGGGGAGCTAAAAATTTACACAACCTGGGCCCAATTTCATAGAGCTGCTTAAGCACAAAAAGTAGCTAAGCACAAAACATTTCTGCTTAGCAGAATAGGGTTAACCAGTCTATAAATCCCATCTCACATACACAATCTGTGACTGGTATTCCGCATTTTTTTTGCTTAGCATAACTCTTCAGTCTTCAGTGTCTATTTGCTGAGAGAAACAGCAAAAAGCTGTCACGGTATTTTCACAAGAAAGTCGAATCCATCCACGTTTAGCGAGGTGACAGCGGGTACCAGCCGCATCTCTGGCCGCAGCATTTGCGAACGGACACCAACCCTCAGAAATCTGAGAAACGATTCATACATTCATAAATTCGTTTCTCAGATTCAAATGTTTTTTGATGAACAAAATATGCAAACCATATTACCTCGAAGGGAATCCTCTCTCAAAATAGTTTATACTATCAACAGCTGCAGTGCTTCTCACCAAGTAAGTTTGTTATGGTCATTAATTTTTGGAGTAGTTTACCAATCTATGACCCTCTTTCAAATGAAGCTTAACCCGACCCAAGGGTCAGTCGCACTTAGGCCCAATTTGCCTCATTCTGGTCTCGTTTTTTGTTAACATCTTGAGGGGTATCATTACGATGGGTAATGTCTGCCCAAGGCTGCGTCCTTCAGAAATCACACCTCTCTTCTAAAAGGAAATTGTTTCAAATTGATCTGCACTTTCTGGAAATAAATACACGCCACTTTTCTCTTCAACCTTATGAAAAGTGCTTTATGGAATACTTATTTCATCTGGATTTATGCAGAGAGCATCCAGCTGGAAGCGAGGGGTTGGAACAGTGAAGCCACCCCCCCTTCTTCAAGTATGGTGGGTAATCCTATTATTTTTACCAAGGTCTCACGACCCTTCGATTGCGTTGTGAAATACTAATTGAAACTGCTATGGGAGTCTGTGCTGTATTAGAACGCAAAGGTAATCTATGTAAAGTCCAATAGTTATGTTCAAGACTTTGTTGTTTAATATTATCTCCAAATAGACGTCGGTATCACAACAGATACAAGGGATATTTTGATTTTGGAGGGTTACAAGTCCTTTCGAATGATGCTGAGGGAGAACCTTTTAGCATGTTAGTGCGGGTGGTTTTTAATTGAATGTTTAATTGAATGTTTATTTTGTTTCCTGCTTCATGGTTTTTAAAGTTGTTCTTTGGTACCAGTTTTTGTGGCTTTAGAGGGTTTTAAGTCCATTCTTGTTGGGCTTTGGGGATCATTTAGAACCTTGTCTTGTTTGGGTTTTTTAATGTTTGTCCCTACCTCCTGTTTATATGGTGTTTTATAGGTGCTGTTTTTGCAAGGTTTTGGATTTGCTTTTGTTTTAATGTTTACCGTTGTGTGATTTTAATAGCGTTTAAGTGCAATCTCCTTTTTATAATTATATAATTTTTATCGTTGGCTGGGGTCTGGTTGTACACATCCTAAGATGACAGTTTTTTATACTTTTGTATAACCTTGACAGCCCCTGTCCAACTTGTTATCATTGTGTATATGTCTAAAGATTTAAAAAATAATAATAATAATAACAAAAAATCAGTGTTTTTGTAAAGCTTTATCTTTATAAGCATGAAATATTTAAAATAAAATAAAATTGTTTTTCAAATGTTTTGGCGATGATTGACATTTTTTTCAAACTCACGCATTTTTTTGTAGTGAAGCAGGAAATAAAACCACCCCCTGAAGACGAGTACAAGACCTGGCTAAAGGGGTGACGATTTCGATTTCGTGCATTTGTTTTCTTAATCTCCCCGGAGAGCAATATCCAGCCCCTTAGAAAACACAGACCTCGGAGTAATCCTAAGCGATATAGAACCTCGGTCAGAATATATCTTCATAACTTCAGTACCATTCACATCCAGCCAAAAAAAGAAAGAACAAGAACACATCATGAGAAAGCTCCGTATCGACTGGAAATACTCAAAACAATCCATATCCACACTCCCCGATTCCCCAAACTCTGTCCGTTCACCCAGAACTGTCATCATCCCTGGCAAGGTTCTCGCTCTAAACCCACCCTTTCATTCGATGCAGCGTGCCTGTACATTATTTTCACCAGTGGAATTCTCATCCACAGTCCTATATACTCTGTCAGAACGACCGTGGTAATTTTACACCACCCCCTTCACATCAACACTAGAGAGCCAGATTAAAAGAGGGGTCGGTAGCCAGACCAATCAAGGGACTGGCTATGTGAGGGGAAAATCTCCGCATGTTGGGTTCGTATCCCTCGTGTTCTGAGTTGACGAAAACAATGTTCTCGATAACTGTAGACAAAAGGGATTTTGTTTTGTTTAACCTTCTATACTACAGCCAGACCAATCAAAGCATTTTGGTCTAACCATTCTGTGGAGGGTTTAGATTTACGCATCAATCAGCTTTCTAGATCAAGGGGATTTCAAGGCTCCCGTTAGTCAAGACGACTCCTTACCCTCATGAAAAAAGGAGCAAATCATCCTAAAGCAACAAACGATAACATCAGTGCTCAGAGGTAGGCACAAGAACGGACAAGCAAATGTGCTTCTAGTATGCATGCGTTCTCCGAATCTGGGCACACAGTTTCGTAAGAGCTGATTCATTTATGAAGTGTCTCGTGCTAAGCAAACAAACTAGTGGGGTGCCGGTGGCAACAACTGGTGCTTAATAATATTTTGGCTGCTAACCCATTGCTGCTAAGAAACTTTTCTCTCTCTTTAGTATTGTTTTTGTTCTGATATGCTTCTTGAAATTGGCTAAAGGACGAAGGGATGTGTTTACTTGGGACTCAGGTATCCCTACGGTTGTCGATCATTGTAATACTTTCCTCACAATAGATGGCCCTTATTGAATTTCGCGAAGCCGTCACCAAGTTCATATGCAAGTCGTAGTTTGACAAAAAAATTGAAATGATTTTGTCTTTTAGGGAGAATAGCTTGTAGATGAATGGTTTTCAGCTTAAATGTTTTTGGGTGCAATTCCAACAGATGGCAATCCTAGATCAAACTCAGTGTACATAACGTGAGCCACGCATCTCACCCACATCAAACATAACATCGAAGTTCGCACTTGACCTAACCAAAATCGAACTAAACCAGCCAACACCAAACCTAACCTTTAACAATAAGCCAATGTGAAACGAAGCAAAACCGACTCAAACCAAAACCAATTAATCCAAACAAAGGAAACCAAATTAAATGCAATAAATAAAACCAGACCAAAATAAATACATTTACCGATGAAGAACGAGAACTTAACCGAACAGCACCGACACCAAAAGAAGCACTCAGTAAATCACATCGATCAAGACTGCAACATACACTTCATTTGCGACGTTCAAGCTTGAGTAACAAAGCATTATTTCCACTTAACCTCAAGAATCATTGAGTGCTACAGATCGTCAAAAACACAAGCTCAATGTTCAAGAGGCCCACCCTTTTCGTTACAACTTACTTATTATTTATGTTGGAGGGTGACAGACTTACACTATTGATAACGAAAGTATAGTCTTGCGCAACAACAATATTTCAACTATTTATAACGAAGACAACGCCGCTTACACACATGGTTTTTCAGAATTCTATAAGTTCGTTGGTCTCGCATCAGAGAAACATTTCAAATATTATACTTATTTCGCGTTGTAATGTATGCTGTGTCCTTGAAAAGAAAAAAACGTATTACAGACTCGTTGGTCAAACGTATAATTTATTTTCAATATTACAGCGTTAATGTAATTAACTTCCTGTAAATATAACGTAACGCCTTGCTCATGAAATACTTGATGGTACTACGAGTTCGTTGTCTTATGTCTTGCAAAATATAAATATTTCAAATACTATAGCGCCAATGTAAACCTTACTGCCTTACGCACACTCTTTTAAACTCTTGTTACGTAATGGTAACTGGTGTAATATTATGTTATAACGACACCATTGAAGGCTGTGCTAATTCTTTTCCTCAAAATACTAAATTATACAAGTTCGTTGGTCTGACATAGAAATATGTTAAATATTACAGCGTCAATGTTGTTTCGTGTAAACTTGTTCCACGTCGATTGTAGTGATCATGTTTTTTTCACACCATTTTACGTTCGTTGGTATCACACACAAATTGTTCAAATATTATAGCGCTAATGTAACTTCATGTTTAATTTACGTAAGGCTATAGGGTCAGGTTTTTATTTGTAATACTAAAAGTTCGTTGGTCTCACAGAGAAGTATTTCAAGTATTACAGCGTCAATGTACTCCATACCATACCTTTCATAACCATTATACTCATTACACATTTCTTAAGGCATCCGTAGAGTTAGTAATGTAACGGTAGGCTATGCCAAACTGATGTGCGTTCTTAAAGTGACATCATTTGAAATAAACGTTTACGTTATTAGTGTTAAAGGTATCGTACGCGTTTGGTAATGACTCAAAACAAATATTAGCATAAAAACTTACTTGGTAACAAGCAACGGAGAGCTGTTGTTAGTATAAAACATTGTAAGAAACGACTCCCTTTGAAGTAACGTAGTTTTTGAGAAAGAGGTAATTTCTCACTGTAATAAAAAACTCCTTGCAAGAAGTTTTTATTCCTATCTGAAAGCACACAATTTGTACAACAAGGGTGTATTTTCTTTCATCATTTTCTTGCAACTTCGATGACCAATTGAGCCCAAATTTTCACAAGCTTGTTATTTTATGCATATGTTGGGATACACCAAGTGAGAACACTGGTCTTTGACAATTTCCAAACGTGTTCAGTGCCTTTAATACGGTGCTCAAACGTAAACGTATTGTGAGTAAACTTCACATGAAGCCGTTCTCATGTTGGTGTTTTTGTTTAAAAGAAGAAAAAAATTGGTCTACAACAATCTTCAGACTAAAGAACACCCCACCACCCCTCCCCTTAAATGCAACCGATCAATGGTCCCAACGTGTTAGGGTACCGGTTATATGCAAATAGCACACTCGGGAACCACCAGGGGGAAACTGTTCTCACCACAGTAATGTCACATCAATTTTTCCTCAGGTCTACATTGATGAAATCTAACCCGCACAAATTGTCTTCAATTAACTTCATTATAAGCGCAGCTGTGAAACTTGGTAACATTCGATGAGATGTCATAATGTTTGTGATGTGTGAGCGGTAGCTGCTTGGAGAGACATTAAGTATAAATGGCGATGCAGTGAACTATCGCAGTTCAAGACATGACGCTGCTTGGGGTATTTTTTTACGGTTTGTTTTGCCAAAAGGTATAGCAAATGACCTCGCGTGTTAACCATCGATGAGATTGTGCAAAGACCTTGCTCTATTTTATGTTCAAACCGTAACAATTAAGTCAGTTCCAAATTCACACTTCTTCCTTTAAGGTTACACGTGAATAAGTAAACAGTTCACGGTTCGCTGTTTACATGTGATCAAGTATTAACAAGTTCCCAGTTCAATGTCAACTATAGCTATGCTGGTAACTAAAGTTGCTAAAGGCTAAAGAAGACGAGCAGAGTATACTGTTCGAAACGTCGAGACCACACCGGCTCTTTTCAGGGCCAACACTCTCACAAAAAGAGATTTTAAACATGGTTGTACCCGCAAGTTTACTATTTATTTATAGTTACTTCTTATTAAAGGCTAAATTGTTTAAGTAGACTATAAGTAGACTAATTTGTAGATGTTGCACTTCGCATCATTATTTTAGGCAGCGTAGAAAATGGTTAATTTTCGAGTGGATCCACGACTCTTTTTCTGTTTCAAACCGTACCTTGAGATGGACCAAAGGATCATAAAGCTCACAAGAATCCCGACACTTTGTACAAAGAATTCTGGTGCAATATGGGTACAACTCTTGGTATAGGCCTACACCTGCTGCCACCATGTTTGCAAGATCCCCTGTCTACAAAAGCAGTTAAGAATGCTGGTTTGCAGCATACCAAAAGGGGTTCAGACTATACGTTTACCTTTCAGCCTCTCTTTGGTTACATTGTCTTTGAAATGGAGACAAATCAAGATTTGCACATGGACGAAGCTTTCTCAGAGATAAATTCTATAAACATGTATCGCATATTGCCAACGAGAAATTTCAAAGAGTCTGAGAACCCCGTGACTGCTTATAAGCTATATATTCCAGTTTCAATTTACCGCTGGCCTGGGTAAAAAACCAGGGCAGCCTGGAATCACACACTGCGTCTGTTATCATTAAACATCGCTCCGTATCTAGTCAATAGACCCGCGTAGTGCAAACGGATATTGCCTTAAGCGTCACACTCGCACACCATAAAACGCAATCCCCGTATATATATATATATAACCGTTTCACTTTGAAGTGTATAGAATCCAGAATCGCTTCGTAGACCGCGTATATCTTCGTCAACCTACCCCCTATCCATTCACCCACGTCGCCGTCAGTGCCTGGGTTTCAATTTGGTGGCACTACCGAGTCAAGAGCCGCGATTTTTCACAATTGGCCGGCACGTTTAGCATCGGTGACCGACCCTGGGTATATGAGATACATTTAATTAACCCACGGGGTAAGTTGACTGTGAAATTACGCCAGCGAGTACCTTGGATTGATATTGGGTTTGAACTGACTGTACCGCACCTCGCCGAAGTACTAATAATAGGGAAATCTGATCATTGTGCGCAAGGTTCTTGCTTGCTCGAGGAAATGTACAACTATGTACCGTATAAGGACAAGGCACTTTAATTTGTCCATAAAGTCGACCGCGAATGCAAACATCAGACGCAATAGATGAGATGTTTCTCTAAGAAAAATTTAATAAACGGAGATAGCGTTGTACTGTTGCATTCAGTGGCATGTTCCAAGACGACAACCGATGCAGTGTAGACATGTTTAATTACGTCATAGGCACCCTCCTAATATATTTTGTTTGCATTTGGGGCTTTTCCCCAAACCTCGGCTTAAAGGCACCGTCTCCGGCTCCGAGCTCCGTTGGATCTTGGAAACACCGTGCAAAATGTACATTGATCCTAAATGGATGACGGATCGGAGCCCAAGCCGGAAACCGGAGCCCAAGCCGAGTTTTGGAATAGACACCATGTCAAATCTCGTCCCCAATGGTGTACGGTCTCCCGACGCCATCTCCCCCAGCATACCTTGTGCAATCACAGCAAGGGATGATACGGCGCGCTGCCCATGTGAACGAGGTTGGTCTTGGTCTTATTGGCATAGGTTTAACACTAAACATGGCCGCCAATTGTTAGTGTATGCGTTCTTCCTGCACACAAGTCATACTTGCAGAACCTTTTAAAGGTATCGTACACGTTTGGTAATGACTCAAAACAAATATTAGCATACAAACTTACTTGTTAACAATCAACGGAGAGCTGTTGATAGTATAAAACATTGTAGGAAACGACTCCCTCTGAAGTAACGTAGTTTGAGAAAGAGGATAGTTTCTCACTAAAATAATAAAAAACTTCTTGCAAGAAGTTTTATTCCTATCTGAAAGCACACAAATTTGTACAACAAGGGTGTTTTTTCTTTCATCATTTCTTGCAACTTCGATGACCAATTGAGCCCAAATTTTCACAGGCTTGTTATTTTATGCATATGTTGGGATACACCAAGTGAGAACACTGGTCTTTGACAATTTCCAAATGTGTGCAGTGCCTTTAACCGTATCCCCACGCAAGATGTTCGTCTCAAATATTCTGCATTTAAACTTCTAACCTAGATTCATGTAAAATGATCTGAAGTCCCCCCAAATGAACCCGGAACTTTATGAGGTCCCCGCTGAGTATTTTTACGTCTCCATACAGAGACTCGCTGTTAGGGAGCATTCAGGTTTTGATGTTCCGTGTCCTCACCCGCTTTTTTAAAACCATTTCACGCTCGATTGTTGGTTCCGTGTCTTGCACTTTTTTTAGATTCCTGGAAGCTGTTAAATGCGCCACATGACTGCATCGTGTGTGAACTCGGTGGAGATTGTAAAACATTCGCTATTAGCTGGAACTGTTTACAATCAATTCAGACCAACATAAAGGTTACCAGAAGAATGTATTTGTTAAAAAGTTTAAAGTCACAAGGAATCAAATAGCGAAGGTTAGATTAGTTATCAACTCAAGTTTCTCCAGAGAACCGACTTAGGAATAAGTTCAAGCCCGTCCACACAATGCCCGATTGAACCGTCACAATATTGGGGAGTATTCTAAAGTCCAGTGACATCATATCTTAAACGGATAGATGCACTGCCTGAAGGTATATGTGTCGTAAATGTGGCAGTCTACCTATCCATTCTAATTATTTTGGGCTCAAAACCATCCCGAAATCCCCCAGAAGATCACTTAGAGGTGATCCATGAACATTGACATTGGCGTTGACATGTCAAAGGTCAACTTAGTACGACCTGGGCCCAATTTCATAGAGCTGCTTAAGCACAAAAAGTAACTAAGCACAACAAAATAATGCTTATCATAATAAAGTTACCAGCCAAAGTACAATGTCGCATGTACAATCTGTGACTGGTATCCTGCTTCTTTTTGCTTAGCAGAAAGTTGCTAAACATATCTCTCTGCTTAAGCAGCTCTATGAAATTGGGCCTTGTATTTTGTCTTAAACCCACACTGACCTATGAGCTGTCAACAGATATAGGCAAGTGATGCCAAAATAGAGGACCAAAATGAGTTTAAGACTTTGATAAACTAAACAAGATCTGTGTAACGAGATGTGTAGCCACATTTTGGGCTTCTTCTTCTTGTCAAGTCAGTGCAACCAATCAGAGGCTAGAATGGGATAGGCCGTTTTCGAAAGCACGGCTTGTGCAAGGGCTTGGGCTCCGGCTGGAGCTCCGTCCGCCTGTTTGAAGCCCCGCTAACAGACATAGCCCAAGCCCAAGCCCACAAGCCGTGGTTTCGAATACGGTCACAAACTCTATCCCGGTAAAATCGAACCTGACACTAAAAAACAATAATACGTAAGTGAGCGCCGGGGTACGACCGTAACGAGAAAGAGGTTGCGTCATAGGCTTGTCGTGGCTACCTCTCAGTTGAAAATATTTAGGCATTTTATTCTCATTTTAAAGAGTTTCTTTTGTGTAAAAATAACTTGATCAATTTGTTTCTTCTTCGAATGGGCCCTCAGGTGACAATGAAGTGCCAGACGAGATTACGGGCTTGACGAAAGATCAGAAGGATCACATAAGAAAAGCGTGGGCAATCGTCTGCACGATGAAGACCAAGTTTGGAGTCACACTGTTTGCAAAGTAAGTCTCTGTTTTCTGCCAGAACATTGCTGTACCTTTGTATTGATTCAAAGAAACACCAGAAGGGTCAGAAGGGTAGAATTTTGTTTGTTTGTCACTCGCAGTCCCATAGTTTTCCAAACGTATCTTCGTAGGATCGTATACGTTTGGTTATTGGAACCCACTGTTTGTTTCAATCCTATATAGTTGTATATATACCACAAAACTAACCTGTGAAAATTTCATTTCAAAAAAGTAGTAGCGTTTTTGAGATATTGCCGAAATTCTGGAGCGGTTATGTCCACGCAGGAAGAATAATCTGCATAGGAAGACACACTCTGAGAAACGTTACTGTCATTAACGCTTCTCGGATTCAATTTTGTTGGGATATGATACCTTTTTCCATAACCGCAATACTTCTAAGTGAAAAGTTTCTCAAAATGCATTATTCTATCTAAAGCTGCTGTACTTCTTACCAAGTAAGTTGCTATTGCCATTCATTTTCAGAGTCATTACTAAACGTATACAGACCCTTTAAATGACGTCATAGTAACTGCCGTGACGTTACGTATTCTTTACCAAGCACTGAAAGTTGCATAACCGATGCAAAGGAAATATGTTTTATTCATAGTACACATCAGCACCAGAAAAAACCCTCTCTATTCCGTTGGTTTACGTCAACTTCTTTCTCGTCAAACTGCGTCACACATGCAGCACCGTAACATTTACCATGTGTACGGTATTGATCAAAACGTAAACGTTACGCTTCAATAGTTTCCAACTAAATAAAGCACACGTAAAATATCTAAAATTATAATAGGCCTCAAATTGCCAGTGTAACGTGTAATCAAATTAAAATAAATACCGAATACCGTTTATGTAATAACACTCGTAGAACAGTACCGGTTACCGGTAACCGTAAATTTCACGACAATTTGTTTGTAACAAGACCGTCAACGTAAATCCACTGGAATTTTAGTTTTCTATAATTCAGCAGTTAGTTTGTTGTTATTAGCACGAGTTGGCATTCTCCCTATTGACCAGCCCCAGTGTTGTGTCTCGGTCAGGTACCTGACCCGGACCTCGACCCACCGAATCCCCACAGTAAGAGTTCCTTTTACGACATCAACATTATCTATTTTCCCACTGCCCGGAACTCTTCCATGGTATACAGTTGCTAAGTAAACACAACAAAGAACTGAAAGCAATCCATCACTCACAATATGTAAACAAAAAAACATAGGTCTTTTAAATCCAATGATCAGCTCTAAAACGCCCCCATTACAAATCGATACACTCTGCATGTCACTTTCTGATCAACCGGAAACCCAGTTGTTACATTGTTATTTTTAGAGACAGCTAACAAAAAAAAAACAGAATCTCCACAGAAAAACGGAAGCCTAAATTGCTATCTTAGAAGGGGTGCACCAGGGCAAGGCATGATCGCACGATTCTTCCGTTTTCATCAGTTTCTGTTGTCTCGTTATCCACTTATTTCCGTAACTATACGGAGAGTTGCGGTCATCGTCCCTCCTGTCAATCAAATTGGTACCGTACCGTCTGTCGACCTCGACCCCAGGGTGTCACTGCTGCGGCTAATTGGCATGACTAAAACTGCCGTATTGCTCGTGTAAGCATCGCCAACACACTATAGAGAATAGGACCCCTGGATAATCTTCCGTGAAATCCTGTCCAGGGAAGCAAAGTGACTTCCTATTATAGCTATAGGAAAATCCTTGAAGATTTTTTTTTCTCTCATCTGAATGGTTTTTGGAAGGCAGTGTTATTCGGTGCACTTTCTGCAAACACGATTTAAAATCTGCTTCTAAGTTTTCCAATTACCGCTTCTTCCTGCTCTCACTTTTCCAGTGAAACAAGGTCGATCTTTCAACGATCAACGGGTTGTTTTTTTTACAACGGAAATCAAGGGAAATCTACAGCAGTTAGGAAGGAACACGAAGCTTCGTTGTATCTCGAAACGATTGTACAAATTCTATCGTTGCTAGATTTATGGTAGATAGACTGTCATCTTAGGAATAAGGGACGTGGCAAAACTTCTACAAGTGGTATGCTTACTCTCTATGAATCAAAATAAGGTACAACATCTGTAATGGCTTAAGCCTACTCTCTTAAAGTTAGAGTATATGCATGGTTATGCAAAACTATTACTAATATTGTAGATATACTCTGAATAAAAATGTACACAAGGGTTAAACAAAATTATAAATAAATAAATACACCCCCACAAAATAACTGTAGACATTAACCAAGCACTTGACAGATTCAACAAAATTGTGTTATTCTCTCAAAACATACCGAAGTGTCAACACCTCAACGCAACAACTCAACTGAGCTGCAGTTGTTTTGATCAAAACAGTCTGTGATGGATTCACTTTACGGGGAAAGTTGAAGAGTACAGGTTACCCTATAGTTTAATTTCTTATGTTTCATTATAGTCCCAGTTTCCCCCAAAAGGGGACATCTTTGTTATGGAACCCCCTCCGGGACCGCAAACATTTTTGTTGATATAATTGCCAATCTATAGGTTTGCCTGGGGTCACCATCATACTGATCAAAGTGTTACTGACAGCAAGCCAACTTGAACCCCTCATTTATAACATGTTGAAATTCCATCATCATTTCCTAGTCTTTTCATTTGGGTTCTCCTTCACAATTCCACGGAGGTTTCGGTAAAGAAAAGAAGAAAAAACTCTTTCCCAGGGGTTAAATATCAATCACAAGTTTTCCACACATTGGACAGATTTCTTCTTGTTTGATCGATGTAGTCATTTTTCAAGTTGGGTAAAGAAAGGTGGACGCTTTGACCCCCCAAAAATGTGGCTTCACTTTCTCTCCAAACAACAAGTTGTTTTTGAGAGAAGGTTTTTTGCACGGGTTAAATTTCATTCACACTCTAAAAAACTCACGGGTCAGAATTAACCCGGATAACAGATCTCAGGTCAGCCTGACCCATTTCTGGGTCAGGCTGACTGGGTCAGGCTGAATTCGGGTCAATTCTGACCCGGAAGATTTTAAGGTGTAGCAGAAAAATATTGCTCAAAAACAATTTCTGCGGGAAACATAATTACTTTAAGATGTGAACATTTTTCTTTTGAATTTTTGGAGTGGAAAAAAAAACATTTATTGAAATGAATGAATGAAAAAATTAACTATTTAATTGATTCATTGAGGAGTTGGTATCCCGTTGTCATCGATGTATCGATTATTGATCAAGTAGTTTTACCGTTAATCGGCCTACGGATTTATTGGTTACTCCAATCGGCCCACGGAATTATTGGTTACTCCATTTCCCCCCTACTCTCTTATTCATCAATTCCTTATTCTTTCCACACAGTCTGTTCACGAAATTCCCCAGTGCTCAGCAACATTTCGTTCAATTAAAAGACATAACCGACATGGATGTCTTAAGGAAAAGCCCGAAGATGAGAGCTCATGGCTTCCGGGTGGTATCGGCGTTCTGCTCCCTCGTCGAAAACCTCGAGACCCCGGATGTCTTCATCGAGCTCCTTAAGAACACTGGGTACTCACACGGCCAGCGAGCTATGCCAATACCACATCTCTACTTTGAGGTTCGTATATCACCCATAAAAAGCCAAATCTGTTTATTATAAAATAATTTCTAAATCAACGATGAGGAATTGTTTTGAAAATATTAATTTTTTTGTCAGAGAAAAAGGATATCAAAGCTCGGTAGGTCTTTAATGGTACAATTTTCAATATGATCCACTGTCATTCAACATAGGCCCTAAAGCCTCTCACAAAGGCATTGGACGCAGCAATGAAGCCGCATAGGCCTAACACACGAAGCTAATTTTAAATTGCTTTGGCAAAAAAGAGAGCTTACAAGCCAAAATATTTTACAAAGTAATCTCCCTTGACTGGTCCCCTGCCAATTATTTCTTAAGCACCATCTCCATATGTTCAATGAAATTGGGCCTTGTCTTGATTAATGTGTGGAAACATCATTATTAAACAATTTTCTTCTGCCGCGGTCAAAGCGGTATATGTTGTATTACGAAACAAACTGAATTCCATACAGATCCTCTAGTTAAAGGATCCAATTTGCAGATGAAGTTGGTGGAATGTTCGAAATGATGGTTTTACAGGTTGTGAGCACAGAGCCCTTGAGAATTGTGCACATGCTGATTAAGTATACTGCAAAGGACCGTTATGGGATTTTTTATAATGGTGGCCGCCATCTTGTTTTTCTCTTCTATATTGAAATCAATATAACCATAACGAGTCTTGAGGGAAATCTGGCATCTATTAGCGTCTGGGTAACAGACGCCAGCAGACTCCCATCCCGATGCTTGCATTGTGTGTTTCACACACGGTCTGAATTTGTAAATGGCGGGAACTTTTCTTTTCCAAACTATCGGGGGAACAATGGCGTTGCAATTTTGATGCTCAACTATCTTAGGCTCAACTGTTTAGACTTGGCTCGGCGTTTCGTCTCTTTAAGATTGGGGCACACAGGTGTGATTGCATGTCAAAAGGACCCTTGTCATCGGAGAATGTGACAGGCACTGACAGGGCGAATACCTGTATCACACGATGACGTCATTATTGCCATAGCAACAGACCACATGAAGAGGTACCCAGGATGGGTTGTGTGACCGATCTTTTGGGCTACGTCTGGGATAAGATTACAGTCTTCGGCAGTTTTTTTGTTTGGAATCGATTTGATTCAATCAGTGTGTGCACCTTATTACGATGGCTAGCGTGTGAAAATTGCTGCATTAAAAAAGAGTGCATGATGTTCGTAGTCCTCTGTTAATCATGAAAACAACGTTGGTTACGAGGTTGTTCTGCTTACATTAACTTTACAGCCAATGTACATCAATAGAGATGCTTTCAACAGACAGAATCTTCGATTTTACAATGGCAATATCGACTCCTCTTTTTCTTAAAGATAATTGTATTTTATTAAATATATTTCTCTGCTGATGGCAGCCGGTTATATACCAATTTTAAATCAAGTGAGTTTTTGATTACTAAATATTTGAAATTTTTAGAAATTTTAACTATTCTACAGAGCTGACATGTCTTTACTCTTCTCTGACGTAGAAAGGCACACTTTGCATTATTCTTTCCCTTGATCAATCATGTTTATTCTATAATGTTAGATCTCATCGTTCTGTGAAGTACGTCAGGTATGACAGCAAAGATAATGATCAACGCAAATTATACAAAGAGGGTCACGTATATTTTTGGGTGGAGAGAAACAATCATGGTTACGACGAGTCTCTTTTGTTGTCCTGGGTGGGATTTAAACCCAATTTTGTATAATCCTAGGTGTAGAGAAACAATAATGGTTACGACGAGTCTCTTTTGTAGTACTGTGTGGGATTCAAACACAATTTTGTATATTCCTGGGTGGAGCGAAACAATCATGGTTACGACGAGTCTCTTTTGTTGTCCTGGGTGGGATTCAGACCCAATTTTGTATATTCCTAGGTGGAGAGAAACAATAATGGTTACGACGAGTCTCTTTTGTAGTACTGTGTGGGATTCAAACACAATTTTGTATATTCCTGGGTGGAGAGAAACAATTATGGTTACGACGAGTCTCTTTTGTTGTCCTGGGTGGGATTCAAACCCAATTTCGTATATCCCTAGGTGGAGAGAAACAATAATGGTTACGACGAGTCTCTTTTGTAGTACTGTGTGGGATTCAAACCCAATTTTGTATATTCCTAGGTGGAGAGAAACAATAATGGTTACGACGAGTCTCTTTTGTAGTACTGGGTGGGATTCAAACACAATTTTGTATATTCCTGGGTGAAGAGAAACAATCATGGTACGACGAGTCTCTTTTGTTGTCCTGGGTGGAATTCAAACCCAATTTTGTATAATTATTCCTAGGTGGAGAGAAACAATAATGGTTACAACGAGTCTCTTTTGTAGTACTGTGTGGGATTCAAACCCAATTGTGTATATTCCTGGGTGGAGAGAAACAATCGTGGTTACGACGGTTCTCTTTTGTTGTCGTGGGTGGGATTGAAACCCAATTTTGTATATTCCTGGGTGGAGAGAAACAATCATGGTTACGACCAGGCCTGATTACGACGAGTCTCTTTTGTTGTCCTGGGTGGGATTGAAACCCAATTTAGTATATTCCTGGGTGGAGAGAAACAATCATGGTTACAACGAGTCTTTTTTGAAAGACGGACACGGTATATAAGTTAAATTTCATGTGTCTTCAAAAAAGAAGACGAAAATGCTTAAACATTTTATTTATCACCTGTAAAGACAGCGGGGTACCAGTCACATTGTACACTGCATTAAATTTTGGCTGGTCTTCGGACTTTGCCAAAGGTTTTCTTTGCTCCAGCCAGTTTTTTTAATTCCCCTTATAAATATAGAGCCCCAAAACCAGAGACCCTTGAGTCTGTCTCGCTAGACCGCCAACAGACAACCTGCCAACGACTTACTACCTGACAAAAAACATACCTGGTAACCATAACTCATTCTGACAGTGTACTTGACAAAGACACAATATCTTATGCTGATCACCGTTTCGGTCATCTTCTGTCAAGGTTAGTATACGCAGAACTTGAAGGGTCGATTTGTACAATTCTGTAAGCTGTCCAGAAGGGTTTGATTCGGTCAATTGTTAATCCCCAAAATTGGATTCAACGGAGGCCTTCAGCCGTGGCCTTCGTCTTGGCCTCAGTGACCCTGTGAAATGTTTCCCGAGACAGGTGGATTTTCAGTGTGTGTGAAAGGAGAAGTACCGTGTCCCTTGCAAAATTAGTTTCAAGTGGTGGATTAACCTTTTGATTTGAGGTTATTATGACATTCTTTTTATATAAATGTTGGTCATACCGTCAATGCATGTCGGGTATTAACAGATGAAATATTTGCCTAACACTAAGAGGTCAACTCGGAACTTTTTACCTGTTTTAAAATTTGCAGCATGAGACACCTTTAAACTAAAAAAAAAAACCTCGTATACTTTCAGTCACCCAAACATAGCAAATTGAATCAACCGGCAAATAAAGCATTATCGTGGGGGTGAAGGACTTGATTCCAGACCAGTTTGGCATGGACCAAGCGAGGCTTACATGGAGTTCAAAACCGGTAAGGTCTTCCCCCCGGAACGGTAACGGCGGAGCCTCGGGCAGGGGCAATCACAACGGCACATGAGTTTCGAGCTCATCACTCTATACATGGGTACAGACGCACACCCCGGGCGAGATATCAACCGATCCGAATACACCGCTCGTCGAATACCCCGCCGGCTAATACTGGGAGATCAAACCTCGCACAGGTTTCCCGATCTCACCGTAGTATCGATGCCTCCAGCAAAATAACCGAACCGAATATCCATAAATTAAGGGTGATATTATGGAGGGAAAGAAATCGCGTAGAAGTCCCGTTGGAAATGGGGGGGGGGGTTGTTGCATTGCAGCAAGCCGTCGTCTTCAGTCATTGTACCCACTATAAACAGCATGTGTCCTTGCATGGTTCAAGCAACTTGCCCCGTTGCGCTTAATTTAGCAACAAGTGGCTATAAGACCACGGCCTCCCTTGAAGGGCTCAGGGAGGTGCATGAACTCTTTCCTCATTACACTGTCTAATCGAATAATCGTATTATCTATAACCATAGTATCGATGACTATGGGTTTGTCAGATGGGAGTTGACAAAGTTACCATTTTGAAACTTGAGTATTCTGAGCATGCAGAGGGTCTGTTGGTTTATGACACACAGGTAACTTGAGGTTTATCGTTTGGTTTCGGTCAAAGTGGGAGAGGATGGCGGGGTGGGGTTGGGTGTGGGGTAAGGGGTTTAATTAACTTAATGAACATGCTCCCCCACCCTCTCACCGCAGCGAGCTGCACGCGTGTTGCGAAGTAGAGGAACCAGTCTACCAGAACCAGTGAAACCATGCAGGCTTCTAGCTTTAAAGGGTTTGAACCGAAACATCTCCTAATGAGTAGTTATCTGCCTTAACTACTCTCCTGTGTGAACTTTGCCATGAAAGCCTGACACCAATGAGCGAAGAAGAACAGTACCGTAAGAAACAAACAAATTAAAACAAATTGAAAAGCCGGACTTAACACTTGTTTTCAAAAGTACAGTGCAATTCGCCTCCGTAAAACTCACCGTTGTGATTTGGACGTGTGGCTGTAAATTTGACAACCACTCTCTTTAGCTTAGACGCTGTTTACATCAGCAGTGAAAATGACCAGTTATAGTCCGAGTATCTTACAGCAACATTTCCTTTCTGGCATAAACTACAAAAAACTAAATAAAAAATGGATGCAGCTCAGGGCCCAATTTCATAGAACTGCTTTAGCAGAAAATATTGCTTAACAATTTTTTTGCTTAGCAGAAATGAGCAGGATACCAGTCACAAATTGTACATGTGACATGGTAGTTTGGCTGGTAACCTTATTCTGGTAAGCATAATTTTGTTGTGCTTAGCTACTTTTTATGCTTAAACAGCTCTATGAAATTGGGCCCTGACCTTTAATTAAACTAAAGCATTGTCTCTGCAATTAAATAAAGTCAAAATAGTCTGGTTACCGTATAAAACACTGAACGCTTAAGAAACATTAGAATGCAGGGAATAAGACCTAAAATGGCTGATTCGAGAATGCGAAATGACATCAGGAGCTTATACTTAGTTTGCGTACATTTCCTTTGATTCTAATAAAGTTATGGGTGAGTTTACAAGGTGAACACCCCCTTAATCTTCCAAGCAGTTATTTGTTTCCTGTATTTTTTTTTTTATTCAATTTCATCACCAACACCCCAACTCTAGCCAAACACCTATAGATGCCTACGCACATACAAAACACACATAGTTTGATATCATAGAGGCCAGCGGCGGCACTCCATTGTGCATGCATCACAGCCAAGAGATTTATTATTTCCTTGCCCCCTCAAAAATAAAATGCCACTAGTAGAAGTTGTATATACGTTTTGACAGCAAAGACGAAAAATACCCGAGTCGAAAAACAGGGTCTTTACATGCGCCAGTACCGAATAAAAACCAATTCTGCGGTAGAAAATTTATTTGTGGATGTTTGGCCAAACAGACAAGCAGGAGGCCTTCCCTAAAAGAAAACATTTTAAAGGTAGAATCATCGTTTGGATTCTTTGTCAAAGTAATGCTGATTCACGGGCAAAATTATCAAGGAGGATGCATTAAAAGTCACCTGTGAAAGTTTCAGTTGTATACATTGTGTTAAGAAAACAGGAGAAAACTGTCATGGTATTTTTATCAAGGACTTCGAATCCATACGTTTAGCGAGAGGTGACAGCGGGTACCAACCGCATCTCTGGCCGCAGCATTCACAAACGGACACCACGGAAATTTGAGAGGTGACTTTTGGAGATTCAAAATGATCGACTTATTTAATTAATTTCTAATCGACGGGGGCATTTCAGACGCAAATAATTTCGTAGGATGCTTACCACCAATACCATATTTTTTAACAAGTACCGGGGTAGGCTTTTGGATAGAAATTACCCCATTTTTCCGGGGTCATTCCCCATAAGTATGACCCTACCTTTAAACAAAGAACGAAAATGTCGGATGAAAAGATGTAGGCTTCATGAACCTTTATATCAGAAAGCACGGAATTACACCCGACCTCATAAATCCCAACAATATTAAGGCCAAATTTCATAGAGCTGCTTATAAGCACAAAAGTAGCTAAGCACAACAAAATCATGCTTACCAGAATAAGGTTACCAGCCAAACTACCATGTCACATGTACAATCTGTGACTCACTGACTGTTATATCCTGCTTATTTTTAGCTACTAAAGCAGAAAATGTTTCAGCAATATTTTCTGCTTAAGCAGCTCATGAAATTGGACCCAGCTGGGCAGAGAGTAAAAGATGTAATTCCTTTGCACCTTTGGGAGGATTGCGTTACCGTTTACGCCCCAATACGCTAAAGTACATGTACCCCTGACGTTGGCAAATAGTGCGTGTGTAAGCAACTTGTATCTGTCCAGTGTTTTGTGCTTTTTGTCGTCCTGCCTTATTTATTTGTACGTTAGAGTGTGGTATTTTTGGAAACGAACACACCAATCGTTTCAGCCCTCCTGTTTTTAAGTGATATTATTACACACAATGTTTAAAGGCGCAACAAACTTCGAGGAGGGGGAGTGTTGAGGGGGTGGGGCGTCTGAAAGGGCCTACTCGACTCTCTTCGTGGGGGGGGGGTGTTTGCTTTTTTGTTTGTCAAATGGATGTGAGGCTTACGTGCATGCAAACTGAAATCCCTGTGTTTTGATGGGACTTGATTGTTGTTTCCAATTTCGAAGTTGCAGAATATCTTATAGTTTTAATAATGGGTTAAACAAAATCTTTAATCAGTAGTCTGCATGTGTTTAGAGTGAATCCGCCTCAGTAGATTGTTCTCAGATTTATATAGTTAGACAATAACCGAATATATGGAAATAATGTTTATTTATACACCTTTTAATACCATGACTAGTTCATACATATGAATTAAATCTATACGTGTTGTTGTTGTTGTCGTTGTTGTTTTGTTCTTTTTAAACTTGCAACGGTGCAAATTTTATCCGTTGTATGAAACACTCATTAAAATATTTGAGGTTCGCAGAGAATGTACTTACCGGCAAAGAAAGAATCATTTTTTTAAAGACGCAAAAAGGAAATGTCTAGTGCGCATTTCGTCATAAAACAGTCGTTTAGAATTAAAACACGAAATCACAGCACATCTGGCAGCAAGCAACGAGTTAAGCTCCATGTCATCCAGGCGTTTATCCCAGAAGTCTGTTTTCTTTTTGGTTGGATGAGTAAACTACCCTCAAGAAATAGTTCAACCATTTTCGTTTTGGGTTGGGGATCGCATCACTGAGGGACCCCCCCCCCTCTTCCCCCAAGCAAAAATAAAAATATTTAATTTTGAAAGATTACACAAGATCTAACGGTCTATGTCAATACCAAACCATTTCGGTTAAACCTGGGCAGTAAATCGGGCGTATAATAATTATGCCACGCTGTTTTGTCATGAAGAATGGGAGCAAGTACGGTAGACATGGTTGTTCAATTTGTGTATTGTCGTTGGGGACTATCGCTGTAGGATATAACCCCCCCCCCCATCCTGTGTAAAACCGAAAAAGAAGAAAAACTTGTATTGTTGAAAATAGAAAACAGAAGTGCGGACCTACTAGCCCAATTCCTATCCGTATAATCGGCAGGATATTTGGCTTGTGTGTCATATTTTTGACGTGCAGAGTTGGGGCAAGTTCAGAACCCCTTTATTTACTTATACTTAGATTTGAACACTTTTTGTTGATCAAACTGAGATAAGGATAACAGCATCTCATTTGCGGCGGATTTAATTGTGCTATGTACAACTTGATAAATTTCATCGATGTCAAGGTTTTTTTCAGCACCAGTTACGAAAGTAATGAAACCAAAGGCGTGTGTAATAAGCCTATATTCACCAACACTTCTTTGGACTGGGGGACCGGCCCATAGGATCGCCCCCCCCCCTTTCAATGCTGTAAAAATAATTTACTTTTTTTGCAGCTTACGGACATTGTCCCTTTTAGAAATTTCAGGACATTTTGTACCGGTGCGCAAGTTTAAAGATCCTCCAACTTCACCCCACTCAACTTTTTAACATGGACCTAGGTGATACCTATGTTTAGGCCACATACAAATAAAAAATTGTTGATCGTCCTTTTTTGATGGGAAGTGGGGGAGGGAGGGCGTTTTTTTTTTTGTTTTTTTTTTGACATGGCAAAATATGAAATAAAGAATAAAGATATCATCATAATCACTATAAAACAAAGGGTTTGTGTGATTTTGATGTTTTTAAATGTTTTGTTAAACCCTTTCAACTCCTAGATGACATTTTCTGTAAACATTTTCAAAAAACTAAAACGCAGCCTAAGTAAATATTTGAAGAATTGTTCTTGTTTTGCCAACATGAATAACCTTTCTTCAATCATCTATTTCCGACCTATGGATTTTTAAAAAAAATATCAGCTGAAAAATCTGGGAGCCAAATTTGACTGAAAAGATCATTAAAAATACCGTTTTTATGATTAAAAAAAGAAAAAAAAAGAAATGGGGTCGGGGGGTTTTGTAGGGTCGGGCGGGGACGATCAACAATTTTTTTTACGTGGCCTTAGCGTATAATGTAGACTGTGTGGTAATGGTCAGTAAGACACCAGGGCTTTTTCAAAAAGCTGTTAAGCAGAAAATATTGCTTAGTAAATTTCTTTGCTAAGCAAAATATGAGTGGGCACCATTTGCATCAGTGTAAACTTTATGGAATTTTGGCTGAACGGTAACCAGTTTCTGTTAAGCGAGATTTGTCTGTGTTTAGCAAGTTGTTTATGCTTACATAACAGGCTTTATAAAATTGGGCCCTGATGGGTTCACACTCTGAAATCGATCCGGGTCAGAATTGACTCAGATCCCGGGGTTCCATGGGGGAACTGACCCATTTCTGGGTCAGGCTGACCCGGACACTGGTTTTAAAAAATGAGATTTTAACTCAGATTCTGCGTTAGTTTGACACATTTCTGGGTCATTTTGACGCATATTCCGAGTCACACTATAACCCAGAAATGGGTCAGGCCCCTGGTACCCGTAACCAGTACCTGGATGTCTATACAGTCTATAGGTCCCCTGGGTAGTTTGGCTAACGTGTTGCCCAAATCCATCCTCTTCTCCTATATATGTCACTCCACACCAAATTGTTTGGACTTGGATAAGATTGGTATGCCTGACCATGTTAAGCATTTTTGTTGTTTGAGCCTACTGGCCGCAGTCCTTCTGAATCCTTCACTTTGGCAATTGGATATAGAAGGATTTGGGACTGCTGGAATCGATATTGAACTGCAATATTATTTTTGTACAATTTCATTAAATAAATTGCAGAATAGCCTACTCTTAACGATTTCAAAATTGAAAAAAAAAAAAAAAAAAAAATGTAACAGCCGATTGTAACTCAAACAGTTGCTCTTAATACAAGTCCTTAGAAGTCACTTCCAACGTTAAATGGGTAATTTAAAAAAAATTATTAAAAAAATTATTTAATCGTTTTTGATTGTTTAAAGGCATCGTACACGTTTGGTAATTACTCAAAATATATATTAGCATAACAACTGACTTGGTAACGAGCAACAGAGAGCTGTTGATAGTATAAAACATAATAGTAATTTCTCACTAAAATAATAAAAACTTCTTGCAAGAAGTTTTTATTCCTATCTGAAAGCACACAAATTTGTACAACAAGGGTGTTTTTTCTTTCATCATTTTCTTGCAACTTCGATGACCAATTGAGCCCAAATTTTCACAGGCTTGTTATTTTTATACATATGTTGGAATACACCAAATGAGAACACTGGTCTTTGACAATTACCAAACGTGTCCGATGCCTTTAAATAATTTTATAACGTGGCGTGGGGAACGAAAAATTAAAGTATTCTTTATTTTGCGTATTCATTTTAAATGTTATGTGGAAGGGTTTGGGTACTATGAAGTCAGTACATTTCACCATGGATGGACAGACTGGTGGTACTGTGCGATCCCATCTTCTGAAAACAAACGTTAAGCCCCGCTTTTGCCAAACCTCCCCCCAAACATTATTTGTTCAACAAATGGACAACGGCTCATGGTCGAAACGATCACCTAGATGTTCAAGAACCTTTACAAGAAAATTTCCCCCGCGAATTAATCGCCGCTGTCGAAATCGAATTAAGTCCTTCTGCATCAGCGGACTCTTATTTTCTCCTCTTGAATCACACCGCGAAAGTGGAGTGCCTAAGATTCTTTGTTAAAACTAGGTGAAACTGCTTCCGGCGAGGGCAACAAAAACCATGTAAGATATATCCTGTAAAACCAATTTTGACTCCATCATGGTCGGACTTTTTTTTTTTTTTGGTTGAAATTTTTTGTTTGGATTTTAATGGGTTTTTTCGCGTAAGGTTCGAACTCATTGTGTAGCTAATCCAGAAACTGGGTCCCCCTTTTTGTAGTGTGAGCATTAACCATGAAAAGCATGAAAATGTTTCATAAAAGGTACAGCCGAGGTATACAGCGATAACAATCAAAATGTAAAATTTAATCAGCGCTTATCTCAGTTATACAATCATTTCCCGTAACAAAGTGTTTATGATACAATATGAAAGAAAAAGTTGTGGGTTTTGTGTGTGGAATTTTTAAAAGGGCATGTGACTCTTTGGTTTACAGCTTTTTGTAATCACAGTTACAAATCAAATAGTGATTTCTGCATTGATATATGTATTTATACTGTACTTATACACTCCTTCCAATACAGTACATGTCCCTGAAAAAATCTGACCATAGAATTTAAATAAATGGTTTGGAATGGTAGACCCTGACGCTTCGGCAACGGCTGTTGGCTGTTGGCTGTTGCTGCCAACGCTGAAGAATGGGACCTTTAAGCCACTGTCAGTCTGCCATTGATATACCATCTTCTTCTTCTTTTTTGATTTTTTTTCTCTAAACGAATTTTACAAATGATGCTGTTTCAAAACATAGACATGAAAAACTTTTACATATTATGCCACCTGACAATGCACAAAATACATGCAACATACTTGGCTGATGGATGTGAGATAATGTCGGGTCCTGACAACGATTTAGTTTAGTTTTTAATTAACTACCACTTGTCATTGGATAATTTATGCAATACCTTAAAGGGATTGTATACGTTTGGTAATTGGAACCACTGTTTGTTTCAATCCTATATAGTTGTAGATAATATAAAACTAACCTGTGCAAATTTCATTTCAAAAGGTGGTAGCGTATTTGAGATATCGCCGATAAATCCGAAGCGGTTATGTCCACGCAGGAAGAATAATCTGCAGTTGAAATACACAATCTGAGAAACGTTACTGCAGTAACGCTTCTCAGATTCAATTTTGGGGGGATAACAATTGTTTTATCTTTTTCCATAACCGTAGTGCTTTAAATTGAAAAATTTCTCAAAATGTATTATGTATCCTATTATCCAGAGCTGGTGTACTTCTTACCAAGTTTTTTTTTATTGCCATTAATTTTCAAGAGTCATTACTAAACGTACACAGACCCTTTAAAGGAAAGCTTATAACCTTCTCGAATCTATTAAAATTTCTATTTAAAATTTATATAAATGTTCGGGTCAAAAAGGCCAAAAAACGGACCTAGAATCTTTAAGAGAGAAAACAATTGTTTGGGAAACTTCCGGGTCAGAATTGACCTAGGTCCGGATCCCGTGGATCCTGACCCATTTTCTAGGTTTATATCAACCGGAATCCGGCTCAAAATGAGCAAAAAATTGGTCAAATTCACTCAAAATGACGCAGAATCCGGGTTAAAATCCCTGTTTTTAAAACCACTTGAAGGATCAGCTTGACCTTGCAATTGGTTCAGGACCCCCTGGGACCCGGAATCCGGGTCAATTCGCCGTATTTTTTGACCTTGTGAGGGCGTTTGTGGACCAATTTTTACGTGATGAAAAACAAGTAAACAAATGGGGTTTTTCCTTGTTGTTAATATTATGTTGATGTATTTCGTCATTGATGCAAGAAAACTACATACAGGCAATTGAAATAAGATGAAACTGTAATATTGTGATGCAAGACGTTCCCTGAAGAAAGCGCCCTCATGCGGCCAAAAATATGGTCAATTGGAGTGTACTGTTTATTCCGGTTGCCGAAATAGAAATAAGCACGTGACGAGCGTGCACTGAATCCCTTATTAAACAATGAACCATTTTCATTGCGTTCACTAAAACGGAACAATCACAGGGCCCGATTTTATAAAACTGTTAAGCAGAAAATACTACTTGACAAATTTCTTTGCTGAGCAAAACCTGAGTGGGGCACCAGTCACAACCATGCAAATTTAATGTGGCTGGTAACCTGTTTCTGCTAAGCAATATTTTGTGTCTGTGCTAGCAAGTTTTTGTGCTTAGACTTTATGAAATTGGGCCCTTGTTGGTGAAAGGTGCAGTGTTCATTGGCAATTACAGGACGGAAATGAAGTTACTCCGTCACTAAAACAATGTTGTATTTTACCGGTAACTTTTAATGCAAGCTATGTCTGAATTGTCACACTTTAATGCAAGTCTGTCAGGTGGTTGTATGCACACAAAAAAAGTCCAGTGGAAAAAAACAACATAAACCAGTCAGATAAAATCGTCAATTTCCACCGTGATCTACTGACAGTTTGATGCCGTCAATAAGCCGAAGTTTCCCGGTATAAACCGCCGGCGTGCATGTGGGTACCATCGGGGTGCCAATTTCAGCAAGTTACGCCAAAATATTTACCGGGTGTGCCAATTACCATCCCCCACCAATACCGTGACAAATCCAATAAATTCCCACCCAGTGACTTGCTACGTCAGACAATGCCCCAAATTAGGTGAATGTTAAACTGTTAGCCCAAACGTAAAAGTCCCTCATAACTAGGCCAGGATTTTATTTTTAAAAATAAAAAGATTCCTGTGCATTATTTGTAGATTTTTTTCTTCTTCTTTTTTCTTGAGGAGAAATCTAATAGTTTCCCACGGCTTTCTGTGGCCTTGAATTAATACATGGGTTATTTTAAGCCGTACGGGACAACATTTTCTGCTCGGAGGTTCGCTGTGTTCACGCTGGGAGATAAGCTGCTCTTCGTGGCTAGTACTAGAAAAAATAACCAATTGAGCTTGGCAAGTGTGGACATTGCGACACATTACTGACATAAACAGTTACCAAGGTTACCGGTACGAAAAAACGACACCTGTTTGAGATGCACCCGATGGACTCTAATGTATGCTTACCACCCTTTACCATACAACCACGTGTGATGAAATCGAGGCTGCCAGGTAATTGTAGTATGGCGCCATCTGTGTGTAAATTATTTAAAAACAATATTTAATAATAAGTAGTGTTTATCTACGGGCGTTTCAAAGCGTTATATTGGGGGGTTTTTGACAGGTTTTTGAAGTTTATGAATTATGAATTATTACACAACACGATGGGACCTACGGCTTTACGTCCCATCCTATTAGGTGTCAAGACCGGGACGCGAACCCACACTCCGCGATCAGAAACAACAGAGCTTGAGTCCAGTGCGCTTGAGATAGTGCCGAAAATCTGGAGCGGTTATGTCCACGCAGGAAGAATAATCTGCAATTGGGATACACAATCTGAGAAACGTTTAACAAATTTTGGGAGATAAAAAGTGATATCTTTTTCCATAACCGCAGTACTTCTAAGTGAAAAGTTTCTCAAAGCTGATGTACTTCTTACCAAGTAAGTTTTTATTGCCATTAATTTCCAGAGTCATTACCAAACGACGTACCTACCTTCCCTTTAAATTATATATCAATTTTTGAATGTGTAGAACATGTTTCTCTGAAAATCACTTATCGTGTGTCGCTGAGTCTTGCTGCGTAACTGTATAGTCAGCCAGGGGAAATCCAGTCCCATGGTGGGCATTACCAAACGTATACAGACCCTTTAAAGGTATTGTACACTTTTGGTAACAGCTCAAAATCAGTGTCCACATTTTGTTTGATTTAACATATGCATGAACAAACAAACCTGTGAAAGTTTGAGCTCAGTTGGTCATCGAGGTCACGAGAAAATAGTGAATAGAGACCTTATGTGTTTTCTGTTTTTTCAAAATATCGCGCGTGATGAAAAACTATTGTTTTACTCATTTCTCAGAAACGATAGCATTTTAGGCAGAACTATTTTAAGGAACCCTTTCAACCATTACTTTGTGTGTGAATCTGTGAACATTTGTGTTTTTTCGATCTTACCAATAGTGTACAGGGCCTTTAAACCTAGTCTAGGAGCAGAATAACAAATAAAAACTCAAAAACTACCAAATTAGTGCGTACCGTTCGAAGCATTTCGTTTGGCAAAATATTATTCAAATGACTATTATAGAAATAATGTCTTTGTGGACACAGGGATCCACGGTGATTTGTCGTTTATCGTTCAAAAGCCAAAATCGTCTTGACTCCGTTTGTAGGTCGAAGTTAATCCATTAAACAATTAGGGGGAACTATTTCTGATTTTAATAGGGATTTATGTATCGACTGAAGTATCAAAAAGTGACCTCGGCATGGACTTTTGGCGGCTTATTAGTCGACAATCACATGCCGCCAAAAAGACCAGAATTTTAACGGCCTTCAACAGCTTTGCCTTATGGTACCCGGAACCGCATGCACTTTAAATCTAGATAGGCGACTTCGTACCGTCTGTTTAAGTTAACAGAGCATTGCACGCAATCACCCCATTAGTCGAAAAGGTGCTACCAAAAAACCCGATCTTTTATTCGAGCAAGTGAGATTTTGTAAGTACCGAAAAAAAAATTATATACAGGCACAAAACATTCTTTCGTTTAAATGTATACTGCCTCAAATACGCCATGGAACACAGTGAGCGACAATATTTTCCGTCTATAAACTGCTGTTGATTTTGCCTTGTTCCGTCACGTGTCTGTGTAATCTCAAACGGCGGCCATTTTGAAAAAAAATAATAAAAAAAAAATAAAAAGCCCCTCTTCCTCCTTTTTTTGAAAAACCCGAGCGTGAAACATGTTTTCTTTTTTACTCGGCCTTGTATAGCAATACTGCGGACCATTGTGTGGGGCATTATTTACGGCAGATTCAGGACAAAAATAAATAGTATGTTTTCCGTAACGGAAAAAGAAAAAATAACTAGCATGTTTTTCCCACTATACGAATTAAAAAGCGGTTATATATAGAGTAAACACATTTATGCCAGAGATGTCACAACGAAAACAATGCGAATGAGATGTAACAACGAAAAAACAATGCGAATGGGATGTCCAGTGTGGAAAATTGTTGGGAACATTATTCCACACCTTGGATAGTGAACGGTTAGTGAACAGCGGTTTTCTAGAGTACACCGTGCCAGAAGTGCAATGATTTACATCGGAAACAGAGCGGCAAAAATGGAATTACCTGACTGTGTTTTGTAATAATGCCAGTTAGTTCAACAGGGAACTTCCGTTTAATATTAATAAGTGATGACGTTTCTATGTGAGCAACAAGGCATGAAATAATTATTTAATGCCTTTTATTTTACGTTCAAACCCACATGAGTCGATAATATATATTTATATACATATGATTTTTTTGTTCACTGACTACTGTTTCTTTTCCCCCACCTTTTTCTGCAGGAGTTAGAATTCATATCACTGACTACTGTTTCTTTTCCCCCCACTTCTTTCTGTAGGAGTTAGGAGGCATATTCCTGAAGACGATGGGTGAACTGCTCGGCGACAAGTTCACGCCCAAGGCTAAGGAAGCATGGAGCGCCGCCTACGGGTTCATGTGTAAAGTCATTCTCGAGAGCATGGACGAAGTGCAAGCACCCCAATGATTTTCTCATGTTCCAATTTCCTATAATATGAAAATAATATCTCCCTAATATCTGTTTACAATAAAGGAAACCGTTTATATGCCTTAGAAGGCGTCCGTACTGAATGGGGGGCGGGTATTAAAGGCCAATGGTCATGACAAGTGTAATTACTTAAAGGTATCGTACACGTTTGGTAATGACTCAAAACAAATAATTATTAGCATAAAAACTTACTTAGTAACAAGCAACAGAGAGCTGTTGATAGTATAAAACATTGCAGGAAACGACTCCCTCTGAAGTAACGTAGTTTTTGACAAAGAGGTAATTTCTCACTAAAATAATAAAAACTTCTTGCAAGAAGTTTTTATTCCTATCTGAAAGCACACAAATTTGTACAACAAGGGTGTTTTTTCTTTCATCATTTTCTTGCAACTTCGATGACCAATTGAGCCCAAATTTTCACAGGCTTGTTATTTTATGCATGTTGGGATACACCAAGTGAGAACACTGGTCTTTGACAATTACCAAACGTGTTCAGTGCCTTTAAAGGCAGGGTATACTCTTGGTAATTGTCAAAGAACAATGTCCTCACTTGTTGTATCCCAACATATGCATAAAATAAAACCTGTCAACATTTGGGCTCAATTATTGGTCATCGAAGTTGCAAGACAATAATGAAAGAAAAAACACCCTTGTTGCATGAATTATGCATGCTTTCAGATGCCCGAGAAAGGCTTCATGCCTGAAGCCTTTCTCAGATTCAAATTGTTTTGGTTGAAAATAACCTCTTTCTCTAAAACTACATCACTTCAAAGGGGTTCGTTTCTAATAATGTTTTATAATATCAACAGCTCTCCAGTGCTCTTTACCAAGTAAGTTTTTATGCTCATTAGTTTGTGGAGTAATTACCAAAGGTATACCCTCCCTTTAAGTTAGACCTAAGTAACTTTACAAATAATAATGGTCACTCAGTAACTAAACAACAGCACATTGTCCCTAATATTAGATAAGTAGAGAGGAGAAAGTTACGAGAAGTTTCCCGGTAATGTGTACTGTTTGGGCTGCGTCCATTCGACGGAACTGTAGTAATTGTACCATGATAACATATGCCACAATAATGCAAAATACACAATTTCTTAAGGTAGGAACATCGTTCGGTTGTTGTATATAGGCAAAATTGTCAAGATAGATCAATAAAGTTTTCGTTGAATACAGAATCTACTTGTTGAAAACACAGGGGGAAAAACTCACGGTATTTTCATCAGGACCGTCGAATCTATCCACGTTTAGCAAGGCGCGCGACAGCGGGCACCAACCGCATCTCTGGCCGCAGCTTTCGCAAACGGACACCACGGAAATTTGAAGTTGCCCTTTGTTTAGGCGATTTTTGGAGATTCAATTTCCTCGACGTACTCTTATTGATTTCTAATCGACAGGGGCAGTTCATACGAAATAATTTCACAGGATTCTTACTACCATCACCATCTTTAAAACAAATACGGTGAGGCTTTCGTATAAAAATTACATATTTTCTTTTTCGGGGCCATAAGTATGACCCCATACCTTTAAATCGAGTACTTTCCAGAACAATCAACAACTACGCGGAACTGCATGAGACTTTGAAGGTTGGGAGAGATTATTTGGAGCTGTAATTTGAAAGCAGATGGGCACGTTGTCATCGCCTCCTTAATCAACCAAACTGCAAGTCGCAAAAAAACAATGAAGGTCGTCTTTCCCGTACAGGATGACTTGGGGGCCATTCAGAATAGTCAATAATTAAAAAATTCGATTTTTCGAAATTTTGGGTGGGTGGGTCAAAAGAAATAACTGAAAATACCATTTTGTCCAAAATGATGTAAAAGGACGGATCAGATGGTCATACAATGTTTCTCCTTATAGAAGTAAAAGGGATACACCTTTACATAAATATATTGCAAAAAAATGCCAGTCATCTCAATAATTTTGGATAATAATCCCTTTCTTACATTTTAATACATTTGTATGTAATTGAATCCCGCCACAGTCGGGGTAGCTATACTCACAGGTAATGTACATCTATGTCAATATAAATAATATACTCTATTCTCTACCGCAAGAGGGCGTCGTATTGGGGTTAAACTCAGCTCTGGTTAAACTCAATAGGAGTTATTAAATTTTTGAAAAATTGCTGTACCTTTAAAGGTTTGTTTCCAGCTTCAATCTGTATACCCTTGATTCGGGTCGTCAACTGATACTTCCGCAAAACCAATAAACCGCTCCATGTGGTTGGTTGAAAAAGATCAAAGAAAAACCGACATCCGGCCAGATTCCCGGTCCCTTTATTTTGTAAATTAATTACTGAGATCGTATTGTGGTATCCATTATCAGTTATTCATAAAGTATAAACTCAATCAGGCGTATAGTGAATTCAGGATAACTCCTTCTTCCAGTTCTAAAAGTACTACCAAAATAATACGGTGTTTCGGAACGGTTTGGCTACGGCTGACTGCGTCTACTGTTCTTTGAACAAGATGGTTGTTTAAAAAAAAAAAAGCCAGCAGCCACAACCAAAGATGCGGCAAACCATGTGAGGCGTGTTGAATCAACCCCGAGCCCATGGTTTATCACCTCGATGTTCTCACATCCCGTTGTGGGCTTGTATTCAGTGTGTCGAAAAAGACCAGGGCCAATTTCATAGAGCTGCTTAAGCACAAAAAGTAGCTAAGCACAACAAAATTACGCATACCAGAATAAGGTTACCAGCCAAACTACCATGTCACACGTACAATTTGTGACTGGTATCCTGCTCATTTCTGCTCAACAGACAATTAATAAACAATATTTTCTGCTTAAGCAGCTCTATGAAATTGGGCCCAGGGCCTCGGGTTTTGATTATGATAGCAATGTCGTAAGACCTCCAGGGTTCAGTGCCAGCAAGGATGTAATAAGATAAGTATGCGATGGGTATAAACCATGAGTACAAGGTTGTTGATTTATATAATTATTGATTCCGAAGGTGTTATTATGCAGTGAAATAATATTTGATAGATGTCATAAAATATAACAGCCGATTTAAGGAGGTAAAGAAAAAAGATGTGATCTTTTAAAACTTGTTTTAATATTGTAAAAATTAATGATTATTCGGTGTCACAGTATAATGGTGGATTCGTTATAAGAATGGCACGTCGCCATGGTTACGGAATTTTATACCAAAATATTACTGGAGTCAGTGTAGATTACACAATGTTGTTTTGTAATGGAAGTGCATATTGTATCCTGCCATTTTTATTACACATTATAATACTATAGGGCCTATATGTGTGGTTTGCACGATAGCTATTACACGGTGTTTATCAACGAGACAGTGACGCTATATTTTTTGGCAAATTGTTAGCTTATAGGCCTATGCTTTTAAAATGTTTTGTGTAAAATAGTCCAACAAAAAACTTGAGATAATGTTATAAACAAGAGCTACTTTTTTACTACACTGTAATAACTCCTGGGTTAGAATTAACACGGACCCCGGGTCCCGGGGGCAAGATGTCCCCATACGGGAAATTAACATGGGCTTGAGGAGGATGATTCGAAAGAGGGCGCTATCAAAAGAAGTTTGTACACAGTTCACCGTATGGGGGGCACAAAAAGTTCGTATAGGAAAAAAAATCTCGCGTCCCGGGAGCTGACCCATTTTTGGGTCAGGCTGACCAGAAAACTGGTTTAGAATGGAATTTCAGCTCAGATTCTGCGTTAGTTTGGCCCATTTCTTGGTCACTTTGACCCAGATTATGGGTTACACTGACCAAGTAATGGCTCAGGCATACGGGACCCCAAACCGGGTCAATTCTGACCCGTAAGTTCTTATAGAGTGTAAGGGTGCGGTACAGCAATTGTCATAATGAAGCCACGGGACTCCAACCGTATATGACTTATGTGTGTTTTCTTCTTGTTTTAAGTTCTTTTCTTGTTTCTGTTAGCGGCAAGTCTTGCTGGGTGGTGTATCAAGGGGAATAAAACGCTCTCAAGGAGGGGTGGGAATGGGGCGGGGAGTGGGGGTCTCATCTTGGTAAGGATTGTGGCTCACAGACCCAGGGTTGAAAGGGGCTACACCAGGATTGGGTTTACGGCACCCTACCTCCCAGCCCTTAACCAAAGTCCTTATCAAATGTCATATCCTGAATAGTATATTTCAGATAGAGTATTTTTACTTCGTATATGCCGTTAGCAGTGGATTTTGCCAACCTTACCAAAGCTGTACGGTACCTCACGTTTAAAGTGAAAAGTAAAAGTGGATTTCCAAGTTTGGCTACAATTTGTATGAATGTTACTCGGTGTAAACTTTAAATATTATGTCTACAATCCGAGACCCTTGCTTTATATTATTATTAGTCAATTTTTAGTTAGTAAAAAGAAGAAGACAAAAAATAAAACAATTTTGTTCCCCTTTGAAGTGGCACACTTAAAGGCCCTGTACACTATTGGTAAGATCGAAAAACACAAATGTTCACAGATTCACACACAACTTACATGATTTAAAGTAAGTAATTGTTGAAAGGGTTCCTGAAAATAGTTCTGCCTAAAATGCTATCGTTTCTGAGAAATGAGTAAAACAAGAGTTTTTATCACGCGCGATATTTTGAAAAAACAGAAAACACATAAGGTCTCTTTTCACTATTTTCTCGTGATCTCGATGACCAATTGAGCTCAAACTTTCACAGGTTTGTTTGTTCATGCATATGTTGAATCACATAAAATGTGGACACTGATTTTGAGCTGTTACCAAAAGTGTACAATACCTTTAAAGTCTGGAGATTTTTCGAATCATTTCCTTGGTCTTGACATAGTTTGGTTTACCTTTGTTTTCAGCTTCATAAAAAAAACAGCCATTTCAACCCATAGACCTTATGTATCATAATCAGAGCTGATCATAACCTGACTGGGACGCCCTCTCGGAGTAAAACAACAAGTAGGTTGCTCATTGGCCAATCCCGTGCGTCGCGCGTAGTAAGATGGCGGTGAAATGACGTATATGCATAATGGTCTATGTTGACGTTTCTTGTGTCTATTGTTAAAAGAGGATATTCCAGACTTTTACATAGTTTATTGTATATAGTATTAAAGTAGTAAATTTGTACTAATTAAAAATATTATATAAAGTTTATGTTAGTTTTTAGAAGTGTACAAAACAAACATTGTATTAAATACTTAGTACGCGTATAGACCCGTCACTATTTTATTGCTTGCCATGGTGTAGTATACTTAGACGCGCTCGTCACACACACACGATACAGGGCACAATTTCATAGAGTTGTTTAGCACAAAAAGTAGCTAAGCACAACAAGATTATGCTTACCAGACTAAGGTTACCAGCAAAACTGCCATGTCACTTGTACAATGTGTGACTGGTATCCTGCTCATATCTGCTAAGCAGATAATTGTTAAGCAATATTTTCTGCTTAAGCAGCTCTATGAAATTGGGCCCTGGAATCAACACGAACATTGTGCTTCAAAACGCAACGCTCGACGGCACTAAGCCTACGTATTTTTCACGCTCCAATTATGTAATTGCCAAGTCCAATGGTTAAACTTTTCTGCATATTTCATCAAAGAAAAAAACCATAGCTTAATGCAACTCCTGTGGGCTTCTGGCAATGTGGAGCCATTTTGTGTGAAGTGGGCGTGGCTTGGGGAATGACGTCACACTTCGGAATAGCTGAACCGTTGGTTGTTGCCATAGCTTTGTTGTAAAATAATGCATTTTTTTAATTATTAGAGGGGAAATATTTAATTCATATATTTTGCCTGTCAAACTACAAATAAAACGGATTCTTTGTGAAAAAAAGTTAAGAAAACAACCATAGTAAATGTTTTCACTTGGAATATTTTGCGGATGATCGGGAAAACAGTGCAGTGACTAGCATCATTTTCCATTGGATAAAAGGCACTCACAGAAATGCATTGACTCAACTATTGTTCATGAATCATTTGAAAAATTGATATTTGGGATTTGGGTGGGGGACATTTGGGTGTCATTAAAATGTTGTGGTTTACGAGATTGACGCATGAAAAAACCCAAGCATGGCAAAATAAAACCGTCGTCTTATAGTCCCCGAATGACGGGGGTGTCTTGCCCGTTAAATACAACTGCAGGCTATACGCAACCATTATGAACAATGCGTTAGGTTCGGAAAATTGTGTTTTAACTTGAATTAAACACTTGAGGGAGATTTGGGGTTTTTCGGGGTGAATGCAGCACTTTATGCTGCCAATGTTATAGTTGTCGTTTTAAAAAATTGGAATACCTACTGTTTTTCTTTCTCGAAATGATGCTTGTAAATATTAAGATTGATGCGTAAACTTTTACTGTGATTTAGAGTGAGGAGATATATGTAATTAAGATTTGCAAACCGTGTACAAAATAAATAGAATTTCGAAAAAAAGAACAGGTAGTTCTCAGACCCCCAGGGGAACGGGTTTGCTTCCGTAAAACCCTATTCTCACCACTGACGTCGACCACGCAACATAGACCTTTATCATTATACTTCCGCCATCTTATTGGTCATGTTCCCTGTATCCAATAAGAGTAATGAATGCTAGTGTTCATTGCACTGAAAAAAGGAACCAGACTATTTTTTTCTTCCAGCCTCGGTTTGGTTACATTGGTTCAGATTAAAAATCAAGATGGCCACACCATGATAAAGGTCTATTATACATACATGGTTCTTTTTTCAATTATTATTACGATTATTGTTTTGTGTTTTGATTTTTAAAAGAAATTGATTGTATTGTTATATTATTATTATTATAATATTATTTTGCACGGTGGTAGTTCGCTTAGGAAAACAATCTGTTCAAAATTGTAATGGAATACAGTGTTAACCGAAATTAATCATATTAAGTACATGTTTAATATCGTTGAATCTAATTATACCTGTATTTGTTATACTATGAATAAACAATTCCAAATAAACTAACCCGTAAAGAATTGAAACAGATGCATCATTTCACGTACCAGGGATGAGATTGTATGAAAATTCAAAAAAATTGTTATTATTTCCTCTTGGTGTGGAAATGAAGCTCCCTGCGTGTACAGAATGTTACATGTTAGGTGTTGACAGACTCTCTATCATTCCAAGTAGATATCTGAAGGTCTAGTCATAACAAGGGCCAAGTCTTGCCATCTATGTGATGGCAAGTTTGTCTCTTACAAGAAAATCTGAAGGTGCAGGGAGATCAGTACAATTTACAAACAAATCCCGACATCAGGAAAAAATCTTGGCAAATCACATGCCTGCCGTATCCGTATCAAATCCAAATGGATTAAAATCATCAGCAGTCCATCTTTTGAAATATAAGTTTTCCATCACATTGAGGAATGTCTAGTATTTGTTTAATAGTAAATGTGGTATACCGTGGTTTACTTTCGTGACCACAGTTACCACAAAACATTTACACAGACCCCAACCGAAACTTCCAGGGTTGTACACAAATACAATCCATCAGCTTGACGTAAATTCTGTTCGGAACTCATGGGCCCAATTAAAGCTGTAATGCAGAAAATAGTGCATGGTAAATTCGGACACTAAGCAAACGTAAGGTGGGTACCAGCCACTGCATGGCATTTGGATAACCTGTCCCAACTAGGTGGAATGTTTTTTTGTACTGAGCAATTTGTTGTCCTTACGTTTTACGAAACGAGACAATTTTATTTTTACAACTATGGATTATTTTTACACTTCAGCAATAAGAATATCTCGTCCCCAGCTATATGGTGTGTAGCGAGGGGCAAAATGATCCTTGCTCTGGGGAGGGAAGATTGAGCCTCCGTGCTCAGAAACCTTGCCGCTCCGCCGCTATGCACATTGAGTTAAATATCAGAACTGTATACAATCCTATGGCAAAAATTTAACTATTGTTCAAATCAGTCTTTGAACTTGACAACCTAATCATAATAAATGGAAGGGAAAAAAAGCTCCCACGATTGGAATGTCCCGTTTGTGAGAGCTGTGGTTAGGCAGTGCATGCTCCATCAGCCCCATTATGCGTAAGGATTATGCGGTTCAGTACATCAAATATACATTGTAATTAATTGGTAGAGTATAAAGCCACTCTACCATTTCCTTGCCCCAGCCTGCCCGCCCCATGAAAATTTCCAGCTAATACGTCACTGATGGCATGCCTTCATTCGTGAAAAATTATTTCCGCACGCTGAAGAAGAATTCGTCCGGTATTTTTGTTCTCAACACTACACTGGCAGCCACTAAAGATGGAGATGACAGAGACCAGTGCAAACAAACATTTTCACGGCACAGACCATTCTTTCAAATTACAAATAGAAAAAGTCTCTTTTATTCAACACGTTTTTGTTTTTGTTGACATTGAATTAGTCGCACAGGACATCGTGCCCCTGATCTGTGTATTGAACGAACAAGGTACTTGGCAATATTTTACAGCAGTTGTGATACATCATATAATACATGTACAGTGATATTACTTAATAACGGAGGTGGGAAAAATACCTGGTTTGTAATCATCAGAATAACAAATATTGTATTTCCAATCTCAATACTGCCACTATGAAGTTCATATCGGTACCAACCCTCCATACAGACAAGCATAAATACTGTCAAACTTGAGGAAATAGCATTTGAAGATGGCTATAAATCACTCTAGGTTGAGGCAATCGAAATAAGCCGCAGGATTATGGACTTGCAAAATCGAAACCGTGTTTACAGTGTTTAAAGGTATCGTACACGTTTGGTAATGACTCATAACAAATATTAGCATAACAACTTACTTGGTAACAAGCAACGGAGAGCTGTTGATAGTATAAAACATTGTAGGAAACGACTCCCTCTGAAATAACGTAGTTTTTGAGAAAGAGGTAGTTTCTCAATAATAAAAACTTCTTGCAAGAAGTTTTTATTCCTATCTGAAAGCACACAAATTTGTACAAGGGTGTTTTTCCTTTCATATTCTCTTGCAACTTCGATGACCAATTGAGCCCAAATTTTCAAAGGCTTGTTATTTTATGCATATGTTGGGATACACCAAGTGAGAACACTGGTCTTTGACAATTACCAAACGTGTTCAGTGCCTTTAAGAGCTACATACGGAGTGTGGACCCGAGAACAAAAGAGGTGCACACAATGTAAGGACTTGTAACACTGTGGATTTACACACGTCCCCATTTAGTGTTTTAATATTGCTTACCTTGTGGAGACCGAGGACAAAACAGAAAAGGGAAAACAAAAGGTCTCCGTTTGGGGAATTCTAATGACTGGGGTGCTCCACAAGGAACTTTGTGTACAAAGTATATGGGAGGAGGTTAAGTACAGGGACAAAGAAAAGAACAAAAGATGTCTCCACAGGGATGCACAAAATAAAATGTGTTTTCACCGGTGTTAAAGAAAAAGTTTTTTCGTTTCTTACGTCCATAAGAAAGGAATGTCCTAAGAATGTAACACAGAACTGTGTGTGATTATTGAAAACCAGAGGATGGAAATTAATGTACTCTTCATGAAAACAATGATGTACTTTCCCATTAACATATCCACCTTAAGTGAACGTAAAGAATATCTAGGCACATAACACTATGTATTTAAAAGAATGGGCCCAAATGGTGATCCGTTTGTTTCCACTTTCACTTTTCCCCCGTGATTTTCTCGACGTTCAGCTGGTCAAGAATTGTTATAGGTTGACAATGGGGGCGTATCCACAATCCATTGACTTCAAAATGGCAGGCACGAGGTAGCAAAGTATTGTTCTTCCAAACATTGATTAAAAACATCCCTTCACCTCAAATAAAACAAAGGACCAAGTGTAAAATTAATGGAGATGCGAATCACTTGAGTGAGGAGAAATTGACTATTAAAAATAAGCAAGTATTACAATGAAGACAATTTTCTCCTACTCCATAAGTGTTCTTTCATTCTGTACTGATTTCACAATTTGTCTGTTATTTTTTAAAGAGTGGACGAGCAGTGCTGGCAAAAACCATGTCCTTAGTTTCTAGTTGTAGTCATAAGGCCAGTTTTACAGAGAAAATGCCATTCCTTACAAAGACTCGATGTCCACGATGACTTTTTGAAGGGGACACCATGACTTGGATCTGAGCCCAATTTCATAGTACTGTACTGCTCCAGCAGAAATTTCTTAGTATTTTTTGCTAAGCAAAAATAAGCAGAATGCCAGTTACCCTGGTGCATGTGACTTTAGCTGGTAACCTTATGTTGACATGATTGAGCACTTTTTCATCCCTAATGCCTTTCGGTAACTTATGATTAAAGAAACGGTTTTCTTCTTGATTTTGCACATTAAATGAATGCGAGTAAAGTTACTAAGCATAATTTTGTTGTGCTTAGGTACTTTTTGTGCTTAAGCAGCTCTATGAAACTGGGCTCAGGGC